>OZ018318.1:67453146-68653146 GCA_963969495.1 Ceratothoa steindachneri | reverse complement strand
GTTCAAAGGAATCCCAACCAAAGGGTGGTTGTATCCACACTCCTGACAAAATTACAATTACCTCGCGACACACACACAAACACCGATACCCTAGTGCCTCGGATTCAAGGACTATTACCACGCTGATCTTTATGTTGTTTTCATTATATGGTCAGGGGATCTCGTTTACGAGCGAAAGACGGATGGCGCAGCATAGCGGTAGTCCGATATTAATAATAATTTATAAACTAGTAGCAACCCTCATAAATAGTGAGTACAAAATTAAACCGAATTTCTCGACAATAATGATATAAAAATTGGGCACCGATGATCTGATTATTTATAAAAAAGCTAAACATAAAACATTACTTATTTATATTTATTTATTCATATTTTTGAAGTGACGCGCGCCTCTCCGCCAGAAGATCGAGGAACTCCAGAAGACTTTTCTAGCGGATTAAGGAATTCTTACTATTACTCTTACCTAACCGCATTGACTAGAACGTTATTATTCTAGAATAAAAAAATTAGAAGGGCGAAGATCCGCGGGAATATTCGCACTCTCGTTTTCTGTCAAAGTAAACGCCAACTCAAACAAAAGGCTTCTTGAAATTTTTCTTTTCAGAGAAAAGGATCATTGTCCAGTTGCATGGTGGCGCTCCTGAAGAGGGGTGAGGAAATCCAGGAGCCTTTTCTAGCTGATTAAGGAATTCTTAATATTTGTTGTTACTATTACCTAACCGCATATATATATATATATATATATATATATATATATATATATATATATATAGATAGATAGATAGATAGATATATCAATAGAGCTGCAGGCAGGCTACTTAGCGGGTTCACGAGTGACAGATTGTAGCACGTCCATTAGATATGATGGATAGCTGTGAAATAAGCAAGCTTCAACTTGACGAATCAACAGTCGCTGACCAAACAGCAGTAGTGTCAGCAGGAAGTAGAGAAGTATGGACTGGTAACTTATGTATACCTCAAACAAAATCTTCCTTAGTTCTATGACGACACTATGTTAGGCGAGATGAGGCGGCCTTTGAATAAGCCTCGTTACCACTGCTACCTCGCAGTCAGGTTTATGATGCAGTCAAAGGCTAAGGGGCCGTACTCTAACAGAAAAATAGCCCTCCAGGATAGGCCTAGCAAGCCACTGGGGTATTTATTTGTGATTAAGAAACGCATAAGGTACTTAAACGAAAGGTGCCCCCTCCCTGTCCCCGGCATCCCTTAAGTGGGCAGGGGGTGCGAAGAATCCCCGGGTCCGAATCATTGAATATACTTAAAAACACTGATGGAAGTGGAGGAGCAAAGAAGATGCGAAAACCGAGCACAATGGAGGTAAGGTTGTTTCGGACGAGTGCGTTAACTGACAGATAGGCACTATATATATATATATATATATATATATATATATATATATATATATATATATATATATATATATATATATATATATATATATATAATATAGTACAAGAGGAATAAGAATTGGACGCGAATGAGCAAATGAGACAAGAAACTGGAGTTTTTTTAAAGGCAAGAGAGAGGGACATTAGAAGAATCCAGAATCAAAGAGAGCAGAGGGCGGCACAGTGAAGGCGATCCTTTACCGAGAAGGCAGAAATAACGCCAAGGGCAAAAAGTTTTGAATTCCTTGCCGGAACTCGAACCCGGGTCTGCTGATTGCCGGTCAGATGCTTTACCGCTAAGCTACCAGGCACAGTAGCTATATTTCGCCCAAAGCGTTACCCCATCAAACCCAGTATCTCCCTAAGCTAGGGAATCTCCAAGGAATTTTTATACCACATCCTCTTACCCGCTCACAATTTAAAGGCTCACTGTCCATGTCACATACAAAGAAGGAACAACTACAGGATCTGCGGGTGTTAATACAACCACCACAGGGCTTCACTGTGCCGCCCTCTGCTCCCTTTGATTCTGGATTCTTCTAATGTCCCTCTCTCTTGCCTTTAAAAAAAAAAAAAATTAAACTTGTCTCATTTGCTCATTCGCGTCCAATTCTTCTTTCTCTTGTACTATATGTATTTATAGTCAGCTACACCAGGTTTCTGCACCTTTCTTTCTGTCTTCAAATTTGATTTGAAAGACAGAAAATAAAAATGGCATAATCCTGTGGTGGTTGTATAATCACCCGCAGATCCTGTAGTTGCTCCTTCTTTGTGTATATATATATATATATATATATATATATATATATATATATATATATATATATATATATATATATATATATATATATATATATATATATAAGAGAAATGCATATAAGCATAACGCAAGATCCCCTCTTTTTTCCCCCAATCCCCTACTTGTGGCTAATCTGGGGAGGGGGGGGGGGGTAGGCCTAAACATATTGAAGGGCTGGCATATTACTATTTTGTTTATTTGCGATCTTATTACAGGATTAAAAGAAAATTGACCCTCAGATAGATTTAAATTAGGAACTGACGATATCAAGCTCGATTCTACGATTCTTCTCTCAACATAGTTAGCCGATTTAAATAACATTTTACTTCCATTGAAGTGGGTAGCGAAAGTAGTGGAATATTTTGCCATGTTAGAGACAAGAATCATACGATCGATTTCAATGGAAGTAAAATGTTATTTAAATCGGCTAACTATGTTAAGAGAAGAATCGTAGAATCGAGCTTGATATCGTCAGTTCCTAATTTAAATCTATCTGAGGGTCAATTTTCTTTTAATCCTGTAATAAGAAAGCAAATAAACAAAATTGTAAAATGTCAGCCCTTCAATATGTTTAGGCCTCCCCCCCACCCCCACCCCCAGATTAGCCACAAGTAGGGGATTGGGGGAAAAAAGAAGGGATCTTGTGTTATGCTTATATGCATTTTTCTTATATTTTCTGCCCAGTGTCAGTTGAAAAATGGTGTGAGATACACCGAAACTGTTCTGAATTAAATTGTCTTCGGAGAATGTGGTTTAATTCCTCATCTTTTCTTGCGATATTGCATTAATTTTCATCATATATATATATATATATATATATATATATATATATATATATATATATATATATATATATATATATATATATATATAAACCGGTTTTCGTATGGAGTCAGCCGTTTATTGGCGTCGCGTTGAGTCGGACGCGAGGGCGCCGGCAGCCCTAATCCGCACACATCATCCCCCACACAGGCAATAATTCGCAACACGTCTCTACCAATCTCCTCCCTTCCCACACACAGCACATTGTTCTTCCGCTTCGGAATCTGTCGAAATGGTTTCCATATACACGCAACCATGATGCCGAATGGCCGGCCCTCTCTTTTGGCAAAATACAGCACCACAGCTCTTCTTGCCCCATCCCCTCCAAGGACCAACCCGGGTTCATTCTGGCTTTTCAGTGTTTGTCATTTTTATCTTTATGTGAATTATCCTATTTGTCGGACATCATTCGCCATTGAAAAGCGATTGGCGCCACTATAACACACATATCATTCGCAACAAAGCTGACAAAAATGAACACTCGAGAGGGGTGGGGGATTGCACCAGCTTCCTCAGCCATCATCACAGATTTCAAATTAACACAGAGCCAGTCAGACCTTCCGTATTGCCACTTGTGCCGAAAGAACGTGCTGCCCCCAATCTATAAGGAGTTTTCCCTGAGGTGTGACCCATTAAAAAGCCTCCAAATGCTAGACTGAGTCATTAATTCACTCTTCCATTACAAAACCTGCTTTCTAAAGGATTTTTCGACCATAAATTATCTCGCCATTCTGAAAAATGAACAATACTGTTAGTGGCGAGATATTAAGACCATACATGCGCTACGGATTTTAAAGTGCAATCTGAAAGTTATAAGATATTATTCTTTAGTTTTGGACGCATCCTTTTATAAAATTCACATTAATTTCGTCATCAATTTGTTATCAGCTGTTCTATGAAATGAAACTTGGACACAATCAAAGGCAAATTTCAAAAAATATTCTATGCAATTTTCCTGGAAAACATTTGAGTATTTTCAAGAAAATGTAGATTTGGGTATTTTGTTCTCTAGGTATGTTCGCTACTCTATATCAAAGATACCAAAAAAATGATCAATTTGAAGTTTTATAACACTTCAAAATCTGCCAAATTTTGAAGATTCATAATTTTAAGTATCGAATATGCAGAGGGTTTAAAAATAAAACGATTAAAGCTTTATTTGGTGTTAAATATTCTTGTCAAAAATACAAACTTGATTTTCTTCCAACAAATGTTTTATACTTTTCATCTATTTTACTTGCTGAAAGGCTATCTAATTTCTTCCTTTCAGCAAGAGATATTAATACAGGGTGCAGCAAAACCGATTGAGGAGTTTTGAAGAGTCGATGCTCGGGGAGAGGAGTGGGGAGGAAGGTGCGCGTGGTTTCGCTCTGCTCCGTAGACATCCCCATTTCAGTAGCAAACATGGTGTGGACGGGAGTAGATCGTGACTTTGCCGTGCGCGTGTATTTTGAGAACAATCAATCTATGATTATGACGAAAGAGCTTTTCGGCGACCGTTCAATATTCCGTGCAACGATGCCGTTCCTGAGGCAAACACAATTTGGTCCTGGGCTAGGCAGTTGGAGGCAACTGGTAGCACACTAAGAAGAGATACACATTGCCGACACAGGTCCATCAGAACACCATAAAATGTGGAGATGGTGAGAGCAATATTTTTACTATAGAAAAATTTCCTTCAATCTATATTACTGTAAAGGAATTACAACATAAAGCCTCCCTGAGGGCCAGGCGGACGTATACATTACAGTTCCCCTCCTCCCCCCCCCCTGCGGAGAAAGCAAGAGAATCGAGCGACATGTGGAGAGTCGTGGGAAGGTTAGCCGGCGAATAACCGTCTAACTGCCTACCCTGTTTGATCTCCCCGCTTCATAGGTAGTTGGAGCAAGCCGCTGTGCTAAGGTGACCACTAAAAGCCCTTAAACTGCGCTCAAAAGATCCAATTACCTACGACATCCGTTGGCCCGTGGTTAAATCGCTAAAAAGCGGTGCCAGTCAAAAGGAACACCAAGGATGGTGACGGTTGGTGGTGTCTCTAATTAACAAACCGACTTGGGCACCGCGGTGCTACCCTCCTCAGCCCTCGCTCTTCCCGATGCGGCCTCGACCCTTCCCCCTTAGATGGGGCTGTCGCCATTCTAAAAATAAGCCCCTGAAGGAAAGAGAAAAGATGATTCGAGGAGAGACGATAAAGGATCAGTTCGAGAAGATCGATCCTTCCCCCAGTGTCGAATTAACTTAAAACGTCACGTTTTGTATCGGTACCAGACCGAACCATCCTGTACAGACTTAGAAGAAGTCTGACTGGATTACCATTCCTAGTGCCAAACCAGGAATTTCGGCAGCAAGAGAAGAAGGATTATTTCGGTGCCAGCCCGAAGCATCCTGCACAGGCTTAATTAAGAAGCTTAGCAGGACCAATATTCCTAGCGCCAAGCAGGAATTTCGCAAGTAAGATAATAGAAGAACCAGTCACCCTCGAGTGACTCTCAAATTGCGACCTTAATACCGAAGAATTAGACATCGGATTCCCTTACCTCCATCCCATCTCGAGGAAAATCTAGCATCGGCCACTCCAACACCCCGAAGCGCGAGAAGAGCCCTCTAGTGACATCCGGCAACCTCTGATCCTTTCTGTCATGTAAGTTAGAATGACTATTTATATTCGTATTGCGTTAGTATGTTTATTACGGTACTCAAATTAACTGAAGTAGAAACAATTGTGCATGAATTCCGTCATATTTACTAGTAGAAGAGTAAAATTTAATTTGATTTTTAGTGCTAATCTAAAAGGGTTACTATAAAATAACTAATCGGCAATTAGTTTGCTTACGTGGAGCCTACTAATTTTGATTTGGTCAAAAATAGATTCTGTAATCGGCCCAGTTTAAGTATGCTTAACCTCGTTAAATTTATTAGGTGAATATAAATATTTTCGCTGTTTTTTTTTTTAGTTAATTGCTAAATTTAAAATATATGTTTATTTTGGGATAATTCTGGTGTTTCAATGAATCCTTTCTGTGTTTAACGGGCTCTCTCCTTAAAACGGATTAAACGCCGTGAAACTTTCTCAACAATAAGGTAATTAAAAAGTTCACTCAGCCAATATTGAAGTATTGTGGTCTTGCATAACTAATAAGATCAGACAGGCGCTCTAAAGCAACAACAAAAAAATAGCATTATACGACAATTACTTTCTTCTTCCCTAAAAAATATTAATTCCACTCTACATTTTCCCTCTTCTTCTTTTTCGCATTTAATAGTTAGGCAACTTAGTTGGTTGTTGTGTTTATGAAGTTCTCTAAAATTTGATTGGTTCCCCACCGTAAGGTCAGTTTTGTTTGCAGCTTTCAGTTATTGTACTGTTTCTTTGTCCATTTAGGATTTATTTTAGCAGAATTCTCAGTTGTTAGATTCTTAGTAAAATTTTCAAGTCATAAGGTGAGCTAATATGCATTTACTTGGATATTCTCAGTGCTACAGTTGTATTTTTTATATATATTTGAGAATAACGCCATCGCAGTAACGCGTTACTCGCTTTCTACTTTGAGCCACGTGTGGAACAGGTTAAATTAGTGTTATGGCACAAATTATTAAGATTTATTATATACACCAGTTTATGATGTCATAACATACAATAATAGCTTTATGCCTTGGAATATACTACTTTCGGTAAATATGTAGATTAGCGGCTCGGCCGAAAAAGTGGAATTTTGTGTTTACCTTTCGTTCACCCCTGCCCGAATATTCATGCGCGTTTGAGTAGTCTGACGTCATATCCCACCCCCACCCTCATTATAATTCGCAAAACGATTAAAGGCGCCGACATGATTTGGTTAAATCATTCATCTCTATAAACAATTAATTATATACTGGGGGGCTGTGCGCCCCAGACCCCTCGATTTATTGAAACTCAGGATCATCGTATTGTGGTGCCCCCATTGTGGGTAAACATGTAGACGAGCGGCCCAGCCGGAAAAAAATTGTGTAAATGTTATCGTTCACCCGTGTCATTTCTGACGTCATACCCCACCCCCAACCCCTATTATAATTCGCAAAACGATTAAAGGCGCTGACATGTAGTTAAAGCATTCACCCGACATGTAGTTAAAGCATTCACCCGACATGATGTAGTTAAAGCATTCACCCGACATGATGTAGTTAAAGCATTCACCTCTGTAAACGTCAAACATTATAAAAATTAGGATTATATACTTGGGGGCACAGCCCAGACCCCCCCCCCCCAAAAAAAAAAAATAAAAAAAACTAATAATAATGAAACTCAGGATCATCGTAGTGCGGTTCACCCATCGTGTTTAACCCCCCACGAGCCGTCCCCTATAAATGTACTCCAAAAACGTGAAACATTTTGGAACACGGACGAAATAGTACGTCCCATCGTTCGAGCCGCTAATATAAATATTTACTACTTTCGAGCGTTAATAACTCGGAAAATAGTGCTTTGCGCCCCCAATAAATGGCCTCTGACAATTTAGATAGGCCTCTAGAATAGATTGAACCTAAATTTTCTTTAAAAAAAACTAACTTTGTTCATCTGTAGAATTAGATTAGTCTTATTCTTCGTACTATCCTATGCTTAAGGACTTTTCTATAGCACTGTATTTCGCATCTCTTTTTGATCTTTTAATGCTTTCTTTTCTGCGCCTGACCACGATTGATAGGTACAAGACCTCTCTAAATCTTAAGTTCACAAGTTTGAATATTACTAGTAATTAAGGGGATGGAAGGGTGCTGCTATAAATAGATAATATTGAAAATTACACTAATTGCTCTAACTTTAAACTTGTCTAAAGGGATGATGCAAGATAAGTCGTGCTTTACAGAAAACAAAAGAATGCGCCACAGAACTTCTTTACTCCATTTGAATTTAGATGCTAGCCAATCTTAAAGAATATCGTCCATCAACACTAGCTTATTACTTCGAGTAGATGGGTTCTTTAATTAGAGGGGGTGGATAATCTGAAAAGTGAGTTACCTCTCCCAGTAAAGCCATTTTCTAACTTGTGTAAACACCCGATCACCCCTTAGGTTCCTAGAGCCGAGACTTGGTAATAATAAAAAAAAAAGCTATACTGTATTAATATACAAAAAGAAAGAACACTGCGTCTAATATTAGTTTATTTACAATAAACTAATTAATTCATTACAAAAAATTTTCTCATTCTTCGCCTAGGATCTTGGACTGTTCTATCTTCATGATTTGCCTAAATAAGTTTAAACTATTGAATGAGCGGTAAAATAAAGGATGGCTTTGTATAAAAACCCAGTGCAAGTGAACTCTAAACTCTAGACGAGCTCACTTCATTATCATTAAACAGAAAATACCAATAATTCGTATGTGCATATTAGGCCCATAATTCATCGAAGGCGTGTTATTATACCTCGCGAATCTAGATTTTTTTTTTTATAAAAAGCCGCCTTTTCCTTTGTTTCGCTTCGCTTTCCCATATAATTGTCACCCGAATTCGTCCATATTTCTTGCTCCCGATTTTGTTAGTTTGAATGTTAGTAATCTAGCGTTTGTTTTAGGCCACGCTCAATTTTATCGATTTCGTTTGTTTACAACCTTTTAGCTAGAATAATGCAGTTACCCGTTTTAAGAGTAAAAGTGTTGTCACCAATGCTTTTATTTCATCAAATGTGAGACTGCTAAATATGGAATACACACAGTCAGTCAATTAAAATCGCATCATATTGTATATCATTTTGAAGGGAATTTTCTAAATAAATGACTTGTATATTGTATATTATTCAATATTAAAAAAAATGATTTTAATTAGCATTCGGGGGCGTGGCATATGTCTGAAGTCAAGAAGCACGGCATAATAACAATGAAAAGAGCTCCTAACGGCGTCTGGCAATCGCTTTTAAATTAGAGCCTCATGATTAGTTTTAAAACTGTGTATATTCCTAGCTGACTACAAATGCCGGGGGGAGCAACCCCCACAATTAAAGGGGTATGGGGAGAAACTAATTTCAAAATAATCACAGGGTTCGAATTCAAATGAGGTTGCCTGACGTTGTTAGGTGGTCCAATGTTCATTGTTTTTATGGACTGCTCCGCCCCTTCGGGGAAGAGCTAAATATGGAGTCATTAAATTTCCTTGAAGTGGGTGAATGTGTATTCCAGATTTACAGTCTCCTTTTTACCCTGCTCAAGCCGAGTACCTTCCCCTTGTTTCCTTTACGAACTTTGGGTCATAGATGCTTTCGTTAATTTTCGGGTGCTTGGTGCCAAACACCGAACCCGAGTCTTTCCCTGTGTAAGCTTCTCGTCAGGCGGCTCGGACCCCCGAGGACTCACAAAGAGAGAAAGGACCCCCGCCCCGGCTGGTGCCTCTTTGATAACCAAGCCCTCCATTTGGGTGGCGAAGGATCTTGCCGAGGCCGATTCATCCGGCAAAACAAAATGAACAGGAAGTAAAAATTGACTAAGGCTTCTCTTGGGACGGACGGGTCCGCTGCTGTTTCAGCAAGCGACCAAACAAAGACCTGCACGTCCGGCCTCAAGGAACCTTCGGATGGAGGTGGAGACAAAGATCAAAGTCATAAATGCACTGCGCGGCGCCTCAATTGGTTCGGAGGGACTGCTCATTGAGAGGCCACATGGCGTTTTCAAGCCCGCTTGGTTCAAACGCTTTATGGTTATTTGCTTCCCTGATGGATGCATATTGGCTAAGGGCGAAATAATCTCTCAGGAGAAAACACTAGCTGCTTTGATTAGTAGAGAGTTGAAGGTGATCAGTTTATCGCACGGGAACCTTCTGGTGAATGCGTCAGATACCTCAAAAGGCCATGACTAGTGATCTTAACATTTAATGGCAGGCAGTTGGGTGTGACGCCGCACTCTAACATGAAATCGTCAAAGGAGTAGTTTGTGAGGGAACTCTTGGAGTAATCCATAGAAGACGCCATCTTATACCTTCCCGACCATGGTGCGCTCAAAGTCAAACGTGTCATGAGAAAACGTGGAAGGACCTAGAGACCCACCTGAACACTTAGTCACGTTCTACTGTGATCGGTTGCCTATGTCGGTGGTTGCCGGTTGGTATCGCTACCGCGTGAAGGCATTCGTGCCACTGCCGCGGAAGCGCTATTAATGTCACCGCTTCGGCCATACGAATCGCTCATGTAGACGTGCAAAGTCGGGGTCATCCGAAGTCTGTGTAAATTGCTCCAAGGTCGCACACGATAAGTCCAAATCGTGTGTGGCCAAGTGTGTCAATTGCGGAGAGCCACACCCCACTTCTTCGAAGCAATGTGGTGCATATCTCCTTGAGAAAGAAATTCTGGTCATTCAGGCCCATCATCGTCTCTCGTTCCGCGAGGTTAAGGACTTGATCTTGGCGCGCCCGCTGCTACCCGGGAAGTCTTATGCCTCGATGTTGAAAAAGATACCCTCTGCTCCTGGCACGGTTGTTTCTGCGCCCATTCGGAGCCCTCTTGCGGCTTCTACTTAACCCGGGCGCTCTGCTGGTAAAGCTGTCGGCATAAAGAGTTCACACCCAGCCCCCCCGTAAGGGGCGCGGTGATTTGCCATCCTGGCCACCGTGTTGACGGGATCCAGCGCTCCGTCCGGCCCCAGCTAAGCCTCTCTTCCTTCCTTCAGATAGCCCGATTTCTCCCCTACCTCGTCGCTTTTCATACAACCTCTCCCACAACTTTCTCTGGTCAGCCTCTAATTTCACAGGGTAAATGCTGACCTTCTTCTCAAGCCAACCACCCCGGATCGGGGCTGAGGGGGGAGGGGACATTGTTCCCTAACCCCTGAGCTCCGGTTCGGGATGGAGGTTTTTTTAACAACCTGCTTCATCCCCACCCATACCTTCCTCACATCCCTTTCCCTCTCCTCTTCACATTCTATCAATTTTACGCCGTCTCTAAGGTGGAGCCGCCATGCCGATGGACTGCCAGGCCCCCAGGCGGGAGGGGTGGTCCCGAATGGCGGCGCCTGGCTCTGCCGGGCCTGTAAGCACCTCTTGCAGTGCGGGCTACTGCAAGAGGTGGTGAGCGATTGCGTCCCGTAAAACAAAGAGGGTCACGATGCCCAATGATGCAAAACAAAAACATCTCCCCTTAATTCGCCCTAAAACAACGGAGCCGCCCTCGTGCAGCTCCACAGAAAAGATGGAGGTTCCCCCCATCCTGTGCTTGCGCAGGGGACCATCCATACCTCTTTAACCGGAGAGGAGGCTTACTCCTCTCCTACGCCTACGGGTGTAGGGGACTCCCCCTCACCCCTTCTCTGGAGGTGCTTTCGGGCACCTCCCTATCTCCAGCGGCAGTCCCTCCTTTGCTTCCTAAGGGGACTGCCAAGAAAGCCAGCAGGCAGCCCATTGCTGACCGCCCCTCGTGCAAGCGGCTCGGTAGGTCAAACCCCCTTAGGGGGGAGAGGGAAGCACAGCCCCTTCGGTCGCTTCCCTCAAAAGACCTGCTGGCAAGAATCTTAAACCTTGCCGCGGTCAAGGCCTGTGCTTCCCCACAAAAGACTGGTGAAGCTGCCAAGGGGACCTGCGATGTCCTGGGAGGGAATGGTCAACTGGAGGCCCCTGCCGGGATAGACATGGTCCGTGAGGAAACCCAGCCTCAGAGGGTAGGGCCTTCCATGGGGAGGAATCCGAGCTCTGCGCCAAGCACCGAACCTGAATCCCACCTATGCAAGGTCCTCCTCAAACGGCTGGGGCCTCCGAGGCAGCTTTAAGAGGGGAGGGATCTCCTCTGACCGGTGTTCCTGTGACCACCAGGACCTTTTCCATTTTGGAGAAGGACCTGGCTGAGGCCGGTCCATCTGTCCTAGGGGCTTCTGTCGGCGGAGGAGAGAAGCGGGTTCATTCCCCGCCCTCCTCTCCTAAAAAGAAGAAAAAAACAAGAAAGACTAAGAAGACTTAGGGCTCCTCTCCATCCGTGGGGGCTGTGGGGACGGATGGGTCTGCTGCCACTTTGGTAAGCGACCAGGCCAAGACCGGCACATCTGGCCCCTCTGCCCCCCCACGAGTACGGACTCCTGACTATGACAAAGACGAAAAGTGCACAGGGCGGAGCCTCGATGACATCAGGGCCCCTGATTCAGAGGTTACCTGGGGTTTTCTAGCCCGCTGGCTTCAAACGCTTCCTCGTTATCTGCTCCACTGATGGTACCATGTTGTCCAAGGGCAACATGATCCATCAGAGGAGAGGATTAGCGAGTGCAATTGGTAGAGAGCCGAAGGTGACCCGTTTTTCGGACGGGAGTCTTCTGGCCAAGATAAGTGCTCTTCGGACACTTCATGGCACCCCGGTGAGTGTGACGCCGCACTCTACCATGAACTTTGTGAAAGGAGTAGTTTATGCGAGGGAACTCGTTGACTACTCCATTGAGGACATCACCCTAGAGCTGGCCAACCATGGGGCGGTCAAGGTCGAACGTGTGATGAGAAAACAGGGAGGGGCCTCGAGACCCCCTTCTACACTCTTGGTCACGTTCGACTGTGACAAGCTCCCTGAGTCGGTGCGTGCCGGTTGGTACCGCTACCGCGTGAAGGCATTCGTGCCACTGCCGCGGCAGTGCTATTACTTTCACTGCTTCGGCCATACGAATCGCTCATGTAGACGTGCAAAGTCGGGGTCACCCGAAGTCTGTGTAAATTGCTCAAAGGTCGCACACGATAAGTCCAAATCGTGTGTGGCCAAGTGTGTCAATTGCGGAGAGCCGCACCGTGCTTCTTCGAAGCAATGTGGTGCATATCTCCTTGAAAAAGAAATCCTGGTCGTTCAGGCCCAGGATCGACTTTCATTCCGCGAGGCAAAGGACTTGATCCTAGCGTGCCCGGCTCTGCCTGGAACGTCATATGCCTCAATAGTTAGAAAGGCACCCTCTGCTCCTGGCCCATCCAGGCCAACGAGCATGGTTGTTTCCGCGCCCATTCGGAGCCCTTCTGCGGGCTCTACCCAACCCGGGTGCTTCCCTGGTAAAGCTGGCGGAAAAAAGGATTCATACCCTGCCCAGGCTAAAACCAGGGCTCCCCCTCTTCGCCCAGCGTGACCGTTCCCCGTAAGGCGATCCGGCCATGCGCCTCCACCGAGTCGTTAGACTCACAGGAGGCAACACCCCTGAAGATAAGCGCCAGGCCATCTTCCGGGGTTCCTAAAGCTGTTCCCCGAAAGGAGGACAGCAACAAAGGAGCGTCGGCCCCTTCACCTATGCCCCGAGGTGGAGTGAGTGGTTTGGAGACGGTGGTTCCTCGAAAAGAGGGCTTCCCGCCTCCGAAGCCGCAACGCCCGCATAAGATTTCGAGGCGGAGAGAGGAAAAGACTCGCATGGCGAGCCCAACCTCCCCCAATAAGTCCTCGAAGGCGACAGCGCCTTCAGCGCTTTGTCCGGCCAACAGCGCCCAGGGTTCTGCCCCCGGGAAGCGTATGGCCATTGCCGTGAGGGTCTTCAGTTCGAGGAGGGCCCCCGCGTCTCCTCCGAGCTAGGCCTGGAGGGCATATTCCTTCAATGGAATTGCCGTGGACTCTGGGCCAACTGGGAGGAGTTGCGGAGGCTCGTCTCATCCCGTTCCCCGTTAGCTATCGTTCTGCAGGAGACCATGCTAGGCGCGTGCCCCCTGCCCGCCCTTCCGGGGTATATGGGTCTTGCGACCCCACCACCGCGGGATAGCCAGGCTAGGGGATGCGCGGTTTACACCCGTCATGATGTCTCCGTTCTTTCTTTCTCTTTAGATACCTCCTTTCAGGCAGTGGCTGTGCAGCTGCACCTGGATAGGAGGTATACTCTGATTTCTGCGTACATTCTACCGTCAGCTGACTTCGACGCGGGGGACTCCGCCGCGTCGTGGCACGGTTGCCGAGGCTCTATCTCTTGCTTGGAGATCCGAACGGCAAGCATCCTCTCTGGGGAGATTACTCCATGAATTCCAGGGAAAAAGTCATTGCCGATCTGATCGAAGAGCTTGAGATGGGTGTCCTAAACGTGGATGAGTTTACGCATCACTGTCAGAGAACCGCTTCATTTTCTTGCCTCGACCTATCCTTGTGCTCTTCGGATACACAGCCTGATTTTGATTGGGAGGTGGTCGATGACCTCCATGGTAGTGATTACTTTCCCATTCAAATATCATTTTCAGGGCAACTGCCGCCTGAGAGACCACCTCGGTGGTGCTTGACGCGGGCGCGGTGGCCTGCATTTCAGGAAATGACTGAATTCTCTCTCAGTCGAGGAGTTGAGGTCGGTAGATGAAGCCGTTGAGTTCTTAACCGGCAACCTCATCGCCGTGGGCCTGACTACTATTCCTAGGACGTCTGGCCGTTTTGTACCCCGACCACTCCCATGGTGGTCGGCCGAGTGTGAGACGGCCCTCAAACAGAAGCGTTATGCCTACATGCACTATAAGCGCCGCCCGAACGATTTCACTGTCGCTGAATTTTGTCGGGCTAGTGCTAGGTTCCGGTATATTTCGAAGCACGCCCGCCGCTCTTCTTGGCGGGCATACGTGTCTTCACTTAACGGGAAGACCCCTTTAGCTGAGGTGTGGAAGCGAGTCAAAAGGATTCGGGGCAAGTTCTCGCAGGACCCCCCCCCCCCCTCCCCTTCTCCAGGAGAATGGGACCGCAATCTCGGACCCCGCATCCGTCGCGTAAGCCTTAGCGACCGCTTTTTCCGCATTCTCCAGCCGGGATGCTGCTCCGCCAGCATTCAATGCACATCGTGATGTCGCGGAAGGCCGTCGGGTGGACTATACCTCCAGAGGCGGAGAACCCTTCAACGACAAGTTTATTGGGAGTGAGTTGCGTTCCGCTCTCGCTTCGTGCGCGGACACCGCCCATGGTCCGGACGATTTTCCGTACGCCATGCTTCGACACCTACGTGAGCGAGGCATGGCCTTTGTTAGATTTGTTCAACAGGATCTGGGTGAAGTTCTTCTCCCAGACTCGTGCTGAATCGCTACTGTACTCGCCTTTCGCAAGCCAGAGAGAGATCACTCTACTCCGACCGGTTTCCGCCCAATCTCTCTAACCTCTTGCGTGTGCAAGTTGATGGAGAAATTGGTAAATGTTAGATTAGCCTATTTCCTGGACAGCGGAGGCCATCTGTCTTCTGCTCAGTGCGGCTTCCGGAAGTTCCACTCCACGTCGGATGCTCTGCTCCGACTGGAAAATGCCGTCTGCGAGGCTTTCCTTCGTAGATAGCACTACGCCACGGTGCTTTTTGACCTGGAGAAGGCCTATGATACCGCTTGGCGATACGGTATCATGGAGACTCTCCACACGATGGGGGCGAGGGGACGCCTCCCAATGTTTATATCTGAATTTTTGAGAGATCGTCGATTCCGCGTACGGGTGGGGGGAGCCCTCTCCGGCCCAAAGGAGCAGGAAGAGGGTGTCCCGCAGGGAAGTGTCTTCAGTGTCACACTCTTTGCCCTGAGCATCAACGGCATCATCTTGGTGCTCCCGGAAGATGTTCTCGCTACGCTCTACGTGGACAACCTTTCGATGTCTTTTGGCGCGGCCCAGATGCCAACTCTGGAGCGTCGACTACAACAGGCATTGAACCGCGTCTCTCACTATGCCGAAGCGCACAGGTTTCGGTTTTCTTTGGCCAAGACTAAGGTGGTGCACTTCTGCCGCCATCCACGGCTTCACCCCGACCCAGATTTGTTTCTTAATGGGGTGCGCCTGGATGTGGTTGAGTCGCACCGTTTCCTTGGTCTTGTATTCGACAGATGCCTCACCTGGGAGGCTCATATTCGCAGCCTTAGGGTCTCTTGTACCCGCGCCATGGACATTCTCCGTTCCGTGACGTTCAGCGTTTGGGGCCCTGATAGGGCTACTGCCTTACTTTTTTATCGATCCTTTGTTCGCTCGAAGCTCTACTACGGATGCGAGTTTTATGCATCCGCAGCCGAGCGTTTATTGCGGAAGGTGGATTCGATCCACCACACCGGCCTTTGCCTTGCGACCGGTGCCTTCCGCACTTCCCCCATTGAGAGCCTGTTGGTCGATGCTGGGGAGATGCCACTCGCTCTGCGCCGCGTGCAGTGCATCACTCGCCTGTACGCGCCAGCCCGGCGCCTCCCTCAGTCGTCAACAGCTCTCACTGCATCCGCAGCTGATCTCGATGGTGCCTATGCCGCCGAGAGACGCCAGTCATACCCTAAGCCCTTTGGGTTTAGGGCCAGGAAACTCCTTCGAGATGTAGATATAGCTCTCGGGCTGGTGGCGCCCCTGGTTCTGCCCAGGACACCACCCTGGAGGGTACCACATTTGGCTATTTGTCACCACGCCTCTGCTCCCAAAGCTTGTACTGCGCCGGGAGTATTGCGTTCGACCTTTTTGGAGCACACATCGTGTCACGCTGGTACCGTGCCAGTGTATAACGATGGCTCCAAGTCACAAGAGGGGGTCGGCCTCCACGCCGTATCCCCTCTGTTTGAAGTCAGCGGGGCTCTACCGGGCGCTGCGTCTGTCTTCACGGCTGAGCTGGCGGGGAATTAGCGCGCCAAAGAGTTCGCGAGGACTCTGCGACCGCACCACCGTTTCGCTCTTCCTCATACTGACTACATAGCAGGAATACGGGCAGCTCTTCGGACTGCTCGGCAAAGAAGATGGAGACGGTCGAAGGGAACTTAAAGTAGCGTGCCATTGCGCCGCGACTGTTCCTATGGACCTATCCCCCAATGCCGCGGTGGCTTTAGGTTGCTTTCTGTCGTCTCCGAATCGGGCACACTCGTGTGACGGATCACTATTTGATAGAGCGCTCGCCTGCGCCCTATTGCAACGACTGTGTCGTCCCCTAGACTGTTCGGCACATTCTTTTCGAATGGCTCAGTCTGGGTGATCTTCGCGCACGACACCTGTCCCGGTACCGGGATGGGCGTGGTCGTTACCCCCTGTCCCTTGTACTCGGGACGAGTGCGTGCACTTTGACTGGTGGACTTATTGACTTTTGGGGGGAGTCCGGCCTTCTCCCTTTCATTTAACCCGGTTTAATTGTTGTTGTTTTTGTTATTTTTTTGTTATTGCTTTGTTATTGTTATTGTTTCTTTTTATGGTTGTTTCCTGTTTAATTTTTTAAAGTAGCCTAGAGCTAGGCTGTTTTTTTACGGCAACTTATGCCTGTCAGCAGTCGCCAGATAGCCCCTTAATTAAAAAAAAAAAAAATCACACCCATCTCCGGCTAAAACCAGTGCTCTCCCACTTCCCCCAGCGTGACCGTTTCCCGTAGGGCGAAACGGCCACGCGCCTCCACACAGTCACTCACAGGAGGCAACACCACTGAAGTTGGTCGCCAGGCTATCTTGCGGGGTTTCCAAAGCTGCCCCCCAAAAGGAGGACAGCAACAAAGGAGTTTCCGCTCCTTCGCCCACGCCTAGTGGTGGGCTGAGTGGCTCGAAGAGGGTGGATCCTCGAAAATAGGGCACCCCCGCCTCCGAAACCGCAATGCCCGCCTAAGGTTTTGAAGCGAAGGGAGGTAAAGACTCGCATGGCGAGCTCAACCTCCCCCAATAAGTCCTCGAAGGCCACAGCGCCTTCAGCGCATTGTCCGTCTAACAGCGCCAGGTGTTCTGCCCCCGGGAATCGTACAGCCATTCCCGTGAGCGTTCTGTTCGAAGAGGGCCCTCGCGTCTCCGAGCTAGGCCTGGAGGGCATATTCCTTTAATGGAATTGCCGTAGACTTCGGGCAAACAGGGGGCAGCTGCGGAGACTAGTCTCGTCCCGTTTGCAGTTAGCTATGTTTTTGCAGGAGACAATGCTGGGCGTATGCACCCTGCACACCCTCCCGGGGTATAAGAGTTTTGTGACCCCACCACGATGGGATGGGGGCTGGGCAGGAGGATGTGCGATTTACACCCGGCATGGTGTTTCAGTTATTTTCGCTTTAGATGCCTCGTTTCAGGCAGTAGATGTGCAGCTGCACCTTGATAGTAGATATACTGTTATTTCGGCCTATATTCCACCGTCAGCCGACTTCGACGCGAGGGACTTACTCCTCGTCGGGGCACAGTTGCCGAGGGCGTATCGTTTGCTCGGAAATCTAAACGGTAGACACCCTCCTCTGGGGAGACTACTCTATCAATCCCTGGGTTCAAGTCCTTGCAGACCTGATCGACGAGCTTGCGATGGGTGTCGAAAATGTGGATGAGTTTACGCATCACTGCCCGTGAACCGCTTCATTTTCTTGCCTTGATCTTTGTGCACTTCGGATGCACAGCCTGATTTTGATTGGGGGGTGGTCGATGACCTCCATGGTAGTGATCACTTTGCCATTCAAATATCCTCCTTTGGGCGGCCGCCGCCGCCCGAGAGCCCACCTAGGTGGTGCTTGGTGCGGTGGTCTGCATTTCAGGAAATGGCTGAATCCTCTATCTCGGTCAAGGAGTTTAGGTCATTAGACGAGGCCGTTGAGTTCTCCTACAACTTCATCGCCGCGGGCCTGAAGTTCCGTTTTGCACGCCGATCACTTCCGTGGTGGTCAGCGAGACGGCTCTCAAACAGAAGCGATATGCCTACATGTGCTATAAGCACCGCCCGAACGACTTCACTGTCGGTGAATTTCGTCGGGCTAGGGCTAGGTTTGGGTATATTTCGAAGCACGCCCGCCGCACTTCTTGGCGGGCAAACGTGTCTTCACTTAACTGGAAGACCCCTCTAGCAGAGGTTTGGAAGCGAGTCAAAAGGATTCGGGGTAAGTTCTCGCAGGACCCCCCTCCCGTTCTCCAGGAGAATGGAACCGCAATCTCGGACCCCGCGTTCGTGGCAGAATCCCTCGCGACTGCTTTCTCCGCATTCTCTAGCCGGGATGCTGCTCCGCCAGCTTTCAATGCACGTCGTGATGTAGCGGAAGGCCGCCGGTTGGACTTTACCTCCAGAGGCGGAGAACCCTTCAACGGCAGGTTTACTCTTTCATTTGCCTTCCGCTCTTGCTTCTTGCTCAGAGACGGCTATGGTCCGGACAATGATCTCGTACCCCATGCTTCGACACCTGGGTGAGCGAGGCATGGCCTTTCTGTTAGATTTGTTCAACAGGATCTGGGTGGAAGGTCTTCTCCCAGACTCCTGGCGAATCGCTACTGTGCTCGCATTTCGCAAACCGGGGAGAGATCACTCTACACCGGCCAGTTTCCGCCTAATATGTCTAACCTCTTGCGTCTGCAAGTTGGAGAAATTAGTAGATGTTAGATTAGCCTTGTTTCTGGACAGCGGAGGCTGTCTTCTGCACAGTGCGGCTTCCGCAAGTTCTACCCCACGTCGGATGCTCTGCCCCGACTGAAATGCCATCTGCGAGGCCTTCCTTCGTAGACAGTACCACAGCACGCTGTTTTTCTATCTGAAGAAGGTCTATGATGCCGCATGTCAATACGGTATCATGGGAACTCTCCACACGATGGGGGTGAGGGGACACCTCCCAATCTTTAATATCTGAATTTTTGCGAGATCGTAGATTCCGCATATGGGTGGGCGCAGCCCTTTCCACCACAATGAAGCAGGAAGAGGGTGTCCCGCATACAAGTGTCCTCAGTGTTTGCCCAGAGCATCAACGGCATCACCTCGGTGCTGCCGGAAGATGTTCTCGCTACGCTCTAAGTGGATGATTTTTCGATCTTTTGGCGCGGCCCAGATGCCAACTCTGGAGCGTCGACTCCAACAGGCATTGAACCGCGTCTCTCGCTATGCCGAAGCGCACAGTTTTCGGTTTTCCTTGGCCAAGACTAAGGTGGCGCACTTCTGCCGCCATCCACGGCTCCAGTCTGACCCAGACTTGGAAGTGATTGAATCGCAGTTGCCTTGGTCTTATATTTGACCCACGCCTCAGCTGGAGGCTCGTATTTGCAGCCTTTGGTCTTTTGTACCCGCGTCATTTATATTGTTCGTTCCGTGACGTTCAGCGCTTGGGGCCTTGATAGGCCTACAGCCTTACATTTTCATCGAGTGTGTATTGCGGAAGGTGGACTCGATCCACCACAGCGGCTTTCACCTGGCCACCGGTGCCTTCCGCACTTCCCGCATTGAGAGCCTAGTAGTCGTTGCTGGGGAGATGCCACTCGCTCAACTCCGTGCACAGTGCATTATTTGCCTGTACGCGCGAGCCCGCTGCCTGCCTCAGTCGCCAACAGCTTACTGCATCCGCAGCTTATTTCGACGGTGCCTATACGGCTGAGAGACTCGTCATACCCTAAGCCCTTTGGATTTAGAGCCAGGAAACTCCTTCGAGAACTAGGTATAGCTCTAGGGCCTGTTGCCCCCCTTGTTCTGCCCAGAACGACACCCTGGAGGGTACCACATTTGGCTATTTGTCACCACGCCTCTGCTCCCAAAGCTTGTACAGCGCCGGGAGTATTGCGTTCGACCTTTTTGGAGCTCACCAAGTGTCACTCTGGAACTGTGCCAGTGTATACGGATGGCTCCAAGTCCGAAGAAGGGGTTGCCTTCCGCGCCGTATATCCTTTGTTCGTAGTCAGCGGGGCTCTGCCAGGCGCTTCGTCTGTTTTCATGGCCGAGCTGGTGGCAATACATCAATCCGTACGAGAGATAACGCGACGTGCCCAGTTCAGAGACCGGATTGTGATCTATAGCGACTCGCAAAGCGCCCTGAGTGCTCTCGTGGCATTGGAAGCTTCGCATCCCCTGGTTCTAGATATCCATGGCGCAACGGTTTTGGCAAACCGGGTGGATGTTGAGATTATCTTTTGCTGGATTCCTGAACATGTAGGAAAGAAGATGGGAGACGACCGAAGGGAACTTAAAGTTGCGTGCCATTGCGGCGCGACTGTTCCCATGGACCTACCCCCCAATTCCGCGAAGGCTTCAGGTTGTTTCTGTCGTCTCCGAATTGGACACACTCGCGGGACCCACCGCCATTTGATGGAGCTCTCGCCTGCGCCCTAGTGTCAAATCTGAGTTATCCCTCAGACTATTCAGCACATTCTTGTTGAATATCCCAGTCTGGGCGATCTGCGCGCACGTTACCTGTCCCGGTACCGGGATGAGCGGGGTAGCTACCGCCTGCCCCTTGTACTCGGGACGAGTTCGTGCACATTGACCGGAGGACTTATAGACTTTTGGGCGGAGGCCGGTCTTCTTCCCTTTATTTAACTATGTTTTATTTGTTTTTTTCTTTGTAGGTCGCACTCTCCTGCGCCGGGGGAAGGCGGACCTACCCCCGACGGCGGACCTTGCTTCCTCCCTGTTGTCTGTTCCCTTTTTTATTGTCGTTTTTCATATTCATATTTTAAAGTAGCCTAGTGCTAGGCTGTGTGATTTCGGCGACTTGTGACCAAGTGGGCAGTCGCCAGATAGGCCCCTAAAAAAAAAATCCTCGGTATTTGAACGCTAGACACTCCATCTGAGGAAACAACTTTATTAATCGCACTGGGCAGGATCCCCGCCAACCTGATCGAAGAGCTGGAAATTTGGGCCCTAAATGTGGATGAGTTTACGTATCACTGCCCGAGAACCACTTCATTTTTTCGTCTTGATATATCACTGCTCTCCGGAAATTCGGCTTGATTTTAGGCGGGAGTTGGTCGATGACCTCTGTAATCGCAAGTACTGTACTGGTTGTTCTGAACAGCTTAAAACGAACAAAGTCCATGATGGTGATGTGTAATTTATCTCCTAACATCAACATAGAGAAACTTAATTTATACATATTTACCAAAATTACATGCTACTCGTAAAACTTTGAAGGATTGTATTAATTTTATTCAATGAAATTGTGGTCCGCCTCAACCACGGCCTTCAGGTCGCGTAGAAACCTGATGTAGGCCTTCTTTACGACCCCCCTTTCCTGTTTGAATGGATGAAAACTGGTTATATTGGACCTAAGATCCCCATTTGTGTTGAACGAAAACTTGTTGCTCTCACTCGATTACACCCCACATAATAGTAGTTTCCGTATGGGGAGTTTGTAGTTCAGATGCTCGGAGTGATGCGGGCGAAGAAATCGTCTGACAGCCACGACTGAGTTCTCCTGTTTGTCTATAGGTCAGTCCTACTGCCACACGTACCACCTTCCAGCCGACACCGCTTGGTTCCAGAGCAACATCAACGCCCCCAGACGCCGCTGAGGGTGCCAAAAAGTCTGTGCGGACTAGGGAAACCGGCCAGCGTTTGGCTTTATCTCCCACTGACTACATGACAGGAATCAGCTTAGCCTTCATGTCTGTGACAAATAAGATGAGGGAGGGCCGAGGAGAACTTAGTTTTGTGTCATTGGACTACAACTGTTCCCGTGGACCTCCCCCCCGCCCCCCAATTCCCGCGAATGCTTTCTGTAGTCTTCGAATTGGCCACACTAGTGGGAAACGCCGCCATTTGATGGAGCGCTTTATTATGACGACTGCGTTGCCCCCAGACTGTTCGGCACATTCTTGTTGAATGTTCCAGTCTGGGTGATCTTCGCGCACGTTACCTGTCCCGCTGCCTGGACGAGCGGGGTCGCTCTAGTTTCTCTCGCACTTGGGACTGGTTCGTGCATTACACACTTGTGGACTATTTGATTATTTTTTTTCAGAGGAGGCTTGCTTCCTCCAATTTGTCTCTGGTGTTACTTGCAGGAGGCGTGCCTCTCCCCGACTCCGATGCTTGCTTCCTCTTCCTTCTGACTTATCTTTTGCCTCTCGTTTTGTCTGGTTTGTTTTTGAACTTTAGAGTACCTAGTACTTTGGATGAAATTTCAATTGCGGTGGGTTAAGCCCTTGTTGGCAGTCGCCAAAATGTCTTTGTAAAGGTAAAAAAAAAAAAAAAACAACGGTGAAAAAAAGGCAATTAAACACTGTATTTACGTATAAGAATTTTGTGCCTTTATTAAGAGTATTGCTATAAATATATATGTAGATTAAAGTTTCGTGCAAGCTAGGTGCTATGTTCTGCCACTGCTATTTTGCCGAATCCAAATTGGCTATATTATAATTACAGAATATTCTTTATCTGGTTTCCAGATGGGCAAACTCAAACGGACGAAACTTGGCCCCAAATCAAAAAAACTTGATGTAAGTATCTTTCCTGCTCATTTTAATAATTTTGCCCCACATTGAGTTTAGTTGATTTATTAATGCAAGAAAGGAATATGTTCATTAGAGAACCATCTCTAGCAACTTGTCGTATCCAATATATTGTAAGAAAATGGAGCTCACCAGTGCAAAGAATATTGAAATATCTTTGAGATATAACCGGGTACTGGGGAGTAGACATGGAAGCCATTTTGACAAGGTAGATCCTTGTGATAAAACTTTTTCAGCCATTCGTTCAACAACCATAAGAGCAGGACCAAATAGATTAAAAGAATGTAATATATGCCCTTAATTCTTAAGTAATACACGATTAATAGAAGTCTGAAATTGTGTTAAAAGCCCGCGAAAGGGTGCTACTATTAGTAGTGCCTAGAGAAAAAGCTCGCCAATCCGGCCCCATTGCCCGGCTTGTGGTAACGAGTATGTGATCACCCGTTGCACATCTTACTGGGCCTGCCTAGCCCTATTATTTATTATATACCCTAGACCACATAAAATTCTCGTTATCTAGAGAAGTTTAGTGGGGCTGAGGGCACTTCTGGTTTAGTATTTGAAACTACCTCACAGGGATACCCTGTTACACTTGGTACCTGGAGGAGACGCACATCCCCCTTGCCCGAGTGCAAATTAGGGAGGCTCCGTTAATGGGTTGACATGAATTCTATAATAATAATATGAATCACTTTTGCCCCACTAACTACTTACGTGCGTGTAATGGTCTGACTACCTCCCTGCGGCCGTTCTCGATTGCATAATGCTCTACTGCTTGTAGCGGAGGGGCTTTCCTGCCTTGGTTGCCTGGCTAACTAAGTCACGAGCCCCGTCTGTGTCTGCCACACCAGATCTTCCGATCTTGGCGGTCTGAGAATTATTACGTCCTAAGAATATCCGCCCCGTCTCTCTTGCGTCCCAGTTCGGAGCCGCTACCTTCGGGTAATGACCGGCCACTGGTTAACTTCTGTTCGGTGTGACCCGCTGTCCTAGGTTGCCAACACCATTCTTTAACAGACCCAGGGGTGCCATTGAATAGTTCGAAAACTCGAAACGCGATAAGCGGGAGTGACTAGACGTGGTTTTCCAGTTTACACCCCCAAACTTTTTTTAGTTAGTGGTCGAAGGCTTCGGAAATGGTAGTTTGTTGACATGCTTTCCATGTCTTCTACAGTTTAGTAAGTATTTAGGACTAAGTCCCTCTCTCAATACTCGCCCGATCTTGGCGTTGGGGCGGACTAAGAGTTAAAGACCTTCTGAATCCGGTAAGAGAGTTTAGTTTCTCTTTCGCCACCTTCGGAGCCATCCCCAGGTAGCCACCCATATGCTTTTTCAAGGATAAATCTCGACTGATTTCACAGAAGTAGGTAACCCATCTCTTTTTTTAACGGGTTAGGTAGTCCCCCCCCCCATTACCGCATTTGCAGAGTTGCCTCCGGGCCACTCTCCTCTTAGAGTGGGTCACCCTTATTCTCAGGGGCCCGCTAAGAATACGGGTAGACAGAGAACGCGCCGCCTCGGTCCCCGCTCCTCCCGTTGGGATGTCCAACCAGAACCACCTAGAGGGGTAAGAGGTGTTATCGTCCCCTGGGCTTTTCCGAGGTGCCTCGACTATCCAAGGCTTGTTAAGTTGATGGGAGTGCATGCCAATGCCTTACCCATGCGGGTAGCCATGCCGGCTCTAGTGACGGGCCATTATCCCTTGAGTCACCGGTCTTATACACGACACCTTAGGAGGGGGGGTCAGTTGAAGGACACTTCTGAGGTGACCCTGCCGCCGCAGATGCCAGAGTCTCCAATGGGGCGAAAGTTGGTTCGTTGCCAGACATCGAACATGACTCCGCTCCTGTGCAAGGCCCTCGTCATCCGGCATGGGACCCAGAGGACTAAAAAAAAGAGCAGGGATCCCTGCGCCAAGTGTTCCCTAGAAGGCCAAGATCTTGATCTCTGAGAAAGATCTGGCCGAGGCTGGTTCGTCCTGACTTAGGGTGGTGAGAATGAGAGTTCATTTCCCACACTCCTCTACAAAGAAGGAAAAATCGTAAGACCAGGGATACCTCTACCTCTGCAGGGGCTCCGGGGATGGATGGGTCTACTGCAGTTTCGACCAGCGACCAGACAAGACAAACAGTCGCAAGTACGGTGAGCAGTGCCTTGGTTATGTCTGAGCCCCTCATTCATAGATTACCTAGCATTTTTTAGCACAATGGTCTTTAGCCCATTTTAGTTATTTGCACCAATGATTGCAGCACGTTTGCCTGAGGCCCCATGCCCCACCAAAGGGGGCTGTAGTTAGATTGACTAGTAGTACCGAATATTTCCGGTTTTTAGGACGGCAGCCTTCTGTCGAATCCGATGAACACTTTCGAGGCGGCCGTTCTCGATGCCCTCCGGATACTCTTATAGCTAGCTGGTCAACGTGAAACGCACTCTTCCTTGAATTTCGAGAAAAGTAGTTTGTAAATGAACCCGTGGACTACTCCTTAGACGATCACGGAAGAGCTGGCTGACTAGGTAAACTGTGTGGTAAGAACCTGCATGCTCACCTTCCATACAATCTCTCCTACAACTTTCTCTGGTCGGCCTCTAATTTCACAGTGTAGACGCCGACCAGCTTCCTCTCGCCCAACCATCCCAGATCGGTGGAGAGGGGACAACGCCCCCTCGCCCCTGAACTCTGGTTTCCGGTGGTGTTTTTTTAACAACCTGCTTCACTCCCACCCACACCTTGCTCACATAACCTTTCTTCCTCTTTGATCAATTTTATGCTGAGCCTAAGGTGAAGACGCCATGCTGATGGGCTGCCAAGCCACTAGGCAGGAGGAGTGGCCTCAAATGGCAGCAGCTGGCTTTCCTTGCCCCGTATTCACCCCTCGCAGCGCGGGGGTGAATACGCTAATAACCACTACTGCGTGGGGTGATTAGCGTATTCGTCCCGTGCTACAAAAAGGGTCACCATGCCCAATGATGATAAATTATAAAATACCCTCCCTCTAACACCACCAGAGCCGCCCTCGCCAGCTCCACTCCAGAAAAGCCCCCCTTCCTCCTGTACTTTTTCAGGGGACGCTCCAAACTTCCTTTATCGGAGAGGATGCTTACTTCTCTCCCATGCCTACTGGTGCAAGGAACTACCCGTCGTTCCCTTCTTTGGACCTCTTACTAGCGGCAGTCACCCTTTTCATTTCCAAGAAAACTGCAGGGAAAGTACGCAGGTGGCCTAAAATGACCGCTCCCGGTGGGAGCGCCTCGATAGGGTTAACCCCCTTAGGGGGGGAAAGGATTGCAGAGCCCGTAGTTCAGTGCCACCTAACGTCCTGCACTCGTGCGTGCAAAGTCTAAAAGGGATAACTCTACGCTCCCCCCTCTCATCTGCGACTGGTGCCGGTTCGAAGGCCGAAAACAAAAAGAATAGTTCTTCGAATGCGATCCGTGACGACTTTGGAGGGGATGGCCACATGGAGGCCCCCCTTCCCCCTAAGAGATAGAGATGGTCCCTGAGGTAATCCAGCCCTTGACGGTAAAATCTTCTATAAGTTTGAACCCGGGCTCGGTGCCAAGCACAGAACCAGAGTCCGGCCCTGTACAAGGTTCTTCTCAGACCGCTCGGGCCTTTGAGGATCCACGAGGAGAGGAGGAAACTCCTCCCCTGGCTGAGGCCAGTATATCTGGCCTAGGGGCAACTACCGGCGGAGGAGAGAAGCCGATTCATTCCCCACCCTCTTCTCCTAAAAAAAAGGAACAATGACGAAGAAGAATCGGGGCTCCTCTTCTTCGGCGGGAGCCGCGTGGACCGACTGTCTTCTGCCAAGCCAAGATCGGTATGTACGACCCCGTTGCTCCACCTGGTAGGGAGTCTCAGACTAAGACCATAAGTGCGCAGAGCGAAGCCTCAATTACGTCGGGGCCCCTCATTCACGGGTTATATGGTGTTTTCGAGCCGGCTTCTTCAAACGCTTCCTCGTTATTCGCTCCATTAATGGCAAGTTGGCTAAGGGCAACATGATCCATCAGATGAGAGCTTTAGCTAGCGTGATTGGTAGAGAGCCGAAAGAGACTAATTTCTCGGACGGTAGCCTTCTGGTGAATGCGTCGAATCCCTCCGATGCGGCTATGATTAGCGCTCTTCGGACACTTGATGGCACGCCCGTGAGTGTGACGCCGCACTCTACAATGAACTTTGTGAAAGGAGTAGTTTATGCGAGGGAACTCTTGGACTACTCCATAGATGACATCACCTTAGAGCTGGCCGACCATGGGGCAATTAAGGCTGAACATGTGATGAGAAAACGGGGGCGGGGCCTCGAGATCCAACCATACACTTCGTCACGTTTGACAGTGACGAGCTCCGAGTCGGTGCGTGCTGGTTGGTACCGCTACCGCGGAGGTGCTACTACTGTCACCACTTCGGCAATACTAATCTCTCATGTAGAGCGCAAAGTTAGGGTTACCGAAGTCTGTAAGTTGCTCAAAGGCCGCACACGATAAGTCCAAATCGTGTGGCCAACTGTGTAAATGGCGGAGAGCCTCAACCCGCTTCTTCGAAGCAATGTGGTGCGTATCTCCTTGAATGAAATCCTGGCCGTTCAGGTCAGGCTCCTATGGTAGAGATGGTGGTATAAAGGGTTCACACCCATCCCCGGCTAAAATCAGGGTTCCCCCACCGTGAACGTTTCCTGTAAGGTGAAAGTGCCGTGCGCCTCCACAGACGTTTGACTCGCAGGAGGCAACACCCCTGAAGATGTTCGTGAGGCCATATGTGGTCCTAAAGCTGCCCCCTGAAAGGAGGGCGGTACTAAAGGAGTTTCGGCACTTTCACCCACACCGCGTAGTAGGCTGGGTGGCTCGGAGACGGTGATCCTCCAAAAGAGGTACCCCCCGCCAACGAAGCCGCCTCGCCTGCCTAAAAGTTTCGAGATGGAGGAAGGAAAAGACTCGTGGTGAGCCTAACCTTCCCTGATGAGTCCTCAAAGGCGACAGCGCCTTCAGCGTATTTTTCCAGCCAACGGCGCCCGGAGTTCTGCCGCCGGGAGGGCATATTCATTTAATGGAATTGCCGCGGACTCCGGGCCAACTGGGAAGAGCTGCGGAGGCAAAGTCCCTTCCTCTTGCTCGGGGACTTGACTGGGAGACGCACCCTCTGGGGAGAATACGTGATCAATCCCAGGGGTCTGGTCCTTGCCGACCTGATCGACGAGCTGGAGATGGGTGTCCTGAATGTGGTTGAGTTTACGCATCACTGCCCGAGAACCTCTTCATTTTCCTGCTTAGAGGATAATGAGGGCGCCAAAGAGTATGCGAGGACTGGGCGACTAGACCAGCGTTCCGTAAAATGGCAATAGGCTTCTTGTATGCTTACGGTACAGTGTACAAGGAATTCCTTCGATAACATGTTTTTCCCAACCTGCAATTGTTATGCAGGATAACGCCCTCTGCCACGGCCAAGTCATTAAATAACTTCCTGAACGACTACCACATGACTTATGAACTGGCCTACAGTCTGGACCTGAATCACATTGAAAATGTTTGCTAAACACTGAGAGAGAAGTATAAAGCTTGAAATACGAAAACGGTTCCAAGAACTGAGAAATTCTTCAAAAGATGATGTGGAGCAAGATTACTGCGCAGGTGTCGAGAGGTTCGTTCATGTGGTAGATAAAAAAGAGAATAAAGGCCTCGTCGCTAAATACTAATTATTTGGTTATTAACTAAGCATCTGCTCGGCAAAGAACTTTCATATAGGGTCATGTTATTTCAACGTAGCTGCTTGGTCAGTGGTCAAACCAATTTCCCCGAAAATAACATTTTTATCATTACATTTCGGTTGTATAAATAGATTATTTAAAGAAAAATGAAAAAGTGCATAATCCATGGATAGAAAGATGAATCCTTTATTTGCAATAAATTTTCTAGAGCTCCATAACAAATTCATCATTCCATCTAATAAGAATGACGTGGATTTATTGTTATCTAGAATAGCTGCATTTCTTCCCCAAATTAGAAAGTAATGACATAAATCAGATTAAATATAGGATGTACTAGTAGTATAAAACAGTTAGTGCAATTTCTGAACATTTTTCCAACTAATTTCCGTAAACATAGAATTAATAATTACAAAAATGGCAGTTTATTGAGCGGACAAAAATTTATACACCCCGTTTCACAGAGGACGTGTTTAACTATTCTTCAAATTTTTACTATCATTTTTTTAAGGACACTTATCTGGTAAAGATGTTGGCTAATGAACAGCCACCTACCTCAGCAGATATATCTTCGCAGAATAAAAATCCCAAATACAACCTAGAAGATAGCTTTAATAACGAAGAGGTCGAAAACTGTAATACTCTTGCCCACGATGAAGATCAAGATGAGGAAGATGTATTTCAGAGGGAACCAGAGACCGAAACAAACCTTGACGATGACGACGATGATGATGATGATGATGATGATGAGTCTGTCTATAATCAGGATGATGGCGAAGACGACCTACAGGAAGAGATCACAAACAGATTCATGGAAGGTTAATTTTAATTTATCTTAGCATGTACTTTAGTTTTTAAAATCTCTTACAATTAGGGCTTTATATTTGATTTCTCCTATTAGGGAATGAATGCATTGCGCGCGTGTCGTTTTGATTTATCGATATTTAATTTCTAGATATAAAGAGCAAGAAATCTTCCAAGACTGCAAATAAGCCGCAAAAAACTAATCTTGGTAAAGTCATGAAAGCGAAAGGCAAAAATCACAAGAGCGCCCAAGCTAAAGACTCTTTCCCCACTTCAAAACCAAATCCTCAAAAACTTGTTCGTAAAAAGCAACTTATGCTTTCGACAATTCTTGACGGCTTAGCTATTTGCGATAGCAGAAAGGGAGTTTCTGTGCCTGCCCTCAAGAAATATTTACTTGGTGAGTGTATAGATAAAAATGTTATTGATGACCTGGTGGAGAAACTTTCCAAATAGTGTTCCATAATATCATTATAATTCTAGGAATGGGTCGGACTAGATAGACAAAGGGGCGCCGTAATGGTCCATATGATTTTCTTAGTTAGATAAAAATTGGGGGGGCTTTTGATGGCTGATTTTAAGGGCCAAAACAAGGACTTAATTACTTTATTTCCAATAAAGCAAAAACCTAAAAATGAATTAGATAAAATAGAACGCTTAAAATATTAAATGACACAGAAAGCCGCCCCCACTCGAAAACCGAAGCTTTTGAGACTCTTATTAAAAAAGTCAACTTATACTTCAACCCTGTCCGTTTTCTCAGTAGATGCTCAACCAACCAATTTTTTCCTTCATATACAGTAAAAAGTAACAGTTTAGTTGGTACATTTTCAAAATCATCAGATCACTCACTGAACCAAAAAGTTTACTTTGGCCCAGATTATAAACGTAAATACTTTCAATCTCCAAACCGATCGCTTCCGTGATGTCAGACGACTGTGAGACTGCCCTTAAACACAAAGTTTATGCCTACACGAGATATAAGCGCCGTGGAAACTAAATCACTGTAGGGAATTTCGTAGAGCTTGGGCTAGGTTCAGGTATGCTTTGAAACGCACCTGCCGCTCTTCCTGGCAGGCATACGCGTCTTCACTTAACGGGAAGACCCCTCTTACAGAGGTGTGGAAGGGAGTCAAAATGAGAAAGGAACCGCAATCTCAGACACGACTCAGTGGAAATCCTACGTGACCTATTTTTCCGCATTCTCCAGCCGGGATGCGTTGCGCTCTAGTTTCGTGCGCGGACGATGTCCCTTATGACATGTTTAAGACACTTAGGCGTGCGAGGCCTGACCTTTGTTAAATTTGTTATCAAGGATCTGGACAGGGGCGAATTGCTACTCCGATTTGCTTTCGCAAACCTGGGAGATATCGCTCTACCCCTGCTGTTTTCAGCCCAATCTACCTCCAGCGTGTGAAAGTTGAAGACATTGCTAAATGCTATACTTGCTTTTTTCCTGGACAGCTGAGGCCACCTGCCTTCTGCAGAATGCGGGTTCTGCAAGTTTCACTCCACGTCGGATGCTCTGCTCCGACTGGAAAATTTCTGCGAGGCCTTCCTCCATGGACCACACTACGCCATGGTGCGTTTCGATCTGGAGAAGGCCTATGATGCCGTATGGCGATACTGTATCATGGAGTCTCATCCACTCGATGTCCGGCCTTACTGAACAGGAAGAGCGTGTCGCGCAGAAAAGTGTTCAGTGTCTCGCTTTTCAAACTCTTGTGGCTCATATGCAAACTCGTGAGCGTAGAATCCAACGGGCAATGAGCCCAATCTCTCGCTATACCGAAGCGCACAAGTTTGTTTTCTTAGCCAAGATTAAGATGGTTCACTTTTGCCGCCATCCAGGGCTCCACCTCGAACGGTATTTACTAATAAACTGGTCGTCGATTCGCAGTTTCCTTGGTCGTGTTCTCGACCAACCATTCACCCGACAAGTTCATTTTCACCCCGTGTATATTCTTCGTCACAGAACGGACGTTCAGCAATTGGGATCCTTTGTCCGTGTGAAACTAGACTGCGGGTGAGAGTTTTCAGCATCTGTAGTGGAGCATGCACTACGGAAGATGAACTCTATCCAGCACACGGTTCTTCGCCTGCCGACTGGTGCCTACCACAGGTCTCCCATTGAGAGCCTACTTATCCGATGCTGGGGAGATGCCACTCGCTATACGCTGTACAGTACATTATGCGCTTCACCGAGCGAGCCAGACGCATCCCTCAGCCGCAACGGCTCACTACATTGGCATTCCATGTCGATGGTGCTTATGCTGCCCCCGAGAAACTTTAGTCGTGCCTCAAGCCTTTTGGACTTAGGCTTGGTTTACTCAAAGATCAATGTAGCTCTCGGGCCTTTGGCGCATCTAGTTTTGACCAGGACAATTTTATTTTTTGCCACGCCTTTACTCCCAAAGTTTTCACAGCGCTGGTTATATTGCGTGCGACCTTTTTGGAAAATTCCTGTCGCGCTAGATCCGTACACGGATGGCTGTCCCAGAAGTGGGACCGCTTCCCAGCCATATCTCATCTGTTCGAAGTTAGGTTGCAATACACCGCCGTTAGTGTTCTCGGGGTAGTGGAATCTTGACACTCTTTGAATCGATGTTTGTCTCACCACCAGCCGAATAGTTAAGAGTATCTGTATTACCTTCTGGTTGGTTCCTAGACCCTTGGGAATTTCGGAGAATCGGGGCGTCATAGAGTGGTTGAAGACTGGGCGACCAGACCATAGCTTTGTTCTTCCTCGAACCGACTATATTGCAGAGATCAGGGCAGCCCTGCGTGCTGCTTAGCAAAGAAGATGGGAGACGGCCGAGGGGGAACTTAATGTTGCGTGTCATTGTGTCGTAACTGTTCCCATGGACCTAACGCGCAATGCCGCGACGATATCGGGTTGCTTTCTGTCGTCTTAATATTGAGCACACCTGGGGGGGGAGGGGCGCACTGCTATTTGATGGATCGCTTACATGCAAGTTATTGCGACGATTGAGTTTTCCCTCAAATTGTTTTGCATATTCTTGTTTAATGTGCCACTCTTGATGATGGTGCACGTCACCTTTCACGCTACTGCTTATCCTTTGTAGTTCAGAGAGTTCCTGCATTCCTGATTGAAACTTTGACTTTTGGGAGCAGGTTTTGGCCTCTTCCATTTTATTTGACTTGGATTTGGCTGAGTTATGGGTCAAGAGAGAAGGCAAGCATATCTTCGTCGCAGCAGCGCGGCTTCTGCCTTTTTTGTTTTTTTTAAGTAGTAATAGGCTGGATTGGGGAAAATGCAAAATGTTGAAAAGATTGCCCAGACCTCAAACATTGGGTACGTTAAATATTGAGTATTTGGTGGGAGCCTAATTATAAATATACAAATAAGATTTTCTATTATACTTGGAAGTTACTTCATTTATTTTACCACTAGAGCTAAACAAGTCTAGTAGCTTTTTTTCCAACTAGACTTCTTGATTAGCTTAAAAAAAAACTAAACTTCAATTTAGCAATTGCCTAGATTGAGCCGCAACTTAAGTTTTGCCTTTATTCATTACTGCTCTCATTTGCCAGAGAATTCTACAACAAATGATTCGTGGGCGAAGATGCGGAATCGCGTGAAAACCGCTCTTGAGAAAGGTCTAGAAGAGAACTTAATTTTAAGGCCGAAAGGAAGCGAGAACAAATCTGGATTAAGTGGCAATTTTAAGGCAAGTTTTTTTTAGTGTTACCTTTCAACCAAATTTTCTCTTATAAAGAGAGCGTGCCAAAAATTACAGATCTAATGAGAAACAAAAAGCGTTCAGAGACCTTATTAGTTAACAAGTAGAGGACTAGTTTCGAAGGCTCATGCTCCACCCTTGAGTCTTTGTACAGATCAAGGATGAGCCGTGATTCTCTGAAACTATTCATGTACTTTGAATAAAAAAGGCCTCTCTCAAAGCTTCATTAATTATCAGCGTCTACACTACGCTAATCCACAATTATAGATTCAACCTTGGCGAGAACCAGAGCTACGACGTGGTATTAAAGGGAATTTCTTTTCACCCCTACTAACTGTTGTAAGGATAAAATTGTTACCTTCTCGTATTTAATATAGGCTTTATATACATAGGAAAAACACGACCGGACAAAGTTTACAACTAGTTCCCAACGTTTGACTTTTCTGCTCTATCCTTGCTCTCAGCCGCAACTGTTCCAACTTCTTCCCAGCGTGAACTGCTTTAGTCGTCTCTTGCCTGTTTACTGTAACTCCCTTCTTTCTCGCTGGTTCACAGGCTTCCAACCTTAGACCCTGCAAGGGGGTTGCCCTGTGTAGTTTGCCCTGTGTAGTTTGTTACATTTGGTACCTAGGAGTTGCACATCCACCAGACATAGCCAAATTAGGGAAATCCCGGAACTGGGTTGATTTGAACACTGATTTGGCCTTGGTAAGTTATTGATTCTCTTCTTCCTCGCTCCCTTTCTAAACTAATTTAATTTTAACCCAAGACTATCTCCAACCTTTGGTCTACCTGCACACGTTACCTGGAGGAGCTGTTCTCTCAAAACGGTGTAAATTAAGGAAGCTCTGTTACTGGGTTGATTTAGACGGTGAAAGTACCTGGATAAGTTGTTGGCGTGCTTCCTCTTCGCTCTCCTTAAGGATTTTTTTTACGCTACCCCCTCCAAACTGCTTGCCTCCTAGGTTTAAGCACCTGACCAGCAACCTCGTGCTTCTTCCGACACTGCTTAGGAACCTCTGTAAACAACGCCCTTTAGATCTTCCAGGTTGCAATAAACTGACTAGTGGTCCTGGTCGTTGGGCCGCGACTAATAAGAAGATCGATTTTGCCCCGATGGCCCCTTTTCTGAATGTAATGTAATGACCTCCCTGCTGCCGTTAATACTGTACTGCTTGTGGCAAGTGGGCTTTACCTTCTTGTTGGTTGCCAAGCTAACAATAAGTCTCGGGTCCCCTCTGGCGCAACAGATTTTCAGATATTACCAGTCTTGTCGACGATTAGCACGACCTAGTAGGGAAATCTACCCTTTCACCCTGCCTCTGGCTCCTCAGTTGGAAGCTGTGTTCCTTGGGCGTTGACCCTTCCACTTGGCAACTTTAGGTCGGTGTTCGTTGCTGCACATGTGCGAACACTACCCTTTAAAGGAACCAGGGTAGAGACCTGAAAAGTCCGAAAACCTGAGTTCGGATAGACAAGAGCTGCTTGGCGAGATATATAACCCCCGTAAGGAGCGCGGCGATTTGCCTTCCCGGCCACCGTGCTGACGGGACTCGGCGTCCTGTCCGGCCCCAGCTTAGCCTTGAAAAAAAAGAGGTACCCACCCCCTGTGCTCTCGCAGGGGACTTTCCGATCCTCTAACAGGAGAGGAAGCTTAATCTTTTCCTTTGCCTAAGGGTGTAGGGGACTCCGCTTCACCCCCTTGTCTGGAGGTGCCCTCGGGTGCCTCCCTCTTTCCAGCGGCATTTCCCCCTTTACTTTCCATGGGGGCGAATCCGGGCTTGGCACCGAACCCGATTCCACCCCTATGCAAGGTCCTCCTCAAACGGCTCGGGTCTCCAAGGCAGTACAAGTAGGGGAGGGATCGCCTCCTCCGGCCGGTGCCCCTGCGACCGCCAGGACCTTCTCCATCTCGGAGGAGGACCTTGCTGAGGCCGGTCCATCTGGCCTGGGAGGACCTGCCGGCGGAGGGGAGAAGCGGGTTCATTCCCCGCCCTCTTCTCCCAAAAAGAAAAACAAAAAAAAGGACTGGGCTCGTCTCGATCCGCGGGTACGGATGGGTCTGCTACTTCGGTAAGCAACCAAGCCACGATCAGCACGTTCGCCAGGGCTGCCCCCTCGGTGTGGAGTCCCTGAAAAAGACGAAAAGTAAAAGTGCGCAGAGAGGAGCCTCGATTACGTCGGGGCTCCTTATTTAGAGAATACCCGGCATTTTCGAGCCCACTGGATAAAAACGTTTAGTAGTTATTCGCTCCACTGATTGCAGCATGTTGGCTAAGGGTAACATAGAGAACCACCCCCACACTCTTCGTCACGTTAGTCTGTGACGAACTCCCTAGGTTGGTATCGCTACCGCGTGAAGGCATTCGTGCCACTGCCACGAAGGTGCTATTACTACCCTCGCTTCGGCCCTACTAGTCGCTCCTGTCGACTTGCAAAGTTGGGGTTACACGAAATCTGTAAGTTGCTCCGAGGAATAAATCCAAATCTTGTGTGGCCAAGTGTGTCAATTGCGGTAGAGCCGCACCCTGATTCTTCGAAGCAATGTGGTGCATATCTCCTTGAGAAGGAAATCTTGACCTTTCAGGCTCCGGATCGTCTCGCGAGGCTAATGAGTTGGTCTGGAGCGCCAGGCGCTGCCCGGAACGTCTATGCCTCCATGTTGAAAAAAGACTCCCCCTGCTCCTGGCCTCTCCAGGCCAACGAGCACGGCCCCGTAAGGGGTACGGTGATTTGTCATCCTGGCCGCCGTGCTGACGGGACTCAGCACCCCGTCCGACCCCAGCTTAACCTCTTTCTTCCTTCAAAACACTCGTTTCCTCTCTTTTCATACAACCTCTCACACAACTTTCTCTAGGCAGCCTCTAATTTCACAGGGTAGATGCTGACCTTCTCGGCCAACCGTCCTGTATCGGGGCTGAGGAGGGAGGGGCCAATGTTCCCTAACCCCTGAGCTCCGGTCTGGGGTGGTTGGTTTTTAACAACCTGTTTCATCCCCACCCATACCTTTCTCACATGCCTTTTCCTCTCTTCACATTCTATCTGTTTTACGCAGTGTCTAAGGTGAGCCGCCATGCCGATGGACTGCCAGGCTACCAGGCATTAGGGGTGGTCTTAAATGGCAGCGCCTGGCTCTGCCGGGCCTGTAAGCACCTCTCGCAGTGCGGGCTACTGCGAGAGGTGATGCGCGATTGCATCTCGCGTTAAAAAGAGGGTCACCATGCCCAATGATGAGTATAAAAAAAAAACCCAACCCTAACTTCCCCTATAACATCGACGGAGCCGCCCTTGGGCAGCTCCAGCAAAAAAAATGGAGGTCCCCCCCCTTGTGCTTGCTCAGAGGACCCTCCATATCTCTAACCGCAGAGAAGGCTTACTCCTCTCCTTCGCTTACGGGTGTAGGGGACTCCTCCTCACCCCCTTCTCTGGAGGTGCCTTCGGGCGCCTCCCTTTTACCAGCGGCAGTCCCCTCTGTTCTTTCCAAGGGGACTACCAAGAATGCCAGCAGGCAGCCCTTAGCCAGCCGCTCCACGTCGAAGCGGCTCGGTAGGGCAAACCCCCTTAGGGGGTAGAGGGAAGCCAGGCCCCTTCGGTCGCTTCCCTCAAAAGACCTGCTGGCAAGAATATTGAACCTTGCTGGGGTCAAGGCCCATGCCTCCCCAAAGAAGACTAGTGACGATATTGCCAACGGGACCTGCGATGCGTTGGGGGGGATGGCCAACTCTAGCCCCCCTTCCCCTAAGATAGACATGGTTCTTGAGGAAACCCAGCCTCAGCCGGTAGGGCCTTCCATGGGGAGAATCCTGGCTCGGCGCCAAGCACCGAACCTGAATCAGCACCGATGCAAGGTCCTCCTCAAACGGCTGTGGTTTCCGAACCAGTACAAGGAGGGGAGGATCTCCTCCGACTGGTGCCCCCACGACTACCAGGACCTTCTCCATTTCGGAGAATGACCTGTCTGAGGCCGTTCCATCTGGCCTGGGAGCTTCGTCCAGGGTAGGTGAGAAGCGGGTTCATTCCCCGCCCTCTCCAAAAAAAGAAAAACAAAAACAAAAAGAAAGACTAAAAAGACTCGGGGCTCCTCTCCATCTACGGGGGCTGCGGGGACGGATGGGTCTGCCGCCACTCTGGCAAGCGACCAAGCCAAGATCGGCACATCCGCCCCCTGTGCCCCCCCCGGTTGCGGAGCCCTTGACTAAGAAGAAAAGTGCACAGGGCGGAGCCTCGATGACATCGGGGCCCCTCATTCAGAGGTTACCTGGCGTTTTCGAGCCCGCTGGCTTCAAACTCTTCCTCGTTATTCGCTCCACTGATGGCACCATGTTTTCCAAGGGCAACATGATCCATCAGAGGAGAGGATTAGCTAGTGCAATTGGTAGAGAGCCGAAGGTGACCCGTTTCTCGGACGGGAGCCTTCTGGCAAATGCGGCGAATCCCGCCGAGGCGGCCAAGATAAGTGCTCTTCGGACATTTCATGGCACCCCGGTGAGTGTGACACCGCACTCTACCATAAACTTTGTGAAAGGAATAGTTTATGCGAGGGAACCCGTTGACTACTCCATTGAGGACATCACCCTAGAGCTGGCCGACCATGGGGCGGTCAAGGTCGAACGTGTGATGAGAAAACAGGGAGGGGCCTCGAGACCCACCCCTACACTCTTCGTCACATTCGACTGTGACGAGCTCCCCGAGTCGGTGCGTGCCGGTTGGTACCGCTACCGCGTGAAGGCATTCGTGCCACTGCCGCGGCGGTGCTATTACTGTCACCGCTTCGGCCATACGAAACGCTCGTGTAGACGTGCAAAGTCGGGGTCACCCGAAGTCTGTGTAAATTGCTAAAAGGTCGCACACGATAAATCTAAATCGTGTGTGGCCAAGTGCGTCAATTGTGGAGAGCCGCACCCTGCTTCTTCGAAGCAATGTAGTGCAGGATCGACTCTCATTCCGCGAGGCTAAGGACTTGGTCCTGGCGCGCCCGGCTCTGCCTGGGACGTCATATGCCCCAATAGTTAGAAAGGCACCCTCTGCTCGTGGCCCATCCAGGCCAACGAGCACGGTTGTTTCCGCGCCCATTGGGAGCCATTCTGCGGGCTCTACACAACCCGGGCGCTCCCCTGGTAAAGCTGGCGGCAAAAAGGGTTCATACCCAGCCCCGGCTAAAACCAGGGCTCCCCCCTCTTCCACCAGCGTGACCGTTTCCCGTAAGGCGAAACGGCCACGCGCCTCTACCGAGTAGTTAGACTCACAGAAGGCAACACCCGTGAAGATGGTCGCTAGGCCATCTTCCGGGATTCCTAAAGGTGTCCCCCGAAAGGAGCACAGCAACAAAGGAGCTTCGGCTCTTTCGCCCACGCCCCGAGGTGTGGCGAGTGGCTCGTAGACGGTGGTTCCTCGAAAAGAGGGCCCCCTTCCTCCGAAGCCACAACGCCCGCCTAAGGTTTCGAGGCGGAGGGAGGAAAAGACTCGCATATCGAGCCCAACCTTCCCCAAAAAGTCCTCGAAGGCGACAGCGCTTTGTCTGGCCAACAGCGCCCGGGGTTCTGCCCCCGGGAAGCGTACGGCTATTCCCGTAAGGGTCTTCAGTTCGAGGGCCCCCGCGTCTCCTCCAAGCTAGGCCTGGAGGGCATATTCCTTCAATGGAATTTCCGTGGACTCCGGGCCAACTGGGAGGAGCTGCGGAGGCTCGTCTTGTCCCATTCCCCGTTAGCTATCGTTTTGCAGGAGACCATGCTAGGTGCGTGCGCCCTGCCCGCCCTCCCGGGGTATAAGGGTCTTGCGATCCCACCACCGCGGGATGGCCGGGCTGGGGGATGCGCGGTTTACACCGGGCATGACGTCTCCGTTCTTCCTTTCTCTTTAGATACCCCCTTCCAGGAAGTGGATGTGCAGCTGCACCTGGATAGGAGGTATACTATCATTTCTGCGTACATTTCACCGTCAGCTGACTTCGACGCGGGGGACTTCGGCAGCGTCGTGGCACGGTTGCCGAGGCCCTGTCTCTTGCTTGGAGATCTGAATGGCAGGCATCCTCTCTGGGGGGATTACTCCATGAATCCCAGGGGACAAGTCCTTGCCGATCTGATCGAAGAGCTTGAGACGATGTCCCGTACGCCATGCTTCGACACCTGGGTGAGCGAGGCATGGCCTTTCTGTTAGATTTGTTCAACAGGATCTGGGTGGAAGGTCTTCTCCCAGACTCCTGGCGAATCGCTACTGTGCTCACCGTTCGCAAACCGGGGAGAGATCACTCTACTCCGACCGGTTTCCGCCCAATCTCTCTAACCTCTTGCGTGTGCAAGTTGATGAAGAAATTGGTAAATGTTAGATTAGCTTTTTTCCTGAACAGCGGAGGCCATCTGTCTTCCGCACAGTGCGGCTTCCGAAAGTTCCACTCCACGTCGGATGCTCTGCTCCGACTGGAAAATGCCGTCTGCGAGGCTTTTTCTTCGTAGACAGCACTACGCCAAAGTGATTTTTGATCTGGAGAAGGCCTAAGATACCGCATGGCGATACGGTATCATGGAGACTCTCCACACGATGGGGGCGAGGGGACGCCTCCCAATGTTTATATCTGAATTTTTGCGAGATCGTCGATTCCGCGTACGGGTGGGGGGAAGCAGTCTCCGGCCCAAAGGATCAGGAAGAGGGTGTCCCGCAGGGAAGTGTCCTCAGTGTCACACTCTTTGCCCTAAGCATCAACGGCATCACCTCGGTGCTGCCGGAAGATGTTCTCGCTACGCTCTACGTGGACGACCTTTCGATCTCCTTTGGCGCGGCCCAGATGCCAACTCTGGAGCGTCGACTCCAACAAGCATTGAACCGAGTCTCTCGCTATGCCGAAGCGCACAGGTTTCGGTTTTCTTTGGCCAAGACTAAGGTGGTGCACTTTTGCCGATATCCACGGCGCCACTCTGACCCAGATTTGTTTCTTAATGAGGTGCGCCTGGATGTGGTTGAGTCGCACCGTTTCCTTGGTCTTGTATTCGACCGACTCCTCACCTGGGAAGCTCATATTCGCAGCCTTAGGGTCTCTTGTACCCGCGCCATGGACATTCTCCGTTCCGTGACGTTCAGCGCTTGGGGCACTGATAGGGCTACTGCCTTAATTTTTTATCGATCCTTTGTTCGCTCGAAGCTCTACTACGGATGCGAGTTTTATGCATCCGCAGCCGAGCGTTTATTGTGGAAGGTGGATTCGATCCACCACACCGGCCTTCGCCTTGCGACCAGTGCCTTCCGCACTTCCCCCATTGAGAGCCTGTTGGTCGATGCTGGGGAGATGTCACTCTCTCTGCGCCGCGTGCAGTGCATCACTCGCCTGTACGCGCGAGCCCGGCGCCTCCCTCGCCTGTACGCGCGAGCCCGGCGCCTCCCTCAGTCGCCAACAGCTCTCACTGCATCCGCAGCTGATCTCGATGGTGCCTTTTCCTCCGAGAGACGCGTCATACCCTAAGCCCTTTGGGTTTAGGGCCAGGAAACTCCTTCGAGAGGTAGATATAGCTCTCGGGTCGGTGGCGCCCCTGGTTCTGCCCAGGACGCCACCCTGGAGGGTACCACATTTGGCTATTTGTCGCCACGCCTCTGCTCCCAAAGCTTGTACTGCGCCGGGAGTATTGCGTTCGAGTTTTTTGGAGCACACATCGTGTCACGCTGGTACCGTGCCAGTGTATACGGATGGCTCCAAGTCCCAAGAGGGGGTCGGCTTCCACGCTGTATCCCCTCTGTTTGAAGTCAGCGGGGCTCTACCAGGCGCTGCGTCTGTCTTCACGGCCGAGCTGGGGGCAATACACCACTCGGTACGTGGGATTACGCGACGTGCCCGGTTCGGAGACCGGATTGGGATCTATAGCGACTCACAAAGCGCCCTGAGTGCTCTCGGGGCATTGGAATCTCCGTATTCCCTGGTTCGCGATATCCGTGACGCCACGGTTTTGGCGAGCCGGGCAGATGTCGAGATTATCTTCTGCTGGGTTCCTGGACATTTAGGAATTGCGGGGAATGAGCGCGCCGATGAGGGTGCCAAAGAGTCCACGAGGACTCTGCGACCTGACCAGCGTTTCGCTCTCCCTCACACCGACTACATGGCAGGAATACGGGCAGCTCTTCGGACTGCTTGGCAAAGAAGATGGGAGACGGTCGAAGGGAACTTAAAGTTGCGTGCCATTGCGCCGCGACTGTTCCCATGGACCTATCCCCCAATGCGGCGGTGGCTTCAGGTCGCTTTCTGTCGTCTCCGAATCGGACACACTCGTGTGACGCATTTCTATTTGTTGGAACGCTCGCCTGCGCACTATTGCATTACTGCGTCGTCCCCCAGACTGTTCGGCTCATTCTTGTCGAATGTCGCAGTCTGGGTGATCTTCGCGCATGATACCTGTCCCGGTACCGGGATGGGCGGGGTCGCTACCGCCTGTCCCTTGTACTCGGGACAGATTCGTGCACATCGACTTGTGGACTTGTTGACTTCTTGGCGGAGGCCGGCCTTCTTATTATTTAAGCAGGGTATTTTTTTTTTTTTTTGTTTTTTGCATTTGGGTTTTTTTGTTTTTGTTTTTTTTCCTTTAGTTGCACGCTCCTGCGCCGGCGGGACCTCTTCCCGACGCACCAGCTTGCTTCCTTTCCCCCTTTTTGGGGTGTTTCTTTTTTCTCTCTAATTTTATTTTAAAGTAGCCTAGAACTAGGCCAGTTTTAATACGGTGACTTATGCCCAAGTAGGCAGTCGCCAGATGAGCTCTTAAAAAAAAAAAAAAAAAAAAAAACGAGCACGGTTGTTTCCGCACCCATTCGGAGCACTTCTGCGGGTTCTGCCCACCCCAGGCGCTGCCCTGGTAAAGCTAGCTGCAAAATGAGTCTACACCCAGCCCCGGCTAAAACCAAGGCTCCCTCATCCTTTCCCCAACGTTACCGTTTCCCGTAAGGCGAAACGGCCACGCGCCTCTACAGTCGTTAGACTCACAGGAGGCAACACCACTGAAGTTGGTCGCCAGGCCATTTTCCGGGTTTCCTAAAGCTCTCCCCCGAAAGGAGGACGGCAACAAAGGAGCTTCGGCTCCTTCGCCCATGCCTAGTGGTGGGCTGAGTGGCTAGGGGACGGTGGTTCCTCAAAAAGAGGGCCCCTAACCTCCGCAACGCCCGCCTAAAGTTTCAAGGTGGAGGGAGGAAAAGACTCATGGCGAGCCCAACCTTCCCCAAAGAGTCTTCGAAGGCGACAGCGCCCTCAGCACATTGTCCTTCCAAAAGCGCCCAGAGTTCTGTCTCCACGAAGCGTACGGCCATTTCTGCGAGTCTTCTCTTTGAAGAGAGCCCCCGCATCTCCGAGCTAGGCCTGGAGGGCATATGCCTTCTAAGGAATTGCCGCGGACTCCGGGCTAACTGGGGGGGACTTGGGAGGCTAGTCTCCTCCTGTTGCCCGTTAGCCATCTTTTTGCACGAGACCATCCTGGGCGCAAGCCCCCTGCCCACCTTCCCGGGGTATAAGGGTTTTGCGACCCCACGACCACGGGATGGGGGCCGGGCGGTAGGTTGTGCGATTAACATGTCTCTGTTCTTCTCTTCGCTTTGTTTTAGATACCTGCTTTCGGGCACTAGGCTGTGCAGCCTCACCTTGATAGGAGGTATAGTTATTTACGCGTACATTCCACAGGCAGCCGACTTCGACGCGTCGTGGCACTGTTGTAGAGGCCCCATCTCGGGCTCCGACATCTAAACGGTTGACACGCCCTCTGGGAAAACTACTCTATTAATCCCCGAGGTCAAGCCCTCGCCGACCTGATCGGCCAGCTGGAGATGGGTGTCGTAAATGTGGATGAGTTTACGCATCACTGCCCGAGAACCGCTTCATTTTCCTGCCTCGATCTATTAATTTGCTCTCCGGATGCACAGCCTGATTTTGATTAGGGGCTGGTCGATGACCTCTATGGTAGTGATCACTTTCCGATTCAAATATCATACTTTGGGCTGCTGCTGCAGCCCGAGAGCCCGCATAGGTGGTGCTTGGCGCGTTGCTCTGCATTTCAGGATATGACTGCATTCTCTCTCAGTCGAGGAGTTTAGGTCGGTAGATGAGGCCGTTGAGTTCTTCTCCGGCAACCTCATCGCCGTGGGCCTAACTACTATTCGTAGAAGGTCTGGCCGTTTTGCACGCCGACCACTCCCGTGGTGGTCAGCCGAGTGTGAGACGGCCCTCAAGCAGAAGCGTTATGCCTACATGGGCTATAAGCGCCGCCCGAACGATTTCACTGTCGTGAATTTCGTCGGGGTAGGTTTGGATATATTTCAAAGCACACCCACCACTCTTCTTGGCTTGGCGGTCATACGTGTCTTCACTTAACGGGACGACCCCTCTAGGAGAGGTGTAGATGAGTCAAAAGGATTCGGTGCCAGTTCTGGCAGCCCCCCCCCTCCCGTTCTCCAGGAGAAGGGGACCGCAATCTCGGGTCCCGCGTCTGTGGCGGATTCCTTCGAGACCGCTTTCTCCGCATTCTCTAGCCGGGATGCTGCTCCGTTAACATTCAATGCGCGTCATTATGTGGCGGAAGGCTGCTGGCTGGTCTTTACCTCCAGAGGTGGAGAACCCTTCAACGACAAGTTTACTGTGAGAGTTGCGTTCCGCTCTTGTTTCGTGGGCGGATACCTCCCATGGTCCGATCGATGTCCCGTACGCCATGCTTCCACATCTGGGTGAGCGAGGCATGGCGTTTCTGTTAGATTTGTTAAACAGGATCTGGGTGGAGGATCTATTGCCGAATTCTTGGCGAATCGCTACTGTGCTCTCCTTTCGCAAACCGGGGAGAGATCACTCTACTCCGACTGGCTTCCCCCCAATCTCTCTAACCTCCTGCGTGTGCAAGTTGATGGAGAAATTGGTAAATGTTAGATTAGCCTATTTTCTTCTAAACAGCGGAGGCCTTCTTTTCTGCACAGTGCGGTTTCCGCAATTTCCACTCCACGTCGGATGCTTTGCTCCGATTTGAAAATGCCTTTTGCTAGGCCTTCCTTCGTATACAGCATTACGATACGGCATGGCGATACGGTATCATGGACTATCTACACTCTGGGGGCGAGGGGACGCCGCCGAGTCTTTATATCTGAATTTTTGCTAGATTGTTGATTCCGCTTACGGGTGGGCGAGCCCTTTCCTGCCAAATGAAGCAGGAAGAGGGTTTTTTCGCAGGGAAGTGTCCTCGGTGTCGCACTCTTTGCCCTTAGCATTGACCGCATCCCCTCGGTGCTGCCCCCAAGATCTTCTCGCTACGCTCTACTTGGAGGACCTTTCGATCTCTTTTGGTGCGGCCCAGATACCAATTCTGGAGCGTCGACTGCAACAGGCATTTAACCGCGTTATGCCGAAGCGCTCTCGTTATGCCGAAGCGCATAGGTTTCGGTTTTCCTTTGGCAAGACTAAGGTGGTGCATTTCTCTCGCCATCCACGGCTCCACCCTGACCCAGACTTGGAAGTAATTGAATCGCAGTTTCCTTGGTCTTGTATTTGACCGACGCCTCACCTGGAGGCTCATATTCGCAGCCTTAAGGTCTCTTGTACCCGCGTCATTTATATTCTTCCTTTTGTGACGTTCAGCCTTACATTTTTATCGATCATTTGTTCGTTCGAAGCTCGACTACGGATGTGAGTTTTATGCATCCGCGGCTTAGCGTCTATTGCCAAAGATGGACTCGATCCACCACACCGGCCTCCTCCTGGCGACCGGTGCCTTCCGCACTTCCCAAATTGAGATCCTATTTGTCGATGCTGGGGAGATGCCACTCGCCCTATGCCGTGCACACTGCACTATTCGCTTGTACGCGCGAGACGGCGCCTCCCTCAGTCGCCAAAAGCTCTCACTGCATATGCAACTGATTGCGACAGTGCTTATTCCGCCGAAAGACCTCGGTCATACCCTAAGCCCTTTGGGTTTAGGGCTAGGAAACTACTTCGAGAGGTAGGTATAGCTCTCGGCCTGGTAGCTATTTGTCGCCACGCCTCTGCTCCCAAAGCTTCTACTGGGCCGGGAGTATTGCGTGAGACCTTTTTTGGAGAACACCTCCTATCACGCTGGAACCGTGCCAGTGTATACGGATGGGTCCAAGCCCCGAGAGGGGGTCTGCTTCTACGCAGTATTCCCTCTGTTTGAAGTCAGCGGGGCTCTACCAGGCACTGCGTCTGTCTGTCTTTACGGCTGAGCAGGTGGCAATACACCACTCGGTACGAAAGATTAAGCGACGTGCCCGGTTTGGAGACCGGATTTTGATCTATAGCTACTCACAAAGCGCCCTGAGTGCTCTCGGGGCATTGGAATATCTGCATCCCCTGGTTCACGATATCCGGACGCCACGGTTTTGGCAAGCCGGGCTGATTTCGGGATTATCTTCTGCTGGATTCCTGGACATGTAGTAATTGCGTGGAATGAGCCCGACGATAAGGGCGCCAAAGAGTCCGTGATATTGGGCGACCGGACCAGCGTTTCGCTCTTCCTCACACAGACTACATGGCAGGAATACGGGTAGCTCTCCGGGCTGCTTGCCAAAGATGATGCGAGACGGTCGAAGGGAATTTAAAGTTGCGTGCTAGTGCGCCGCGACTGTTCCCATGGACATATCCCCCAATGCCGCGACGGCTTCAGGTCGCTTTCTGTCGTCTCTGAATTGGACAGACTCGCGGGACCCACCGCCATTTGATGGAGCGCTCGCCAGCGCCCTACTGTGAAGTCTGAGTTATCCCCCAGACTATTCAGCACATTCTTGTTGAATGTCCCAGTCTGCACGATCTTCGCGCACGTTACCTGTCCTGGTATCGGGATGGGCGGGACCGCTATCGTTTGTCCCTTATGCTCGGGACGAGTGCGTGAACATTAACTGGTGGATTTGTCGACTTTTGGGTGGAAGCCGGCCTTCTGCCCTTTATTTAACTTGTTATTTTGTAGGTCACACGTTCCTCCGCCAGGGGAAAGCGGACCTTCCCCCGACGCTGGAGCTTGCTTCCTGCCTTTTGCCTTTTTTTATTGTTTTTTTTCATGTTTCTATTTTAAAGTAGCCTAGTACTAGGCAGTGGTAAGTAGGACGACTTATGCCCAAGGAGGCAGTCCCAGATGAGCGCTTAAAATGTAAAAAAAAATTGACAAAAACGCAATATATACCCCCCCCCCCCCCCCGTTTTCTTTCACTGGTCACACATTTCCGATTCCTCTTAAATTTTAGCCCGATCTTGGTGTAAGGCTGGACTTGTTCCGTGACAGCACCACTCTGCCGCCAAAAGGCTGGACGAATTAGCTCCAAAAATGCGATTTTTTTCAAATTTGATATCCATGGAATCGGAAGAATGAGACGAACATGACTATTATTGCGGTTTACGTCTCTTATCATACTTAGATTTCAAAAGGTAAGTGGCATTAACTCCCGAGATCTTAAATATAGATTTTCTCAAAAACGAGGAATTTGGAGTTAATGCGTTTTACCTTTTGGCGGCAGCACTGACCGGTTGAGGAGCTCCACTGCAACCATTTGTCTGTGGCAAATTGGATTGCCCAGTGACGCTCGTTAGGAACCTTAGGCACTCTGAGTCGCCTGTTGAGATGCCCAACATCTTGAAAGATGATGGGGGGGGGAGGTGTAATGGCCTCTAGGAGCCCCTAAGTTGGTTCCCGGTGTTTCCCTTGCCCCAGATTGGGCGAGTCTTCGCTTGATGATACGAAAAACCTTCGTTCGCAGACCGCACTACGCCGCGGCCTCCTTCCATCTGGAGAAGGCCCATGGTACCTCATGGCGATAAGGTATAATAGTCCCTCCGCATGATGTGGCTTAAAGGATGCCTACCAACTTTTATCTCTGAATTTCTGAGAGATCGTATATTCTGCGTACATTGAAGAGCCCTCTTCACCCCAACGGGGCAAGAAGAGGATGACCAGAAAGGAAGCGTCTCCATTTTCACAATTTGTCGTGAGCATTCACGCTATCGCCTCGGTGCTACCAGAATATGTTCTTGCTATGCTCTACCAAAAAAGAGATGTTTCGATCTCTATAGGCACGGCCCAAATGCCAACTCTCGAACGTAGCCAACTTTCATTGAACCGAATCTCTCGCTATGCCGAAGCGCACAAGTTTCGGTCGGTTTTCTTTGGCGGCCAATACTACACAAGGTGATGTATTTCTGCCGCCATTTACGGCTCCGCCCAGACCTGGACTTGTTCTAAATGGGGCTAGCCGCAAGCCGAGCGGCTGTCGAGATTAGTTTGTGCTAGGTTCTTGGAAATATTGGGATTAAGGGTAATGTGTGCGCCGATCGGAGCGCCAAAGTCTTCAAGGACTGGGCAGCAGACCAGTTTCACTCTTCTTTACACTGACTACGTGCCAGTAATCCGCGCTGCCTGACAGATGATGAGACTCCAGAGAGAACTTAAAATTGCGCGATAGTGCACCACGACTGTTGCCATGAGCCTATCGGTCAACGCCTTGACTTCAGGACGCTTTCTGTCGTCTTGAATTGGGCAAACTCGGATCGCTTTCCTGCACCTTACTGAGACGACTGCGTTGCCTCCCCCCTCCCCCGCGCTCGAACTGTTAGGGACATTCTTGTGGAATGTAGATATCTGGGGATATTTGTCCACATTAACCTCTTAATTCGGGAATGATGGGGGTCACTACTGCTTGTCCCTTGCCCTCGGGACTAGTTCATACGCACACCTTTGTGGACGAAGACTTTCTGGAGGAGGAGGCTTGCCTCCATTCCTTAAGACTTGGGTGTTGGTCACGTGAGCCGGTGTTTGGGGGAGGCGGGTATCCTTCGACGCGCCAGTGTGTGCTTACTGCTGTCGCCCTATTGAAAATCCTGGATCTCTCTAACTGGATATAATCATTGTAGCTTCTGCCCCCCCCCCCTCCCCTCCCTCGAGTAGCTTCTTCCGTGCCGTCATTTCGCTTACTGCTCAAGCTCTAGATTCGATTCAGAATCACTTTCTCGGCATTGCTGCTTAAACATAAGACCATAAATACCTTGGCCTTTCCCTACCCCTGTTTTTCACGGACCCTTTACCAGCCTCAGATCCCTACGCTCGGTCTACTTCCCTACTGTTTGTTCTTCGTAGTCTTCTGCGCTGCATAGTTCATTGTCCTTTTTAATATTTGCCCAAAGAATGTTTGTGTTGTCTCCTCTTATACGCCCCCCCCCCCTTCAATTGGTGCCTTCATTGGTGCTTTGAAGATTCACCTCTTCGTTCAGACTTTTCCTTAGCCGATAGACAGTCGCTTTTGGCAATGCCATTGGCCTTTAAGTGTGCCATACAAAAAATCCCTTTACAATAACTAATATAAATTATCAAATTATTCAGAACTTCATTGTTAGTGATATTATTCCCCCCTAAATGAGAAGTTGATATATTTAACAAACTAATCGCTAGTTAGATCAAGTGGGCCTCGGAGAATTTATAGATCTGTAATTTTCATGTGTACCACTTCGGTAAGATGGTCTTTTTTAAATTTAAAAACTGTTTTTTTTATAGCTAAATAAGAAGAATCACGAGATATCTCAAAAGTCTGGTAATGGTGCTTCTAAGTCCGATGACGTCAAGGCCTCATCAAAGGCGCCATCGCGAACCGTCGCACAAACCAAAACTAAGGCGGTTGCTCAGAAGACTAAAGGAGCTGCCAAATCGGCTAAGGCTGACAAACAAGAGCCAAAAACGCAAAAGATGCCACAGGCCAATTCTAAAAGCAAAGGTGATAAATCGTCAAAGAAGCAAACTAAACATAGAAGATCAATTAGTAATACAGAGGTTACTACCAAGAAGCGCGCTGCACCAAAGGCTACCCTGAAGAAAAGCAAAAGTTTGGAGCAACTTGCACCACTATCTAAAAAAGCAAAGAAAAAAGTTTAAAATTTCAGATTCTAATTGTTAGTATTATATCTAAAGTTAAAGTTCCAAGGTTTTAATAAGAATTTTAAGGAAATCTAACTTACATTTTTATTTTATTAAAGTGTCCCGAGAATTCGTATTTTTCATTTTGTTTTTATTCTAAATTAACAGAATAGCAGAGGCCGTATCGCGTAGAAAGTTGTTAAGGAGAGATGCAAAATATAGTGAGGGTAGAAAAGTGAAAATAGTTATTTGGGTATCCCCCCGCCCCCACACACACCTTCTATCACTGAGAAAAGAAGCCATTTCTCATTTCTGAATTTTTGTCGGTCTTGTGCAATTTTTATCGTTTTTTTGATCACCTGTGCCTATTTTTTTCGAGGGCGGGGGGGCTTCCTTTCGTCACTTTTTTTTAGAGTAGTCCAATCGGTAATGTTTCTGGTCCATCTATCGTCTTGGCATCTTCTTAAATGACCTGCCCAGCTCCACTTCAGGTTTCCTATAGCTTCCACGATATCATGAAGTTTGCTTTGTCCACGCATCCAAATGGCCGACATTCCGTCAACGCAAAGTTATCCCCAGCATAATGCGTTGATCGGCTTTGTATTGTAAGAAAGTGGAAATAGTGGAAGATGTATAGACGCAGGCACGGAGCGTGAGGATTTACTACTCCTGGTATTGTTGTGAGAAAGTGCCTCTCCATTTTTTAGTTGTAGCGAAGGGCATTTAGTACCTGTGCTACACTACCATCCTCTTCTTCGAATGTTTTCGAAATTAGTGATTTTAATAAACATTGCAGTGAACCACGTCTTGGGTGGTTCCGCAATGATTTGTCTCGTCCGTCATCACGATCTCCTCACTGCATTTAATTCGGCAAAGGGTGTGGTACACTCTAAATTAGTTTAGATATAAAAGGGCTATAAAATCAGCTCGCAGATCGTGTTATCGATGCCCAGAGAAAAGTCCAAACCGCTAAGGGTCTCCTAATTAAGAGGCAAGCTATTCCCAACTTTTGACCGGCAGTAGTTTCTCGCTTAAGGGAATGCAGGTTACTCCGGATAACCCAAGTCGATAGCTCGATATTATTTGAAAATATTGCAACTCTCATGTTGTAGCGGGCCGAAAATCTCTACTTTAACCCCGATCATTCCAACCCTAATTCGGACGTGAGAAATAGAGGGGTAAATATTTACAAGAGATAGGGGTGAATAAATTTGAGATCTCGTAAAAATAATCCTACTTAGAATACCAATCAAAATTTATATAAAAAAACGCCATTCAATTAGACTATATATACAAAAGGAAAACAACCCCAATAATGGACAAAAAGAAAAGGCCTCACGTGGTACCAAAGGGGGAAGTCCTGCCAGCTGTCACTCGAGTGGGCACAATGCCTAGGACTTATCAAAACAAACTGGCGCCTCTGAGCTCGGTATTAGCGATCTGGTCGCGTCTTGAAGCTATTAAAGGAAAAGCCCTCCCTTCAAATGGGACGTACAATTATTTAAAATTGTAATACTCCAAATCAGACAACGCCAGCCACTCTTTACAAAAGGAATATTTTGGAATTTAATAGGGGCCTTTCGCAAAAATAATAATCAACAATTTGCTGAGGAAGAGAGAAGAAAACATTTTTTACAAAAATGAAATCCGGAATTTATATTACTGTATATACCCCCCCCCCCCCAAAAAAAAAAACCCCACCCATTCACACATATTCCTACAGAGGGAGGGAGAGGGTATTGGGAAAAAGGGTGGGAGAATGGCCCTTCACATACTCACATTTGCTCCATCACAATGTGTTCAGCCATGTGACGCAGAATCGTATCGATAAACATGTAGATTGTGCACCCTAAAAAAAAAATCATAAATCTTGGGTAAGTTAAGACCACGATAGTGCCATCACTCGCAGGGTTATAGAACCTCATAATCAAGATTTATAGAAGAAATTTTACTCGGCTCATCAAATTATACAGAAATAATAGTTTTGGGGGGATTTCTGATTAAATTAAATCTACCGATAATTTGTTACCTTTTTCTAAGTTCTGATAGCTAGTAGCTACACAGTCAATTGGAATCGCACCAGAGTATATTATAGCACTTCGAAGGGATTTTTTTCTTGATTAAAATATGATATGGGCTTTTCATATTAAAACTAGGCCTAACGACATCTGGCAATCGCCTTTGAATTCGAATCTAATGATAGGCTTTTTAATCAGAAATATTACTAATATATTTAAAAATTGCAGGGGCTGTGTGTGGGTGCAACCCACACAATTAAATTACTTATGGGGGCGAAGTCCCCATTTCGAAATTACCTTAAAAATTCATAATCTTGGGCGGAAATAGCTTAAATTAGGCGGCGCTATAGTCGTATCAATTTACCAAATCTTGCGCCCTCCTCCCTGCATAATATATCAAACCACTGGTTTGGTGCCTAATCTTGTCGTATATTTTAAATACTATAAATACCCAGTCCCTGAATCGCAGAAAATTTCCATTCGGAAAGCATCTGTTAGGCTCTACGAGACACTGCCGCCTGCGAGGCCTTCCTTCGTAGTCATAATTACGCCGTTTTTTTTTGATCGGGAGAAGGCTTATGATAACAATGGCCATATGGTATCATGGGGACTCTCCACACGATGGGGGCGAGGGGACGCCTCCCAATCTTTATATCTTATTTTTTTTTGCGAGATCGTCGATTCCGCGTATGGGTGGGAGGGAGCCCTCTGCGGCCTAATGGAGCAGGAAGAGGATGTCTCGCAGGGAAGTGTCTTTATGGAGGAGTGGGGTATATTTTGTTTATTTGTTTCTTGACTGAAGTTGCCCCTTGAAACATTATCTTCCATTTATCCGACTCTTGGTATTCTTATTTGCTGGGTAAGTTCTTGATCTTAGATTTCTTTCTTGATGTATCTTCATATTAACTTGACGTGTGATTTCTTCTTCCTTCTTGATATTCGATGAGTTCTTTTTGCTTTTGATGAGTTAAGGATTTCTTTTGATTCTTGATGAGTTAGCCCTTGAAGTCATTTTCCTTGTTCCGTTTTCTTCTGGAGGCGATCCATTTTATCTTGAGTCTTCCTTAAAGCGTTTCCGTGGTCTCTATTTTCTTCGTGAATTTTCTTGGTAAAAATTGTGGACTTTGGGAGTTTCGATCGTGGGTCTTTGAATCCAAATGCCAGCACTCTGCCGTCACGCTACGGCGAAGTTCGTGTTGAGTTGGTAATTTAATGGGCTATTTATATTCTCGCTTTTGGAAGGAAGTTTTTCTCTTATACATCTTCAGTGTCGCTCTTTGCTCTGGGTATCAACGGTATTACCCCAGTGCTGCCGGACGATGTTCTCGCCACGTTCTCCGTGGACGAACTTTCAATTTCTTTTGGTGTGGCTCAGATGCTAACTGGAGCGTCGCATCCGAGGGGCATTGAACCACATCGCTCTCTATGTTGAAGCGCACAGGTTTAGATTTTCTCCGGCCAAGACTAAGGTGGTGCACTTTTGGTGCCATCCACGTCTACAACCCAACCCGGACTTGTTTCTAAATGTGGTTCTCCTGGAAGTGGTGGATTCGCACCTTTCCTTCGTTTTGATTTCGTCCGCCCCCTCAGTTGGGATGCTCATATTCGCAGCCCTATGGTCTCTTGTACCCGCGACATTGACATTCTTCGTTCCGTGAAGTTCTTCATTTGCGGGGGGAGGGGGGCTGACAGAGCTAGTCATGCTTTTCTATCGATCATTTGTTCGTTCAAAGCTCTACTACGGTTGCGAGTTCTATGCATCCGCATACGAGCGTGCATTGCACAAGGTGGAGTTGATCCGCCTGGCAGCCAGTCTTCCGCACGTACCCCATTGAGAACCTACTTGTCGATGCTGGCGAGATGTCACTCACTCTGCGCCGTGAACAGAGCATTATGCGCCTGTACGCTTGAGCCCGGAGCCTCCTTCAGTTGTCAACGGATCACTGCATCCGCAGCCGTTCTAGACTGTGCCTATGCCGCCAATAGACCCGCCATACCATAGGCCCTTTGTGTTTAGTACTAGGAAACTCCTTTGAGAGTTCGGTGTAGCTCTCTGGCGTCATGGGAGCAGAGGCGTGGCAACATCATGTTATAAAGCCCTGGCCAAAAGTATTAGGCCACCCCAGTGTTTCTGGGTTCTGCTATCTCAATGTTAATGAAACTCATGCACATGGTGGCTTATGGTATATTTCGCAATATACATTAGTTTTAATATTTAGTTAACCCTTCTTTAGCTTCAATTACCGCTTTTATACGGTTAGGCATATAATCAACTAGTTTCCTGCAGGTGCTAGGCGCAATCTTACTCCATTCTTCTCAAGTTTTTGGTACAAATGCCCTTTATTTTTAATTGTTGTGTTCTTGGTAGCTATAACAAGAGTTCCCCATAGGTGCTCGATCGGATTTAGATCGGGGCTTTGAGCTGGTCAGTCCATGGGAACAATACCGTGTCTCAAACCATTGGCGAGTATTCTTTGCTGTATGACATGGATCGTTGTTCTGTGGAAAGATAACATTGTTTTTCGACACTTCTGGATACACTTTAGCAATTGATGGCTCTAAAACATCCGATAACATGGAAACATAGGTAGCTGAATTCATCCTTCCCTGACATAAAAATATTTATCCTGGTCCTGTGGTAGACATGCAGGCCCACACTATGATAGAACCACCCCCAAGTTTTACGGTTGGTACCAGGCATTCAGCCTTAAATGCTTGCCCAACTCTGCGACGCACGAAAGTTGCATCAGATGTGCCGAAAACCTGAGTAAAAACCAATAGGGCGCAGGCGAGCGCTCCATCAAATTGCGATGCGTCACACGAGATGCCCGATTCGGAGACGACAGAAAGCGACCTGAAGCCGTCGCAGCATTGAGAGATAGGTACATGCGAACAGTCGCGGCGCAATGGCACGCAACTTTAAGTTCCCATGGACCGTTTCTCATCTTCTTTGCCAAGCAGTCCGAAGAGCTGCCCGTATTCCTGGGATGTAGTCTGGGTGTGGAAAAGCGAAACGTTGGTCCGATTGCCCCGTCCTAGCGGACTCTTTGGCGCCCTCGTCGGCGCGCTGATTTTCCGTATAGCAATGCCTCTGGGCATTCCTATAATAAAAACCTCCTGGGAAACTTAAATATATATATCATCATTTATTATGTATAAAAATCATTCAATTATTTTACTTTAACTTTGTTAATTTAATCATTCAATCATTTTAATCAACTTTTGTAAATTAAATAATTTTATGTAAAACTTAATAATTAATTCATTCATTATACTTGTCAATTCATTTAACGTATACTGTTCTAAACAACATCTCTTAAAATTTAACAGACAAACAAACAAATACACGTTTCCAGCTCGACCAAATAGAACATTATTCCTTCTTAGTCGACTCGCAGCATTCTCCATATAAAGGTCGGTAATCATTCCTTCTACAATTAGTCATTTACCTCCAAAGAAATCATACTTAGTTAATTCCAGTTTCACATTCTTTGCAAACGAGCATACGATAGTAAGTCCTAATTCTATTACTTCTTATTGCAGCCCCTAATTCACAGTCCACCATAGTCACTCTATTATTCACACTATTAATTACTATATTATTATTTCACTATTCTTCACCATATTAATTTTAAAAAATTACATAATAATTGATGTATATACATATTTAAGTTTCCCAGAGGCATTGCTACACCCGCAATTCCTACATGTCCAAGAACCCAGAAGATAATCTCGACATCCACTCGGCTTACTAAAACCGTGAACCAGAAGGAGCGGAGATTCCAATGCCCCAAGAGCACTCAGGGCGCTCTGTGAGTCGCTATAAATCATGATCCGGGCAGGTCGCATAATCTCCCGTACCGAGTGGTGTATTGCCACCAACTCAGCCGTAAAGACAGACGCACCGCTGACTGCAAACAGAAGGGATACGGCATGGCAACCGACCTCCTCTTCGGACTTGGAGCCATCCGTTCCCCCGGCACGGTTCCAGCGTGACAAGAGATGTGCTCCAAAAAGGCCGAACGCAATACTCCCAAGCGCTGTACAAGCTTTGGGAGCAGAGGCGTGGTGACAAATATCCAACAGTGGTAGCCTTAGCGTGGCGTTCTGGGCAGAACCAGGGGCGCCACCGGCCCGAGAGCTATATCTAGCTATCGAAAGAGTTTCCTAGCCTTAATCCCAGAGGGCTTATGGCATGACTTGCGTCTCTCGGCGGCATAGGCACCGTCGAGATCAGCTGCGAATGTGTTGAGAGCCGTTGGCGACAAGGGGAGAAGCTGCGCTCGTGCGTACAGGCGATTAATGCATTGTGCACGGCGCATAGATAATGGCATCTCTCCAGCATCGACAGGCAGGCTCTCAATAGGGAAAGTACGGAAGGCACCGGTCGCCAAGCGAAGGCCGGTGTGGTGGATCAAGTCCACCTTTCGCAAAAGACGCTCGGCTGCGGATGCATAAAACTCACATCCATAGTCGAGCTTCGAACTGACAAAGGATCGATAAAAAAGTAAGGCAATAGCCCTATCAGCACCTCAAGCGCTGAACATCACGGAACGAAGAATATCCATGGTGCGGGTACAAGAGACTCCCAGGTGAGGTGTCGGTCAAATACAAAACCAAGGAAACGGTGCGATTCAACCACTTTCAGGCGCACCCCATTAAGAAACAAGTCTGGGTCGGGTTGGACCTTGGATGGCGGCAGAAGTGCACCACCTTAGTCTTGGCCAAAGAAAGCCAAAACCTGTGCGCTTCGGCACAGGGAGAGGAGCGGTTCAATGCCGGTTGGAGTCGACGCTCCAGAGTTGGCATCTAGGCCGCGCCAAAAGATCGAAAGGTCGTCCATATAGAGCGTAGCGAGAACATCTTCCAGCACCACCGAGTTGATACCGTTGATGCTCAGGGCAAAGAGTGTGACACTGAGGACACTTCCCTGCGGGACGCCGTCTTCCTGCTCCATTGGGCCAGGGAGGGCTCCCCACACCGGTACGAGGAATCGACGATATCGCAAATATTCATATATAAACATTGGGAGGCGCCCCCTCGCCCCCATCATGTGGAGTCTCGATGATACTGCATCGCCATGCGGTATCATAGGCCTTCTCTGGATCGAAAAACGCTGACGTCGAGCTGTCTACGAAGGAAGGCCTCGCAGTAAGCATTTTCCAGTCGGAGCAGTGCATCCGACGTGGAGTCGAAGTTGCGGAAGCCGCACTGTGCAGAAGACAGATGGCCTCCGCTGTTCAGGAAAAAGGCTAATCTAACATTTACCAATTTCTCCATCAATTTGCACACGCAAGAGGTTAGAGAGATTTAGCGGAAACCGGCGGAGTAGAGTGATATCTCCCTGGTTTGCGAAAGGCGAGCACAGTAGTGATTCGCCAGTAATCTGGGAGGAGACCCTAAACCTAGATCCTGTTGAACAAATCTAACAGAAAGGCTATGCCTCGCTCACCCAGGTGTCGAAGCATGGCGTACGGGACATCGTCCGGACCATGGGTGGTGTCCGTCTACGACGCAAGAGCGGAATGCAACTTAAACAGAGTAAACCTGTCGTTTAATGGTTCTCCGCCTCTGGAGGTAAAGTCCAGCCAGCAACCTTCCGCGACATCACGACGTGCATTGAATACTGGCGGAGAAAGCGGTCGCGAAGGATTTCGCCACGGACGCGGGGTCCAAGATTGCGGCCCCATTCACCTGGAGAACGGGAGGGTGATCCTGCAAGAACTTGCCCCGAATCCTTTTGACTCGCTTCCACACTTCTGCCAGAGAGGTCTTCCCGTTAAGTGAAGACACGTATGCCCGCCAAGAAGAGCGGCGGGCGTGCTTCGAAATATACCGGAACCTAGACCTAGCCCGACGAAATTCACTGACAGTGAAATCGTTCGGACAGCGCTTATAGCGCATGTAGGCATAACGCTTCTGTTTGAGGGCCGTCTCACACTCGGCCGACAACCACGGGAGTGGTCGGCGTGCAAAGCGGCCAGACGTTCTGGGAATAGTAGTCAGGCTGCGGCGATGAGGTTGTCGGAGAACTCAACGGCATCATCTACCGACCTGAACTCCTGGACTGGGATAAAAAAATTCTGTAAGTTCCTGGAATGCAGACCACCGCGCCCGCGCCAAGCACCACCGAAGTAGGCTCTCAGGCGGTAGTTGTCCTTAAAATTATATTTGAATGGGAAAGTGATCACTACCATGGAGGTCATCGACCATCCCCCAATTAAAATCAGGCTGTGCATCCGAAGAGTACAAAGATAGATCAAGGCAAGAAAATGAAGCGGTTCTCGGGCAGTGACGCGTACTCATCCACATTTAGGACACTTATCTCAAGCTCTTCGATCAGATCGACAAGGACTTGTCCCCTGGGATTTATTGAGTAATCTCCCCAGAGGATGTCTGCCGTACAGATCTCCAAGCAAGAGAAAGGGCCCTTTGCAACCGTGCCACGGCGCGGCGGAAGTCCCCTGCGTCGAAGTCAGCTGACGGTGGAATGTACGCAGAAATAACTATACCTCCTATCCAGGTGAAGCTGCACAGCCACTGCCTGAAAGGAGGTATCTAAAGTGAAAAGAACCGAGACATCATGCCGAGTGTAAACCGGCATCCTCCAGCCCGGCCCCCATCTAGGGGTGGTGGGGTCGCAAAACCCTTATACCCCGGGAGGGCGGGCAGGGGGCACGCGCCTAGCATGGGGAACGGGATGAGACGAGCCTCCGCAGCTCCTCCCAGTTGGCCCAGAGTCCACAGCAATTCCATTGAAGGAATATGCCCTCCAAGCCTAGCTCGGAATAAACGCGGGGGCCCTCTTTGAACAGAAGATCCTCACAGGAATGGCCGTACGTTTACCGGAGGCAGAACCCGGGCGCTGTCGCCTTCGAGGACTTATTGGGGCAGGTTGGGCTCACCATGCGAGTCTTCTCCTCCCTCCGCCTCGAAACCTTAGGCGGGCATTGCGGCTTCGGAGGCAGGGGGGCCCTCTTTTTGAGGAACCACCGTCCCCGAGCCACTCAGCCCACCACTAGGCGTGGGCGAAGGAGCCAAAGCTCCTTTGTTGCTGTCATCCTTCCGGGAAACAGCTTTAGGAAACCCGGAAGATGGCCTGGAGACCAACTTCAGGGGTGTTTCCTCCTGTGAGTCTAACGACTCGGTGGAAGCGCGTGGCTGTTTCGCCCTACGGGAAACAGTTAAGTTGGGGGGAGCCCTGGTTTTAGCCGGGGCTGGGTGTGAACTCTTTTTGTCGCCGGCTTTACCAGAGGAGCACCCGGGTTGAGTAGAACGCACAGAAGGGCTCCGAATGGGCGCAGAAACAACCGTGCTCTTTGGACTGGATGGGCCACGAGCAGAGGGTGTCCTCCTAACCATTGAGGCATAAAACGTCCCAGGCAGAGCCGGGCGCGCCAGGAGCAAGTCCTTAGCCTCGAGGAATAAGAGTCGACGGTGGGTCTGAACGGCCACGATTTCTTTATCAAGAAGATATGAACCACATTGCTTCGAAGAAGCTGGGTGCGGCTCTCCGCAATTGACACACTTGGCCACACACGATTTAGACTTATCGTGTTCGACCTTGGAGCAATTTACACATACTTCGGGTGACCCCGACTTTGCACGTCTACATGAGCGATTCATATGACCGAATCGGTGACAGTAATAGCACCGCCTCAGCAGTGGCACGAATGCCTTCACGCGGTAGCGGTACCAACGGCCACGCACCAACCGATCGTGGTTGAATCAAACGTGACGGAGTGTAGGGGTGGCTCTCGAGGCCCCTCCCTGTTTTCTCATCACCCGTTCAACCTTGACCGCACCATGGTCGGCCAGCGACAAGGTGATGTCCTTATGGAGTAGTCAATGAGTTCCCTCGAATAAACTACTCCGTTCACAGAGTTCATGGTAAAGTGCGGCGTTACACTCACCGGGGTTATATCAAGTGTCCGAAGAGCCCTTATCTTGGCCGCATTCGCCAGAAGGCTCCCGTCCGAGAAACGGGTCACCTTCGCCTCTCTACTAATTACACTAGCTAATGCTCTCCTCTGAAGGATCATGTTGCCATCAGTAGAGCGAATAACGAGGAAGCGTTTGAGGCCCCATCCGCCCCCGCGGATGGAGAGGAGCCAAGATTCTTCTTAGTTTTTTTCCTATTTTTTTTTCTTTTTAGGAGAGGGCGGGGAATGAACCTGCTTCTTCCTTCCGCCGGCAGGAGCCCCCAGGCCAGATGGACCCGCCTCAGCCAGCTCCTTCTCCGAGATAGAGAAGGTCCTGTCAGTCGCAGGGTACCGATCGGATGAGATCCCTGCCCTCCTTGTACTGCCTTAGAAATCCAGGAAAGTTGTGGGAAAGGTTGTAGGGGAGGTGAGGAAATAGGGGAGAAATACAGGCTGTCTGAAAGAAGAGGCTAAGCTGGGCTAACGGGGCCCCAGCCACACTCCTTCCGGGGAAACCAAAAATAAGGAGGAAGCACCGGGTGAGGTCCGCCTCTTTGCGATTTGGATAGGCTCCCTGGAAAGATGATGCAATGTTAATTAGTTAGACTTTGCTCACGGGTGACAAAAAAAAATTAAGAGCCTACATTAATGATTATAAGTCAACTGCTGGATAACTGCAACATTTGTGCAATGAATTTAATGTACCCAATGAATTCGTCGCGCTATGTTCCTAACCACGTAAACCAGTACCAAAGTCATGCATTAGCCATTTTAAGGAATTCTATCCAAGAGAAGGGGCAAGTCAATCATTTATTTGTAGAAAAGTCGACAAAATACAGGATAAAATCTCCAAATCAATTTGTATAGGGATGAATCTCAATATTTAAACCATAATGAAACCACACTTTGAATGCAGTGGAATAAATTTCATGATCAGTCAAAGCAGGAACATTTTTAGATAGGCTTCATGTTTTACAAGTTGCCTCAATGAGCACCGCCACTTGGACGGGGTTCACCCAGAGATTTAGCACTGTGCATATGACTATTAGGTGTGAAAGTGTCGGACATGGTAATATGTATAAAATTGTCTGGTTTCTGGGGGCATTGGATGCAAAATCTAATCTTCAGTTGGTGCAGTATGCGTTGCTTAGTATGCTCAGCAAAGCAAGAGACTTGCCAGGGCAACCCAAAGATGTTGAGCTAATTTTTGTTTTAGGTGGTTGTTTATCTCCCCCCTGGAGCAGATGGCATCTCCGCTCCCACCAACCGCTTGTGATTAAAGGAGAAAGCTTCGATCTTACAGCCTGTGTTGTAGGCTCCGCCAACGCTAACACACTTGAGTGGGAGCCGCACTTTCCGTGAGGCAGTCCTGATGTCTGGTGGAATGGCGTTTCAGAAATGGTTTGGAGCAAGAAAGTGAAACGCTATACAAGTGCATGGAAAGGGTTTGTGAGGGCGCATGCCGAGGGTTTTCTGCTCATGCATGAAGCTTAAGTGAATGAAATGAGTGGATTCGCTTGACAGGAGACACACGGGTGTGAAGAGTTGGTTAGTTTTGTATGGGCATTAACGCAGGCTCTCAACTTTGGAGTAGTTGATAACTAGGTACCTTCGCAAGTGGTTTAAGACTGGTATGGCGGCGGTTATAGATGAGATGGAGATCACGGGACATTAGGTGTGCGTGGATTAGCCTGGTATTACCTAACCGGAGAGACACCCCCCCACTTTCTTTATATCAGGAACGGTGGAATGAAGCTAGGTAGGCGAGGAAGGGTTGAATGTAGTCAAGTTTGCCATTATACATTTAGGATCTTGTGTGCAAGATCCGTAAATGGGAGTGAGGGTGCTGGAGCGGAGGCTGACGGAGCAGCCTGGCAATCGAATGCTTCATTTCGAGGGTCCCCAATGAAGGATGGAACCGAGAAGTAGGTCACAAGCGTATCAAGCGAGAGCGAATCATATGCAAAAGCAGGCCGATTTTTCGGATCGAAGAATGTTGGTACGGAGAACCTCCCAGATGGCGTACAGCTGTGCCATGTAAGAACACCTGGCGGTAAGGTGACTTGGGTTAGGGTAATTAGGGTTTGGAGGGTGGATTGGGGAGGGGTAAGAGGGTTTGTAGGGTGACTTGGGGTAGGTTATTAGGGATTGGAGGGCGGCTTGGGGTAGGTTATCAGGGTTTGGAGGGCAGCTTGGGGTAGGGTACGAGGGTTTGGAGGGTGGCGTATGAGATTTTGGAGGGTGGCTTTGGGGTAGGATATGAGGGTTTGGGAAGTGTGGGGAGCAGCTTGGGTATAGTGTACAATGGGCTTTTTTTTGAGGGGGGGGTACAAAGGTGTAGGGAGTGTAAAGTTTATTTTCCTCTCATTTAAAACGCAATAGCAACGAGGGTTTATTATAGAGAAAGTTTGTAAGAAGAGATCTGTAAATAAAGTGAAGCTTGAGTTTGTGAAAATGTGATGAAGATATATAGCCTTTGGGATTGAACCTGGTAATTTGGGATTGAGAGTTCAAAAACTTAATGTATAATAAATTGTATTGTGTTATGTTGTGTATCAACCTTTTTGAAAAAAAAAAAAAAAATATGACACATCCTTTGCTATAATATTCCTTTTCTTTTTTTTAAATGTTACATCTTGATCCTAAAAGTTTCAAATGAATTTAGTAATCATTTTATACCAATGTAAAAAATTATTGCAGACATTCAAAGTTCTATTAAGTTGAATTACATTGAAAAAAAAGTTTGCTGGTTTCAGTTCTACCCCAAGCTATGTTGCTCCTCTGGGGACGTCAGCCAAGGCAACAAGCTCCAACTCCCCACTGTGATGCTCAGTCATAGTGGTAACCTCCCTAGTAAACAGTATCAGCTTAAAAAGAATTGGGGAGACAATTACCTTTTTCTATAATAGATATCACAAGGAAAACTTCAGATAGATAAATAGTTTAACCATCACCACCTTGATTAGATTTAAAATAGAAAATGCTACATACTAGTCTGTTGCAGAAAGATATATATATATATATATATATATATATATATATATATATATATATATATATATATATATATATATCATAAAATTAACCATTGAATTTCCTACAAAAAAAAAATCTAAAGCACCAATAAAAAAACCCCATGAAATTGATCTTGAAAATACAGATTTCAAATCATCAGAAACTAATATAGCAGTAAATATCGCTGGATTTGGGAGGGCGAAGATGCATGATACACCATAAGCATCCACAGAACCACATTAAATCCTAAATGAAGAAGATATATCACAGTTTGCTAGTAAAAAAAATAATATATATATACAGCCCAATTTTATTTTTTTATACTATAAATGTGATGCCATTTGTCCAAAATCTATTTGTGCCAGATCAAGCAGAATTTAAATACCACTCTCCACATAAGTAGAATGAGATTTCAAATGGTAAAACAATGGTTCAAATGAGAAAAAGTGACATTTTTCTGATGTAGGGAATGCAAATATATAAAATTTATTAATATATCATAACCTCCTGAACTGGGCCGCTCTCATGTAGCACTCTTTTTAATTTTTAGGAGTGAAGTAGCAGATAATCCTAACCATGAAACATACCCATATCTAAACATATTCGCTAACAGCAATTCCAAACGGATTCAAACACTAGATATTAAAAATATATAAAGTCAATAGACATATGTCCCTGGTTATAACTCAAACTATAAAAAGACAAAACTGGGAAATAGATATGAGAAATATCATAAGAGGAAATAGTGCAGATTGAGGTAGTGCACAATAAGACTGGCCAACAATCGTCGGAAGCACACTATCAAGACTTGGGAAGCAGGATATGCAGTCTTGTAAGAGCGGGACAGTCCATCAATAAATGGGCGACTGAACAGCTTCCTTCACAGAATGGTTACATGGGAATGGCAAGTGGTCTTTCAAAGGAAGTTGTATGGTGGCGGGCCAGGCTAGTATGTCCAGCAGCAAAGAGCAACCTCAATGGACCAAGATGTTGGGGTGTTCATTGACCAGTTACACACCGACTGTGTAACATTCCATAATTTCAAATCAAAGCTATGTTGCCACTCCTGCCACAGATCTTGTGCATGATCTCAAGGGGACCGACATCCTTATACAGTGAGGCCATGTTACCGAGATAACAAGTGGCCGAACAAGCTGCTTGGGCAGCCCACTCATTATCCAGGAATCCATCGCTTTAGGGGAGGGGGAGGTAGCACGGTTGGGGTATCGTGTTTCTACACACGGTCACTATCATGAGTCCCAGTTTCTACAGTCACTATCATGAATCCCAAGAGTCTATCAAAGGTTGCTATTGAGGAGGCTGTGAGGAGACACTTGTAGGCTTCAGAAGGTGGTGCATCTTAAACGCAAAAGATGCATCTCGGATATGAGGGCAACCTATGATAGAAAAGTGATAGAACATCACTTGACATAGAGGGCAGTTACAGAAGTACGGAAAGAAAAGCTTAAGTGTGGGACCCCCAACTTACGGAAGGGGGTCTAACAAGCGCGCTATGAGCGCCACCACAAGGCTTTGTTACATACACAGTCATGGTTAGAGACAAAATTTACACATGCACGCCTAAATGTTCGTCCCACATGCCGGAATTGGTAGAAACAAATCTTTGGGAAACTCAAAATAACGGCTAACAAGGATAATTGCCTTTGACGTTCAAATGTCAGTATATTCATGGAACAGTTCACACAGACTGAGCCAACAAGCTTAGTCAAGTTTAACTTTACCAACATGTTGATTGCCAACTTGCATTAGAGTCCGGACATTTGTCATCTCATTACACCCGTCATAATAAACAAGGTCTGATTTATGACCTTACGACCTTCAAAACTTTCAATAATTCCCGGACTAACCTTGGCAATTATATCATTCGAAAGAGAATATAAAACAACATAATGGGTTCAAAATTCGTTAGATTCGGCTGAATAGTTATAATGTTATTGCCAAATATTCCCCGGCTAAACTTGGGAGGATTTTGGCAATTATGTAAAAGATAAGGGTTTCAAATTACGTTAGAATCGACCGATTAGTTACAATGTCATTACAACAAAAAAAAAGAAGGCAAAACGGGGACAGACCAACATAGTGAGATATAGAGTCGCTCGCGACTAAAAACAGCTTCAGATGAGACACAAGAGTGGAATCTCTGCAATTGAATACATATTCCGTACTGTCATGTTCGGTGTAGGATGAGACTACACCTACACCGACCAAATGATGAAACATGATCACCATGAGGAATCGTTACTGCCCCAAAAGGACACCAGGGAGCTGGTCATTTGGAGAAGGGGAGGTATCTAGAAGTGATTTTGACACGAACCAACCATTAGGAATTAACCATCACCATGGCAGGAGGAGGACCCGTTCTGCCAGGACTTCTAGGAACAGAAATGTTTTGCTGTTAAAACAGGAGGAAAGCAAAGTTGTGAGATAACTTGTGTAAGATCTACTCAGCCCCACACCATACACCAATCGGTGCACAGATTTCTACATGCTCTGAAGTTTGTCTGCTCTTGCTGAGATTGAACCTGATAACTTGATGTTAGAAGACCAACGACATATCCACTATAGTAGCGAGCTCAAGTGAGGCATAAGAACACCACAGTCTGGGCCACATATTAGATGACTAACCGCAATGAGATTCAAAAGCATCATTCAAATCAAAAACGTCAACCTAAGAATGGGGTGAAGAATTGGATTTGTGTACTAGAAAATAAAAATACTCAAACTCAGGGTCCACTTTGTTAGTTTAGGGTTCCAATGTGTTGGGGGGGGGAACTAAATGGGTCCGGAGAGGATTGGGAACATTCATTTTCTTTCCCTCTTTGACTCCCCATGAGTGGGCTACAAGACCCAGTACTACTGCTACTCTGACTAGGTTGCAACCAGTGTCCTCTTGGCGAACAGTCATTTCTATCACGAGCTTTTCTAGCCAGGCAGAACCCGAGTGTTCCACTCGATGGCTGAAGTTAAATTTTCACTACTCTGACAGATAAACCAAAGACAAGCAAGGACTTCAATGAGCTACATTTTCGACAATGCTTTAAGAGTTTCATAAAGGCAACAAGTGCAATGAAAAACACACGCAATGTTATCCTGAGGGTGTGTTCAGAAGTGCCAGAAGGGTTTTAACAAGTTTAAGAATGGTGATTTTGATCTCTGGTGGCCATCGATCAGGAAGACCAATCATTCCTGAACAAACTCAGTAAAAGCAGCAATTTAAGAGGAACTGCGTTAAAATATCAGGAACTTATCCCAGAAGCTTTATAAACCTTGGTCCAGTAAAAGAGCATCTTAAAATGATTGGGAACGTATATAGAGAAGGTGAGGATATTTGGATACTACAGGATATATTGCTGGAGAATGAAACTCTGTTCAAGTTTGCTAACCAGGAATGAAAAACAAAACAAAATTCCCTGCCCTAAATTGAATTGTAACTAGGGATGAGGAAGGTCACCCATGAATGGAGGAAAGTGGTTTGGGTGATAGTCAGAAATACACAAAAAGATTTAAATGTGTATGAAGGACTGCAACAAGTATTTTCACTGAATTATTGGAATGGGAAAACTAACTGTTCACTTTTATTGCAAACAACTTAATGTGTAAATCAGGTTCTGTGCAAAAAAGACAACTCTAATCAACAGGATAATGCAAGGTGACAAAACCCCCCCAGCTCTAATCAAAAGAAAGGGAGTCATTCTGCAACAGGATAATGCAAGGTGACAAAATCCCTCAGCTCTAATCAACAGAAAGGGAGTCATTCTGCAACAGGATAATGCAAGGTAACATTCTGTGAGGATAACTCAAAAAAAGTCATTAGGCTAGTAAGTTTACCTAACCCACCGTTCTTTCCAGATTAAGCCCCATCAGTTTTTCATTTATTCAGGTCACTTGAACACTTTATCAGTGGTAAAACATTCAGAAGGGTAAAGAACCTTTTTTTTTTGCCAGGTGGAATCAGAAAACTGCTTTCAATTTGGTTAAATGTCATTGCTAATGATGGTAATATTTTTCTAATAGATAAATATATTTTGTTAACTAATTTTTTCTTAATAAAATACATTACTTTTTAGTAACCTTAACATATTAAACAAGATAGATAAAATAAATAATTCAAGAGAAAGGTATGGGACATAAAATTACACTTCATCACAATCACCAAAACAAGGGTAGGACCCCCTTTGCTGATAGAAGGCACGAGCTCTTCCGGCATGAGTCCCAAAACAGCATAGTTGGGGAGGGGGTTGCTGGTAAAAAGTACCACAAACATAAGTTGAACCAAAGATATCCCAGGATAAGAGTAAAATGAGGCAAAGGCAACACTAATGTATCAAACAGGCAAAGGCAAATCAGAGCAATATTACTGGAGACAGATTATAAGAGGAAGTAGTACTTTCTCAGACAATCTTCGACTCTCAGGATCATCATGGTATTAAGAGTATGAAATTGGAATTTAGCTTGAGTTTTCTTAATATTCTTGCTGTAGTTAACTAGCAACCATTAGTTTATGATAGGCTACAAGTGCAACTTGGTGGGTGGAGAAATAGACATTGATTACCTATCAATATTGCACAACCTTCATGGACCATCATAAAAGATTGATAGTTTGGTGCAATTAAGTGTGCTAGAGAGATATTGAATGAGGATATGAAGATAATCATTGGTGGTATATACCATCACCAGAATCTTCCCTTGTGTATACACCACCAAATATATAATTAAATTTCATGATTCCTTCCTTATGATACAATGGTAGGGTTAGACAAATTTCAGAATTCTCATTTAAAAAGTCCAAAGTAAATCTCATGATGGAAAGGGTATTTTCTTGGCACATCAAATTATCTTGAGATTATTGGAATAAGATTCAAATTGACTAAGGCCGTTACTCAACCAATTTAGCATAAAAGATAAAATCCCTCTCTCAATTTTCATACTTAAGGTATTTAGTTAAATAATTTAAGATCCGAGTTTTGGCTCTTCAGTATGCAGCTATTTACCATTCCACAAGTATCCTTACCAACTTAACATTCTGAATAATTTTAGTAATATTTTTAAAATTTGACTAATCATTACATCCCTAACTGCAATATCACCATATCATCACAGTATAAAACTATCAATGTTTTACCCCTGCTGTCTGTTCCTAACCCCACTTGTGTGGCAATGCTAAAATAGTTCAATTTTGATGTGAATTAACACTTGACCAATTACCTTGACATTATACAGTAATACCATTCGATTTTGTAAAAATCTCTTTGTAGATTTGTTTTTATCACTTGAGGCCTAAAGTTCCAAATACTATTAATTTATATACATTATGATAAGTTATAGTGAATGATTGCATTGAATATCTGACTGACAAGATGTAAAACTATAAAGGTCATTTTTACAGATATACAAACTAAAAGGATTTTTATGAATATTAAAACAATACATTCTTCAACAATAAAATTATGGAGTTTGTTCACTAGAAGATGTTGAATGTGTAAGCACAATATATATATATATATATATATATATATATATATATATATATATATATATATATATATATATATATATATATATATATATATATATATATATATATATATATTATTTTCTATATATATAAAAAAAGTTATGTATTTGATGAGATATTATGTACAAATTGATATATAGATGTGATGAATTAATATAGCAAACCATCCCATTAAGAACACTCATGATTGAAATTATAATTTTGCAATTTGAAGCCATTATATAAAGTAAAGATGTAACCTTACATGGCTGGTTCAAATCGATCACAATTTTTTTTCTATTATTGCGCAAATAACAAGTTGGAAAGTCAAGATAGAAATTACTACCATCTTAATTCAATTTATCGATATAAAAATAAAGTGGAGATAGTGATTATAAATATAAATTATATAAAACGTTCAAAGAAATAAAATAGGTAAGTTAGGAAATCTATCTTTAGGAAATTGAGCCTTTTGTCTTAAGTTCATATTCAATTTAAGGGAACTTAAAATAAGAGATAAAAAAAAAGATGTATGGTTACAAACAAGGACACTTGACAGCTATAAAAATTTGTTTATTCTTCCATTAGGAAAGTTTATCCACGATGAATTGGCCATAGTCATCCACCTCTTTCGACGCATTCACTCCCATCTTGATTATTACCAGCTGAAATGAATGTTTACTTTAAAAAAAATAAATAAAAAGTAATTTGAGCTAAAAAAAAATTAGGTATGAGATTTTATGTACAAATTAAGAGAAGGTTTGGTTAACCTGATATTCTATTAAGGAAAAATCAAATAGAAATGCATTTTTTTTTCATGGAAGAAAGGGATGAATGCTGATTGATGCATTTATGTCCCACTCAACCCACAATTATGAGAATTGTCGGGTTGTAAAAGGAAATTTAGGGGGGGGGGGAGAACAAAGAAACGTATATCAAATGGAGGTGATTTGGAGAGTAAAAGGCGAAAAAATTATTCACAGAGAACCAGGGAGGGGCTTTGGCTGGGAAGCAAGAAAATGAAAGATGAAATGAGATTTTTTACTATAATATAGAGCTTTTATCTACTGCCTACAAGGTTATAAGTCAATTTACACAATCTTTAGCCAAATACTAGGCTACATTAAAATCAAAATGAGTTATATAAAAAAAGGAAGAGCATCGGCCCACCTCCAAGTTGCACAGGATCAGGTACCTAACACAGAGGAATAATAATAAAAAAAAAATAGAGGTCAGCCTATAAACAAGTTTGTTTGCACAAACTCATGCTGAGTACAAATGACATGCAGTACCGGGGCAGGTTATGTGCGCGAAGATTACTCAAACTGGGGCATTCATCAAGAATGTGCCAAACAGTGTGGGGGGAGAACGGAGTAATTGCAGTTACGTGTAGGAGGGCAGTCCATCCTGCGAGTGTGCTCAATTCAAAGATGACAGATTGCAACCTGAAGCCATCGCGGTATTGGTGGGTAGGCCCATGGGAACAGTCTCAGCACAATTGCATGGCACTTTAAGTTCCCTGAGCCATTTCCCATCTTCTTTGCAGGGCAGCCCTGGGTGTGAGGAAGAGCAAATGTTGATCTTGTAAGCAGTCCTTGTAGTCAGGTGTACTTACTCATTGAAAAACTCAAAAATGTCCAGCAGAAATAATATTGATATATACCTGGCTCATAACAAATGTGGCATCACAGATACTGTGAACCAGGTGGTGTGGAGATTCCAAAGCACTGAGAGCACTCAGGGTGCTTTGTGAGTTACTAAAGATAACAATCCAGTTTCCAAACAGAGCACGACATATTATATCCTTTAGCGAGTGGAGCATTGCATCCAGCTCAGCGGTGAAGAGACATAGCGCCTGGTAAGGTAGAGTCCTGCTGACTTCAAACAGAAGAGATAAGGCGTAGAAGGTGACCCCCAGTCCAGAAAATGATAGTTGAATGGGATAGGAAAATTAAGCAGTTCTCAGGCAGTGATTGTGTAGTCTTTTCAGTGGGGGTGTCTACCATTTAAATCCCTGAGCAGTATAAAGTGCCTCAGCAACCGTGCTGCAATGTGGCGCGAGTCCACTGCCTTGAAGTCAATTGATGGTGGAATGTATGCAGAAATAACTACATCTCGTATCCAGGTGCAGCTGCACAGCTACTGCCTGATAGGAGGGATCTAAAGCAGAGAGAAGAATGGACATATCATGCTAGGTATAAATTATGCATCCTCTTACATGGCCCTCATCCCATGGTGGTGGGGGAAACACACCCTGTATGGTCTCCTGCAAAAAGAAAGCTATCAGGGAATGGGAGGAGACAAGAATCCACAGCTCCTCCTAGTTTGCCTGGAGTCCATGAGAATAACAATAAAGGAATATGCCCTCCAGGCCTAGCTTGGAAGAGATGACTCTCATGGGAATGGCCAGTAAGCTTCCCGGAGGCAGAACTCCAGGTGCTGTTAGGCAAACAAGGCACTGTCACCTTTGAACACTTATCAGGGGAGGTTGAGCTCACTATGCAAGACTTTTCCTCTGTCCGCTTTAAAGCCTTTGGTGAGAGTGGGTTCCTCCTTTAGATGACCACTGTCTAACCTTGGGTGGGGGTGTATGGGAAGAAACTCCATCGGTGCGGTCCTCATTTGGGGGAGGGCAGCTTTACAAACCCTGGAAGATGGCCTCACAACCATTTTCCCTGATCTGTGATTTTAGCTGAGACTGGGTGTGGACCCTTTGTGCCACCAGCTCTATGAAGGAAGCACCTAAGTTGAGTAGAACCTGCAGAAGGATTCCAAAAGGGCACAGAGATGACTGTATTCATAGGCCTAAAGGATGGGAGGGGGAGCAAGTCCTTAGCCTATTGAAATGCGACACAATCCAGGCTTGAATGGCCAGGATCCCCTTTTCTAGGAGATATGCACTGCATTGCTTCGAATAAGAGGGGTGCAACTCTCCGCAATTGACACCCGACCACACATGATAGGGACTTATTGAGGTCACCCTTGGACCATCTATGCACAGCAATTTATATGGGCAAACAGGTGGAGTATTAGCACCTCCGTAGAAGTGGCACTAATACCTTCAAGAGGTAGCGATACCAACTGGCAAGTACCGACTGAGTGAGCCTGTCACAATCAAATATGAAGAGTGTAGGGGTGGGTCTCAAGGGCTCTCCCTGTTTTCTCATCACACGTTTAATCTTACCCACTATGGTGAACGAGCTGTAAGGTGATGTCTTCTCAGTAGTTCACTAGTTCCCTCTCATTAACAACTCCTTTCACTAAGTTTTTGGTAGAGTACAGCATCAAATTCACTGGTGAGACATTAAGTGTCCGAAGGGCACTAATCATGGCCATCTCGGAAGGGTCTGACACATTTCCCATCTTTGGCTCTTACCAATCAAACTAGCTAATGCTCTCAATCATGTTGCTTTTGGACAACATGCTACCATATGTGGAACAAATGAGAGGCCCTGATATAATCAAGGTTCCACTCAGCTCCTTGCTACTTTGGTCCTTTGTCTGGGCTCCCCCACTGAGGATACCTTGAGGCTGGATGTGCCAATGTTGGCCAGGTCACTTGCTAAAATGGCAGCGGACCTGTCCATCCCCTTAGTCCTCTTTGTTTTCCTCTTACTTCTTTTCTTTTTAGAAGAGGGTGGGGAATGAAGCCACTTGCACCAGGGCTTCAGCAAGATCCTTCTCCGAAATGGAGGCCTTAGCTGTCGAAGGGGTACCAGCCTGGAGAGGAGGTCCCTCCTCTCCCCGTGAGTCCTCAGGTGCCTAAGCCATAAGGAGAAGCTTGCACAGGGGTGGATTGATGTTCGGTGCCATTCATGGCTGGGTCACCTCCATGATCATGTCCAGCTCAGGAAGAGGGGGAGGGCTTCTTCTGGCCATTCCCCCCAAAGCATCACGGATCGCATTCGCAGTACCTTTAGTCACTCTCCAGTCTCTGCCCACCGAACCAATTTGGATCGGGGAAGAAAAGGGGGCAGGCGCATGCCAACCCTCTGCAAGTTGCATGTGCATGCCTAAAGGAAGGTAGAGATCCCTTGCCCTTCTAAGCAGCTCTGGGTGGGAGGGGTCAATTTTGGGCTGCATGCCCGCTCTCTTGCAGTCCCATGTGATAAGAAAGGGGAACTGCTGCTGTTCCTAAAATGGTGTTGCCCTACGCTGGTTCTAAAGAAGAAAGAAGGGGGTAAGGGAGAAGCCCCCAACCCCTTCAAGAAAGGAGAGGAAGAAGCACCCTCCCTGATGGAACAAGTTTGTTGAAAAAGCAAAGGGTGGGGCACATCCTTTTCAGAGGTGGTGCTGCCTGAGGGCAGCTCCAAATATGTCAAAGGGGGACCCCTGTGCGGCATGGGGATGCTGAGAGCAGAGCCCATCCAAGGGGCAAAGTTGTCCCTTGTTTTACCTCATCCTCCCTGGCACCTAAGGGGGATGAAGCCAAGCTTGGAGGTGGGGCTCCATGCACCTCTGGTTGCCCACGATCCCTCCCTATTGTAGCCGCAGTAAGTAAAAATGAACAAAATGTATGGAAAGTAGATTTTTTATTATTATTAATTTACGAACCCAACTGGTGACTGCCTACTAGGGCATAAGTCGCCATACTCACCAGAGCCTACTACTAGGGTATATTAAAAAATAAATAATGGAAAAAAAACCCTTGATAAAGAAAGGAAAAACAAAGCAAAAAGGCAACAAGGAAGCAGGCTCGGGCATCAGCGCAGAAACATGTGATATACAAAAACAATCAAATAGAGTGGAGGAGGCCAGCTTCTTCCAAAAGGTCCACAAGTCAGTGTGCATGAACCAATCCCAAGTACAAGGGACAAGAAATAACGGCCCCACTCATCTGGGTACCGGGAAAGGTAACATGTGTGATCACCCAGACTGGGACAGTCAACAAAAGTTTGGGGAACAGTCTAGGGGACAACGCAGTCTTCACACTATGGCACAGGTGACCACTCCCTCAAATGCCGGTGCATCCCATAAGTGTGTAAAATTTTTAGACAACAGAAAGCAACATGAAGCCGTCGCGACATTGGGAGGTAGGTCCATGGGAAGAGTTGCAGCACAATGGTACTATTCTTTAAGTTCCCCTCGACTGTCTCCCATCTTCTTTTCCAAGCAGCATGGAGAGCTGCCCATATTCCTGACATGTAACAGTGTGAGGAAGAGCAAAATGCTGGTCTGGTCACCCAGTCCTTGTGGGCTCTAGGGCCCTCATCGGTGGGCTAATTCCCGCAATTCCTACATGTCCAGGAACAAAGCAGAAGATAATCCTGCAATCCGCCCTGCACGCCAAAAACATGGCATCAAGGATATTGCGACCCAGGGGATGCGGAGATTCCAATGCCCTGAGAGCACTCAAGGCCCTTTGTGAGTCGCTATAAATCACAATCTGGTCTCCGAACCGGGCACATCGCGTTATCTCCCATACCAAGCAGTGTATTGCAACTAGCTCGGCTGTGAAGACAGACGCAGCATCTGGCAGAGCCACGCTGACTTCAAACAAAGGGGATACAGCGTGAAAACTGACCCCCCCCCCCTCTTGGGACTTGGAGCCATCCATATACACTGTCACGGTTCCAGCGTGACACAAAGTGTCCTCCCGGCAGCACCGAAGATGAGGGAGGACACTTCCCTGCGGGACACCCTCTTCCTGCTACATTGGGCTGGATGGAGGGGGCTACCCCACCCGTAAACAGAATTGACAATCTTGCAGGAATTCAGATATAAAGATTGGGAGGCACCCCCATCATGTGGAGTCTCCATGATACCGTATCACCATGCAGTATCATAGGCCTTCTCTAGGTCGAAGAACACTGTGGTATAGTGCTGTCTACGAAGGAAGGTCTCGCAGTAGGCATTTTCCAGTCAGAGCAGAGCATTCAACGTGGAGTGGAACTTGAGGGGGCCAGACTGTGCAGAAGACAGATGGCCTCCGCTGTCCAGAAAGAAGGCTAATCTAATATTTATCAATTTCTCCATCAACTTGCACACGCAGGAGGTTAGAGAGATTGGGCCAAAACTGGCCGGGGTAGAGTGATCTCTCCTCCCTAGTTTGTGAGAAGCAAGCACAATAGCGATTCGCCATGAATCTGGAAGGATACCCTCTACCCAGATCCTGTTAAACAAATATAACAGAAAGGCCAGGCCATGCCTCGCTCACCCAGTTGTCGAAGTATGGCGTATGGAACATGGGAGGTTTCCGCACACGAAACGAGAGCGGAACGCAACTCACTCAAAGTAAACCTATCGTTGAAGGATTCTCCACCTCTCGAGGTAAAGTCCAGTCAGCAGCCATCCGCGACATCATGAGGGGCATTGAATGCAAGCGGAGCAGCATCCCAGCTAGAGAATGTGGAGAAAGCAGTCGCAAAGGATTCTGACACAGGAGTGGGTCCGAGATTGAGGTCCCATTCTTCTGGAGAACGGGAGGGAGGTCATGTGGAACTTGCCCTGAATCCTTTTGACTCGCTTCCACACCTCTGCTAGAGGAGAATTTATGTTAAGTGAAGACACATATACCCGCCAAGAAGAGCGGCGGACATGCTTCGAAATATACCGGAACCTAGCCCTAGCTCGACGAAATTCACCAACAGTGAACTCATTTGAGCGGCGCTTTTAGCGCATGTAGGCCTAACGCTTCTGTTTGAAGGCCGTCTCACACTCGGGTGACCACCCCGGCAGTGGTCGGCGTGCAAAATAGCCAGACAATCTAGGAATAGAAGTTAGACCCACGGTGATGAGGTTGCCGGAGAAGAACTTAATTGCTTCATCTACCAACCTAAACTCCTCAACTGAGACAGAGAAATCAGTAATTTCCTGAAATGCAGACCACCACGCCCACGGCAGCGGCCCAGAATATGATATTTGAATGTGAAAGTAATCACTGCCATGGAGGTCATCGACTATCCCCACCATAAATTAGGCTGTGTATTCAGAGCACAAAGATAGATCAAGACAGGAAAATGAAGCAGTTTTCGGGCAGTGATGCGTAAACATTCACATTTAGGACACCTATCTCCAGCTCGTCGATTAGGTCGGCAAGGACTTGACCTCTGTGATTAATTGAGTAGTCTCTCCAGAGGGAGTGTCTACTGTTCAGATCTCCGAGCAAGGGTAAGGCCCTCGGCAAACGGCAGCGGCAGCGGCGGTCCCCCGCATCGAAATCTGCTGATGGTGGAATGTACGCGGAAATACAGTATACCTCCTATCCAGGTGCACCTGCACAGCTACTGCCTGAAAGGAGGTATCTAAAGCGAAGAGAAGAATGGAGACACATGGTGGGTGTAAATTGTGCATCCTCCTGCCCAGCCCCCATCCCATGGTGGTGGGTTCGCAAAACCCTTATACTCAGAGAGGGTGGGCAGGGGGCATGCACCCAGCATGGTCTCCTGCAAAAAGAGAGTTAAGGGAAAATGGGAGGAGACGAGACTCAGTTGGCCAGAGTCCGCAGTAATTCCATTGAAGGAATATGCCCTACAGGCCTAGCTCGCAGGAGATGCGGGGGGCCCTCTTTGAAGACAAGACCATCACAGGGATGGCCATGCGCTTCCCGGAGGCTGAACTACATGCAATGTCGGCGGGACAATGTGCTGAAGGCGGTGTCACCTTCGAGGACTTATTGGGGAGGGTGGAGGTCAGGCTTGCCACAGGAGTGTCTTCTTTTCCTCCCTCTGGCTCGAAATCTTAGGCGAGCAGGGTGGTTTCAGAGGTGGGGGTCTGTCTTTTGGAGGATCCACCCTGCCTACCACTGGATGTGGCCGAAGGAGCCAAACTCCTTTCATGCTGTCCTCCTTTCAGGGGGCAGCTTTAGGAACCACAGAAGATGGCCTCACGACCAACTTAGGGGTGTTGCCTCCTGTAAGTCTAACGATTCAGTAGAGGCATGCAGCCATTTTCCCCTTACAGGAAACAGTCACGCTGGGAAAAGGGAGGGGAGCCCTGGTTTTAGCCAGGACTGGGTATAAACCCTTTGTGCCACCAGCTTTACCAGGAGAGAGTCTGGGGTGGATAGAACCCGCCGAAGGGTTCCGAATGGGCGCAGAAACAACCGTGCTCGTAGGCCTGGAGGGGGCAGGAGCAGAGGTGCCTTTCTTAACATTGAATCATAGGATGTCACAGGCAGCACCTGGACCAAGTCCTTAGCCCAGGGGGTATGGAATGTAGATACTATGACCTAATGCCTTGGGAGGTTAAGAGAAGTCTCCATAGGCTAAAAAAAAATTCCAGAATGTAATTTACACATACTCAACCCACAGGTCCATCTAAGATGGGTTTTGACAACCCAGCTTGCCATTCAAGTGAAATTGTCCTCGAGCTTTGACCATAAAGAATGATGCCAGCATAGCCACCTTATATGTGTACTGGAAGAAGATGGGCAGAGTCGACAGCCCAACACACACTATGTCTAATACTTGCTTTAGCCAATGGGCTTTGGCCCTCGTGGCATGAAGTGATCTCATGGTATACAATGCTACTCAACTAATGACCCATAAGAGAACAAAAGTGCACAGGCCAGTCAGAACCTCTGTGAATAGATGAGCAAATTTGGAAGGGAATAGGCGGGTATGTAATAAGAAGTTGTTGTTGTTGTGGCTCCTCAGGCTTTGTCATTCCATGGAGCCTGCACCATGCAAATAGGACACCACACTGACTCAATCCAATCATAACTAATGAACATGTGAAATGTTGTGTTGTTGTCCGAGAGCTGCCAAGTTAGGGCAATCTGCTATGAGCTGCGTGACTGTTTGGGGACTAAATTGGCAGAGTGGACAGAGATCTGTATGGGTGTTGTCTATGCGGTGTTTGCTGACTGGTGGTCTCTGCAGCAAAGCCGTGTAAGAGGTACTCTCTCCGACCGTGAGAGTTGTGTTTCTGTGCTGCTTGGGGGAGGGGGAGTATTTTGTTGTGAGGGAGATTGTTTAGTGCTTGCCTGGTGAGGTGTGTGTGAATATGTTTTTTATACTGTGTTACATTTGCAAGTTGTGGTATGGTATTTAGGATGTTTGTGTAATATCTGTGTGATATGTTTACTATTTGTCTGTGGGTAGGTGGGTGATTTCATAGTGACAGGGGCTGTTTGCGTTGTTTACGACAGATGCTAGAAAATGTGTGCCTCTCATGTTCAGATGAAGTTTTATAGTTAGTACCTTGGTTTCAGCATGTAGATGTTCTATAGGTGTTGTTTGTATGCCACCAAGTATGATTCTAAGTGCAGTGTTTTATGTGATTTGTAACTTGTTTAGCTGTGTGTTGGATATGACAGGGGGCCAGGCATAGTCTATTATGAACAGTATGTGTTGCTTGTATACTAGAGTGAGTGTTTTTTGTATTGTTCAAAAGTTGTACTTGATAGTACTCTGAGTGCATTAAGTCTTGGCCTGCATTTTGTGATTATGTTGTTTATGTGTGGTGCGAATGACATGGATGTGATTCCAAGTATTTTTGTCTCATGTGTGTGGGGATTGTGGAGCTGTTCAATGTTGCTGTTGGTCTGCGTTGATGTTCTTTGTTGTGACTTGTGAGAAGTGTACTAGTGGACTTGGTGGGTACGACTTTTAGTCTGTTTTGTGTTAACCAGTTTTCTAGTTGTGTAGTATATGCTTGAACTTGTGTGGAGCATGTGTCTGTATCAGTGTGTATTGACATGATTATTATGTCATTTGTATATGATGATATGCGCATGTTGTTTGGTGGTTTTGGTATGTTGTGCATGTATAAATTGAAAAGTGTGGGGTTTATGACAGCCTTGTGGGACTCTATTAGGGAAGTTTCTAATAGTGGATGACTCACCATTGTAGTGTAAGAATGATTGTCTTCCTGATAGGTAGTTAACTAGCCAGCATTTGGTCTTGTTGTGGTGTTGTGTTGTAAATTTTGTTAATGAGGGGTGGTCTGGAGATGGCATCAAATGCTTTACTTATGTCTATTGTTACTAGCAGTGTTTTGTGAGGTGGTCATCTGGAGTTAATGCCATCTTGTACTGTTTTTGTGAGATTGGTGAGTAGTGTTGTGGTTGAGTGGTCCGGTTTGTAGCCATGTTGTGTGGGTGACAGTGGAATATGTGGTGTTATCTTGCGTAGAAGGCGTTCTACGACTTTGGATGGTGTGCAGAGTAATGTTATGGGTCTGTGTGATGCTGCTCCTGTGGGTGTTTTGTTTGGTTTGAGAAGTGTGATGACTTTACCTAGTTTCCAAATGTTTCCTATTATGCAGTGTGTATATGAGCAGTTTGCTATGTTTGTGTGCCGTGGGGACTGAGGTGTTTGATATATATGTTGGATATGTTATCAATGCCCACAGCTGAGGAGTTTACAAGTGTCTTCTGTTGTGGCAAGCATTACTGTGTAATCTAGTGGGAAGTCTAGTTTGCGTCTGTATATATGTGTCTTCTTTTTGTTTGGGAAGCTGGCTAATTATAGAGTAATGTGTTATTAAAATGTTGGCCTGTTGTTTGTCTGAAGGGCTGATGGGTGCATGACTTTGTACAATGCCACTGTTTGAGTTAGTGAGGTTTCTGATTGTATTGAGTAGTTTGGATGTATTTGTTTTGTAGTCAAATGTTTTTAGGAAAGCTAACCAGTTTTCTGTTTGTTTCTCTATTAGTTTGGTGTTTATCTGTGTGTTGAGTTCTTGTATATAGTTTGTTGTGTTTTGTGTGTGCGGGGTGGGTATATCACGTAGATTGTTGTGTTCCCTTATATGTCTGTTGATGTCTGGTGAGAAGTTGGGGTTATAATGTTTTATGCTGCCTTTAGGGATGTGCTTTGTCTGCGTTGTTTATTATGTCTTTGAATTGTATAGTTGTGTTATTTAATATCGGTGTTGATGTTCTGTGTGTATGATTTTAGCTCCTGAAAAGTATCTTCAGTGGTTTCCCAAAAATTCTCTCAGGCAGCTCGCTTGTAGTTGGTTCTGGTATGGAGGGTATGTGAGAATGTGTCTGTTGTGGTGCGCAGTGTGATGATGATTGGGAGGTGAGTTGATGACAGGTCTCTTACAGTTTTTCCTGTTAAGGAAGGAGCCAGGTTTGGTGAGCAGAAAGTTATGTCTGGTGAAGTGCAATTGAAATTTGCTTGGTGTGGAGAGTGTGTATGAGTGTCTGCATTATTAATGATGAATAGCTGATCTAGTTGTGTGCAGATTTATGTATCTCTTTGTGAGGTGTTCTGTTGGGCAAACCCGTCTGTGTCTGGCATTAAAATCTCCACCCAGAAGAATGTTTGGGAGGGTATTCAATGCCTGTAGTCTAATCATGTAGTTTGTTGGTATACCTGGTGAGTGTTCTGGCAGAATGTATGTGTTGATGAGTGTAATTTGTTTAGTGTGTCCAGTTTTGATTTGAAATGCTTGTAGTTCTGTGTGTCTGTCTGCTTGTGTAAGTGTTTTTTACTATGTGGGAAATACTGTGGTATATATAAGTGATGAGGCCACCACCCTCACCATGTTGTCTGTCTTGTCTGATGGCAATGAAGTTTGGAGTGTTTGGAGTTTTGTGTTTGTGCTGTAGTTTGGTTTCTTGTATTATGGCAATGTGGGTCTTAAATTTATGTAGGAAGAGTTTGAGTTCCATATTCTTGTTTTGGATGCAGTCTATGTTAAGTTGGAGCTACAAGGAAAATAAGTACCCTAGAAGACCTTACGGTCCATACAAGGAGGGTACTTTTGGCGCAAACTTCGAAGGTGTCCATTGGCAACCTTGAAGATCACTGGCGAGGATCTTAATGGCGATTTTGCAAGACTTTATATAGTCTTGACTTGAACTGGTCAACAGATTCACTGTTGACAACTTCCTTTGGAAGTGCGTTCCAACTACCGCAGATACTGTAAGTGAAGAATTTCCAACACAGATCACAGTGGTATCGCTTCAGTTCAAGTTTAAAACTGTGATTTCTTGTTCTCCCCTCGTTGAGCTGGAAAATATCCCCGTAGTCCAGTCTGTCAAAGCCTCGAAGTATTTTAAACACTTCGATAAGCTGACCACGTAGTCTCCGGGTCTCCAGCAAGAACATATCTAATTCCCTTAATCTATCTTCATAACTTTTATGGCTGATAGAGGGAATCAGTTTGGTTGCCCTGGCTTGCACGCATTCCAATCTCGCGATGTCCTTTCAAAATTGTACGGCATACTCCAGTTGCAGCAGTTGTTTCTGTGTGGCGTATTTCTTTGTCTGTTTGGTGGTTGGTTTGAGGTATGCTAGTAGGAGGGGGTGTAGAGGGATGAGTAGGTGTTAGTTGTGTTATGTTGGGGAATGGGTGGTGCTTGTGTGTGAGGATGTAAAGGAATGTTAGGAGCAGGTGTTGTGTGTAGTATGTTGGGGGATAGGTGGTGTGTGAGGAGGTAAAGGAACATTAGGAGGTGGAGGTTGTGGGGTGAGTCATTGTGTTGGCTGATTTATGTTTGGTCGGGTGTGTGGTGTTTGTGCATGTTAGGTGTTGTTATTGTGTATGTTTTGGCATAAAAGACATGTCCAGTATGCAGTGGTCTTTTACTGTTTTGAGAGTGGTGCACTGGAGGTGTACCCATTCACTACATGAGTTGCAGTGAACTGATCCACCTCTGGCACGTTTGTCTGTGACATGCGAATTGCAGATGTGATGAGTGTAGGGACCTGGGTTTGTTTCAATGTCCCTGGCTAGGGGAGTAGTTGGAGGGATTCAGTTGCCGAGTTACCAAACTTCTTTAAAGAAAAAAACTGACAGATGCTAGGAGCCACCCAGAGCACAGCACTCTGGAAGAGCACCGGGGTTCCATTCCTCTTGGTTTTCCCATGATTTGTAATAAGGAAAGATAAGTGGGTCAACTAATGAGAACAGTAGGTGATCACCAATTATTATTGTACCCTAGTGCTAGATCATCCCAGGATGGCAGGCAGTCCACTAAGGCACCATGGCTAGGTGACTGAACTATGTCCAGAGAAGGCTTGTGTGATGAAAGGAGACTGGATTGAATTATGTTATGAATTTTAATGGAATAATTCATTTGGAAATGGATGATGAGAATGAGGTTTGAGGTGATGATGACATTTTGTATTAAGAGATGAATTAGTTTGAATGAATGGCCTGATTTCTTGATTGACTTCAAGAGTGTGAATTTTATATGTATGGATGTTGTGTATTATGTTAGATATTGTAAGGATAGTAAAGATGTGCTTATGCCTGTGAAGTAATTAGTGGGTATGATAGGATTAGTAAAGGTGATGCATGATAGTTTAGGATACATGGGTAAGTTTAAGTTATGGGAGTGTATGAAGGTGTTTCATCTGTTTCTTTTGACTGCCGTGAATGATGTTGCTGTTACGTTAGCAAAGATGAAAATTGGGGGGTGAGCATGCAAAGCCTCTTTTAGTCATGAATGATGTTTGTGAAGGTTTTGAGATGGTTGTGATTTGATTGTGTCTGCCTAGAATGACTGCTGGGAAGGTTGGTATGGTAGTAATGGTAGACCATAAGAGTAAATTTACATACACTGCTCCAGTGAGGAATAAGATGAGTGTGACTCTTGCGCAGACAGTGGAGCAGATGTTTTTCCCAATATGCATGTAGAAGCCTAAGAAGTGTTGAGTGAAAATGGTCCAGAATTTGTGGGTGAAGCATTTGAGAGAATGTTGTAAATTAAGGGAGTGAAACATGTGAGAATAGCCCTGTCTATGCCTTCATCAAATGGATTAGCCAAGAGAATGAGAGACATCCTCTCTGAGATATTGCGAATGGTGAGTCAGGATAAGAATGATTGTGATATGTGGGTAGGAAAAGTGTTGTAGGTGTACAAGTCAACTGAGCATAGTGCCTTGGGTATGTCTTGCATGTCAGTATGTTTTAAACTTAGAGGAGAGTGAAGGAGTATTTGTGATTGGGAGAGGAGTTTGAGAGAGGTGAGAAAGTTTTGAGAGCTAGAGGGAAGAAGGGTAGATTGAATATGTCTGAGTGATAAGTTTGAAGGTCTGTATGTAGTTAAGAATGTGCAAGAAAATGGATTGACATGTGTGTTGGAAGGAGAAAGTGTAAAGAGGAATGTGTAAATGTACATCACAGTCAGCTAAGAAAATGGAGAGAGCCTACAAAGTCCTTAGTCCTGTGGATGGACTAAAGTTAAATGAGGAATTGATTATTGTGTCTTGAGTCTCAAATGAAGAAGAAGGAAAACAGTGAAAGGAGTGGGAATGGAAAGACTAATGTAAATTTTTCAGGTTATAGTCTGATTGTGAGTGATAGAAGTGCTGATTTTTCTGTTTTTTGGCTGGCAAGAGTGTGCTTTGAGTAGGATTAAGGGTGTAAATGAAGAAGTGATACAAAGTAAGACTATGAGTGAAGGTTTTAATGTGAATGAAGTGCATGACTTCCAGGTGCAAGCAAGAGATTTAGTGAATAAGTTGAGGTGTGATTGATGAAATGATGAGTAGTGGAAGTGTGAAAGATACGGAGAATGGTGAGACAATGCCTTCCGATAAGAGTGACATTTGAGGAGACAGAAGTCGGTTTCTTGATTGACCCACACACTTTGACCGGCCAGATGGACCACCAACTATGAGTATCCGTGGACCAGTGGAGGAGTGTGAATGGGTTCAGAACGATGCTTTGTAGTAATGAAAGTACTAAGAAAAATTTTGTGATGAGTATGATATCAGAATGAGTGTTTGGCATTGTAAAAATAGATCAAATGGCTTAAGGAAGGAGTGATGGTGTAAGTGGAGACTGTGTGTGGGTCAATGAACTCTGGGTGCTGTTGGCTGGAAAATGAGCTGAAGGCGCCATCACCTTCGAGGACTTATCGGGGGTGGTTGGGCTCACCCTGCAAGACTTTTCCTCCCTCCATCTTGAAACCTTAGGCGAGCGAGGTGGCTTCAGACCCTCTTTTTGAGGATCCACCATCTCCGAACCATCCCAGCCTACCAAAGCAAGGGAGGGGGACTATTTGAAGGTTATTTTTTTTAATGGTAATTTTACCACCAATCTGCACTCGCTTAAGATGACTTTATTTCTGATTGTGGACCTACTGATTAATGTGGATTCAGAACCATACGTATCTACAGTGTATGGCAGCTACTGGAAAGTTAACCTGAATTGGGATTACATTTCAACACTAACCACACCCAATATAGCTTAACTTTGCTAAAATTGGAAGCAGCATTTCCATTCAGCTAAGCCATAGCTAAAATCAAGTATACTTTACTTGCTCCCCCCCTCCCCCATCTTAGGCTGCGCAAAGTGGGCGGTCCATAGGAAAGCCACCATGCTTCCTGAGTAGGTCCACAGGGCCCTAAGAGAGGAGATATTGGGTGTATTGAGTGATTGTGTAATTTGTGGTCAATGAGTAGGTGGTTGAGGTTATCTGGGCTTCAGTTGCATCCGGTGTATGTTGGTGTTGGGCTAAAGTTTATTCTGTGTGTGTATTGTTGTAGTATAGTGGAGTGGCCACTCGAGTATAGTGGAGTAGCCAGTGGAGTGGCTTTACCTGAGTTGAGAAAGGATGATTACTCAGTATATTGTTCTGTGTAGTGATATCTTTAATTGGTTTATTAAAGTGACGATTCATTTAGGATGTTGTTTAGTGATAGTCTATTCAAGTATCTTTGCATGTAAGTAGTATGGATGTGTTTGATTAAGTTGGGGTTTGGTGGAGGGGGAGTGAGGTTATTGTAGAGGTGTTGTATGTAGTGTGATGGGGGTTTTGCTGTCAGAGGATGGGGGATTTTTCTTTTATGTTTGCTAAGAAGAGAGGTACCTTAAACCTTTATGAAGCCTCTTTATTTCAGATACCATTTAACATATAAATGGTAATTTAGAGTTATCTAATATTAATAGCAGATGGTTATTTTCCATCAAAGAATTATTTAGCATTACCTGACTTAAACTAAATATGATAATTTACCTTGGCAATTTATTGTACCCCAAAATAGACAATTTCCAATTCCTGAATAACAAAGAACAAAAACAGCCACAATAAATAAAAGGGAACATATGGTGCATGGTTTTCTTTCTAAAAAAAATCCTGTGAGATAAAGAACCATAAATACAACATGGTTATGAAGCAGACCAGCAGGTAATGGCTTAGGAATTAATAAGACAGGAATGAGCCACTGCAGGCAATACATCTTCGGTTAATAATAGAGCCAATAGTCATAAATGGCAAAACATTCAGCAAAAATTTCTGATAGACTGAAAATCTGGTTCTTTATCTGATCTGATAACCTGAAAAAGAATAAAATCATGGGATAAAATAATGGTGGAAATATCAACCCAAAAAATGCAAAATATTGAAATTATTTATAACTGTCAATAGATGTGAGACACTCGCAACTCTTTCTGAGAGGAAGTGAAACATAAATCTAAGGGATTTTAAATCAATCCTATTAAGGTAATCTTTTACATTAGCGACTCAGGCATTTTTGTTTATGTTTTGTTCCAAATTGAACGATATCGCATTTCATCTTTTGTTCATCCCTGCATGAATATGCGTATGCAGTATTTGGTTATTTGCATATGTACTTGGCTACTGGAAGCCAGTCTTGAGCCGTCTCTGGGTTGATATATGGGAGGGGACTTTGCTCCCCCATACCCCCGGCTCACTCCACTTGCATTCAGGAACAAGTTGTTAAATGGAAGATTTTGGAACAAAGGACGAATCATTATGGGATAACAGAAAAAAAATCCTGAGTCGCTAATGTAAAAGATTACCTCTATTAAGACTCAAGGACCTATAATTCCTCAATATAAGACATGAAATAAAAATATAGATTTTACCATAATTGAATACAAAATCTTTTAGTAATATTTTATAAATAATAAAATGCAAGGCTTGTTTTTATAAAATATTATGATTATTGAATCACTCAATGTGGCTCACTGACATCCCCACCTCCCCTTTGTGACGAAGGGAAGGTGGGGATTCTGTGCTTGCAGGTTGGTTTCAAAACATACTACTACCCTCCACATTCCCCCCTCCCATTCCCATCCAAGACTAGCCCCTGAGTTTACCAGAAAATTATCAGTCTAATCTTTATGCAAATTTCTTTCAACTGTTAGGGGATGAGTGGCATAGTTAACTAATATAACAATCTATTTTTGCAAGAGAGAACAAAGTGCAGATTTTATAAAGGTTTTCAAAATTTTAACCAATTGGCAGAGATGAATGAAGCTTTGACCCAAAGCAAAAAAGCACAAGAAATCCAATGAAGTTTAATGAGAGATTTTATACATATATTGGTAAATGATAGTGAAACCACTGTATAGGAGCCAAAAGTTTAATTTACAAGACTAGTTTCAGTATGTAGTTTATCATACTCTCTTCAGTCGTATACTAAGAATGCGATTGTTACAAAGGTCTATAAATAGCGTACAGATGAGAACAAAAAGAAAACAAAGAAACACAAAATGGGAGAAAAAGGTCATTAATCAGGGGGTGTAAGTCTAAGATCGTTGACTAAGCTGTTTATGATGAGGTTACGAGATTGGGGGCTGCATTTCAATTGCCTATCTGACAAATTAAAATTGGTAATTTCTCCTATTAATATAGATTCTACTATTTTTAATTTACGGAAGAAGATCAGCAGTCAAGAAACTCTGTTTTGCAAACTAGACAAATCAGCCTTGATGGATAGCATTCAAGTCACCAAATGAGACTGCAATCTCCAGTTCAAGATTCAACGTGAAACACTCTGTGAACTCCAAGCAAACGTAAGTCCAACTCAACTTCCTTACACACTGAGACGGTGCCAATTGACCCTTACCCGCATAAGTCTAAAGTGTTAACACCACTTTCTCTTCCCAGCTCTATCACCAATTCTTCTTTCAATTTCTCCCTACATCAGGCTCCACAAATCTCTGGTTTGCCCACTACTGAAATATTGTGTCCAAGCTTGATCCCAGTCATATCCATGTGCCCATATGAAGATAGACTGAGGATAACGGGACTAATGTCTCTTGAAATGCGAAGGCTTAGGAGTGACTTGATTAAAGTCCACAAAATCATACATGGCATTGAAGGGCTGAAGATTGAAGACTTGTTTATTATGAACAGAGGACCAACTAGGTGACACAACATCAAGATATATAAGCAGAGGTGCAGGCTAAATATCAGAAAATACTTCCTTTACCCAATGCATAGTAGATGAGTGGAAAAACCTGCTGGAGGAGGCAGTGTTGGGTTTTGAGAATAAAGTAGAAAAACTATTTAGGCATATGGGGAGGCAACTCAAGAGCCAGAGAAGGCTTTCTGCCCCAGTCCTCAATCGTCCGCCTGTGGTGTGATTGCATCCCCAGGCTGGGATGGTAAGTCAATCAAATGTTCTATAGATGCTCTCTGCCCCAATGAACACCACTCGCATCTGTCATCTCCTCTATTACATTTATATGTTCGCCCCTTCACCTCCAAGGATCCAGTCCATGCCTTGGATAGTAGCTGGCTTGCAAAACTCCCATCATACATATCCTCAATGCGAGGCTCCCATTTGCCTCTGTATAAGTTCAGACTTCTCTTGCCATTTATTCCTCTTCTCCAGACCTTTCTCCTGCATCTAATATTTTCTGCTTCAGTTTTCCTTTTGATCTGTCCTCTATATAATATAGATTGCTTCCAATTCATACTTTGTATCCACTCTCATTACCTCTTTGTGCCACTCAGTCTTACCATAGGTAGCATACACATAGCCTGCCCAGGATTCTCAACTTACAATTTTCTTTCATCTTTGCCACCCTTTCTTCATACCTACTCCAGCCCATTTCGGTAAACCTGAAGATCAGCGGCCCACCCACTAAAGTATATGTTTTTCACCCAAAATCTATTGGGACCAAGTTGCTTTTATGTTTCGTTCAGACGCGCATGAATATTCATGCATGTTTGAGTCCTAGTTCAAATCTACAAGGCGCCACTTTTGTAAAAAAAATGCCCATTCAGAGCTAACCTTTTAAAAATATGGCCGGTGATTGCTGGTGCCAGTTTCGGAGTCATGTTTAGTTTTGGCACATCTAAATTCATTATCTCTACTGCTGCCGCTAAGACTGTGCCTACCTATCCTGCAATTTGGGTTCTTCCTGCTTTCTGCTGACCCTGGCCCTAAGAGCAAAAAGCCCCCTGCCCAGAAGCATGACCCTGTTTATCTATGTAATGCCTGCAATAGCGACCTGTCTTCTGCTGACTGCTATGTCTGTGACATCTGTGGAGCTTGGGTTCATGCGGAATGTTTTAATGTTCTTAATAAGTCTGGCAATTTAAGCTATATATGTACAAGGTGTAAAGCCTCTTCAACTTGCAATCATAAACCTATAGCCCCCAACCCTGTGCTTGGTCCTGATAATAATGACACTGCAACTGCCCCTACCTCTGACGACTACTCTCAGTTATTCAATACTGTCAAAATTCTTGCCCAATCTGTCCAAACTCCACATGAAGATATCAAGCTGCTTAAACCCTTAATTAATGTTGTTCACCTTTTAAAGCAAGATGTAGAGCAACTTAAGACAACTGTGCAAGCCACTCCACCTGTTAATCCTGTTCAAATCAAGAAAATGATATCGGATAAGGTGAGGGGGATATGTGTGAGAGAGAAGAGAAAGAACATTATGGTGAAAAGATTAGACTTCAATGAACATATCCATATAAGGTTTAATGAAATTGTATCGTATCTCATACCTGGTAAATCTGTTTCCTAAACTGACATTATACCAATTAAACTAAAGTTTTTCAGAGCCAAAATACTCAACATTAATTCTAGAATTGAACTACTAAAAGTTGCTAAAAACTTGAGAACATCTCCCTTTCCTAATATATATATATATATATATATATATATATATATATATATATATATATATATATCAGCAGGGACCTCACCTATCAATAACAGCAGCTGCTCAAGGAAAGAGCCTCCTCACTCGCTAGTGACATTCCTCCTCTCCCACTCATTGGGGCTGTTTCTCTTCTTCCATTACCTGTTCCTGACAATCAATTTGCACTTCCACCACCACTAAAGACCCCACATACGCCTGTTTCTCAAAAAAACTAAATCAATCCACTTGCTCTTCATCCTTCCTGCTTAATACTGCAGTAAAAAATGTTAACAACTTATCTAATAAAACTTATTATGTTAATAACTTCTGTTTAGAACCAGCTCGGCCATGAAGACAGACGCAGCGCCTGGTAGAGCCCCGCTGACTTCAAACAGAGGGGATACGGCGTGGAAGCCGACCCCCTCTTGGGACTTGGAGCCATCCGTATACACTGGCACGGTTCCAGCATGACACGATGTGTGCTCCAAAAAGGTCGAACGCAATACTCCCGGCGCAGTACAAGCTTTGGGAGCAGAGGCGTGGCGACAAATAGCCAAATGTGGTACCCTCCAGGGTGGCGTCCTGGGCAGAACCAGGGGCGCCACCGGCCGAGAGCGATATCTACCTCTCGAGATCAGCTGCGGATGCAGTGAGAGCTGTTGGCGACTGAGGGAGGCGCCGGGCTTGCGCGTACAGTCGAGTGATACACTGCACGCGGCACAGAGCGAGTGGCATCTCCCTAGCATCGACCAACAGGCTCTCAATGGGGGAAGTGCGGAAGGCACCGGTCGCAAGGCGAAGGCCGGTGTGGTGGATCGAATCCACCTTCCGCAATAAACGCTCGGCTGCGGATGCATAAAACTCGCATCCGTAGTCGAGTTTCGAGCGAACAAAGGATCGATAAAAAAGTAAGGCAGTAGCCCTATCAGCGCCCCAAGCGCTGAACGTCACGGAACGGAGAATGTCCATGGCGCGGGTACAAGAGACCCTAAGGCTGCGAATATGAGCCTCCCAGGTGAGGCGTCGGTCGAATACAAGACCAAGGAAGCGGTGCGACTCAACCACATCCAGGCGCACCCCATTAAGAAACAAATCTGGGTTGGGGTGAAGCCGTGGATGGCGGCAGAAGTGCACCACCTTAGTCTTGGCCAAAGAAAACCGAAACCTGTGCGCTTCAGCATAGCGAGAGACGCGGTTCAATGCCTGTTGGAGTCGACGCTCCAGAGTTGGCATCTGGGCCACGCCAAAAGAGATCGAAAGGTCGTCCACGTAGAGCGTACATCTTCCGGCAGCACCGAGGTGATGCCGTTGATGCTCAGGGCAAAGAGTGTGACACTGATGCCACTTCCCTGTGGGACACCCTCTTCCTGCTCCTTTGGGCCGGAGAGGGCTCCCCCCACCCGTACGCGGAATCGACGATCTCGCCAAAATTCAGATATAAAAATTAGGAGGCGTTTCCTCGCCCCCATCGTGTGGAGAGTCTCCATGATACCGTATCGCCATGCGGTATCATAGGCCTTCTCCAGATCGAAAAACACCGTGGCGTAGTGCTGTCTACGAAGGAAAGCCTCGCAGACGGCATTTTCCAGTCGGAGCAGAGCATCCGACGTGGAGTGGAACTTGCGGAAGCCGCACTGTGCGGAAGACAGATGGCCTCCGCTGTCCAGGAAAAAGGCTAATCTAACATTTACCAATTTCTCCATCAACTTGCACACGCAAGAGGCTAGAGAGATTGGGCGGAAACCGGTCGGAGTAGAGTGATCTCTCCCTGGTTTGCGAAAGGCAAGCACAGTAGCGATTCGCCAGGAGTCTGGGAGAAGACCTTCCACCCAGATCCTGTTGAACAAATCTAACAGAAAGGCCATGCCTCGCTCACCTAGGTGTCGAAGCATGGCGTACGGGACATCGTCCGGACCATGGGCGGTGTCCGAGCACGAAGCGAGAGCGGAACGCAACTCGCTTACAGTAAATTGTCGTTGAAGGGTTCTCCGCCTCAGGAGGTAAAGTCCAGCCGGCGGCCTTCCGCGACATCACGACGTGCATTGAATGCTGGCGGAGCAGCATCACGGCTAGAGAATGCAGAAAAAGCGGTCGCGAAGGATTCCGCCACGGACGCGGGGTCCGGGATTGCGGTCCCATTCTCCTGGAGAACGGGAGGGGGGTCCTGCGAGAACTTGCCCCGAATCCTTTTGACTCGCTTCCACACCTCACCTAAAGGGGTCTTCCCGTTAAGTGAAGACATGTATGCCCGCCAAGAAGAGCGGCGGGCGTGCTTCGAAATATACCGGAACCTAGCCCTAGCCCGACGAAATTCAGCGACAGTGAAATCGTTCGGGCGGCGCTTATAGCGCATGTAGGCATAACGCTTGTGTTTGAGGGCCGTCTCACACTCGGCTGACCACCACGGGAGCGGTCGGCGTGCAAAACGGCCAGACGTCCTAGGAATAGTAGTCAGGCCCACGGCGATGAGGTTGCCGGAGAAGAACTCAACGGCCTCATCTACCGACCTAAACTCCTCGACTGAGATAGAGAATTCAGTCATTTCCTGAAATGCAGGCCACCGCGCCCGCGCCAAGCACCCCCGAGGTGGTCTCTCAGGCGGCAGTTGCCCTGAAAATGATATTTGAATGGGAAAGTGATCACTACCATGGAGGTCATCGACCACCCCCCAATCGAAACCCGGCTGTGCATCCAAAGAGCACAAAGATAGGTCAAGGCAAGAAAATGAAGCGATTCTCGGACAGTGATGCGTAAACTCATCCACGTTTAGGACACCCATCTCAAGCTCTTCAATCAGATCGGCAAGGACTTGTCCCCTGGGATTTATGGAGTAATCTCCCCAGAGAGGATGCCTGCCATTCAGATCTCCAAGCAAGAGATAGGGCCTCGGCAACCGTGCCACGACGCGGCGGAAGTCCCCCGCGTCGAAGTCAGCTGACGGTGGAATGTACGCAGAAATGATAGTATACCTCCTATCCAGGTGCAGCTGCACAGCCACTGCCTGAAAGGAGGTATCTAAAGAGAAAGGAAGAACAGAGACATCATGCCGGGTGTAAACCGCGTATCCCCCAGCCCGGCCATCCCACGGTGGTGGGGTCGGAAGACCCTTATACCCCGGGAGGGCAGGCAGGGGGCACGTGCCTAGCATGGTCTCCTGCAAAAAAATAGCTAACGGGGAACAGGACGAGGCGAGCCTCCGCAGCTCCTCCCAGTTGGCCCGGAGTCCACGGCAATTCCATTGAAGGAATATGCCCCCCAGGCCTAGCTCGGGGGAGACGCGGGGGCCCTCCTCGAATTGAAGACCCTCACGGGAATGGCCGTACGCTTCCCGGGGGCAGAACCCCGGGCGCTGTTGGCCGGACAAAGCGCTGGAGGCGCTGTCGCCTTCGAGGACTTATTGGGGGAGGTTGGGCTTGCCATGCGAGTCTTTTCCTCCCTCCGCCTCGAAACCTTAGGCGGGCGCTGCGGCTTCGGAGGTGGGGGGCCCTCTTTTCGAGGAACCACCGTCTCCGAGCCACTCGCTCCACCTCGGGGCGTGGGCGAAGGAGCTGAAGCTCCTTTGTTGCTGTCCTCCTTTCGGGGGACAGCTTTAGGAACCCCCGAAGATGGCCTAGCGACAATCTTCAGGGGTGTTGCCTCCTGTGAGTCTAACGACTCGGTGGAGGCGCGTGGCCATTTCGCCTTGCGGGAAACGGTCACGCTGGGGGAAGAGGGGGGAGCCCTGGTTTTAGCCGGGGCTGGGTATGAACCCTTTTTGCCGCCAGCTTTACCAGGGGAGCGCCCGGGTTGGGTAGAGCCCGCAGAAGGGCTCCGAATAGGCGCGGAAACAACCGTGCTCGTTGGCCTGGATGGGCCAGGAGCAGAGGGTGCCTTTCGAACTACTGAGGCATATGACGTCCCAGGCAGAGCTGGGCGCGCCATGACCAAGTCCTTAGCCTCGCGGAATGAGAGTCTATCCTGGGCCTGAACGGCCAGGATTTCTTTCTCCAGGAGATATGCACCACATTGCTTCGAAGAAGCAGGGTGCGGCTCTCCGCAATTGACACACTTGGCCACACAGACTTCGGGTGACCCCGACTTTGCACGTCTACATGAGCGATTCGTATGGCCGAAGCGGTGACAGTAATAGCACCGCCGCAGCAGTGGCACGAATGCCTTCACGTGGTAGCGGTACCAACCGGCACACACCGACTCACGGAGCTTGTCACAGTCGAACGTGACGAAGAGTGTAGGGGTGGGTCTCGAAGCCCCTCCCTGTTTTCTTATCACAGTTCGAACTTGACCGCCCCATGGTCGGCCAGCTCTAGGGTGATGTCCTCAATGGAGTAGTACCCCCTAATAGATAGGGGGTACTGTTTCTGGGCTACAATTTGGGCCTTATGATGTCAGACATCAAAAGGTGAAGCCCCTCATTTTGAAAGAACTAAAAATGTTGATTTTTTGGCGAAAATAGCCTAAAGTAAGCCACACTATCATCTTTATTATTTCAATAAATGTGCAGAGCCGATAGCACATTTATCAAAATAACAAAGACAATATTGCCGCCTAATTTAGGATATTGCCACAAAAAATTTTAGTTACTTTGGAAATAGATTTCAGCCAAAATATATCGGGACCAAGTTGCTTTTATATTTTATTCAGACGCACAGAAACAATTTGTTAAAAGAAAAAGTGTGAGAATATTATTCTATAAAAACAAAAAGCATCATCATCAAGACTCGTCAAAATCCAAATCAATTATAATATACAATAATTCAAAAATGCATCTACGGAATGAGTCCAGAATACCCCCCAAAGTTAACCCTCCCTCCCCATATATTCTGCGTTTGAATACATTCAGGTTTGGACTGTCTACCGTATCAGATAAACTATTCCAGTAATCTACCACTCTATTGGTGAAAAAATATTTTCTAACCCCTAGACTCCCCCCTCCAATTGATTGAAATCTCAGGGTCATTGTAGGGTGATCCCCTTCACGAGCCGTAACTCAAAATTAGTCAAAAAAGGTGAAACATATTAGAACATGGATGAAATATTATGTGGCCAGGACCGGGGAACAGCAGAGGCGAGCATGTGGCACAGATCTTCAGATTTACCCTATCTCCACCTTTCACTATTATAATTGAGCCGCGCTTCTTTTAAATGAGACCACAATCTATAGAAAAGTCTATTAAATTGGCCGAGGAATTAACACAAGTCGCATCAAAGTCGAACAAACCGTATTCACAGGTATCGCGCTCTTTTAACTGCTCGATTTCAGAGTTGCCAATATTTGAAATGAGGTTGAATTAAGGGTTGCCAGTATGTGAAATTAATGGTTTAGTATCACAAAAATAGTTAAACAAAATATTAGTAATTATAAAAAATCAATGATTTACTAGATAATATAATTAAGTTGAAGTGCAGGCATTTACTAAAAAATAAAGGAAAAAACAAAATAAGAAAAATACAACGCCATGATTGGCCCCCTTTGAAGCTCTCGTCTGATGTCATAAGGCCTAGATTGTAACCCAGAAACAGCGCCCCTAAACTGAAGTATTACCAAAGCAACTTGGTTCCGGTAGATTTTGACTGAAATCTACTGAAATCTACTAAAAAAAAATTAATTTTTGGTTATTTTAATAAATGTGCTAATGGCTCTGCATGTTTATTGAAATAATAAAGATGATAGTGTTACCTACTTTAGGCTATTTTTGCCCCAAAATTAACATTTTTAGTTTCTTTTGAAATGAGGGGCTTCACCTTTTGACGTCTGACCTCATAAGGCCCAAATTTGGGTAATACTTCAGATTTGGTGCACACGGTAGGTGGCGCTATTAGGCTACAATTTTGGGCTACAACATATCTCTTATGACATCAGACGGTAGTGTCAGATGTGACCAATGACGGCGTTATATTTTAGAGGGGTGGGGATTTGTAACTTTTAGTCTGTATTATTTACTAAATATCTGCGCCTCTGCTCATTTATAGTTTTTTCTAAGTTAGGTAAGGTTTCTTGATGACTTTTATTAATTTTTTTTGTGTTTGTATTTTTTTTTGCAGTGAATGATAACAGCTTCTTACTGGCAACGTCATAGCTATAAATAGAACCCGCTTAGCATTTGTACCTCTTTGGTTATGGCTTTTTCGAGCTCTAGTTGTGCTTCTTCGTTATTCGAATTCAGGTTTATTTTGCATGACCGCGAAAAAGTTTTAGATTACTTAGAGGCGCATGAACTAATCAAGAAACCTATAAAAGTATTGTTTGTCATTAGGTTATATTTTTCTGCCAGTAAAAAGCTGTTGGAAAAAAACCCCAGTAAATTCAAGGGAACTGCTCATGGGAAAGATATCACTGCGGGGGCGACTACCCTGCGATGATCCTGAGTTTCAATCAATTAGGGGGGTCTGGGGGGTGCAGCCCCACAGTATATACTCATATACAAAAAATATAATGCCGTAATTGTTCATATCTAACATCATAAGACATATATTGTAGCCTATAAACAGCGCCACCTACCGTGCACCCCAAAACTGAAGTGCTACCCCAAATTTGTAGTCCAGAAACAGCGCCTCCTATCGTGCACCCCTAAACTGAAGTATTACCTTTTCTGGGTGGGTTTTGACAGATGCAGATGACCTTTGATAGGTCCTTGTGGCTTTTGTCATCCGTGAAATTATGTTATCATTATTGGTAAATGTTAAGTATGGGCAGATATGATTCTAGCTTATTTTGAGGGTCAGCTCGTTGTTGGGGATGGGTCATCGTGGGAATGGGCCTACAATAATCCCGAGTATATAATCGGAAATCACCATAAACTTCATCCACATAGACTTCAGCTCTGAAAAAGTAGCTAGGAAAAATAGCCCCAAATAAGCTAGGACTCGGATCTGGCTATACTCTATACATTTACCTCATTATTTTGTACTTTATGGTCTGGTCTGGTGAATGCATGGAATTAATCCCTTGTTATTGTTATTGAGGGCTTTGATGCCTTGTGGCGTATGTGCCCTGTTGCTCGAGTCCCACTTTATAGTCATGGAAGTTGTTGGGATTGGTAAATATGTAGACGAGCGGCCCGGTCGATAAGATGTACTATTTCGTCTGTGTTCCAAAATGTTTCACATTTTTTGAGTACATTTATAGGGGACAGCTCGTGAGGGGGTAAACACGATGCGTAGACTGCACTACGATGATCCTGAGTTTCATTAAATTGGGGGGGGTCTGGGGGGCACAACCCCCCAGTATATAATCCTAATTTTTATAATGTTCTGACGTTTACAGAGGTTAATGCTTTAACTACATCATGTCAGTGCCTTTAATCGTTTTGCAAATTATAATAGGGGTTGGGGGTGGGGTATGACATCAGAAAACTCAAACGCGCATTAATATTCAGAGACGGGTGAACGATAATATTTACACAAAATAATTTTTCCCGGCCAGGCCGCTCGTCTACATGTTTACCTTGGGATTTCCTCAGGAATGTGCAAAGTTATTAACATGGGGAGAGATAATAGGGAATTTAGTTATGAGATGGATGGGTATTGGCTTAATTCAGTTGAAGAAGAGAAGGACTTAGGAGTAGTAGTAGATAGGTCACTGAAATTTTCAAAGCAGTGTATTGAGGCAAAAAAATAGAGCAAATAGGGTGCTAGGTTACATTAAAAGAAATGTTAGCTACAAGAGTAAGGAGATTATCCTTAAACTATACAACTCTTATATCAGGACACATTTAGAGTACTGTATACAGGCATGGTCACCACATTTTAGACATGATATAAACTTATTAGAGTCAGTACAAAGGAGGGCAACAAAAATACCATCCCTGAAGCACCTTGAATATGAAGATAGACTGAGGGTATTAAATATGTTTTCATTTGAAAGAAGGTGTGTGAGGGGAGATATGATTGAGCTTTTTAAAATCTTTTCTGGGGTGGATAAATTGGATTTCAGCAAGTTATTTGAGTTAGAAGGTAGTAATAGAACTAGAGGCCACCACTTAAAGATTAAAAAACAGAGGTGCAGACTGGATGTTAGAAAATATTTTTTCACTAACAGAGTGGTGGATTATTGGAATAGTTTGCCACCTGAAACTGTAGACAGCCCAAACTTGAATGTTTTCAAGCACAGATTGGATGATTATATGCGGATGGAGGGTTAATTTCTTACTTTTGGTATGTGGATATGTTTCTTGACTTATTCCTGTGGATGCAGTTTCTTTTTATTGTATATTTTGGGGGACTTTGATTTTGTTTTTGACAGACTCCTATGGAGGCTTTAAATTATATATTGTAGATGCATGGTTGAACATTCCTATGGATTGTTAAATTGTATATTATAGATGCATGATCTGATAAAATCCTATGGATGCTTTATGTGGGTGGATTTGATGGATACGGATGACCTTTGATAGGCCCTTGTGGCTTTTGTCATCCGTGAAGTTATGTTATATGTTATGTTAGTGGATCATGTTATGTTATGGTGTTGTGAGGAGAGACAGGGGTGGCAGCAGCCAGTAGTGTGGGTAGGTCAAAGGTGGGGACGTTCAAGGCACGGAGTCTATGTGCCAGGGCCTGGCACCTTGAATATGAAGATAGACTGAGGGTATTAAATATGTTCTCGTTCGAAAGGAGGTGTGTGAGAGGGGATATGATTGAGCTGTTTAAATTTTTTTCCGGGATAGATAAATTGGATGTTAGCAAGTTTTTTGAGTTAGATGATGGAAATCGGACTAGAGGTCACCACTTGAAAATTAAAAAGCAAGGGTGTAGGTTGGATTTAAGAAAATATTTTTTCACCAATAGAGTGGTAGACTTCTGGAACAAATTGCCGCAGAGGGTAGTAGGTAGTCCAAATCTAAATGTATTTAAGAGTAGGTTGGATGAGTTTATGGGAAGGGAAGGTTGTGATGGTTCCTAAGTTTTGTATATATTAATATTGTTTGTATATATCTATAGCTGCATGATTTAGTTCTTGACAAGCCTTGATTGGTGATACCCTTGTTTCTGGATGCAATCCTCTGGATGTAGTTTTCCTGGGAGTTTGGGTGCCTTGAAAAAGAGGCCGCTTGACTCGGATGACCTATGATGAGCCCTTGTGGCTTTTGTCATCCGTTATATTATATTGTGGGGGACTTTGATTTTGTCTTCCCCTGGTGATGGTGCTTTTTGTGGGTGGGTTTTGACGGAGGCGGATGACCTTTGATAGGCCCTTGTGGCTTTTGTCATCCGTGTAATTATGTTATGTTATGTTATGTTATGTTATGAAGTGCTCCACTGTTTCTTCCTCGGTAAATATGTAGATTATCGGCGCGAACGATGGGACGTACTATTTCGTCCGTGTTCCAAAATATTTCACATTTTTGGAGTACATTTAAGTTGACGGCTCGTGTGGGGGTAAACACAATGGGGGGACTACACTATGATGATCCTGAGTTTCATTAAATTGGGGGCACAGCCCCCCAGTATATAATCCTAATTGTTTATAGAATAATTTGAAAAGGACTCAAACGCGCATGAATATTCCGACACAAGTGAATGATAATATTTACACACAAAATTTTTTTCCGGCCGGGCCACTAATCTACATATTTACCTCTTCCTCTATGTTCCGGCACCAAGGACAGAATGGGTCAGGGGAGAGGTTCATCCGGGGGAGGTGAGCATTGAGGGATGTGTGGCCCAGCCGTAAGTGGGTGAGAGCAATGTCCAGGATCTGTGACTGTCATCTGATCCAGGGTTGTGGTGAGGAGTCTGTGAGGTAGCTGCACATGAAGGTGTTGCAGAGGCTGGCGTCCCATGCTGAACAGCGTGGCAGAGAGTGTGCTTTTGGCAGTGGAGTGTGGGAGCGGAAGGGGAGTTATGTCTTCTTGAGTCAGGCCCATCTTGAGAGCAGCATCTGCTATATCGTTCCCTCTGATGTTTGAGTGGGATGTCACCAACTGGAGGTGATCGCCAATTAATGCCTTTTCAGTGGGATTACAGTTAACTCAGTTTCTTCTGTTATCTTTTCGGGGAATGTTATGGTTGTGCTCTGATGATGCTCTTAAAAACGTAATATATCTTCATAGGGTCGATGCAAAAGACATAACTTCCGCACATACCCTGAATCTGTGAAGCATTTGTCTTTGCTTTGGGTGCGGGGGGGAGGGGGGTTATGAACTATCAGCTTTGCGCGCAATAGTTACCAAATAAATATAATGACACTACAATAACTAGATTCATCGAAAGTTGAGGGTGTTTCTGCTGTTTTCTTTTTCTACTTTTTATCGTCGTTTGTTTTATATACATATTCACATGTAATCTAAGAATCAGGTACAGTTTTACTCGCTTGCAGGTGTTTAAAACCCATATGTTAAAATGTTAAAAAATTGTGGGTGCGTATGTGTTGAAACCCGTATATACTTATCTGAACTAATCCGTTTTGCCACGTGGTGACTAATGTTAATTCAAGACCCACCTTATAAATGTTTATATTTTCAGGGTAAATAATTTCCTATGGGTGAGGAAACTGTTGTTAGGATGCGGGTGTGTTTAAACCCCACTTGTTTTAAATGTTTGCGTGTGTGAGTTTATCGGAACTTATTTGTTTTGCGCGTTGCAAATACGGATAATTCGAGAAGCTAGGGTTGTTATTGGTTTAGTTACCAAGGGTGATTTGCCACCGAGTTCTGATATCATTCCTGGGTAGCCCGATGGGTTTCTTGGTTCGGGTTGGTGGTTATAGGTTCGATTCTTCGGGGTCGAGTGCCTTTTACGTGAAGCAATGACTCTAATGGGTATAGTTGTCTTCTTTCGTGATTGCAGGATGGGCAAAGGTGATCGTAGATTTCATTAAGGGTAAAGAAATCTTCGTTGCTGGATTCAGTATTCTTTATTCGACGGGAACTTGGAAAATCTGACAGAATGCGAGGATAAATTGTTGATTGCCACAAATCCTCAGAAGACAAGGATGACACTCTTCGGAGCAAGAGATCACTACATGCAGCTGCACACACAAACAAAATGCCGCCCAGGTTCTATCCTACGGGCAAGAAACTACAGTTACATCTATAAAAAAACACTAGTGCGACCTCTTCTCACGTACGCTCCACTGTCACTCGTAGCTGCGAGTGTCACGTGGAGAAGACGGCTCAGCGCATTCAGAACTCTGCTCTGAAGCGCGCTTGCTGCTCCCATGTACGCCAGAATGTCCACACTACACGACAACAAGATATTAGCACCCCTCAACACATACGCTCACACTAGACTCACTAAACAACTCGGGAAATTTGCCAGAAACCAAATATACACCGCACTACACTGTAGATATAGGAGAGTAGGAAAAGGGGGCAAAGAAAAAATAATAGCGTAAGCGAGTTGCGAACAGCTTCCCGCGTCGCTGGACCACTGTTAGCCAGCGACGAATCCACTAGGCCATCCTGAGTCCCAAAAAAGACTCATTCAAACGAAGCTTTTAAGCCGCTCGCCTGCACTTTTCGTACGCTATACAACCCCCCTCCTAGAAGCGGAGCGTATTTTTGAAGAAATGAAGAGAGCCCGTTTGGAAATGTTAACCAAGAGCTAACGCTCCCCCTCCAGGGTCTGGGCACCATTGTAGATAGAGGAGAGTAGGAAAAGGGGGCAAATAAAAAAATAATAGCGTAGGCGAGTTGCGAACAGCTACCCGTGTCGCTGGACCACTGTTAGCCAGCGGCGAATCCACTCGGCCATTCTGAGTCCCCCAAAAGACTCATTCAAACGAAGCTTTTAAGCCGCTCGCCTGCACTTCTCGTGCGATATAACACGCAAGACTGGATGTTGCGACGGCCCTGCGATACCCCGCAGCCAATGACCACCTGCAACCCATACCGTTCTAAGCATAAGTTAAGAGCATCAATAAAAACGTGTTTCCGACTATGCAGACACGATCTCCTTTCTGACCATCCCCCAACCGTCGTCCACTCACGAATACCCCGAGACACATCCAACTACACCACGCATTGGTGCCTAGCCACCGACCTATCAACTCTTCCCATCCTCTTTCAAGTTATTTCCGTACTCTTTTGCTCTACGACTACCTGATCGCCTGTGCTACACAGTGACCCCTCTCTGTTCTTTTTATATACATCGATCGATCAGAAAGTATTTAGATTCATAGATATTAATCTTCATCTTGATGCATTTTCCAATTTTCCGTTTGCATAAACGGCCCGCACACCCGCCGATAAATAACAAATACATATGAACTTAATTTTGTACATTCTACTTACATTAATTTATTTTACAATATTATACTTTATTATAGAATCGTACAATTTCTATTTAATTATGCCCAAGTAATTAAAAATATATTTTCCTTTAATATTTCTTCGATAGAAATAATTCATATTTAGAGCGTTAATATATTCAAATATAAATTTTTGATGGAGTTCAGTTTATTGTATATGGTTTGCTCTTAATTAAATATATAATAATACAAACATAAAACAAAGCCATTGCATTAACTGTGTTTTTATATAAGATTATTTTCATTTAAGGGGTAAATTTCAATATTTAATTAGTGGACATGGTAGCGTCTGCAAACATCCCGTCAATTGTTGACAAATACCACCATATTTCTTACTTTGGTGCTCTAACCTTAAATTTCTTTTGAATCATCGATTAAATTTTATTTATATTAAATATATAGAAGAAATGTGATTGTAACGATTACCAACAGTCTCTTACACCGATTTTTATAATTCAACCAAAATTTTTATATTCCTTCCTTTTGTTTCTTTTTTTAAACGGTTATAAAGTACCTAAAAATAACGAAAGAAAGCCTTGATTTAGTTAGGCATACAAATAAGGAATTACTTACGAAAATAACATAAATCCGAAAACATTAGTAAGCTGTTTATTCGTTTAACGTTATGAGTTATATAAATTATAATGTTGGTAGTATTTACTGTTATAAAATTGAGTAATTACTTTCTGAGCCCCGTTAAAATTTAGGAAAAAGAAGGCTCTGACGATCTGACAACCTTACGCGCTTACGGTCTGGTAAAGTTTTCCGGCTGTGGAGGCAAAGAAAAGTGAAAATTGGAAAAACATGATTTTTTTTCACGTAATTTCGCTTTTCTGAATATTTTTAAAACAATACTCTATATAAGCTTAGAAGAATGTCTACTAGAAGAAATATATGCACGCACAGGGTTGATTGGAGATTCCTCTTGTTCCTTGTGAGCGAGGTAGCTTCCCCTGAAGGACGTTACTTTTCCTCTTACTATTGGACCTTTATAACACTCTTTTAACTTCTACTTATTTCTAATTAGCACTACATATCTTGGTTACTAGCAAAATCTGAGAAGCAGTTGGTACTGGGGTATAGTGAACCCCTGCAGCAGACCCCTTTAGGGGGCCAGAAAAGAGGGGGTCGATTCTCGGCCACGTGCCTGAACCGAACTGTGGACTGCTGATAGAGCTAGGCACAGTTAGGTAGATTGACCAAGGGTAGTGCGAAACTTAGAAGGCAGGCGAGATAGAATTAGGATATATAGAGGGTTCTCCCACTTGTGGGGCAAATTAATCTTCCCTTCCAGAGTAAACTACTAGGAGCCCCACATTAGTGGGGCACATTAGTTGGAAACATGGATTATCCCGAAGAACTGAAAGGACTACCTCTACGACTTGTACCGAACGGCAAAGAAAAAGGACACCGCAGTAATTGTACAGACAATTTTCTCGGACCTCTCGATCGCACTGATCAAATGTATCGAAACCCCAAATGGATTTACCGTTATATGCCACAAGGAAAAAGACGTAGAGCAACTAATCTCGACAGCTGGGAGCATAATTGAAAAAAAAAGAACCTCAAAGCATAGACACCGCCCAAATCACAGCAAACGGGATCTTCGTCTGCAGAAAAGTGGAAGCATGGGTGGGGGCTCACTCATGTGAAGAAATTAGAGAAGAAATCATTGACAAATAGAGATGGATCAAGATTCAAGAGGTGATCAAATTCAAAGATCACACCCATGTATATAAAGTAATTTGCGAGACTACAGAGATGGCAACAAAAGTACTCTTAGCCTTCAGCATGATGATTCCCCCGACGAACATACAAAGGGACACATTTGTGAATATGCAAATGTTTTTTTAATTTATACGCCATAAAAGACCATACTTCGGCAAACTGCCTCCCCAAAAGACCCGTTATGTGCTCTGAGTGCGCCACAGAGAGGCATAACTTTAGTAAATGTAACAATGCAACGAAGAAATGTGTAAACTGTAGGAAAACCACCGTGCGATGGCTATGCAATGTCCCAAAAGAAAAAAGGTGATTAAAAGAAAGGAGAAAGAACTCCAAGAAAAGAAGATTATGGGAAGCAATACCTCTTATGCTGCAGCAGCAAGAACGCAAGGGAAAACAACGACTGCACTATCTAACATCTCAGGCGGCATGTTTGGGAAAATATATACATGCCTGATCCACGCACATGTACAAACCACACTACAACCCGGAACCTATGAGAATACACTAAACGCGTTATTGAAGGCTAACGGCTTGGAACCGATAATCGTTCCATACGAAGTCAATTCCTCAGCAATATTAAACATGCAAACGGCTGATAAGGATACTAAAGTGAACACTCAGGCAGAAGAGAGCGCGACAGAATTGGATGAGGAGAGCTACACCGATGAAATAAGCTCTGAATTAGCTGAAGAAGAACCAAAGAAGGTAACAAGAAAAACCTAACAAAGAAAGAAATCTAAGTCGGACAGGAGCCCGAGACAGCACACAAGGAAGACCTCAACCATCCCGTTTCCCAATTTCACAGGAAAAATCACAAAATCCAAATAGACCAGGAAACAATCGAGGAAACGGAAATAAATACTACTTATTTCTTCGGACTGATTAAATGATCAAATGGACCGGCAACGCCTTGGGAATAAACAACCCAGACTGGACAAGATGAATCTAAGAATACTACAGATAAACGTCCACGGATGGAGATATAAAAGACAGATATACAGAAACATTTTTAGAAAATCAGACCCAGACACTATCCTTATTTCGGTGCACGGAGTCAACCTACAAAACGATGAAATAAAAATATGGAACTATTACGTCATAACAGTAAACCCAACGGGACAAGCACAAGACGCAGCTGCTATAGCAATTAAGAAAGACATCGATCTCAGAACTCGTGGAAATCTAGACGAATCTTATATCGCAAGTGAAGTAAGAATGGACCTAACAAACATCATAATCGCAACAGGCATCAGCCGCCAAGGAGAGATCAATTGCCTATTAACAACTTCATCAACATCTTCAATAACAGAAACCCGGTACTTTTCATGAGCGACCTTAACGCTAACTGCCAAGCGAGCGGTTACAGAACCAAAATTGGAATAGAAAGAAATTTCGAAGCACTGCTTGCAAGAGGTATCTTCCAAAGATTAGGCCCCGAGTACCCAATCTTTGTAACTGCATCCACAAAGCCGGATATCTGCCTAGGCAAAAAACATCCATCTCCCATATAACTATTATATGAGGCCGGAAGATATACCCTGTACACACCATACAGCAACTCTTCTCACCATCAACCAAAGACCTATACAAATCCCAGGTAAGATAAGAAAAGCCTTCCACAGAGCAGACTGGGAAAGATACAAGAGGGAACTAAATTCATACGAACCAAAACCTTTAGAAGGAGCAACTTTAGAAGAAATAGATGCTGAATTAGAAAATATAAGAAACTCGATGCAAGCAACTGATGAAATAGCCATCACTAAAAACCGATACACGAAAATCAAAACATTTACTTGGACGCCAGAAATGGTACGGAAGCACAGACGACTAAAGGAAATCTCCGAGGAAATAAGAAGGAACGGACCAAAGAGGGAGCTACGCACCGAAATGAGAAGGATAAAGAGGATTGAATACGGAAATATTAGAAAAACAAAAGGAGCACTGAAATGAAACAATCCAGCAAATTGACAATGATGCACCCGTAAAAGAATTTTGGAAGAAGATAAACCAAATGAAAGGCAAAGCAGTAGCTAGAAAAATGACAATAAAAGCAACCACTGATACACCATATGTAGAGGACGAGAGTACGATAGGACGGATATTCAGAGACACCTGGAAAAAGATATTTAATATAAGTGAAGAGGACAACGAAGAATTTGACATTAATTTCGAACGAAACATCATTAGAACACTCAACGAGGAAGCAAATAGTACAGTCCCATACCCAACTGTGCTCGGTATCGACGCGAGAATCAGCGTGCAAGAAATCAAAACCACAATTTCGCAATTTAAACAGAAGGGTCCAGGAAGATCAGAACTCACTAAGAAGCACTACGAAGGTGCACTGAAAAATAGTGTAGGGAATCATAACTGTATTTAACGCTTGCCTTAACAACGGCTACTTCCCGAAGAAACTCAAAGTAGCAAGGGTAATTTTTATCCCTATAGCGGAAAAACCACCAACACAAGTAGATAATTACAGTCCAATCTCTCTACTCGACTTCATCGGGAAGGTGTTTGAGAAATTATCAAACCATCGGATGAGCGAGCACCTGCAGGCAAACAATCTTCTGAACAATTTTCAATTTGGATTTATAAAGAAAAGGGGCACGAAAATGACCCTCACGGACATTACCGAAAAAAATAGCTAGAGCCAAAAAGGAAAAGGCTACTGCAGGGACGTTTAAAAATAATTCGATAAAGTCTGGGTTAAAAGAATGCAATACAAAATACTACAGTTACGTATGAACAGCAAACTTGAAAGACTAATCTGCAACTACGTTAAGGACGATGTGCATACATCGAGATGGGGAACCATCGAGGAGAACACCCTCAAGATAGAGGCTGCCCTTCCGCAGGGAGGATGTGGTAGTCATACATTATAGTCTGTATATACCTCAGATATCCCACCACCATTCACGGAAGGGTGCCTCATTATAGAGTTCGCCGAAGACGTCAAACAAATCGTTGTCTGCCCATATAGGAACCCTGACATGAAAAAATGGAAGATTAGTACAAACAGGAATAAATTTAAAATCATGCCAATTTACAGGGGGAAACTAAGCGATATATTAATCCAAGGAGACAGATACGACTACACTAATGAAACTAAAGTTAGAGGACTAACGATTACTAAGACAGGATACTCCAAGCACGTTAAAGAATGAGTGGCAAAAGGAAGAAGGGGTATCGTGGTATGACATTACAATATGTCAATACCATATTATATCTATGGAGGAGGGACCAATAAATTAAAGGCGAATCGACAAGGGACGGAACGCCACGAGTTTCGACGCGCGGAACAGCGAGAAAAGAGTTCAACGAGGTCAGGTAAAATTTGGGCAATGTCAAAGCTCAAGGTTATTTAAAGAGGCATGCACAAAAATATAATTTTATTTAAATAAAATAAGAGAATTAATGGGCAAAATTACATCGGTAAACGAGGGGGGAATTGCAGAGTTATGCGTCAGACTCTGAAGTTAGAAATTAATGCGTTACAGAAAGAGACTATTCAAATGGGGAGGATTAACTCAAATGGGTTGCTGAAGGGGAGAGGGGTTGTCTTACGGAGGATTCCGGGTGAGACGTCAGGGCAAGGCTTCACGGATTTCTGCAGGCAATAAACGTGAGGGCGAGGGCACTCGGAGTTTCTGAGCGGGAAGTTGACGTGATGACGGTTTTACAAAAGGAGGAGGGGGGCGGTAACGTCCGGTCCAGGGGAGAGTATTTCGGCCACCCGAAAACGAGGAGGGAACGATGAGAGCTTCGACAGGAGTTGATGAGTGGAGTTGGAAAAATCGCTCGGTGGTGATTGTCAAATGGAATTACCTCACTGGCTGGGCCAATTCCAACACACAAAAAGTTCAGCTGTCACTTTTCTTTGTTGTTAGCACCTGACTTGAACTAGGGAAATCTTCTTGGGTCCGGGCGAGATTCCTCAACTCTGTGTCTCCCACCGTGAAGACGAGCCATATATTTCCGAGCCCCCATCCCGCATGGGGGGGGCAGCGCTACTCTCGAATGGCCTCGAATCTTCACGCCGAGGCGATTCTAACCCACGTAAAACTGGTCCGTGGTGGACGCTGTTCGAGGCTACAGCTTGTGGATAGGATGGGGGGGGGGGGGGAGGCTTACCAATTTAAGCCTAACCAAATTCTAGAATCTTCTCCAGCAAATGGACGTCACTTCCGTGCTGGGGAAAAAAATTCACGTGGAATTCCCCCATAAGGGGTCTGGGTCTACTTTACAAGCTCAAATCACTTAACTAGAAAAATATGAAGAAAATTTACCAAACGATCATCCAGTCAGCAAAGGTATATCCGATGATCTCTATGCACACCTTTTAATTCAGCGAATTCAGAACAAAGCAGTTTCAATAATCCCAAACACAGAAGAAGACAACAAGACTTACATAGAGAAGCGAAGATGAAACCACTTAACAAGATAATAGAGAAAAGAGCCAAGAAACTGATTGAAAAAACGTATAATGAAATAGGAGAGAAAATCATGGATTTGATAAATCAAAGATCGGAAGAGGGAGCGCATAGACTCTTCCTCACATATACATCCACGATTGACCAAGAAAAGGAAGAAATTTTCATAAGATAACTTGGAATGTTAAGAGAGAATACGTGGCAAAATGTTACTTTACATCAGACTCAGAAAGCTAATAGAATGTAAACAATGTAAAATAAGAGGAGAAAACTTTTATCAGTAGTAAAAACAACAACAATAATAACGGTTTGAACGCCTCACAACAATGCAAATCAACAATATAACATATTACGAAACAAAGAAGGATAGGCAATTACTAACTCAAACTATCGACTTCAAAACTAAGACAACCCAAACGATACAGATTAGCATGACCTCTTGCAACCTAGCATTCAATTGGATTCCTACTACTTCCTTCATCTTCTCCTTACACCTTTCTTTTATCATTCACATCTAAAGGGCTAAACACTGAATACGTGGGACAGGGGCACTATAGGAAGAATGAATAGAGCCCACGTAGAGCAGTAGGTCCTCTCCCTCTCTATCTCCTGGTCTCCTTCTCGCTCCTCTGGTAGGGGGGGGGCATGGGGCTGGGTCTCCTTCCCCCCCACTCCGATCATCTTAGGATGACCGGAGTGGGAGGGGGCTGGCAATCTTTGGCTGTCTCTCCTCCTACCTTTCATTTATATCAGCTGACATCTTTGCAAGCTCCTACAAAGTTCGTAAAGAGGCAGTTGGCAATTTCCCGTCTGAGAAAATTATGCATTACGCCCCCAAATCCATTTTTGTACGACCTTTGATACCAATACGTTTACCTCAAAATCAAAGTATGACTCCTCCCAACCACCAACCAATCAAAACCTTTGTACATACAACCGAATTCGAAATTTACCAATCAGAATAGACTTTCCCGTTCCCCGAGTCCGGAGCGCATTTTAACGAACACTTTTATTGAATCAGCGCTCCAGATAAGGTCAGTAAGAATTAGTTCCCTAATTAATCATCAGTGTATAAAAGGTCTCAAAATATTCTAAAAATATTTAAAGTTTAATTCCTCCCTTTGAATTCCAGTTTCCCTGATGTATAGCTTCAAAAACGTCCTGGCAGTACTATACTATATTTTATATGATTCACACATATTTTATCTCTTATTCACTATAATATCCACCTTATATAGCTTATTCCTCTTAACATTATAATCATCGGCCATTTCCCCATATTCAATATATATATATATATATATATATATATATATATATATATATATATATATATACCTTATTTCAATAAAATACACATTATATTCAATAACCGTATTATCAAATTAGTCACATTCCATTATTCGTTGTTCAATAAATCTTGTTAAGTTTATGCGTCAGTGATTTTGGAACCTTCCCGGTTGAAATAGTTATCTTCCATCACGTTTTCTCTTTCTAGTCATTTTCATCTTTAAATTCATAGGCAAGTTTGTCATTAAACCAATCGCAATAGCTATAATTGGTGCCCTAGACTCTTTTTTTTTACTTAAGTATAATATAGTTTAATGTCTAGTTACGTAAAAATTATATTATTCTTTCCTCGTGAAATTACGCTTTGCAACTACAGACTCAGCCGCTTCTCTCTCTCTCTCTCTCTCTCTCTCTCTCTCCGGCTCAGCTTAAGCCTACCGCCCTTCTTTCGTTTTCGCTGTAAGTTTGTTTTCATCTTGCTTCAACCTCCTCAATTTTTTTCTTAACCGGGAGTTTCAAAGGCACACATCCCTTAGCCATGTATAGTCAAGCCACGATGTTTACCTCAACTGCCTCGACAACGCTAGCGAGCCAGACCTCCTCAACTTTCACGACCACATGTGCGTCACCTGTGGCAGTTAGTCATCCTGCAGCTATAATCCAGGGTGTCAGCGCCCGAAGCCCTAACCACACATCAATCAATCTTCCCGCTTTCGATGCAACCGATCCGATCACGTGGTTCAAAATATGCGAGGTTCTGATGGCAAATGAAGCCATAACCGACCAAGAGCCCATAATAGGCATCACGCAAAAAGTCCCAATAAGTATCTTTGAATTGTTTCGGGGAATTTTGTTACAAAGTGGTAGAAATGGTGCATGGAGGGTGGAGCTGAGGCAAGCTTTCAAGCTTGAATTTGTGAGATCCCAGGATGAAGAATTAAGGGAATTGCTAAATACTCAACAAATGGGTGATTATGGTCCCACGCGTTTCCTTAAGCATCTCAAAGAATTAACCAGGAGAAGGGAGCTTCGTCAGAGCTTTTTGACTCGCTTCTAACGGAGATTTTCATGCGTGGGATCCCTGACCACATTAGGCCCCTCATCATGATTGGTGAGCACAAGAGCGTGAATGAAATCCCAAAGCAGCAGGGATAATATATCTCAATCCTTACGTAAACTGGGGGGACTGTGCCACAATGTCCCAATTCCTCTCTCTAATCCATCTACTTCGCAGGTTCGGTTACCAACGACACCTTCCAGCAATAGGCCGGACCCGTGTAACGCCTCATTTTCACATTTATCACCGGACTTGGCTGCCGCTTTGGATAGGATAGAGGGACAGCTGCAAAAACTAAAACCCCAATGTGAGTACCGAACGACTGAATGGTCACAAAGGTGGACGGAGCGACAGGCGCCGTTCGTCCCCCCGAAGACGAAACCGACGAGGGCATTCCAGCACAGGAGGTGAGGTGCAAGCATTCACCTGCTCATTCTTTCGCCTATCCCCTTACTCCTAAATTCTCTCACTCTCAAACTAGGAGTCTATGCTGGTACCATGAAAAATATGGTAGCGAAGCTCTACACTGTACATAGCCTTGCCAATACTACCTATAATCCTATTCTCACTCTCAATCAAATAATGCTCGCTCTTCACAAATTAGTCCTTCTAATCATAATGTTACTTTCATCCAACCAACTAATTGGTGCTGGTTCAACAACAAATATGGTGCACAAACCGTAAAATGTATACAGCCCTACACATATTTACAACCATTATTTTCTCAATCTAACGCTATTCCACCGATTTCACCTCAACCATCTATTCACTCTCCTCAAACTAATGCGCCAACTCACTCTTCTCATTCTAATTCAAAATTTTTGACTAATTTAAACTGAGAACGCAAGTGATCAATGGGTCTATCACCTCTGCCATTCCTTCATCTCAGGTCGATCCACTATTTTGCATTTATGACCCACTCTCTGGTTTCTCATATATAGTTGACACTGGTGTTCAATATAATGTTATTCCAGCGTCACTAGACGAGAAATCTTGTTCCTCCTCTGACCTTGTCCTTAAAGCCGCTAATTCCTCCGATATAAGGGCTTATGGAAGGCGCATCCTTCAGATGGTTCTCGGCCTCCGTAGAGTTTTTCGATGGATCTTTATTTCTGGCCGTGTATGTGAGAGTATGCAGGTAGGGGATAGAAAGGGTGTGTGAATAGATAGCGGAAAGTAGACGAGTGGTGAAAAGAGAAAGAAGTGTGGTAGGGTGCAAAGTGATGCTAGAGCCTGGTGATCAGGCTTATCGCTTTGAAATTTTTTTGATTTGTGGTTCCGTTGTTGTTTTGGGGGTTTGTTTATACATATATATATATATATATATATATATATATATATATATATATATATATATATATATATATATATATATATATATATATATATACAGGTATATATATTACATATAATTTGGCGTTCAAGCCATTTGTCTTCATTGCTAATATTTTTTGGTTATGCTGTGCGCGTTAGATGTTGTTTTTGTAAGTCGTTAATAAAACTTACTGTGTTTGTATTAGTATTTTTGTTTCATGGTACTTTTGTCGTGTGTGTATTTCGTGTATAATGTTTCTTCTTGTTGTCTTGTTTGGTGAGTATCATCTTCTTGAGTGTGTATTCTTCTTCGGTATTTTTCATAGTTGGTTTGGTTTGTCAATATCGGTGAGTTTTGTCGAATTCGGTTGATTTCATAATTGGTATTTCTAGTCTTGTTCTGGGGTAAATTTGACTAATCTAGCGTAGAACGGTACTTCTGCTCCGCCAGCTAAAATCCCAGCGGAGCTTGGAAATCTGGCGCGACATACTGCTCTTCTGTTTTGGTCAATCATTTGAACGATATCCTCGTCCAATAAGCGATTGACCTTTTCCAGCATATTCCTTGTCCGTTCTTCTATGACAATGTTAATGGGGGTTAACCCCGCTTACTGGTGCAGCTCTTCTTGGGATCTTCTTTCCATTCTGCGTGTACCTGTGATTAGGTACACGCATTTATTCTGCACCACTTGTAGTCTCCTCTTCTGTGTCTTTGAGACACATGAGAGGGCGGAAGCGGGGTATAGCAACGTTGATCTAACTAGTGCAGTATAGATCTTCTTTTTGTTGCTTTGACGAAGATTTCTGAACCTGTACAGAGTCTTGACTGCAGCAGTGGCCTTGGTGATTCGTTCTTGGACGTGCTTTGCGTACCCGGTTGAGGTGAACTTCATGCCGATTACGTTGCATTCATTGGTGTAGGGATATCGTCTATCCCCCACCCTGACGTCATCAAGTAGTCTCCGGCCTATGGGGACTACTTTGAACTTATCCTGGTTGGTTCGGATTTTCCACCGGGCCTCGTAGGTGTTCAGGTTTTCGATTTCTGCTGCTGTCATGCGAGCTTGCATAGGCACATTCCTCCATGGACAAGTGATTATCTGGGTGAAATCATCGGCGAATTGTAAGTTGAGGCAAGTGGGGTTTACAGGGACTGGGACATCCGCGGTGTAAATCAAGTAGAGAATGGGAGACAGGCACCCCCCTTGCGGGAGGCCCGCATTGAGCGGAAACTTTGGCCCGTCCGTGCACCCTAAACTGATGTACGCCGTTCTCTCCATGACATAGTCACAGAGAGTTCTTTCTAAGCTTCCACTTAGTCCCAGTCGTAAGATCTTGTACTGCATTCCCCGTTGCCACACCTTATCGAACGCCTTTGATACATCCCGACAAACAATGTCCACGTAACTCTTTTCCCGTTTTGCTTGGACTAGCTTTTCCGTAATGACATTAATCGCCATTTCCGTACTTCGCTTACTCCTAAACCCGAATTGGTGTGGGTTGTAGAGCGAGTTATCTTCCAGGTGAGACACCAGTCTTTGGTTGAGGATCTTCTCGAAGAGCTTCCCACCAAATTCCAGTAGTGAAATTGGTCGGTAGCTCTCCTTCAACTTGGGTTTCTTTCCAGGCTTAGGCAAGAAAATCATTTTCGCCGTTTTGTAAGCGTCTGGAAAGTACCCCGTATTTAGGCAGGCGTTGAATATTCTTCTCATTCCTTCGATGACACAGGCTGGTGCCTTTTCAAAGTTAAGCTTTGTAAGCCCCGATTGTCCTGGGGCTTTTTGTTGGAATGAGCGAAGCGCGCCGAGTAGTTCTTCTTCTGTAATCTCGGCGACTCCGTCGCGCTGCCTATCCACCTGCTGATGAGGATGCGTCTTTTCTATTTCTCCGTTAAGCTTGTCGATGATGTTGCTTTCGAACTCTAGGTCATAGTCTTCGTTTTCTTCTTCAGTTATAATGAAGATCTTTTCCCAATAACTTCGGAATATCTCTTCAACTTTTTCTTCCTCTTTTTCGATGCTTCCATCTTCTTTCTGTAGCTCGATCTTGTGCTTTTTTCCAGTTAATCCTTTAAGAATTCGGATCTTCTTCCAAAATTCTTTGGGAGTTGCTTCGTGATCGATGCTCTCGATCGCGTCTTCCCATCTTCTGTTTTGCTGTTCGAGGATCAACTGGTTCAATTCTTCTTTGATTTCTTTACTTCTTTGCATCGAGTGAACTGATGCATTCACGATGTTGTGTTCATACATTATCTTCAGTTCACGGTATAGTTCCTTCATATATTCGGTCCACTCGTAGGTTGAGATGGTCCTATATGAGGAACGAGGGATACAAGCCCTATCTGCGTCGATGATTTGGTTATTGAGGTCATCGAGTGCCTCGTCAATCTCCTCGAGAATTGCCTCGTCCAGGTTGGGCGGATCGTAGGCCTCGAGAAGGTGTGCGTACCGTGCCCAGTCTGCTCGTCTGTAGTTCTTCCTGACTACTGCTGGGACTTGTATAGGGTTCCTATTGATTGTGAGTAGGATCCCTATATGATCACTACATGGCACCTGGACTGGTTCCATGTAGTAATTGAACGGTAGCTGACGATTCACCAGACAGATGTCTGGCTTTGTGGCGCATCATTCTCTGACATAGGTGGGGAAGTCGGGGCCTATCCGCTGGGCAATATTTCTGTCCAGCAACAGGTCCAGGCTTCTCCCTATTCCGTTGAAGGCCCTGTAACCGGATTCTCGGCATCTGGCGTTTAGGTCCCCCATTATTATGGTGGGGGCTCTTCTGCCAAATAGGCCAGTGAGAGTGTGAATAGGCAACACATCTCTCCTTGGCGGTTGGTATCCGGTTGCAATGACCAACTTTCCTACGTCGAGCTCGACCTCAATCGCGAGGTAGGATTCTTCTAAGTTTCTTATCTGCTTGTATTTGATCCCTTTCTTTATTGCAATAGCGGCGCCATCGTCCTGCTCTTGCGAAAAGTTCGTGATCAACACATCGTAGTTCCAGATTTTCATTTCTGTATTACGCGTGTCGATCCCATGCTCTGAGATCAGTATGATGTCTGCATCAATTTCTCTGAATACATTTCCGTAAAGAATTCTTTTCGTCGTCCAGCCGTTGGTGTTGATTTCCATTATTTTCAGTCCGTTACGTAGCATGATGAGTTGATTTACCTATGCTTTTTTTCCCCTTTTTTGGTTTGGGGGCTGGTTGGGCGATTTTGTTCGGCCCAGGGTTTTCTTTTTTCGGGGGGGGGGGGGGGGCTCGGGGTCTTTGACCTGCTTTTGGTTGCTCGCGTGCGAGTGCAGGGGCCCTCTTCGCTGTCAGATGAGGATGATCCATCCTCACTTCCAGCCTTTTCCTCTTCCTCTTCTTCTTCTTCGGTTTCTTCTTCTGATGGTGCTCCAATCATCTCCTCCAAACCGGATTTGGTGCTTTTGTTTTGGATGATTGAGTTCTTGAAGGCCTGTGAGCACTCGATGTCTTCTGGCATGATTACCGCCGGGAGGTTATTCGCTTTCAGGAGCGCATTGAGCACCTGGTTGTAACAACCAGGCTTCACTGCATTTGCCACATTTGCATGTGTTATGCAGATCAATATTTTAGCGCTCAGATCTCCTGATACGCTGAAAGGTGCAGGTCCTGGTGCAGTGTTCGTCACTGTACTCTTTTTTGCTGCGCTCGCATACGTCGTCTCCTTTGCTTTTCTGTCTTCTTCTTCTTTTCTTCTTATGATCTCTCTGCGCTTGGGACAATTAAGGGCCATCGTCCTATGTTCCCTTTTGCAGTTAAGGCACTTCTTCGTGTTGCTCTCGCATTTGTCAAATCGGTGCCCTTCCGTGGCGCACTCACTGCACCACAGTTTGTTCTTGTCTGGGCAGGTGGTGGAAGTATGGTCTTCGAGTTTGTAGCATACAAAGCACATCTGTATGCTACTGAACTTTTCCTGCTGGATATTCTCGCCTGGTATTCTCATATTAAATACGAGAATACCATTTTGGGTAGCCTTTCTCGCCATGTCCGTTGTTGCAAAAGTTATTTTGAAAACGTGGGTATGTTCGCGGAATTTGATGATTTCGCGAACTTGTGCCCATTGGTTGCTCATCGTGATCTCCTCTTTGAGCTCTTCTGTATTGTGCTCGCCTACCCGACTTTCAACTTTGCGGCAGATGACGCTCCTATTTGCTGCCACCTGTGGGGACGGGGGGTTGGCTTCCAGACCGGTCTCCTTTAATACCCTCGCTCCCTCTTCTGAAAGGAGCAGATCTACATCTCTGGTCTCGGCACACATGGCGATGAAGCCTGACGAAACTTCAATGAGTTTCACCAGTGCCACCTTGAGCTCAATGTAGAGGGTTTCGCAGAGGTTCTTCTTCGTTGGTGCTTGTCTTCCTGCTATGGTCCTTAAGGGGACCCTCTTAGTGAGGGCCTCCATGGTCTTGCTTTTCTTCTTGTTCCTTCTTTCCCTGCAACAAAGTGTAATTAATTTTGTTTTGATGTGTGAAAAATGTTAGGGTGTGGTAAAGGAGGTATAGGATGGTGCGAGTGGGGTTGGTAATGGGTTTCAAGTAACTTGAGAGGAACGCCCCCGTCCATTTCTCCTGTTGCTCTCCCGCTCGTATGCTGCCAGTATGAGGGATGATAGGGTGATGGGGTGGGTCTCGGGTGGGGACCTCAGAGGGTTGAGCTTGGTGGACTTAATGCATAGCGGCCGAATCAACGACCGCTAAGTTTTTGCCACCCCCTCACGGGTACATACGCCATAACTGCATCCAACTACATAGAGACGGGTGTAACTCCCTCTATGATTCTGGCCGGGTCCCCCGGGCGATGAGGATTTCTCCTCCGTCCGGGACTTGCAGTTATGCCCCAGTATCGAGACGATTTCTGACTTATGCTTCTGCTGTGGGCTAGGCCTCAAACCAGTTTTCACATAAGCCCTTAATTATGCCAAACCAAGTGGCTGACATAGTTAAGACGAAATCAATGAATGGCAGACATCCGAGCGGGTTCACACGCAGAGCGATGGACGGGAGCAGTGAGGTGCTTAAGCCCTCATTGAATTATGAAACTTCGACGTAAAAAATATGGCTCTCTTTTGAAGGATGAATCTGGGTTCACCTTAAGACTTCCAGAATAGGCTCGTTTCTGTAGCAGCGCTCAAAAGTCAATCAGACACTAAAACAAGTAAAAAGTGCTGTATCCAAAGTTCTTCAGCTGTACGCAGTAAAACGGATTTTCGGCCGTCGGATCTTTATTGTTGCTAAGGCCAACGTTCCTATTCTGGACCTAGATTTTCTCTCTGCCCACGACCTTTTGGTCGACTGTCATAACCGTAAGTTTATCAATCGCACTACAATGCTCACAGTTTCGGGTTCATTTACCCGTTGCAGAGTTCTCTTCTCTCTATCCAGTTTCCTTCAACCAATCTACAGTTTCAGCGCCTGCTACACGAATTTCATGCAATTAGCATACCATCCTCTAAAGACAGGCTTATTAAACACAATGTGGTTCACCGGATAGAGACGACTGTAGGGTCTGTATTTTCTCGCCCCCGTCGATTAGCCCCAGATAAACTCGCCTTAATGAAGCAGGAGTTAAACTTCATGGTGGAAGCTGGCATAGCTAGCCCTTCTAATTCTCCTTGGGCCTCTCCGGTATCGTACTCAACAGTTCCAAGTGTCTTTTTGGTGTCCCTCAAAACTCCTTCTTAGGTCACCATGTCTCGAGTACAGGGATTAGCCCACTCGAAGATAAAGTTACCGTGATGCCAAACTTTTCTCTGCCCACATTACGCAAGCAACTTAGGCGTTTCTGTAGCATGATTAATTTCTACCACAGATTCATACCTAATTGTGCCAAGCAAGGTCATGCAACCTATCAACTCTCTGCTCAGCAAAACCACAAAGAACTCTCCGTTTGAATGGTCTTTCAAGTCATTTTCTTCTTTAAATTCATATAGCAAGGTTTAATGGCTGCTATCTAGTCAAGTTTGTCATTAAACCAATCATCACAATAGCTATACCTTTCATTTCATTTCATTTAGGAAAAGATGGCGTTAGTTTCAGAGCTTTCTCTCCTAAATACCAGCATGAGTTCTCATTTCTTTAAGGGGTATGACAGTAACTTTAGGCGCTCGTTATCATTTTTGTATAATTAATTCAATTTCTGTATTGCATGGCTTGCACAGATCCCACCAGCATAGGGAACAAAAAAATGCGGTCATTTGACCACTGTCCTTTCGGAATTTTCCCAAAAGAGAGTTATTTACGATACGGAAACAGTGCTCTCTTTAGAGTACTCATCTATTTTATTTGGGACGAAATTAAACCCTTTCAGTGGGGAAAATATCAATGATATTTCATTATACACTTGAAGCAATTGACTCAAATATATATATAATTGGGTCAGTTAGATACACTAAAAATACGTTAAAGTTTCTGTCGAATATTATAGTTTCTTATCCCTGTGAAAGAACAGCTGCATTTAATATAAAAGTTCAATAAAAACCATGAACAAGGATTGTTAGACCATTTATGATGTAGATTTCAATATGATTGTTCAGATGTATCGTGTGTGCTCTTAAGTTCAATCAGAGTATTTTTGTCGGTTGTGTATGAGGAATTTGTATGTTTGATTATATGTCAATTTTATATGTGTTAGATTGCGTGTTGATTTCCATATTTGCTGGATTTATATTTTGTATGTGAGCAAGAATATTTCATCTGCTTCCCTGAGGATATAGCCATGTTTGCACCTTTGTAGGAACTTATTACATATATAAGCCTTTATATGGAGTATCAAGGGTAGGACGTATCTGAGTGCTTCATACGAAAACGCGTGTACAGTCCTCCAGATTTTCTGGAATGAAAGTTTCTTGTGGAGCTAAAGGGCGAGAAATGAGGAAAGCATGATCATTCATAGCTGATTAATGCAGTTGTGTGGACCTATGAAGTGCTCACATTGTAAGATAGAGTGGACAATCAAAGATATCTCAAAAGTGAGCACTTTGAAGTTTCATAAAGTATGTTATTTGTTTGTTTGTATAGGTTTATTTGGCAATACATTTATACATAGTACGTAAATATAACATAATATATAGAAGAATATACAAATACGCCTAAATACATTGCACAAAGCACTGAGCCCACCAGTGTTGGCGTGCAGCAAGACGAGGCGGAGTGTCCAACGCGTGGCTTATCTTCTACTAGTGTTTGGCGGCGGTCCTCACCACCCGTCACCCGGCTGGGCGTGGGCGGCGATCAGCGTGACAGGGGTGCTGTTCTCAGCAGTTCTAGCAGCTCGATTGTCGGTGTGTGGCGGACCAACTGGGCGGCTCTTGCCTCTCGCGCCCTCAGTAGGGCGCCTTTTACATGGTGAGGGGCTGGTGCTGGCTCTGTCTTAAGGCAGGCGGTGGCTGGGCAGGAGAGAAGGTAGTGCACCAGTGTGCGCCGGGAGCGGCCACTGCAGTGTTCGCACCTCCTTGCCACAAGGTCGGTGTGTAGCTCTTCCCGCGTGGAGTAGCCCAGCCTGACACGCTGCAGCAGCACGCCGTTCGCTCTGGGCTGCTGGTAGGCTGCATCCAGTGTGCAATAGGCTGTGGCTGCAGCATACCACGCCGCTTGCCTCTTGGTTGCCTCCCATTCTTGGTGCTGCTGGTGGGTGTTGTGGGCGGCCCTGCGTTTGGCCTGCGCCTTGAGATGCTACAGGCTGGGGCGCACGGTCCAGGTGATTGTGGGGCCGTGGGCGGCTCGCTTGGCAGCTTCGTCGGCAGCTTCGTTGCCGCGCACGCCCAGTGGCTTGGAATCAAGTGCGCTGGAGCACTCTGGCCACCCGACAGGCTACAATTCAGTCCACCCTGGCGGTGAGGGGCACCAGGTGGGTCTCGCTCTGTATGACACAGGCACTGCACCACCTCGGTGCCCCTGACATGGTCATCACGGCGGTGTTCTTCACCACCTCCAGCCGAGGTTGCTGCTGCCGGTGCAGCGCTACAAGGATCGGTGCAATGTAGTCCACCAGAGAGCGCACTGTCTGCAGGTAGTAGAGGCGGAGGACGGGGAAAGTTGAACCAGCTCTCGGCCGCGTCATGGCCCTCAGTACGTTCAGCCGGGCCTGCGTCCGTTCCCTCAGGTGCTTGACATGCTGCATGAAGGACAGCTTCCTGTCCACCCACACCCCGAGGTACTGGTAGGAGTCGGTCCAGGCCAGCCCGACTCCCTGGACGCGCAGCTGCTGACCAGCTGGCGTGGTAGTTTTGATGGCCATGGCACGGGATTTCTCTGCCGAGATCTTGAGCCCCAGCTCTTCGCACTTTGCAATGATGAGGTTCAGCGACTCTTGAGCCCGCGTGAGCTTGTCGCCGCGCCCGGTAACGACGAGGGCCAGGTCGTGGGCGTAGCTGAGCAGGATGGTGTGGGGAGGGAACACCACCAGCTGCTCCATCAGCACGTTGAAGAGGAACGGGCTGATGATGCCACCCTGGGGGGTCCCGTTCTCGAAAGTCAGGTAGGGAGACTTGTGACCCTGGAACTTCACACAGGCCCGGCGCTGCTGAAGATAGTCCTGGAGCCAGCCAAGCAGTCTCCCTCGGATGCCCTTCCTCACAAGGGTGGCGAGTATGGCGGGGGGGCTGGCCAGTTTGAAAGCCTTTTCGAGGTTGAGGAAGACTACGATGGTGGGCTGGTTGTTGGCGTGAGACAGGAGGGTGATGAGGCAGTCCGCCGTGCCCCCCCTGGTGTAATCGAACACGTGGGGGGGAAGGCTCCACACGCATCACTGTAGGCGACTCAGCACCATCCTCTCCGCTGTTTTCACAGTGCAACTCAGGAGGAAGATTGGCCTAGAGGTGGTGGGATCCTTCGGCTTGGGGATGGGCTGGATGTTCGCATCTTTCCAGGAGGGCAGCAGGCGGCCTACCAGCTACGACGCGTTGACAAGGGTGAGCAGCGCGGCCTCCCCAGCGGGCCCAGCGTGTGCCAGCATGGAGTACCATATTCCGTCGGCTCCCGCTGCTGTGTCACGCCCACGCTTCGCCCTGGCTAGCTCCTCGAGTGTGAAGGGCTGGTCCGTCACGTGCGGCTGGCCCCGCGCCTCCCTGACCTCTTCGTTGCGCTGTGGGCGTAGCTGCTGCTGGAGGTGGTGAATGTGGGGAAGGAGCTGCTCGCTGGAACTCCTCACTGTGAAGCAGTTCGCCAGCCAATCAACCTTTTGTTGTGGGCGTGGGTGAGCGGCTGGGCGGGTCGGGGAAGCGCCTGAGGCCTTCCTGAAGCACCCCCACAGCTGTCCGAGGGAGGTGTGTCGGTTGAAAGAGGCACACCACTCCAGCTACTTTGCCTCCCTTGCGCTCAGGGACACCTGTCACGCCCGGGCTACCACGTCTTGCAGAAGCTGCAGGTTGGTGGCGGTCGGGCGCTTCTTGTACAGCCTCCTGTGAACGTTGACGCGGTGATTGTGCTCCCGGATTTCTTCGTTATAAAACCACTAGTCCGGGTGCCGGTGGCGGTTAGAGTCTGTCCTGGGCATGGCCGCGTCTGCTGCACTCTCTATGGCCGCCGTGAGGTCCCTCTCCTGCTGGTGCAGGTCCACGGGTGGCACATACGTGGACCACCATTCGTCCAGGGCGGCTTGGAACTTTGCCCAATCCGCCCTTCTAACGTTCCACAGGGGCGGCGGGAGAGGAGGAGCTGGTGAGGCCACAGTGAGGGTGGTGAGGGTCCCATAGTGTTCGCTGGTGAGGGTGGGGTGGACCTGCTAGGTGGCGCCGGGCTGTAGGTCACCCGACATCAGCGTGAAATCGAGCCGCCCCCCATGGACGTGCGTGGTCTCCCCGGTGTTGAGTAGGCGGACGTGAGGGACTTCTTCGAGCAAGTCGGCCAGGTGGCGCCCAGTCACGTTGGTGGGTGACACAGAGTGCAGCACGGGGTGGTGGGCGTTGAAGTCGTCCGCCACAAGGAGGTTGGAGTGGGATGCGAGGGAGAGCAGCACCCCTGCCTCCAGCATGTATTGCTGGCTCCAATATATATTGTATACCGTGAGAGAGAGGGGCCCCAGCTGCAGCTCCAGTGCCAGGAGCTCCACGCCGTTACCACAGTACACGGTGTGGTGATCCCCTTGTGCGGGATGGTGCTCCGTATGAGGGCTGCACAGCCACGTCCATTTCCGTCACCAGCCGGAAGCGAGTGGAGGGTGTAGCCTGCGACTCACCACTCAAAGCCGGCGGGCGTGAGAGTCTCCTGTAGGAGAACCAGGTCTAGGTCTTCCTGGAAGACGGCTTGCAGCACCTCGTGTTTCTTGGGGCGGAGGCCCTGCACATTCCATTGCAGCACCTTCAGCGTGGGCGAGGGCGCTTGGGCTGTGCCTCCATCTTGGTTGTGGGAGTGCAGTGGATGGAGAGGTTGTTGAAGATGATGGTCGGGGCTAGAGGGCACCCCCTGTGACGGCGGTGAGCACCTCTTCGTCGAGGAGTGCGTCGAGGTCTTGCTCGTTGGGAGCTGCGGTGCCCTGCCGCCGGTCGAGCAGCCTCTTCACAAGCCGCACCACAAGCACGAGGATGACGTCTACAATGGCTCTGCCCTCTTCGTTGAGTGCCTCGCTGTAGCTAGAGGGTCCACGTGGAGAATCTGTCAGAGGTTGTGCATTGGGAAGCTCAGTGGGCAGCTCCTCGACGTGGCGGGCGCGGTGGGCCATACGCCTATGTTTTCCCCTCCTCTGTGGCTTTGGGCCCAAGGAGGTGGGTGGCTGAGTGGAGGTGTGAGCGGAGTTGCTAGTTGTGCAGCTGCTGGTCCCCCCTCTCGCTGCCTACCCGTCCCCTTCCCCTATCTCGACCTGACTTGTGCCGGGCTGTTGAGGTGTGGGGGCGGGTGGGAGGCCCACACCGGCCTGTATGGTGGTAGCGCTGGAACAAGGCGCTGGCTGCCTTGTTGCTGAGGGAGGCCCACGTGGTTTTCCCCTGCTGCTGCTGTTGCCCGCTCGCTGCCTGCCGCTCCCCCTCATGTGGACCGCCCAGACGTGTGCCGGGCAGGCCGGGAGTCGTGGATGGATGTGTAACCCACGCCGACCTGACTGCTGGTGGTGCGGCAACAAAGTGACGGTTTCTTTGTTGCTGGGTGAGGGGGGGGGGGCACGTGGTTCCCTCTGCTGCTGTACCGGTGAGCCTGTGGCATCCTCCTCATTCGCTCGGGACACCGTGCCGTGGTGGTATTGCTGGCCTCGTGGCGGCCGATGTACTCCTCGGTTGGGTGCACTTGGCTGCACACGTCGCACCTGACGGGGTGTTGGCACATGGCCTGGAGATGCGTGAAGCGCTGGCACTTATAGTATCTCACAGGCTCGCCCTGGGAGGGGCGCAGGGCGTAGCGGCCCCAGCTGCCCAGGTCCAACCTGGGTGGTGGCGGCCCCTCGTACACTACCAAGATCTGCCTAGTTGGGACCTTATCTCTGTGTGCGAGGAGCCGTGTTGCCGAGAGCACGTGGGGGTAGGCCCCGACACCCTGGAGTGGGAGAGTAGTTGGGTAGTGCTTAATCACCACCTTGTACCTCCTCACGCTGGGGTCGAGCAGGATCACTCGGTCCCCCTACTTGGCAAGTCGGCGCAACAGGGGCTCCGACCCATCATCCTTCGGGGTGAGGACGTATTCACTGGTGAGAGTGGGGCGTACGTTAATTTTCAGGCCAGGGTGCGCGCTCTCCAGCTCCGCCACAGTCTGGTAGGCACTGGTGGTGTTCGCCTGGTGCACCAGTTTGAACTTAGGAAGGGGGCTTCGTCGGATCTCGAGGCTGTTACCCAGCCCCCCTCGTCCTCCTGGTGAGCCTCTTCGGTTTGGGGACTCTCGTCGATAACGAGGCGACCACTTTCATCGCTGGGGGCCTCTTCAGGCTCCTCTCTGTCTGTGAACTCCTCCTCCAGGCTGCGGGCGGTCCTCTTTTGTGTGGAGGTCTCCGTCGGTGACGCTGAATCCGGCTCCTTCCGCGTCCGCTTCGCAGATCTTCCCAGGGTGGCTATGGGCGCCGACCCTTGCATAGTGGCGTCACTCTTCTCTTATCAGCACCGCAGAGTCCAAAGGGGAGGAAACACCGATACCCTCCTCACAAGCAGGATTGGAACAGGAGGTATCTCCAATCAGCCCGTCCACGCTTGCTACTTCCTCTTTTGAGAGCCACGGAAACAGGAGGAATCTCCAATCAGACCGTGGCTGCCCTTACGAGACAAACGGAGCATCAAAGGTGTAGCTGGTTAAAGCTAAAAGTGCAGTGGGCAAGTCCTTCGGCAGGGCGTAGTAAGCATGATCCTCTTCGTGATGCCGCTGATGCTGCTTGCGTTGATGCCATATGACCCTGTTGAATCTGTATGCTGTCTGATGCTCGCATTGAAAAAGTCTGTTATAATGGGGCAGCTTTAATCAAATAACATTCCACAAATATGTAGGGAATCTGAAATTGTAAATACTTATTTTTAATTTAATCGAAATTAAACATCCTAGTTATATTTTCCCAAATTATTGTCATTCTCTTAATCACTTCCTTAATTTTATCACTAACAAAAATAAATAAATTTTTCTCTCTCCGTTATTTGAAGAATTCTAAATGTACTTTAAAAATAAATGAAACAGTGGAATATAGCAATTTTGAGTTAATAAATATAAACCGAGTTTAATTGAGGAAAAAATAGGGATATGTTCTGGGGCGCCAAAAAAAGAAAATCGGTGACATTTTGCAACTTACAATGCCTAAGAGAGGAAAGTCGTTCTTTTGTCCGGATGTAAATAAAACATTTTATTAATTACTTGCTCATTATTATTATTATTATGTAACAATTATAAGATTTAATAGTTATGTAAGAATTGATCAAATATGCTAATGTAAGTTGAGAGAACCAATTATATGTTATAGGAACCAATTAAATATGTAAATTTATAATAAATGGTTCTTAAAAAAACGCATCTGTGTATTCTAGCTGTTATTTAAAAAGAGAAATGGACTGCGTTGAGATGATGAATTCTTTTATCAACGAAAATTCACATCTGAATCACCAGCGAGCCTCACGTCTTCACCTAAGCAGCGGTCAATTTTTGCTTCTTTGCCGCCCGACACCGTGGGTCGAATTCCACCTACGATCACTTCATCGCAGAGCTACTCCTCTAATTACCAAAATCATCGAGCTCTGCGAGACTCAGCAGCAAGAATAATTCGAGCTCATTTTTACGCACCGTACAATTTCAAGCAACCTTGATGGGCTACGATGAACCGCTTCAAGTGGACGTGGGTTGAGATCTAGCCCGGCAAAAGTTTGTCCAGTCTCTACCTACGAACACAGCACCCTCATCGCAGTTCAAGAGGACAGCACACGAGCAAGAAAACAACAACAAACGAACCCCCTCCTTTCGTTCGGGCACAATGATCAAAAATTGATAAAAACAATTATAGTGCTTTAAGAAAAAAAACAGTGCAAATCAACTCAAAAGTGTAGATTCAGTGCTTATTTTTAAAAGTGTATATAGTGAAAAACCAAGTCCTGTGATGAGAATAATAATAATAATTTTGTTAAATTAAATTAAGTGTGTAAAATTCATGTAAATATCAATATAAAGTTAGCTCCGTATCCATAAGTTCCGTTTAGTTTAAGAAAAGTAGTGTGGTGCCTACACACAAAGAAATGTACATAAAAAGAGGTTTTGTTCGCGATGAGGAGCTGCAGCTACTAAATGCGGAACGCTCTAATCAATGTTATTAAATCGCTTGGCATAACATAGGTTAAACAAGACTGCTCAGTTAAAGTTTGTAAATATCTACACTAACGAAGAACTTGCATATACTCGGTAAAGGAGGTACATCAAAGGGAGAGCAAAGTCGAATACGTGAAATCTTTTTCACTTTTCCCTACGGGGACTTAAAGAAGAGAAGAATACATTTGGAGCTATAAATAGGCGACACATGTCTGCCTAAACTCCACTACTACGCCCTCTGAGAGGCAGTGGAGTGGGGGTGAACTGGATTGCCATTCATCTATCCTCGACCCAAATATGTCGTTCTCCGTGACAGATATAATTGGGGCGCCAAGGAAATCAGGTTTGAGGATTATCCCACTGTGGAACTCGGCGTCTGAGGCACCCGGACAAGAGGTAGGATTGTAACATCCGGGGGGAGGGGTGCCCCGCCCCCACTTTTCTACTCTTCTACCTTGGGAGCCCATCCAGGACCATAGAGGGAAGTAGCACCCATCTCAATGTATGCCGGCTGTAGCACTGATACCCAAACCATCGAGGGGCGGCCCCCCCGGTTAGCGATGGTTGATTCCGCGTTAACCAACAAAAAGCCCGCCACACAACCATACAGCTTGAGGGCCCCCTCAGGTTCACTCATCATCATCATCACCATTCCCATCCGGCAATCCCTGTTCACTAACGCTGCGTTGCAACGAGTAGGGAATTAGCCACTGACCTAACCCATATAACGAGAAAACACAGCCCCAAAGAAGAATAATCAGGATATTCAATCATCAACCAACCACCACCTGCAAAAGGAGAAGAAGCAAAAATCAGAACGGCCCCGTGGGGCCTCACTGAGTGCAAAAAGCCCAGCATATAGAAGGTATTCGAACTCATGTTCGGAAAACTGAACATCGCCTAAATAAGGCTACTAGATCTCACCTCGGTATACGTTGCGATTTGCGGACGAAAAAAGGACGTCCAAGCCATTACGAGAAAAGGGGCTCTGGAGACCAAATAAAACAGAGAACTACAGCCCGCTATCCCTCCACAAATACAAGCCCATCGCAGTGTTGTTTGTAAGAGACTTGATCCTTGGATCGGATAGCATAGTAGAGAAGAAATTAAAGAAGAGATCGAGCTTAAACAAAAATGAGCCAAAGTCGTAAATGTGATCAAATTCAAAAACAGGCAAGACAACAGCGACTACACACACACACACACACATATTTATATATATATATATATATATATATATATATATATATATATATATATATATATATATATATATATATATATATATATATATATATATATATATATATATATATATATATATATATATATATATATATATATATATATATATATATATATATATATATAATTTCAAGAAGGGTTGCTAACCCTGACTTAAATCGGGGAATTGGTACACTCGCTCTCTCAAGCGTCTTAAGATGATCATATTGTAATCGTTCTTTCAAGAACAGCAGTTCCGTTTGCATTAGTAGCAGAAGTGAAAATGTGTTCAGTGGTAGTGAGTTTCAATAATTAATGAAACAGCCCAGAATGAAATTACAATTAATTATCTAAGATTATGTTAACAGAAGCACTAAATGGGATATGTAGTTGGCAAAGAATACTGCACCTACAGATTCTGATGTTATGTTCTTAATTGGATATGCCTCTAACCACTTAGAATAGTGGCAGAATATGACTCAGAAGCTATTTCTAACGCTTTTGGGGATTGGAAAACCACTTACTATATCCACATGAATGATGTGAAACCTTGATGTAGGTGCAGCAAATTGTGAAAAGGGCGGTTTCGTATTTAGTTGTACTTTGAACTTCTGAAATTCTGTAGACAATTTCTAGCTCACTTTCGTGACTTTTCTCATCTCAGACCAGACAAATCTGTCTCAGATGACTTGAGGGAGGGGGCAGAGGGGATAGTATGCCTAAATGACTCAAATTGCAATAATATTTGAAATAAATAAGGACGAACAAAACATTTCGAAAGCTCGCCAATGATAGTGTAATATTATAGGTAGGCTCCTGGCACCAAAATTGCAAGATTAATAGGCTTAACAAAATGGACGCTTAGTGGACTTAGTAAATCCGAATAAATCACCTTTCATGGGAATAAGTAGATGAGAACATATGTCAATTTATGTATATTAATTTGTATACAGAAATGGATAATATATATATATATATATATATATATATATATATATATATATATATATATATATATATATATATATATATATATAAATTTGTATGAATTAAATGAGACAAGCCGTTGTCGGAAGTAGCGCGCGGGTAGGAACAAATATGCGGACACGAAAGCTATCAAACTGGTCACTTGAGTCAATAAGAGGAAATGCATAAAGCAAACAATTCGTGTATTGGGATAGTTATCAGACGATGGGAGTCTACGAAGCAGCTAGGTAAACACAAATTCACCCCAAAGGAAATTATAACATAGATATGTAAAATCGGTTCATAGAATAGATAAAATTATCTGAAATTTGTAATTATATTGTAAATGCTCAGCTGTTCAGTAACTCCGCCCAAGGGATGGAACTAATGAGCCTGAAGACAGAGGCTTGTCCCGCAGACGAGTCTAGGCCACCCCCCTCTGGAAATAAAACCGTATATATAGTAGTGCAAGGAAGAATTATTATTATTATTAATTTGTCGCTCCAGAATTCAATACCTTGCGCTATTTTTGAAAACCTACTTGTTACCTGCAAGTGCTTCTTGACGTTTCGCTTCAATAGGCCCCTATTAGAATAAAGTATATTTTTGTTACGTCCTTTCTCAAAGTCCTTCTTTACCTCGATTACTCGTAAACCTTCGGTAAGCCCAACCAACGAAAGATTACCCTTGAGGAATCATCTTTGGAGTCATATAAACTGGTAACCAACCTGCCATAAACTGGTGAAATTGGTAATTCACCGCTATAAACTGGTTACCTCGTTATAATCTGGTGACTTATACCCCTATATTCGAATGCGTGGAGAAGGGTATGGCAATCTTATAAAACTTAAGTGAGGTGGAAGTGTTCCCCTGTAGATTTTTTATTTAGAAGTGGGTCATCCTCGATTTGGTTAAAGCTTCATAGTCGATAATGGTGAAAAAAATGATGGTTAAAATGATAGAATGAAATGCGTGAATTAGATTCTCTTGTAGTGGCCAGACTACGCAGTAGGTAGGACTGTAATAATCGGACTACGCAATAGGTAGGCTTCTGGCACCAAAATTGCTGGATTCAATAGGCTCAAAAGATACCTTTGCAAAGTGGACGCGAATTTGTCCTATTAAATCCAAGCATGTCTTACTAATGTATATATATATATATATATATATATATATATATATATATATATATATAATGTGAAGATTCAATATTGTATAGTAAATATGATGGGATTTGTAATTCCACATATATATATTTTTTATATAAGCAAGCGAGCGTGAGACACAAGAAGGAGCAAAGGAAAATGGTTGAACACCTGCTTTGATAAAACTACCCAAGTTGTGTCTCGAGATAGAATTATCAATGACGTATCTTTAATGAGAAACTGAGGGAAACACAGCTGTTGGCCGTAAAAGGTGGTGCAGCGACAATCGTATCAAATTATACAAATATGAGTTTAATCATGTAAATATAAACGTGCACAGGCTTCCTAGCTCCCTCCAGGGGGTGGAGTAATGTGACCACGACTGGAGTAGGTCATCTTAGGGTCATTTCTAGGACACGCCCTCTGCATCAGGGGCGCATATATAAAAAAAATAAAAGGAGAGTAAGAGAGATTCAGATTCAAGCATAACGAATTCACTCGCGTTCACGCTCCCCTTTTTAATCCACTGAGTCTTGTCTTGCTTTTAACTCGTACTTACATTGAAAATATATACACTACTAGTCTCCTACCTAGTACGCTCCGTGTCGCGCCTCTTACACCGTAATACTCCGTTATTAGAATAAAGTGTTTATTTTTCATATGTCCATTTTTTGCCTTAAAACCTTCGGTAAGCACAGCTGAGTAGAAGACCACCTTAAAATCATTTATCTATGGAGTGAGATAAATAATTCGCCGTAACGCCACCCTTTACCTATAAACTAGAACTCGTCGCGCCTACATAACTGGTAGCCTTGTCGTCTACAATACCATTTGCCTAACACCCCAGAACTGACGACCCTCATCCATAACCCTATATTTCAAGAACGAGATTTTTTGAAGGTTTGAATAAGATTTTTTCTTTTATTTCGGTTGTCACCTAAGTATATTTAGTTTTTCATCAAAGTTATTTCTAATAATTCCTTTTTAAGAAGAAGAAGAAGAAGAAGAAGAAGAAGAAGAAGAAGAAGAAGAAGAAGAAGAAGAAGAAGAAAGGGTGTTCAGGGTGTTAAAATAAAGAGTCTATAAAGGGGATTAAAAAAGGCGGTTAAGATTAGCAAATAAGGCTGTAGGCCACACACCGAAAGAGTGCCTGTGGAACCAAGCTCTTCCTGTTAAGGAAGAGAACAGCGGCTTTTAGTCTCATTGCGACGCAGATGGTGGTATTGATGCATGGCTTGTACGGATTGTGTATTGCAATCATTGATGAGTGCATCACTGTGCTTATCTCCGCCAGTTATGTAATGAATATATATCATTAGTGTGCTGACTAATGAATTAAAAAAGCGGCTATCTTTTGGAGAGTGCCCAGTCGTGAGAGACCTAGCGGCCCCAAAGTTCGGCTTGCAATGTCTGAGGAAAAAATTTAATATCTCTGAGTAAGTGTTTAGAGTGGTTTATTGCAAAATCTATAGGGATTAATTGTTTGGTAAACGTGAATTGTTTTAATTCTGGATCCTTAAAAGCCTTACCAAACAATCCTAATGTCTCTCATTCTTACTAAAAAAATATTGCAAAACACTTGTGATGCCTAAGTCATACACATTAAATAAACGGATTCAACTATTTCTTATTGGGTGAAATAATGGGGCGGCTACTGTTATATCGTCTTTTATAGTGTTATAGATATAGGGACATTGTGGAATGAACCTAGATAGATACTTCACAACAAACCTATATCTATAAGTTTTGAGGAGAGTTATTGAATCGTAACAAGGCTCGAGCAGCTAAGCTTATGGCGAAGTTAGGCTTAATGGTTGGACATGAAATCGTTAAGGAATGGATAAAATACAACGAGGATAGAACAAAATATATATTATTATAGATTAACATCAATGGAACATATTTGAAATTATATTTGTTGAATTTGAATTTAATTATACAAAAGGAACATGAGTTTAATACTGAATTTTCGTCTTGACTAAACTTGGTGTAAGGTAGATAGGTAATGGTAACTAGGTAACGGTAAATAGATAACAAGGTAATGGTATCAAGGTAACTATGATCATAGGTGGGCGCGATAATCGATAAATCAAAAATTAGAATACAATATTGATTATTGACTATATATAGCGTTATTTTATAATACAATAGTAAAAATATTTGAATACTGTTTCTTAGTTTCTTACCTCGTGAGGCTCTCTTTCATCTCCTAATAGGTTTTGAGAATCCTCCTCACAGCTCGGACCTACATATTTCTGCCTCCAAGGTACGTGCAGCTCGGCCCTGTGCTAAACTGGAAACAAAAACTGAACTGAAATTATCGATAGTTTGGAACCAAAAGTATCGGCGATACGGATTAATCGATGACGCGGAAAAAAATATCGGATAACCCGATATCGTTATCGCGATAACGCACACCTATGTCTATGATGAACTGTGAATTGGGATCTGCAATGAGAGAAGTAACCAGAATTATTACCTACTCTCGTATGGCAGTTTGCAGAGAATAAGTGTGAGAGGACGAGAAATTAAACTAAGTATGATTTGTTTGGAGTTAAATGATTAAATGGAGAAGGAATGATTACTGACCTTTATGCTGAGAATAACGAGAGACGAGTGAGTTAAATACTGAATTTTTGTCGTGTCTAAACTTGGTGTAAGGTAGATAGGTAATGGTATCAAGGTAACTATGATGGATTGGGAATTGGGATCTACAATGAGAGAAGTAATCAGAATTAGGACCTAATCTTGCATGGCAGTTTGCAGAGAACAAGTGTGAGAGGACGAGGAATTAAACTAAGTATGATTTGTTTGGAGTTAAATAATTAAATGGAGGAATGATTACTAACCTTTATGTTGAGAATGGCGAGAGACGAGTGATGAATATTGTGTTCAATGTGGTTGAGCTGAAAGCGTGTTAGTTTGTGTGTTTACTAAAGTAAGTGTTGCCGAAAAGAATATATCTTAGCCATGATTTTTGGATGGCAATTATATATTACAAAAGATATATTGAAAATACATATACAATATATTTGAGATTTTGGATTGATTATTTATACATAACTGAATTGAGATTTTACATAAGATTTAATAGAATTTGTAGAAATTAAATGGGAAAATAAATGGATAATTTTACATAGAATTTAAAAAGGAAAGTATGCTAATATTTATGCACAAGGTACATTACGTTAAAATGATATTAGGTAATGGTAATATTTAAATTGATGCAATCGAATATTGATACATGTAATCTTTTATAGGAATGCCAGAGGGCATTGCTATAGTGTTAAAAGCCAATTCTCCGCGGTCATTTTTTGCAATATTGATTATGGGCAAGTCTTGTTTAACAATTTAGGTAGAATAATGAGTGCTGGCAGCATTCTTAATAAATCTACGAAGGGAATTTAATAACTTAGGAATCTCTGTAGCCCTTATAACGTTTTCGATCTAGGATAATCCTTGATGCCGGTTATCTTATCTTCTTGTAGAGATATACCTTTGGAGTTAAATTTATATCCTAAATAATGAGTAGTTCTTACTGAGAAAGTGCATTTTGCAATGTTGATTTGCAAACTATGCAACTTCAACCTTGTGAAGAGTTGCTCCAAATCATGATGGTTGTTGGGTTTTTTAAAACTCACTGTATCTAAGTAGTCGGTCAACTATAGAGCTGGTTGAAATGGCAAAAGAGAGCGATGGAAGAATGCCACTTTCAGTTAGTGAGCTTATTGAAAAGTTGGTGGTGCCATCCATCAAGCTTAAATGATTAAGGTCAAATAAAAAATTACAATTTAATAAAAGAAAATCGGCACTTATTAATGCACACTTGATATCACACACTAAAAAGCTCCAGGTAAAGCGACGTCTTAAACACAGGATAGATTAAGTCTACGCACACCAAAACGTACGAATTGGGGATTCCATTGCAGTCTGAAGGGCAATATTGTTTTCGCAGATCGTCGTATTTAGCAAGGATAATTGAGATCACTGACCCTGTCTCGACCAGGAACTATCTTCCGGTGTTGGGGGCGATAACGTGTAAGCACGGAGAGTGAGGGCACATAGATGAGACGCGTTATATTTCTGTTTTCTTAGGTACCATTTTTTTTGCAACCAGATGCACTTTCGTTTAGGAATTTTGCATGGCTAACAGGAAGAAAATGATCTATTTAAAAGACAAACACTCGTTAATTTACTGTCACTGCAGAACACCACTCACCTTTACACTAGGCTACGCTAACATAATCTCCGATGCCTTCATGGACAAATCAGAGATGTCATATGCCATCTAACTTTTTATCACTCTCGAACGAAATATAAAGGGGATTGAATTTTAAAAGATTAAATTCTATATTCATTTTGTGGAATTATTAAAACAAATTAGTAGTTCGTTAAGGTATAACTTTATAAAGTTAATATTTTTCTTTGAAGAAATTATAAACCGGCCAGGAACGTTGTTTGAAACCAAGACTGTCCATATATATATATATATATATATATATATATATATATGTGTGTGTGTGTGTGTGTTTGTGTTCATTAACTAGGCTTGTCATGCATCCCGATCGACCTTGCAAAGCGTCTATTCGGAAGATATTTTGGTTTTCCGCGTAGCCGAGTGGTTTAAGGCTTTGTTTAATTGACATCAAACCGGTTGCTCGCTGCCTCAGTGTGCTTGCTTCGAATCCCACCCCAGGTCGGAATTTTTTGAATTAGGAACGACCATTTTCCGAAGAAAAAATAATCTGTTTTTTTTCTTGCGGTATGGATTTCGGGATTTATTTCATCATTATTTCGCACTCATATACATTTTATATTCACCATGTGTTTACCTGAATTACTGCTTTGAATTCCCAATTAATTTATTTATTTCACAATCCCGAACGACCTTGCAAAGCTTGTCTATTCGGATGATTTTTTGGTCTTCCGCGTAGCTAAGTGGTCTAAGGCTCAGTTTAATGGAGATCGAAGTAGTTGCTCGCTGCCTCAGTGTGCTTTGCTTCGAATCCCACCCCGGTACGGAATTTTTCGAATTAGGAACTAACTTTTTCCTAAGACAAAATTATCCTGTTTTTCTGTTTCTTGCGGGATGCTAGATTTATCTCATCATTCTTTGGCGCTATTGAACGATATACATTGTATATTCGCCGCGTGTTTACCTCAATTTCTCCTTTGAATTCCCAATTAATTTCTCTCTTTCACAGTCCCCATCGACCTTGCGAAGAGTGTCTTAAAAGCTTGTCTATTCGAAAGATTTTTGGTCTTCCGCGTAGCCAAGTGGTCCAAGGCTCCGTTTAATTGAGATCAAAGAGGTTGCTCGGTGACTCAGTGCGCTTGCTTCGAATCACACCCCAGTACGGATTTTTTCTTATTAGGAAATAACTTTTTTCAAAGAAAAAAAAATCCTATTTTTCTGTTTCTTGCGGGATGCTGGATTTATCTCATCATTCTTTGACGCTCATGAAAGATATACATTGTATATTCGCTGCGTGTTTACCTTAATTTCTCCTTTGAATTCCCAGTTAATTTCTCTCTCTTTCACAGTCCCTATCGACATTGCGAAGTGTCTTAAAAGCCTGTCTATTCGAAAGATTTCTGTTTTTCCGCGTTTCCGAGTAGTCTAATGCTCAGTTTAATTGACATCAAAGCAGTTGCTCGCTGCCTCATTGTGCTTGTTTCGAATCTCACCCTAGTATGGAATTTTTTAAATTAGGAAATAACTTTTTCCGAAGAAAAACTGATCCTGATCAAGTCATCGATGAACAGGGTCGTTGATACACCCTCTGGGAGAGAGGAAATGATATCATTGATCGCAATTACAAAACATAAAACACTGCCCTGAGGAACTCTCTCCTCTTGTGGATGCAGGTCAAAGTAGGTGTCTCCAACGCGCACCAGAAAGGATAGAGATGATAAAAAACTTTGAGTAAAAGACCTCTCATACTCAAAACGTATGCGGCTTTAAGACGCCATATCTCCATGTTGTATCGTAGGCTTTCCCAATCTCGAAAAATATGATCAAGACTCGGTTCTTTAACGAGAAAGCTTTCCGGACCGATCCCTCGAGACGTACTAGGATGTCAAGGGTACTATGGCACTTGCGAAAACAACAATGAAATGGAGGCAGTAAGTAATTGGTTTCTAGGAACTAATTCAGGTGCTCCAACATCATCTTCTACAGCAACTTATTCAAACAGATGATGAGAGCTATAGGGCGGTAGTGGTCTGCGTCCAACCAGGCCCTGCCCAGTTTAAAAGGGAAGGACAATCCCAACGCGCCATACTAATTGGTAAAAACCGTTCACCCATATAAGGTTGTACAAATCAAGTAAGAAAATGACAGAGTGTTGATGGAGGTACCGAATCATATCAAAATAGATCTTGTTAAAGCCAGGAGTAGATCTACAAATGAATAATGCACTACGCAACTCGTGGAGGTTGAATAGGACATTATAAAGGTTAGATTTTGTTGTAATATTGAGAGAATGAAACTCTTCCTTTGATGTATAGGATAAGAAAGCCTTTTTGTAACGGCTGACGGCACGAAAATGGTCGTCCAAAACATTGCTGACCACAAGGCTGTCATTCCCTAAGGATCCCTGTAAGTTGACTGTTGGGTATTATGGCCGACTTAACAGCCCCTGATATCGTTAATCCTCTTCCATATATTTGCGGTAGGAGTAATAGATGAAATTGATGAGACGTAGCGGCGCCATGAAGTTAGGCGAGCCTGACGAAGGGTTCTTGAGGAAGCACCCCAGCTCGGTTTCAGGTATGAGCTAACGTGTAGTTTTTGACGGCTCTTGCACACTCTGAGGTCCACCAGGGCACGGTTGAGCGACCCGTTACGGGTCACCTCCGAGGAATGGTCTGTATGGCTGCGTTGTAGATAATTATCGATGTGAAGTTTGCCACTGCTGCATGAACATCATTGCAGGTCCCCAAAGAGGCACTTATAAAAGACGCCTCTCGGAAACTCCCAATCGGGATGGTTGTATGAGGGCTAGAATGAACGGCCGACAAGACAATAGGGAAGTGGTCACTCTCATGGAGGTCGTCGAGAACTGACCATCGAAAATCGATGAGGCGATTCGGGGAACAGAGAGACAGGTCAACACAACTAAAAAGAATCCGTCCGGCCATGATAAGAGGTAAAGTCGCCGGTGTTTAAAACGCAAAGTCAGAAAAATAAGACTCTTCAAACACTGCCTTCGGCATTCCGAGTAATGTCGCCCCAATATGGGTGACAATGGTAAATAAGGGGGGAGGTAAATGGAGCAAACAGTAAAATGCATTGTAAAAAAAACCCTCACGGAAACAGCTTGGAGAGTAGTGTGTAGGGGGGTAGGAGATGCATGGTTGAATGAGAATACCATAACTGACCCACTGTCCCATGAGACGAGCCCCCGACAGGAGCAATAGAATTGAAAATCCGATAACCGGGTACCGCCGGAAAGGGCCGTGTATCCAGTTTGTTTTCCTGAAGACGAATAACAGCGGGGTGGAGTCGTCAACGTATTTGTTGGCGTTCTTCCCACTTGGGAAGAACCTCTTGACAATTCTATTGTAAAACAGAGGATATTATGTGGGACGGTTAGATAGCACAGTAGATATCTTTTTCTCCTTTGTGACTGAGGTTAAGTTTGAAGTGCGAATCAAAAGCTTGGGGGACGAAAAGCCTGCTATAACAATGGAAGAGATCCTGGAAGGAGAAGTGACAAGAGATATGTCCGATGGTTTTGAGTAACCAGCCGAGGCCCTTGCCTGGAATTCAGGCTCACAGCCAGGCGGAGAAGAGATTTTTGGATGGTAGATCCAGATTCATGGGCCGAGGGGACTTTTGATGTCAGAGGGGTTGATCCAACAACCGCGACTGGTGATGTTGGAGTATCATCTGCTTCCATCGGATCATGAGTAGGAAGGTGAGTAGAAGGAGAAGGCGATCTGGGCAAAGTAAGAGAGACTGGGTGTATTTCTGCTATCGTTTGAACCGGGAGGGGGTTTAAATCCTGTGAAGGGTAGGGCGGACTTAAGAGCAGAGAATATTTCAGCAACAGGAGAAGAGTCCATTGAAGATTTTCGAGGCTCGGTAGAGTCAGCTCCAGAGGCTGCCCTCTTATTGGTGGTCGATGACCCAGGTGAGGAGTCCTTCCTCTTACAACAGGGCCTTGGGTCCCGGGGCCAGGTGGAAGAACCTTCCCTGGTCGATATAGAAGATTCTTTCAGATAACGTCTGATGTAAAGAGTCTTACCCTGAGCGTCGGCCCCGGCTAGAGTTGGCGGAGAGAGGGCAACAACATCGTGAATGCTTATGACACTAGCGGTAGATAGACGATGAGATGCTTCAGGCGTGTTGAAACTCCAACGTGATTGTCGATTTTGTCCAGCGTCACGCAAAACGTCTGAGAAAGGACGGCCAACAGATGAGATTTGTGCTCGAGCAAGTTGGCAAGCCTCTCCCACTCCTGGTGAGCCGAGAGCACAAAATCGGAATTGTGATCATTTGGTTGTGTTAGTGAATTGCGGTGAACGGGAAAAAGCTCGACCGACCAAATTCCTAAACTTGGGAAGGTAAAGTAATGAAACCTCTACCCTGTTATTATTATTTCTATATATCTCCCCTCTCCTTCGCCAAACTTTTATTTCAGTTCACCGGTCCTTGGTCACGTTTCTTTCTCCCTTAGAGATCCACGCCCTTATGAACTCCCTCGCCACTATAAAACCAATAACAAATGAATGGGTTTTGAATGAATCTGATGAGGAAATAGTAGAGATTCTTAATGATAATTTTTCTTTAGTATTTACACAAGAGAATCCAGAGATTAATTGATGATAATTCTAGGGCGAGGGAAGTAGTGTTGAATACCATTAATGTGAACAGGGAAATAATTAAAGGGCTTATATTGGAGTTAAATACTATTAAGTCATCTGGCCCAGACGACAACATTCATTCTAGGTTACTCAAAGGTGTAGATAGTATTGAAGTAGCTCTTGAGAGGATATATACTAGATCACTAGTTTGGAGAAATATCTAATGATTGAAAATTAGCGAATGTAGTGCTAATTTTAAGGGGGGAAGTAAAGAGGACCCAAATAACTTTAGACCGGTAAACTTAACTTATATAGTTTGAAAAATTAGTGAAGATAGTTAAGGGAATTTCGGACCAATGGATAAGTTGGATTTAGCAATTTCTTTGAATTGGAAGGTAGTAATAGGACTAGGGGTCCACTTAAAAATAAAAAAAAACAGAGGCTCAAGTGGATGTTAGAAAATATTATTTTCACCAATAGAGTGGTAGATTACTGGAATAGTTTGCCATCGGAGACAGTAGACAGCCCAAACTTGAATGCTTTCAAGCGCAGGTTAGATGATTAGGCCTATATGAGGAGGGAAGGTTAACTTCTTGCGGGAATTCTGGACTCATTCCTGTGGATGCAGTTTTTTATTATTGTATAGTATGATTGATTTGGACTTTAAAGAGCCTTGCTGATGATACTTTTTTTTTTTTACTCATTCCTGTGGATTGATCAAATTGTATATTGTATTAGGCTGAGGAATAAGTTCTTGCGTTTTTTTGTGCACATATTAAGAAACAATAAAAAAATAATGAGAGCAAAATTTGCAAAGGTTAGGCTACTTCTCTTAACAGCGTAGACTATTATGCTTTTGCTTAGGCTACGTCTTGAAGTTGAGTAATAAGTCATTGTGGTTTATTTAAAACTTGTGTTAATTTGATTTTTGTTCTGTACCCTCAAAATGGAATGTGAAGTTGAAAGGAAGGCGCATTTTCGACACTTGTTGTTATTCATTTTCAATCGAGACGGGAACAATGCAAACGCAGCCAAAGCTCGTCGCGATATTTGTGCTGTGTACGAAGAAAATGCTTTATCAAAAAGGACAGCTCAATGGTGGCTTTCACGTTTCAAAAGCAGTCATTTCAATCTTAATTGACGAAGAACGTTCTGGTCACCCCACTAAGTTGGATGAAGATCGATTGAACGACCTTCTTCATGGAAATCATCGTCAATCGACTAGAGAAATGGCGTGTGATGAGAAAACTGGTGAATCACCTTTATTCGATCGGGAAAGTTAAAAAAACTCGATGCATGGGTTCCGCGCGTTTTGAGCAAAAGCAACAAACTTCAACGCTCTACGATTGCCGCAGGTTTGCTTGCTCGTCACAAGGCTACTCGTGGATATAAGGACAGATTTCTTCACTGGCGACGAAAAGTGGTGTTTATGTCAACATGAACCATCGAAAACAATGGCTTAGCCCCAATAAAAAAAGCTCTTCCGCGATTAAAACAAGGACTTCATCCACGAAAGACGATGCTGTGTATGTGGTGGGATTGTGAAGGCATCATTCTTTATGAGCTCCTTGCGAACAACGACATTGTCAATGCAGGACTCTACGTTCAAAAAATGTATCGACTCGCCGAAGCTATTCGTGAAAAGCGACCTCATCGACGTTATGGAATCCTTCTGCAACACTACAATGCTTGTCCTCACATTGCCAATATGACAAAAGACGCCATCCAAACGCTTAATTGGGAAATCCTGCCGCATCCTCCATATTTACCAGACTTGGCTCCATCAGATTTCCATCTGTTCCGATCGATCTCCAACAATTTGCGCGGCGTTTCGTTCAATACTGATTGCAGAGGCATAAAAAAAACTAGTTGAACGTTGGGAAGAAGTCGTAAATTGTATATTGTTATCAATTAAAAATTAAGTTTTTCTTAAATTGTTAATGGTAATGAATAAATTTGAAACGGCAAGAACTTATTCCTCGCCCCAATAGATGCATGATGACACAATCCTATGGATGCATTTTGTGGGCGGGTTTTGACGGATGCGGATGACCTTTGATAGGCCCTTTTGGATTTCGTCATCCGTAAAATTGTTATGTTAGACACAGAGTCGGGCAAAGCGTGGACCTCCTTTTCATATAAGAATATTGGGCAGATTTTTTACGCAGCACTGTGGGCACTACTGCAGTTGGCACAGCACGGTGTTTTAGTGCATTTAGGGCCATGGTAATTAAAACTACAATTCACGCAGGAACGAGTGCTAAAATAACTTCAATTTGGACCAACATGTCCAAATTGATTGTAATTTAATCAACGTTTGGGTAGTTCGACGTAGGGACTTACCGGGACACGAAGGTACCCAGGCTTTAATACACTGAGGCAGTTCCTGTCATTCGAATCTTAAAATCACAGTAGCAATTGGGACTCTAGTAGAGCCTACATTTTTAGTCACCCTGTGTACACCCCCTTGCTCTGAAAGGGGGTCGAGGTCGTAGTTACTTAATTCGTTTGAACGAACGACACCTTTGACAAAATTCAGATGTGGATAGGACGGAACAACGGGAGCTTCGGCTATCGAATCAGCTGTCGCGCAAGATTATGTTGGGAGTGAGATGACATATCGACTACTTCTTGACCACATCCAGCCGGGGTCGCCAAAGATTCATTAACGTCAAACACATCCACTTTTGCAAGGGGGGTGTCAGATGACGGGGATAATCTAAATCTGGGTTGACCCCATCCCCGGCCAGACAGGAGGTCGGGGACGCTAACACCTATTCCAGTCCCCACACCATCGCAGGAGCAGACCCGTCGCCTACCGGGGTCTCTCCCAGAGATCCACTGGGCCTAGATCTGTGTGTATCTGCGGGCAGTTAGAGATATGTGGTGTCGTGTATCTGTGTTAGGCATTTGGGGTAGTTTGGTGTTGTATAGGTGATGAGATATTTTTTGCATGCATGATGTCAGGAGTAGTGATTGGATTGTTCGCAATATGTGCTGCTAGTGTTCTTCTGATCTGCTTTGTAAGTGTTTGTTCTGAGATGTGTATGGTTGGTGGTGGTGCACTTAATATTTTGTTGTGGGTTCTGTGTGTCAAGTATTGTTGTGTGATCTGAGGGTGGATTATTTTCATGTTTTGCTTGATTGTGTCTTCTGTTGTTGTGTTAGGGTATATGTCTAAGTTGGTGGTGGTTATCGAAAATGGTCCGTTTTTGTGTCGGTGATTGGGAAGTTGTCTGGTGATGTGGTGAATGGGATGATTTTGATGTTGTGTTTTCTGCCTGAGTTGTGATGCATGTAGTTTTAGGTGAGTTTTGATTGGTAGGATGTTCGTCTCGTCGTGTAGATGTTTGTGGTTTGTGTCCTGTAGTTATTTTGTGTTGGTTTCTGAAATGATTGGGGGCCAGATTGTGTTGACGTATTCTAGTACTAGTCTTGCGAGTCTTTTATGTGTCAATGAGCGTTTCCTGGTTGTGAGTGCCTTTGGGAGCACCAGGGAACCCCCTTGGGGCCCAGGGCTTACCCTCCTCGCCTCTCTGGGACCAACCCCTGAATTTAGAAAAGGTCCCAGAGAGGGAAGGCGTCAATGCAGAGATGCCACTACACGTATGACGCCTGAACGCCGTCAGCGAACTGTTCGCTTGAAGAATTCGGGGAGGACTCTTTCTGAGACTTCAAGAGGTAGAAGGGTCCAAGAGTGATTTTGCGAGTTCTCAAGGTTATATAATGAAAACAAAACCTATAAATCCCGTGAAAATTCAGTCGATCCTGCATAACTACAGTCCGAGAAGAGTTTTTCGAAAAATTAAAACCAATAGTAGCAAAGTGAGCCGTCGCCTTGACGCATCTGGTTTAAAAGCCCGCTCTCCAGCAGTCAAACAAATCATCAGTAGGAACCAGAAAGCGAGATTCGAATATGCTTAAGCTCATGTTGTTTGGAGGGACAAAGATTGGGAAATAAAAGTCTACTAAAAATAGGAGGGAGCAGAGTCATGGTATGTGGATGTTTTCGTCTGAGGGAGTTGGTCTTGTAGTGTGAATAATTGGAAAGGTAAAACTCTTACAACATATACTTTAACTCCGAACCAGCCAGCTGTATTTATGCAGCACGACGCGCCATGTCATACTGCAAAGCGAGTAAAATACTATTTCAAACAAGATATCAAAGTAATGAAGTGTCCTGCTCAGAGCCCTGACCTGAACCCAATTGAGTACCTCTGGGGGAAGATCATTGGAGGCAAAGTGAGAACAGCAACCTTCAACTGTAACCGATTTATGGACGAAAATTGATCAAAAATGCAATAAAATAACATCAGAATTTTGAAAGAAACTGGTGGTTATGGTTGCGCCTTGAAAACAAAGGCTTCAACTGATTTTAAGGATCGTTGTCAAATCTTGCTTTGTTTCGTGTATTCGCTTGCTAAGCAATTCTGTGATAGTATTATTTTGCATGTAACATTTTATTATAAATTCTTGAATATAGGATTGTATCATATGAAATATTCCTAATATTAAATACATGCCTTTTATGTACCATGAACATTTCATTTACCTACTCACATTTTTTAATATTTAAATAGAGGAAAATCTTTATTTTGATCAAATAAAGCCAAATCTTTCGAATTATAAGCCGAAATGTCTGGTTATGTATGCTACAAACCTATTTGCCTAGGGTGGGGTGACGGTAGGCCACTATCGGAGCCTTTGCGTTCCTGCTCTCTACCAGTGACGGATGTTTGTCTGCAAAAGTAAAACGGATCTTCTGAATCGTTATCCGGTTGTGGTAAAGTAGAGCGCGCTCCACCATTTAAACTATGGATACATTTTACGACAACTCGGTACTTCTATCATTTTTTTTACATATTTACTCTTACAAACGTTGCCCGATAAAGCAACGGTGCTATTTTGCGTAAAGCTTACCCCCTTCCCCCCCAAAACTTGCAGGTCTCTGGCTTTTGGATGATATTATTGTGCATGTCCCCGTGTTCCTATCCCCATTCCTCGGTATAAATTGGTTTTACCGACTCCCCCCCCCCCAACTCATTTTTCATACACAGACAAAAACACCCTCATTTATCCCATACGTTACATAAAGCATCTCCATTTTAAACGCCGCCTACCACTTTCCTTTTCCCCACAACCACTACGTTCAACATTAATGCAGAAGTTTCAGGACTGGATGAAGTCAGTGATGCGCTGGCAGGATAGAAGCTTTCGTCACCTTCTTCTAAGACACCTGAATAAATTATAGGTACTCTTCCTGCCCTTTATAGAGGCAAAAGCAACAGTGTGGACATCATCCAGCAATCCTGAACTACCAGAAAATGTAGCAAGTGACAATGGTGGATGCATGTCTACAATGCAACACAGCACCCGAAACAATATAAAACTACATACTACATCCACACTGAGGACCATAAAACTCTGGTAGAAGGTCTCGGGGTCACTTGTCCAGAAGGGCTTGATGAAAGGCAGGGTAGTAGGGACAAAGTTCCACCCCAAAAATTAGTACTTCAATTTTATTTGTTAAATCGCCAATACGAACGAACTTTCCTTATTTTACAGGATGGTTTAACAAATGAACTCAGTAGACCAATAAACAGATTTAATTATCTCATCCAGTGTGGCTTAAATTTTAAATAACTCGGATAAATGGCAAGGACTATTTATAAGTATTCAAACTATGAATAATATTGTGTCCTAAAAGGGCCCACGGCATAGTAGCGTTTCTTCTGTGATGTAGGGACTTTTCCAACACCCAATAGATACTAGTACTATTACAACCTTAGGATAAACGGAATGTAATTTTGTTGGTACGAGTCCCTAGACCAAAACATTTACAATCTTCAATCGTCCAAATAAAATCTAAAATGGCCGACACAGGCAACATTAAATCTTTGGTCATTGTTGATAGATCCCTGGGACCAGATGCCATCTCGGTTCCCTCTGACTGCTTGGGAGATTAAGGGAGAAGAAAGCTTTGTTGCATGCTGAGATAATTTCATAGCACCCACCCTGTGCTACCGGTCAATGCAACAGCTAGGAAGTGGGATATATCCAAGCGGGGTGGTTCCCACTCAAGAATTACATCCAGGTGGGTTGGTCATGTCATAATGACCTGGAAACAACTGACGACAAGAGCCTTTTCTCTTGTCCTACAGGGCGGTAGTTAGCCCTGGTGGTACTTATAATATTTAATAATGAAAATTCAAATGACTAAAGTTACGGAAACATCAGATCAACAGAAGACCTATAAATGGATCAATGTTTTTACATAATATAAAAATAGATATTTATATTTACAATTGTTAAATAAATATGTATTATACAAATTCAAACTCATCAACAGTACGTAGAAACTCCGGTGCCCATATTTTTCATCAGATTGTAGCAATCTTGCATTTTCTTCGTGTCCCCAATCTTCTCCAGGGTCTTGGCGGCTTCGGCAAGCATCCCCGCCCTTTCCCCCGGGGAGGAGAGAAGCTGCGAGGGCAGGTGACGGCATGCCATCATCAGGGCGGTCGCGTGCTCCCTCTCTCCACCGCAGTGACGGATGTGTTTATCTGCACCAAATGTAAAACGGATCTTCTGAGTGGGTGTGGGTGTGTGTATGGGGGGGGGGGGGCTATATATATCTAGTTCCACTGCAGTCGTTGTACATTACACAAGAAATGAATGAAGAAATTGTTAAGGAACCCACTTTCATCTCAGGATTCTACAAATGCAATTTTAACACACAGGAAATAGAAAAGCCACGAATTTCACTTCCTTCTGGAATAATAGAATCAAACACAAAAGTGTATATGAATAAAGAAAGCTGCTTATTTAGACAAAATCAATAAGCATAATGATAGATGGACTTAATGCCAATATTTCTAAGAAAAATGAAATCAAAAAGGGATAAAGGGAAGAGAGAAAGATTAAGAAGATAGAAATAAAACCCAAAGACGAGTCAAATGAGAGGGATCAACAATGGATTTTAGACCAAATTCCTGTTCGACGTCAGCGTAAAACAAAGAATCAAATCAGAAAGAAGCGAATGAGAAAGATTCATCTAACAATTTACTAAATTGCAGTTAGTGACTCATTTCTCCGCACCACCCCCATATGCCCTATTACATAATAAATCACTGTAATACAATAACTGTATAAACTTTATTTTGTTCAAAAATATTAGTATTAATTATAATTATGCACAATTATTAGTATATAAGTAGAATTTTTTTAACAGAGTTGCCACGTTAAAAAATATAATATTTTTGTAACTTTATGGGAAATAACTAATTATTATTATTATTACTATTAAACATTGAAGGCAATTCATACTGATGAGGTGTTATATATAGTAGGATTTTATCCAGTCACAGATAATCCTTTAGGAAAAGGTTAAGAATCCCCACCACAACAAACCCCCTCGATACACACCTATATTATTGGCATTTTCTTTCCTTCTCAAACATATTCACAGAATTAACTCGTTTTTAACGCAGTCTTCCAACCCTTTTCACACTCATATTTTCTCTTCACATGTCTATTCCCATCCATTTATCTTAAATAACTATACCACAAACCTCTTACAAAGTGGCACTCTTTCCTCACACCAAACATCCATCTTGAGTTGTCCATTTGTACCCCTCTCACTCTAGATCTTTCTTTCCTCCTCCCATACAAAGAGTTGGCACCAGTATAGTCTCATTTAGCTTCTTGGCACATTCCACACTTAAAACGTTAGCATTCGATAAGCTCTAATTGCCGGACTTTCCTACCATTTATAACCTGCTTAAATTTTTAACACTATCATTTACAACACATCCTAGAAACTTAAAAGTGCACTTGTTCAAGATTGACAGCAGATTTGGAGACCCCCCCCCCCCCGAATACCACTACTCTGCTATTTTCGACATTTACTTTTAGACCTCTCCTTTCACAGACTGTTAAAAGCTAAAAAGCTACAATCAACATCTATAAATCCTCCTCACTCTCAGCTACTAACACCAGGCCATCGACACATACCAAAATACTGTGAAAAAATAAGTATTTGAACACAGTATTTTTTTTATTAATTACATGGCAAAAAGATGATTATAAAAAAAGATTTACATACTATATAGTAAAACATTGTGCCCGCCAAATATTATAAGTTTCCTTTAATCTCCGAAAAAAAGAAGAAGAGTTAAACAATACTCTTGCAAACATTTTATCTGATCCAACCAACTTTCTCTCTCTCTCTTATCACCTCAACCAGAGTAATACTCAATCCCGTACATCATAATCCCATAGTTTACCACTGACTCCATACATTCTTAGTACCAGCCATAATCCTTCTCTATCTACACTCATAAGCTTTCTCCAGAGCAATGAACCCTGCATACACTTTACATCTGGTGTTCCTTATTTTTGTTCGGCTAATACTTGATCTCCTCTCATTACCTAATTTAAATTCAACTTCTTTATCCCCTATCAATCTTCCAATTATCCTTCTGAATCAAAATTTTCCTATACAGAATCTATAATACAAAACTGATTTATTTCCCTGTAGTTCTTGATTTCACCTTTACCCTTAAATAACAGATTACTTACTTCACGAGTCATGAGGCACTTCCACATTCAAATGCCTTATAACTGAGAAAACAGGCCTATTGCATAACAATCACCCGCACTTTTAGCATCTCAGCAACTATATCCTCTATTTAAGCCACCTTACAATTTTCAAAACCTTTTACATGTTTATCTCTTCCTTTGATACAAATATCAATTTTCTCCCATGAACCAAATCATATTTACATTTGCATTAACTTCCATACGCACATTATACAACAAAGTATTCACACCATCTATTTTTGGTCTCTTCATTCACAAGTAACATGACGTTCTTGTCCTTGATGTTCACACAGATAGTATTCCTCCTGGTTCCTTCCCCTTTGCTGCTTTCCTTCTTTGTTTAATCGTTGTTTCCCTCTCTTTGTATTCACTCAACCCCATCACTCTGGCATTCTCATCTGCAGGTATGCCTTCTTTGTGCTTTCCAATACACACCTGCCATCATCATTCTACCATTTTGCTTCACTTGCTAGTTCTGGCACACCCACTCACAGCACTTGTACTACCGACCATCACTTCTTTAATTTATTCCACATTTGCTCTCAATCTTGATGCTCGCATTTATTTCCTCTCTTCTGCTCAAGCATTCTGTCTTTCCCCTTTTCTCCGATTCAATAACCTTTCACTTCGCATTCTCCCTTCCTTTACTTCTCATCCATGCACTACCCAGCTTAACCTTACACAACACAATCATGTTATCAAATAGTTCTATATGCATCCTACATAAATGCCCCCCACAGCATATTCTTTCTTACAGATCACTCCTGTTCTTAGTCTATCCCCTCTTCTTTGCCCAATTCATGTGTATTTCTACACATGTATTTTTCAGCACAGAACCATAACAGCCTCTGTCTTTTTATTCTCTCTGGGATGCTGTGCTAGTATGCCTTGGTTGAACAGGCGAATTAAATTTCCAGTTGTTGCTACCCATAAAACTGCCTCTTCCTTCCCAGTGTGAGGTTGTCCAATTCTATCCCAGTGTGAGGTTGTCCAATTCTACCCTTTTCAACAGACTCCCCAGTGTTGATAGGTGTAAACAGCTCTATCCTATTTCCCTCACACTACCCCCTATTTTATGCATCCTATGGGACCAACATATGCTAAAGCAAAAGCCTTGCTTTGTATTAGAGAGGGTGGGTTCTCAGTTCATCATCTCCATCAATTTTCGACACAGGCGAAGTCATTGCCAAGAACAAAGAAAAAAGCTGAGCGAATCTTTACCCTTGCCGCAAATAGCTGACGGTGTGCGGTATCGATGCCGCAGGGATCTATCAAGTAATTGCTGTGTCCTAGCAGGGGATGCCCCTGCCATCATGCGCATTGTAGCTTCGTGCAAGAAGACCCGCTGCAATACACCCTGCAATTATTTAAATATTTTTTTTCTTTAGCTTAACATCTTGCATGAATACGATAGAATGGAAAACACAGGAGGAAAGAGAAACTTTATAAAAGTGAATCAAATGGGTTCTTTAAAGCTGGACCAGGGTCTGAAACTCTCCCATACCAAATATGTAGAGGAAAATATATATACATAGCTGCAGATCCTTTATATAAAGAGGAAAATTGGAATTTTGCGCTGCTCCTTAATATAAAGAAGAAAAGATAAACAATCTTGCTGAAGAAGCAAATCCAAGGCTCTACATGGAATTAGAGATGGATCATTGGACAATTTGAAAATTTATCAATTAAAGGAGTTTTATTAAGTCTAGGTTAATTTAAATTTTATCTTTTGAGATTTTAATTTGTAGGGAAAAAATTAAAGATGGTATTAGTTTGATGTAAATGGCTTGAATACAAGCCCAAATCACGCTGTGCATATAGAGAGAACAGGACCAGATCTAATTAAGAAAATGAAGCCGCTCTAGGACAGTGATGCATAAATTCATCCATATTTATGATAGTTTTTCAGCTCTTCCACCATGTTAGAAGGACCTGAAGGATTGTGTCATCCCAAATCTTCAAGGAGCCTCTGTAACTGTGCCACAATGCAGCAGACCGCCACATTAAGGTCATATATATAGTGTAATAAAAAAAACCTGCATTACCAGTCTGAAACGAGGTATCTAATGCTAGAAAGAGAATGGAGACAAGTGTAAATTTTGCATCCGTCTCACAAGAATCAATCCTGTGGTGGAGGTGGGGTATCAAAACCCTTATACTACAGGATTTTGGGGAGGGGCAGGTTCCCAACATGGTCTTGTAAAGGTGAATAGGTAGAAGGGAGAAGAAAGAGATGAGCTGCCAAAGCTGCAGTTTTACTATCTGGAAGATAGTTGGATATATTTATGAACTTTTACCAACACGCGAGAAATCCCAAAGTTGTGACCAATACAAAGAAAAAACTTGGTGGGCTATAATCCATCGTCCAACCACTCCCACTTTGGATTTTCAGACATTTCAGTGACTCCATCTTCGGATGCATTAAAAGATTGGGTTCATGCTTATGCGGCAACACACACTGGCTGGAAGTTGCCCAGCAGACAGTCACTCCCTAAGGGAAACCGCTCTCAACTGAAGAACTAAAGAGGCAGGCGAGACAGAGGAGCTATTACTAAGTCAAACTAGTTGTTGACTAGGATCTGTCCTAACAGAACCAGAGACTTTTAGTTAACCCAGCTGCCATAGGCAGTACAGCCTTATGAGAGATGGTCAGCTCATCAGGCAGAAATTATTGGGACAAAACCGCTCTTCCCATTAATCATCCTCAATACCCCAGGGACTTTCATTTCAAGCCTGGTCTCTAGCAACCTGTGGGCATTTTAAATACAGGTTCTACACTCTCTTCTGACACGGCATAAGGTAGCTGGTCAGTTCCTTAATACTAGATAGACAAAGTAAGGGGAGGATCCTGAGAAAAGTGGGTGAATAGAGGGCGTGGGGGAACGCAACCATGTTTAAAATGGTAGGAAAGTCTGGAGCGATTAGAATGTGGCATGTGCAAGGAAGTTACACGAGAGTATGCTGGTGTCGCCATTGGTTTATGGGAGTGAGACTGGCATTAAAGGAGAAGGAAAGATCTTGAGTGACACCAGTGAATGAACTCAAGATGGATTCTTGGGGTATGAAAGGTCAATAAGAGTGAAGAATCATGGTAAGAGGCGTTTATGGTGTGAATATAGGAGTGTTGGGTTGTGAGAAGATTAAGAAGAATAAATAAAAAGTGGGTTGATTATGTGAATGAGTATTTACGAGCTGACCAAGGAGTGAATGAATGATAGGTGTCAATGGAGGGGGTGTGGGGAACCCTGACTGGACAAGACGCTAATGCACAAAGCACTCCGTCGCTAGGAAGAGCCAATTTGGCCTGGAATAATGCTGCTTAATAGAGCACAAAGTGGGTGGTAAGTTTTTAGCAGCATTGATGCACACCACTTAATGGGAAACTGGTCAATGTAAAAGGACACAAAAGATAAGATAGAACAATGTAAAAATCCAGTATTACCTCTAAGAGGGTAATAAAATAATACTTACAGGCACAACATTAATAAGTTTTCTCAGGGATGCTAGGTCTGTCTGGAAGCCCTGTATCATGCGTGCCGGGGCTGTAGTAAGTGTGTCGCAGTCAGACGCAGTCTCACACTCCCAGATGGTCGTTCGTACATCCAGAATCCAATCCAAAACAAGCACCTGAACATACTGAAAAAATGTTGACTTGTTAGCTAAGCCAAAATGTCTAAGTTTAATGCATTTCAAACAAAACACTTCCATTCCCCAGTGGAGCATTTAATGAATATTTTGATACTTGAGGTTGGAATAGAGAAATACTTATGAAGTTGTTGTTTACAGTAGGTTTTTTTCTGGACACCTTTTACCCCTACAATACCTCTCAGTTCTTCTTTCCCAGACAAGAGTCCAATTATTCTTAAGACATCATTATAGGTGGATGAATGTTTGAGTACTTACATCAACCCTTTTAAGAAATAAACTGATGCTTGAGCCAATTCGCAAGGAGAGCAGTGCAATTGCACTGCAATTCATGAGTTCTGCAATGCAACTACAATGCATCCTCAAAAATGACAAACTTGACTCTTTCATAAAGATATGGTTCCATCTTGGGAGACAGACAGAGATGAAAAGAAAATTGTGAACCATAAATATACAATTTACACATAACATGAAAAAAAAATCCTTTATACCTGCAATATAGAATCATCCTCTTTGCATGATGAAATGTTGATTGAGTCTGCAACAGCATCTCCCGCCTGGTCGCAGAGACGAAGAACAGAGTACCCTGGTAGAGTATCCTTCTCTTTCCGCGCCCTTGCAGAAAAGGCAACAATTAGTTATATCATTTACTTTATCTCTCAACTTGATTAGAATAAGGAAGTTGTCCTCACCTGAGGGCATGCACGGCCGCCAATGCCAAAGGATCAGGGGAGATTTTGAGGGAATATGGAATTGGCTCTAGGGAGTGATACAAGCTAGCAACATTTTCCCCCAACAACCAATCCACAGCTATCTTGAACACACAACTCCACCATTGATTTATCTGAAAAATAAATATAAAACTAATTGCAGTGCAAAAGTTGGTGCTCTGGGAGTTTAATTTTTAGCTGCACTGAGAACTTCCTGCATTGTGCAGTTAAGCAATTTCTTGATTATTTTAACCATAGTAGCTAGCTAAAATAAATAATTGGATCAAATAAGAGTTACTCCTGCAGTTATTACCTCATCAATACTTCCAGCTGCATAAGTATCCCTTAAGAGATCAATATAGTCAAGGACATCACAAGTTTTTGTGGGCCTTTTCAAATCATTTTCGCAGACATCTTCCGCCCTTTGACCAGGGTTTACCAGAGTGCTTACAGACCGTTCTAGGAGATGCTCCCTGATGGGTAAACAAAAATTAATTAAACCACTAAGCAGCTGTGATGAAGCAAAGCTAGGACTAAATCTTTTCCCAACAAAATCACACAATCAGTGAGTGAACTAACTCCTACAAAATGAACACATTACTAATCTACACCGGAAGTGCCTAGCAGGTAGTTGGCCAAACTTGGTGCAACTTTCACAGCTCTCTAACCTCTTCTTAGGTGGGCGACTTTAATACACACAAACAAGACCTGGCTAACCTCACAGGAGGATGAACCAAGATGCCCAAACATCAACCAACTTCACTGTGAACAATGGAGGAAAACCAACCAGAATACACCAGCAATGAAACCACAACCCATTCCCCAGACATAACTCTCTACTCCTCTCACTAGAAGCACCTGGCAAACCTTCCACACAATCCAAATCTTCATCACATTTCAATTAACCCAACCTATCCAAAAGAGCCAAGTGGACTGATGAATTCACAAGACCCATAAAAAACACACTAACTAATTTTACACTTTAGCAATTTCCTTCCTTCTACCAACACAATTTCCCAAGGAGAGAAAATGCTTCAATCACAATTTCACACTGGAAATTGACCTCATAAAAAAAGAGACAAAACAAACCCTGATACACACAACCCCCTTACTAACCATGCACAGTCATGGCTGCAATAGACATCAGCAAAGCCTTCCCTTGCCACATTCTCATATAAAAAATACAAGACAGCAATGAAAAAAAGATGGATAGCAATCTATCTTTCCAACAGGCATGGCCAAGTCATCAAACACAAGGTACACTCCAAAAAGAAAAAAGCTCCAAGTGTCCTCCAAGGTGTATGCTCTCCCCCACACTAATCAACATTTTACATGCATGACATACCCCCTCCTCAGTCATTTTAAACATCTATGTGACTTGTCCATTACACCCAAATCCATCTCCCAGAAACCTAAACAGGTACTTACAAATCTTCCAAACCTGGTTCACACTGAACAGAATGTCCACCTCTGTAAAAATCAAATCTCTGCACCCCTAACAAAACAATCAAACTACCACCCACAAATCTTGCTCCACAGCCAACCTCTCACATTGAACCTTTACCCTAAACCTGACTGTTTAACATACAAAAAATCAACTTGAAAGCCAAACCCTAAACTCAATAAACAAGACACTTACACCAATTTTGATAATCACAAGGAAACTGACGATTTATACAAGTTAATATCTACACAACACTGAACTACGCATCCTCGGACTGGGCACCAACCATACCTAACACATACATACACCTCCACTGCACACCACACCCAATTGTTAGCTACCCTCCCCCCCTCACTACCATGAATCAAAACACTAAACACACACACACTAAACACACACACACACACAAAACTTTAAAACCAATAAAAAATGCAACCTCACCCCAATGAACCAATCAGAAGCAACTATAGATTGCCTAAATTGAGTTACACTGCTTTACTTGCAATCAAGACACCACCCCACCCTACAGGAGTGAAATTTTTAATAATAAACTAATAAATAGTTAAGTCAGAGACATCCTATACCATTAGGACAATTTATGACCCATTTGCTTATTACACAAAATATTCCAAAATCATAATTATGCATTTACATTTCACTATTATTTACCAGTCTTGTGTCAAACCTAAAAATTATTTGATATTTTGAGATTCATTCATTTGCACCTGCAGAACTACTTATGGACTTACAATTTTTGCATGGTAGTGAAAAGGTTACCCGACCACATTCACAACAATCTCGATTCCTTACATTAGCCCTGGGAGCCCCCTCCCCCCTCTCCTTGAATTTAAAACAAAATAATGTGGCATATCGCATCAAGTTTGGAAAATCTCTCAAGAGGTGAAGTTAAAGAAAGTTAAAAATGTGTGAAAGAAATATAACTGATCTTTCTGCAGGGATTGGGGCCAATAGAGTAGACAATCATCTAGAAGTCAGCTACAGCAAGGTCGCCCACACTACAACTGACATCCCCTTCAGGGTGTGTGAAGTACATCTCTGGCCCCAACCAGGAATGAATAATTGAAAGCTGATTAGCCTTGTACATATCACTTTCACAATGTACCACAAATTCTATTCTGTATCTACTCCCAGGCTCCTATTTATACATACCCAGTCAATGCACAATTTACAAGCTGCACAAACACTAGTCATCAACATGGTACCCATTCTTTAACAACCTGACTATATCATGATTAACTAATATTTCAATCATTGCACCATCCAAAAGAAACCAAATACCCCAACATATATCACCCTGGTCATATTTCACACTAGCAAGTGCCTTGCTTCCATGCCAGTAAAATAAAAAAGTCCAAGGTATAAACTTTACAAGACACACCCATAGTTTGTCATTCACTCCAAAAAACATCATGCTTCTACAATGCACGGCTGAAGCATAGTAATTTTTGCTAATTATTTGGTGCTCAACTGATGCCCACCTACGAAGGCACGCCACAGAAATATATAAAATGAAAAAAAGACAATTGGTTAATAAAAATTATGTTGACAATAATGAAAAAAAAAAAGCCTAAAGGGAACTTGGAGGCATGGTCAGGTAAACAAAGAGAGCTTGCCTCCGGCCTGGGCCTTGGTATGTGGTAGTAATGTTAGTCCAAAACTACATTAGTGGAAAATTAATACAAATTTAAACATGAGCAATGAAAAGTAAACAATGCATGGCAAAAAAGAGCAATTAACAGGATGAGTGGGGCTGGTTCAAAGCCTCTATGAAAGGACATGCACAAGGGCAAGGCATAACTTTGAACCTTTCGGCAGAGATGTGCCAATAGTTGAGAAATTACAGCTTACCGATAGAGAACCAGGAGGTACCCAAGAGGATTGGCCCGGTCTGTGAAGTTGCTAAATAGTGATTTCCTTCGGGAATCATAAGACCACTTGTGCGAAACGAAGAACCTCTGTCCTTTGGGGGAATACAGCCACTGCAGCCCTTGCGGAACCTTACCGGCCCTTTCACACACCCTTCTTGTTCGGGACAGGAGGAACCTTGCTGAGAGGTGCCACCTCGAGGGCAGAGATTCTCGTGCCCTCAGAGCACATGTTGCCAAAATATCCGCCCTGTCACTATCTAATAAAGAGGAAAGAGGAATCATTTAGATTTGGGACTTAGGTTGCTGGGGTTAATCGCTCCCAAAGAAATGACTTCTGCTCCCTCTCACTGCTTGGAAGATTAAGGGAGAAAGCTTTGACCCCGCCAACATTACCACAAATATATGACTGAAGAACAGTAGTGGTAGGGTTGTCCACTACAAATGTCTTTGTTTTATATCCTCAATGTGCAGCATCAGAAGCAAGTGTCAGCGAGGATCTCCAGTTTATTGCGGTGGTGACATCTATCTTTGCCTTGTCGATGAGATACCGTAATCTCAAAGATGAACGCCACCAACAAGATAATGAAACCAACATAAATATCAACATAACTGCTGATGAGCCTGAGGGAACCAGGGGCAGGCCCTGGGGATTTTATACCAACCAGTAATCATTTAGGAACCTTCATCACCACATAAGTGAGACCCACCCAGCAACAGGGGGAAAAAGATACAAGTACCTACCAGCAGGATTATTTGGAAGAACTGTGTGATGTGAAGACAGGAGGAAAGGTAGTTGTGTTATGATTGGCTGTGTAACTACCTCCACAGGGCATTCACCAATCAGTGGCTAGGTCTTTATGTGTACTAATGTTTGTCCGCTCTCACTGGGATTAAAAACTGACACTTTAATGCTAGAAGTCCAAAGCCACACTCACTAAGCTAATGAGAGTGCAGAAATGTATTCATTTCTGCGCTTAAGTGAAATGCACTTAAAGATCAGAATAACAAATTATTGCCAAGCCAAAGGCAGCAGTCCACAGTGAAGTGTGTGGTGTGTGTGGGGGGGGGGGTATCATATGTCTATGATACATACCAGCAATTATAGAACCGTTCATAGATCCGCATCGTGTGTGCAAGTCACGCCAATAAGGATAACAGGTACTTAATTGGCATGGCTTCAGAACAGAGGACAGTGGGTATGTTGTGCTGGGAAGAAGGTAGTTTTATGATTGGCATGTGTGTGAAGATGCGTGTAGAACTATGCACCCCTATGAGGTAAATTTTACCCTATTTGCCACAAAAATCAATTCATAGAGAAAGAAACCAGTTCTATTTTTATAATCAATTGACCCAGGATGACTAAGCCCAGCACCAGAAATAGACCAAGATGCTCAAACATGCTGAACACAACTGTCTTACCATCCAGGTTGGTGCATTCAGAGAGGTTGAGCGAGGACATGGCAAGATAGAGACCAAGCATGTGCGAGGAGTCATCCATGTGACCCATGAGGTGGAGTTTGTTTAACTTGTGAGTAAGAAGGGCACACTCACGGGCAGTGTCGTCCATTGTCTCCCTCAAATCCCTGTGAGAGTAACCATATAGAAACTTAATAAAAGGCCTGCCTGTAAATGGATTTAAACACAATATGCATGGTAACATCCAGCAATGAAGGCATAACTGAGTGAAGGTGAAATAAAATGTGGGGTTACACAACATATCAACACAACTAGAAAACTACCAACGGCTTATGTGCCATCAAGAACAAAGCAATGCATTATTTTAACAATACCAGATTGGTCCTTAATAGCAATGGGATATTATAGGCTGCAGCATCGTCAGAAGGGTCTAAGTAACCTATAATACACAATACCATCAACTGGTGCTCAACTTCTGTAGGGAGGGATAGCTACATCTTAGACCATTCACACAGCAAAATGGATTCCCGTTCCTACAGGTTGAAAAGGGGTTCACCTGATCATACTTCTCAGAACCCCCATGATGCTTGAGTCCTGGTGCTCATGGGTTCAGCGATTGTTATTCTGATCTTTATGTCAGTTTCAATATCATCACAACATTAATCTTGGTCATGAGACCATCCACTTGGTCCTCAGTCAACCCTTTCTCTCTCAAACACTCATTCACGCACCGACACTGGTATATTCTGCTCAAGTCTAATTCAATCTTTCTCACATGCCACCACCACAGAACACTCATTAACGCTCATTTTTTCAACCATAAACACCTGTAACCCAGGCATTCATCACATAGAAAGCATCTTTCTCAAATTATCCATTTGCACTGCTCTCACTCAAGACTTTCTTTTACATTCCATGCCATCATCTCACTTCTATATACAAATGTTGGCACTGACTTTGATACTTGCTTAAAGTGCAACTTTTGTGGACTCAGCCATACTTTCACCATTCTAAACCAATAAGAAGAACAAGAGCTCTGTGGTATAGAGGGTGCCCTGTCATGAGTGTACTTTGGCTTACTTCAGCAAGACTTACAAGGGTGTGGAAAACAAGGTAGAGGAGCAAGATGCAGACCCCAGTATCAACAAGGGAGCAGAAACAGTGGCTACAAATGCAAAAAAGCAGAAGGAGGAAGGCAATGGAAGCTGCCTTCATAATCACAGAATGCCTAACACTAACTCCTCCTATGACATATTAGAAAGTAGAACAGTAGGTAGTCTTCAACCTCATCCCCTTGCCTACATTAGCCTTAATAAATGCCTTAGAAGCATTTCACCAATATAAAACATAAAATGGACCAATCAGAGAAGAGCCGAGATTTGGCAGTTTCTGCGCACTCTGAAGGGTATTTAAACATGGCAGTTTGGCCCATTTCTTGTCATTCTAAAGAAGTTTGGGATGAGCTCAAATTTTTCTGCTATCCTCCCTCTTTTAAACACATTAACTTTCTCTCTCTCCCCTTTGTTTTACACATTGATGAGGATTAACTATAATTACTAGATTAACTATAATTACTAGACAGGGTCTGGAACAGGCAAGCATATTATTGGCATTGTGTAGGAAAAAAATCAAACAAGGCTTGTAAAGGAAGTGAAAATGTATAGATAGTACATAGTCTGAGCGGAATACTTGGGGCACATCTTCTCTAAACCTCTTCTAAGGTTAATAAAGTATGATGATAGAAAATGTTTAAACTGGAACCTTCTTTCTGATCAATTGTTGGATGATCTTTAATTTTCCCAGTTAATGCAAGAAGGAAAGGTAAGATGTTTATTTCTTCTTTTGCTTCATCTTTGTCACTCAAGGGCAAACAATTGTGCATTAGTAGGGCAATGCCATAAGACGGTTTTTTTTTTAGTTTATACCACTGTTTCAACCGTTAAATACACAATTCAGTAGGGATCTGGAAATTTTTTGTTTTTATGTGTAATGAGCGCTAATTGATGATAATGCATTAGAAGTGGGTAAGAGTGAATGGATAGGAAAAGGCTCAAGAATGGAAAAATTTGGGAGGAAGTAAAGAAAAATGGCCCCAATGACTTCGGGGATGCGCATCTTAACCTGGAATTTTATGGGGGGGACACTTTTCTTAACCTTGAAATTTGGGGGAAGCTAATCTTTATCTTGATAAAATCAGAAGGAGCTTAGTTCCACATTCAGAATAAACTCAAATTGAGAAATAATAATAAGATTAGGATTTGAGATGGACATTATAAAATGTTCTGTAAGAAGACTGTCGTGGTATAGCTCTATATATCATACATACATCTATTATATTTGATTTAGAGTGCGCAGGGGTTTCCTTTTTAACTAGTTTGGGTAGGCCGAGGTCCGGTTACAAGGTCAGATCCTCGTAAGGAAGGGGTAGTCCAAAAGATGCTACTTTAAAACTTAGTAATGGCTGAGAGTTCCAAATCTCACTTAGTTACAGGCTATTGTTATACGGCTATGATGAGCTTGAGGGTCAGAAAGCAAAGGAGTGCGCAAAAATAGACTTTAATAAATATTAATAATTAAAGTTAATGATACAATAATACACAGTTAATTAAGACGCATAGTTACACAAATGATAATGGAAAACGGTAGATGGCAATTATAAATTTGGGGAAGCTAAAATGTCCGTTACAATACCTTGTACACAAATGGAGGGGTTGGGGAAGACATTGGTCGTTTCCGTGAAGCGGCGAGATGATGGTTGGGTCACTTCGACAGGGGTGGGGGGGAGCAGAGTCTTTGAGAAGGAAGGTTGGGAATTTTTCCGGTGTAAATTCCTTTGGTTGGAGATATGTAATCAAGGGGGTATTACGCTAAGATGAATCTTCACTGAAGCCTTTTGGGTTAAGACTTGGTTCTTGTTTGGAGATGGCATCGATGAGCAGAGTCGGACGGGTATTCTTACAGGGAGAAGAGTTCTTAACTAACTCTAGGGGGTGGATATTTGTTTTATCCAAGAAGGGATGCTTGGTTTTGTCGCACAAGGTTTCCTTGCCTTTGGCGTATGACAAACCCGAATCAAGGAGGAGTAAGAAGGTCTGCACTTGTGAGTGTCTCTCGCACCAATCTGCTCATTCCACGTTATGCAGGTAGATATGGACACCAGAAGTGAGGGAGCTTACCCCATAGAAGAGGGGGAGGGATTATCTCACATCGTTTGAGTCATGGCAACGCGGCCCGGATGGTGATTGTCTCAACTGCTCCCAGCATGGCTGAAAGGGACGGGGGGAGACTTCTTGTCTTGTTCAAATACTCGCCTTGATAAGGGCTACATTCCATGAACCTGCTCATATACTTTCTCACGCTATTGAACTTGGAAAATTGTTTGTAAGCTACACGAGGCCCATCATGCGGAGGCAATGCTTAAAAGCAACTTATTTCTCCCCTCACAAAGACATTTCAATAAGTAACTAACCTAATCTAACTGACTTTGGGGATGCGTATCTTAACTCAGAATTGTATGGAGACGCTTTTCTTAACCTTAAAGGTTTGGGGGATGCTCAATTCTACTTGGGTACTTTGGGGACGCTTTCCTTTACCTGCTCCCCCAAATTTTAGTGGCAGGGTTTTTAACACCAATCTGCGCCTCAATTAGGGTGCCTATACCTCAGTGGGGACCAACTGATTAAAGTGGGATCAAAAGCAGTGTATAACGGCTTCTGGGAAGTCAACCCAGATCAGGATCCCACACTCCAATGCGACAGCTAAGACTTTGTTATATCAGGCAGATAGAGGGGGAGTGGTGGGGTTGAGAGAAAAGATTATTCACAGAAAAAGTGGAACACCAGACTCGTAAAGCCTTTTTACAAAATTTCCCAATCAAACCATTCAATAACAGTCCTTGGGACTTCATACTATGGATACATCAGAACACTCATTCACAATGTGCCCTATATGCTCAAAACACTGAAATTGCTTAAGGCATACACCACGTTTATCATAGCATACCCCCACCATAATCCCAAACACAGCCAATTACAACACTGTTTTTTTTTCACTCTCCAGTGTTTGCAGCCCAACACGCTCTGTTCCAAGGAATCATGTGATGGGTATCTATATCCACATACCTCTGACATGGAATTCCTATCTGTATATGTCAAAACATACTTCCTGCCGCCCCCGTGCCTTCAAGCTGACCAGTGATTGTTATACTGACCTCTGTGTCTATTTCAGTATCTGAACCAAGCCAAGGCAGGATGGCAAACTACTACTACTACTACAGTAAAGTTGCCACCTTCTTGGTGGCTGCCATACATTGTAACAACCCGCTGTTCAGAACCACTAAAACTGCATGTCTTCAGTGAGAAATAAAAGGCCTCAAAAGGAGGGCAGATCAATGGCAAGATCCCAACCAAATTATTATTATTATTTTTTTATCATTCTTTATTAACCTCACACACACACACTTCACCCAGAGCACTATCTATTCAAACATTAATCGGCCAGAGTAACACCACCACTTAAAAGACAACCAATCCCACGCTTTAAAAGACCTTTTAACCCTATCATAAGCACTACTTCAAATGGAATGGGTATTCTCCAGTCCTCACCAAACAGGAACCATTTTTTCAAATTAAAAATCCACCGTTTCCTTGCTACCAGATATTTTTTTTTAGTGGTGACAGAGTGAATCATAAATATGTTTGGGCACATACAATTGCACAGAGCACTGTATAAAGGAAAGAGAGAACATTTACATACTTTTCCAAAAAGAATCCTCCTGTGTACTTTGAGAGCCACTTCCCAAAGAGGAAATGTTGAAATATCTGGTGGAAGATTTGCCACTGCAACGCCAGGATCTTCTCAGTCATTGAAATGGGCAGTGGCCGACCCACACAAAGAAGGGCATTGCAATACTTATGACTAGCACCATTGTAGTTTCCCTAGGAATAAATTAAAGCACAATAATATTTAATAGGTCAATACCACCTTGCTTTAAAACAAGAAAAAAAAAGCACAGGTGCCAGAGCATCCACCAAACACCACAAAAGCTAAATATAATGGATGCCAGCTCTCTCCCCTCCCAAGTCAGCTATTCAAAATTCAGGACTGAATGAACCCTTCCCAAATACAAGGGACAACTGGTAGTGATCTCACTCATCCTAGTACTGGGACAGGTAACTTGCACAAAAGATTCCCTCAGACTCAGCCATTTGACAAGAATGTTCCAGACATCCATCAGATGAGGGTTTTGAGGTGGTGGTGGTGGAGGGGGGGGGGGGTCAATGGGGAAAGTTGCGGCAGAATGGCATTAAACTTTAGGTTGCCATGTGTGATTATGTGGCTTGAAGACCTGATCTGATTCCTGCCATGCAGTCAATGGGGAAGAGAGAAACGCTGGTCCACTCACACAGGGGTTTTGAGGTGGTGGTGGTGGAGGGGGGGGGGGCAATGGGGAAAGTTGCGGCAGAATGGCATTAAACTTTAGGTTGCCATGTGTGATTATGTGGCTTGAAGACCTGATCTGATTCCTGCCATGCAGTCAATGGGGAAGAGAGAAAAGCTAGTCCACTCACACAGTCTTTGCAGACTGTTTGGCAGCCTCATCAGTGTGCTCATTTCTGCAAGTCCAGGAGGAAACAAAAGAAGAAACCTCCCGGCTTGGGGCAGCTGTGGCATCACAGATACTGCAAATCAGCGGCTGCCAAACTGAACACATTGCATAATATATCTATACCAAACAGTGTATTGATTTATAGCCATCCATATACAGTGCCACGGCACCAGCTTGAGACAGGGTATACTCCAACAAGTTTAAAAAATAGTCCGGTGCTGTAAAGCTTTGAGAGGCACATAAAAACAAACATTCAAAGGTGGTACTCTAGTGCAAAGGTTCTCAAAGTGCTCCATACAGAGACCCAGGGCTCCATGAGCCATTTTTTCATTTATTAAAATATTAACTCGGCCAGTTTTGTAACTCTACAAGAAAGTAATAATGGCATTAATGAAATCTGGCAAAGGTGGTGGTAAAATATGGCAAAAGGGCTGTAATGTATCACTTTGAAATAAATGTGAAATGTGGAATACTTAACTGTAATAAAAGTCACACTTTTTGTAATTGATCATATGGTAATGGAAATATGGCGACCTTGTCTAAATACAAGAAATGTGATTACTTATATTTCGTGTTTCAAAAATTTATTACTTTATACCCTTAAAATGGATCAATGGTTAAAAACTGTAAAAGGAAACCAAAGTAGGCCTACTTTGACTGAAACAAGTGGAGCTGCTGTCCAACCTGTTGCAAGCACACTGCGGAAGCTTCTAAGAGGAGAAAATATGGTCAAAGTTATTTGAGTTTTGGCTTCACCTGGACTGACAATGAGGAAAAGTCAAATGGAGGCACTTCATTACACCTTTCCTACCCAATACTCCACCCTGATAGCTTTAATTCATTACTTTTTACATTTTCATTCTTTCCTCACTTTGAAAGGGCTCTCAATAATTCATTAATAGTCATCCACAAATTATGAAAAACAAAATTATCATGGAAATTTGAAAGACCAGCTCTTACCTTGGCAACTTCCAGATCCCCTTGAATGATGTACTTTTTTAGCAAGTCATATGAAAATGAACTCTTCTTTAGGCATGGTTCTCCATAGACAAAAACCTTCACCATAAACATGGCAAGGATCACAGCATTCCAAAACCAGACCATCAGTGATGACCTCATCAGATTGCCAAGGAACAAGGGCACTGAATTAAAAAAACAACACAAAAAAACACATTAATTGGGAATTAATAAGGTTGTGTAAATAAACAAGGAAGGTATGCTAAGATAATGAAGGGGATAAATTAAAAAGAGAAATACTACAAAATACTGGAGAAACTGTGGGAACTAAAGATAGAGCAAGTATATAGAAATGAAAAGGCGTGTCAAGTAGTATCCAGTATCTGTTTAAATTTCCTAATGATAAGGATGTAACCCCTGGCCCAGGATCCAGAACAAGTTATCTAAAAAATCCAGCACTCTATCACTTGGTTTTGTCTATGTGAAATTATTGGTCATGTTATGAATGTGATGTGTATGGTCCTGTTATTAGGTAATGCCTATAAGTGCTTACTTAAGACATGTTCATTCTTGTGTTCGCTTAGCCATATTAGTTATGTGGTATCTGAATCCTAGATTTCTGTCTAGTGACAAGGCACCATCAGGTTTTTAAGCAGAGCTAAGTGTTTCATTTAATGAGGGAAAATGGTTGTACTACTTAGCAAAATATGTGAGAAAGAGACCATCCACAGGTTTTAATGAGGCCAAGTTCAAGTCCAGCAATGTTATGTGATATCACTTGCATAGATATAGCATATTTGTTTTGCAAGATTGGATGTAGTAGAGGAAAACATTAACCCTTAACTGGTGGACATCATCAATTGACGTTCCTTTAGAGATTGGCGGGTAACATCAATTGATGATTCAAAGAGTTTCCTGCCATACGAGCATTGTCAATTGATATCCCGTTGTTTTATTACTAATTGGCAACTTCTTGAGTGAAAGAGTTGACAGAATCACATTTAAGCTAATTTATGCGTCATTTTTCAGTCCAGTATAAAGATGGAGTCCAAAGCTTCAACATCGTCAAATTTTCCAAATCGTAGAAAGTTATCTTCAAAAAAAATAGTTTATATTTTTTTCATAATCCTTTTTACAATTTTTTTCTAACATTTAGAATAATAAAATATAGTTTACATTGCATATTTACTTAAATAAAATAACATTTTAAATGATAAATGACCTTCCGAGAAAAATTAAAATTACTTGTTTTTTCCAGTATGGCACAAGCTCTGACGCAACCCAGACCTGCCAGTTAAGGGTTAAGGTTGGGAAAAATAGGGAGTCCTGTGGACTCTTGTCTGTGTGTTGTTTGGAATTTGTGGTAAATTACTTGTGAATGCCCATGTCCTCCTGGATTAAAGTTACTTGCTTATTATTGGTTTGTTGAACCCTTTATCCAACAGCTAAGTGATGTTTGCGAATACTGGGTTTAAGTAAAGTCAGAGTTTAGAATGGAGTTGTGAGCCCAATGGCATTGGTGCCTTTAAGACAGTGTTTGAGGTATGTTTGATTTTCTTATCTGAGTTGGATTTGGCCAGCACTTTAGTCAGGAATATGATTTCTGTGATGAATTGTTTGAGGAAATTGTAGCTTGATGTGAAGAAGTGTTTAAAATTCTATTCATGACGTGAGGTTTGGTTCTATAATTCTTAAGTAGTGTTGCATGAGGATATATGCCTGTTTGGTGATTAAGGCTTGTGAAAAAAGACAGCTTTGTGTATCGTTGGAGAGTATCATGAATATTTTCCAGAATTTCTTTCTGCTCGTTTTGTTTTGCATTACCACAAAGACCTGCCAGTCCACTTTTGTTGCCTGTTAGAGCAATAAATCATTATCAGCAAAGAGGTTAACTAAATGGAGGATATTAAATGGAAAACAGAATAGATGAAAGCAAAAGTGAATACTCCAGGATAAAAAAAGAATGAAACAAAACTAAAAAAAATGAGCAAATTATCCATATTTTAAATATATAAATAAAAGCAGAGAATACAACTATTTGTTAAAATTCCCCTTACTCATTTTATTTTAAAAGTTTGTGTTTGTAAGTTTCTGTTTCAGCAAGAACTTTCATCATTTTGATACAGGATTAATCTATACTCACCATCATCTTCAAGATGCATCAGGGTTCGTCCACTTTTAGCTTCCCCACTATCCCATACATAAGGAGCCTCCTTCGAAGTAATAATCCCTATGGGATTCAAAGTGAAAATAGCAATCATCATCATGCAAAGGACCATTCGAGTTCGATCAGTCATTCGGGCAACCATTTGAGGATTGGGGCTGTTGCTTGCCATGAACTGCTGAGGAAGGCAAACACTATAAAGGTTTTGCTGGTAGTTTTCATTAGTAAGGCAAAATCTTTACCATCAAGCAGCCCCACATGGATAATGATAATTACTCACTTCTTCCTTCGTACTTTCAGGAGAAGGTGGGAGAGATGACTCTGGTAAAGGTGAGTGTTGTGGGGATGAAGTATCAGAATATGGAGGTGACACACATCCAAATTCAGTTGAAAGCTTCTGTTTATTCTCTCTCATACGATAGGAATTTACCTCAGATCTTAGTCTTGTATTTTGATTCAAGAGATACTTGATATAATCTATTGCTTTCTTTAGAATTTGGGACTTGTGAAGCTGAAAATATATAAAAAGGTTAAGACTAATTTCAAAAAGTATTAAAAAAGAAAATGTAGGAAATTAGTATTCTATAAAGGTTGTGACCCTTATTTACTTACTTTAGCTTCTTCCCCAGCAACAAGATTTTTCAACTCTAGGATTTTGTCATTAATGGAACATCTGTAGCGCTTCTCAATCTCATTATGGGAAGACTTTTTCTCTCTGGGAAATGAGTTATTCAATGGCTGATTGATGTTATGCCCAATAATTCTAGCTACAGGGACACTCTCAGAGTCAAGGACAAGAGGTATTGCAGTGACAATAGCTGCTGTGTCTGCTCCTTGAATTGGTTGTGATATTGTTGCTAAGGCTGGAGTCTTGTATAGTACAGTAGTTGTTGGGCTGGTTGTTTCATTTTTTGAAAGAACAACCTGTTGAATCACTGTTGAAGTTGGTTGTAATAGCTGTGAAACCCCTGTTGATGCTGGAGTAGCAGGTACAACTCTTCTAACCATTTGAGGTTGCACTTGATTGGGTGAAATTTGTACTACGGTTGATCCAGCCAAACCCAGTGTGTGATGATTTTGCACTTTTGAACTATTGGTTATATAGTTAGTAGGAATTGTATTGGTACTTATAATCTTTGAAGGGATACTTAAAACATTTACTCGGTTGTCTGATAATGTTACATGTTGAAAACTATTAACCGTACGGGGTGGTGCAGGTGAAATACTAACAGGTAAGGTTGATGAGACAGCTTTCTGGTTCAAAACCTGAACTTCTTGCACTTTTTGATGACCCAAAACATTTTGCATGCCAGAATTATTTGAAATGATCATTCTATTATTTAAAATAGAATCAGTTTGGGAATTGGTGGATAGGTTCAATGAAGTATTTGTTTGAAGGAGTTTGTTTAAATAATTCTTAGAATCTGTAACTTCCAAAGGTGTATCAAGAGTAGATGAGAATTCATTCTTTTCAGTTAAATGTCCAAATGGTAGGCCAAGGGAAACATCTTTTAGGAGTCCAACTTTATCAGGATCAAGTTCAATATCAATATCCTTGATGTCATCTAAATCAAGATCTGGCCAATTCATTCCTAGAAGGTCTGTAATATAAAAAAAATAATTCATTAAAAAGATATTGAATATTCTTCATATATGTATAGTCTTTTAAATCAACCAAGAAACATGTTAATTATAATTGAAACAAGACTGTAGATATTACTGGTGATAAGCATGGCTCAATTTAGTACACCAATAAGCAACTTAAGGTAGATTATGAATGTAAATTGTATTAAACTTGAAAATATTCAACAATAAGAGCGATACACCTGTGGGTAAAGCACTAAAAAGAATGCAGTTAAAACTTGTTGAATTAAACAAAGCAGAAATTTGCAACAAAATGAATTTTTTTATGTGAAATTAAGCCAAGCTTTATAACAGCCAATTATATTTAGCTCATCCCATTGCAAACAAACTATGCAAATGGTGAAATGCTTCATATGACCCATGTTGTTTCCAAATAGTGGGAATGTACACAAGTAAAGGTTTTTAGCTGTATATAATAGTTCTTTATTAGTGTTCCCTTTACACTGGGTAGCAAGTATATATCAACTAAGCTGTGCAAAAATTTTGAGGTTTTAGATCAAAAAGTTCAGCAATAAAACACTGAATACCAATTTCACATTGCTCTTGTATTAAGAACCATCATTTTTGTTTTTTAATGAGGTAGAAGGTTAACTACTAATTTACATGTAATTTTATTTCACTCAGCAAAGATGATTATTATCAAGAAGAAGATAGGAGAATAAAACAGGTGCAAATACAGTAAACCCTCGATATAACAAATTGCAGATATAATGAACCAAATTTCCTGGCTGAACTCAATCAAGTTTAACGAACCGAAGTTCGTTAAATTCAATGTAGTCCACTTAACTTTATAGTAATATTAGTAATTACATACGTATTACATATCCATGCCATACAGTTTTTATATACATATACAGATTAATGAATGAACCATCGTTATTTCCATCGCTTTTAACGACCATCAGGGTTAATGAACAAACCCCCGCCCCATATAGTTTGTTATATTGAGGGTTTACAGTACATTAAAACGAGAGCATGGTAGAGCAGACTATTTGCAGAAAGCAGGGGATTTCAGCCAAAATTACACACTAGTGTTGATAAAGGTATGAATAAAAATTGAATGACCATTTGTGGGACACTGGGCCCCAGATTTTACCACACAACTTGAATACACACAGACAGGTCTTCCTAAATAAACAAAGAAAACACCCAGCTTCCAAATAGGATGGGAAAGAGAGTGGCAAGCCTTCTCTACACCTTGCAGGTGGGAAACTAGTTAATGATAGTAGTCAGGGAAATATTAGAGTACAAGGTGGGTCAGGAAGAGGAAAGAGATGCAGAGGAGATAGAGTGGAAGGTATATATTCTAAAAGAGGTGCTTCAGGGATAGGAGGGCTCAGTTGTCTTTATACCAATGCTTGTAGTGTTAGAAATAAGAAAGATGAGTTATTTCAGTCATATTATTGATGAAGATATAGATATAATATGTGTAATAGAATCATAGGGAAATGAAAATAAATTTAATGACAACGTGAGTGAATTTGAACTACAGGATTATGATATGTACATTAGTCAAAGGAGAGATAGGATGGGTGGTGGGTTGATTATTTATATCAGAAATAGCAGAAAAAGGTTGAGTCAACATGGATAGATATTAGGGTCAGTAAAAATAGGATAATATACTTGGGAACCTTTTACAGACCACCTGGACAGATTGACTATTAATGAGCTAATGATCAGGGAAGTAAGGAAAGGATGTGAAGTAGATACAGTTATTCTTGGTGACTTTAATATAAATTTTGTGGACTGGGAAAATATGATAGGAAGGGATCCAAATCAATTGTAATATACAATAATAAAAAACTGCATCCATAGGAATGAGTCCAGAATAACCCCCAAAGTTAACCCTCCCTTCCCATATAATCATCTAAACTGCGTTTGAATACATTCAAGTTTGGACTGTCTACCGTCTCAGATGACAAACTATTCCAGTAATCTACCACTCTATTGGTGAAAAAATATTTTCTAACATCCAACCTGCACCTCTGTTTTTTAATTTTTAAGTGGTGACCCCTAGTCCTATTGGGGTATTAAATATGTTTTCATTTGAAAGAAGGTGTGTGAGGGGAGATATGATTGAGCTTTTTAAAATCTTTTCTGGGATGGATAAATTGGATTTCAGAAAGTTATTAAAAAACAGAGGTACAGAGTGGATGTTAGAAAATATTTTTCACTAACAGAGTGGTGGATTATTGGAATAGTTTGCCACCTGAGACTGTAGACAGCCCGAACTTGAAAGTTTTCAAGCGCAGATTGGATGATTATATGGAGATAGAGGGTTGATTTCTTACTTTTTGGTATGGGATATGTTTCTTGACTCATTCCTGTGGATGCAGTTTCTTTTTATTGTATATTTTGTGGGACTTTAATTTTGTTTTTGACAGACTCCTACGGAGGCTTTAAATTATATATTGCAGATGCATGGTTGGACATAATCCTATGGATGTTTAAATTGTATATTGTAGATGCATGATCTGACAAAATCCTATGGATGCATTATGTGGGTGGGATTTGATGGATACGGATGACCTTTGATAGGCCCTTGTGGTTTTTGTCATCCGTGAGGAGGGCTCAGTTGTCTTTATACCAATGCTTGTAGTATTAGAAATAAGAAAGATGAGTTATTTCAGTCATATTATTGATGAAGATATAGATATAATGTGTAATAGAATCATATGGTAATGAAAATAAACTTAATGACAACGTGAGTGAATTTGAACTACAGGATTATATGTACATTAGTCAAAGGAGAGATAGGATGGGTGGTGGGTTGATTATTTATATCATGGGATTCAAGAAACGCAACACATTTATCATTGTTGGTTAAAACAGTGGTAATTGTGTAGACGATGGCCGGATTCTAGGCCTAGCTTTTTGGGGGCTACTTTTCGTTGTTACTTTTTTAGAGATGAAATCGAAGAATTTTATGGTGATATTCGTTTTTATACGAATATCGCCAAAGGATTGAAACTCAGGGTCATCGTACCCAACAACAAGCCGACGCTCAAAATAATCATTAATACTTACATTAATACTACTTTTCAGTGTTTTTCTGCTATTGCACTGGCCAATCACAGATCTGGATTCAGTTTCATAAATGACCAATCAGAAAGCTGTATTTGTTTCAAGGCTTTTTGTGTTTTTTATAATGATCAAAACTTGGTTTTTCTTATATTTTGGATGTTTTTCCCCCCCTTATTTTAGTAACACTTCAGATTCGGGGCGCACGGTAGATGGCGCCGTTTGTCGGCTACAATTTTGGGCTACAGCATATCTCTTATGACGTCAGACAGTAGCGTCAGATGTAAACAATATTGGCATAAAATACAACCCTGTAAATATAAATCGATGGCTTGGAAAGGCACTTTTTCCGCTGGGTCGTGCCTTTCAATCAAGAACATTGTTACGGTCGTATTTTGGTTCATTGTCAATAAGGTGCCTATGACAGTAGTCACTTCGCAAACAGTGTTTGTCGAAAAACCCTCGTCAATTAGGTTAGCTTTTGCCGGGAAGTTCTGTTGCATTATTTCGACAATTTTTCTACCCAGATTGGGGGTCCCGGGAAAACAGTAGAGATTGATGAGGCCAAATTTGGCAAGCGCAAATATAACTGCGGCCGTGTAGTGGAAGGGCAGTGGGTTTTTAGAGGGTTCAAACGTGAAACGAGGATTTTCATCGTTTCAGTGGCAAATCAAAATCGAGAAATCCTCCTTGCAGCGATAAAAAGTGGATTTTGCCGGGCACGACAGTCGTATCTGACGGATGGGCAGCCTATTCAAATTTGTCATCTGAAAGATACGAACATCTTACCATCAACCACTCACAGTATTTCGTGGATCCAGAAATGGGTGCCAAAATATAGAAAGAGTTTGGCGGGATACGAGAGCCAATGTTTCCCCACTATGGCCGAAGAGAGGAACATATGGACGGATATCTCACCAACACGCTGTTTATGAAAAAATTTCCCCGACCTTCAAGAGCGATTCGACGAATTCTGACTTGGTGCTGGTAAACTCTACCCACCAGTCTGATGTAAGTATTAACGATTATTTTGAGCTTCGGCTCATTGTTGGGTCGGGCTTGCCGCGGGGATAACACTGCGATGACCCCGAGTTTCAATCCTTTGGGGGGGGTCTAGGGGGCACAGCCCCCCTCCAGTATAAAAACGAATATCGCTATAAAATTCTTTGATTTCATCTCTAAAAAAGTAACAACGAAAAGTAGCCCAAACTAGCCCCCAAAAGCTAGTCCTAGAATCTGGCCATCGTCTACACAATTACCAAAACAGCACCTAAATGGCAAAAACTTAATGAACACACTATGCAAGAAAATGACATTTTGACGAATGGCCCCCAAAAGGTGTGGATGGGCGTTTAAATACGACCTGCGTGCCTGGAAAAGTATGACATTTTTTTTACTGAATTTGAGAATTTGTTTCTTGAACTACACATATATAGTAATAAAAACACTAATACTGAATGCATTCTTTTGGGTAAACATGTAGACGAGTGGCCCGGCTGGAAAAAATATTTTGTGTAAATATTATCGTTCACCCGTATCATTTCTGACGTCATACCCAACCCCCAACCCCTATTATAATTCGCAAAACAATTAAAGGCGCTAACATGATGTAGTTAAAGCATTCACCTCTGTAAATGTCAGAACATTATAAAAATTAGGATTATATACTGGGGAGCTGTGCCCCCCAGACCCCCCTCAATTTAATGAAACTCAGGATCATCGTAGTGCCGTCCACGCATCGTGTTTAACCCCCCACGAGCTGTCCCCTATCAAAATGAATGTCGTAAAACCTTTTTAAAAAATCAAAGAAGAGAAATGAATACTGGAAGCAAAAAAATGAAAGTCATTTTTTCATCAGAATTAAGAAGTCAGGCTTCATCAACAACACCGAAATATAGTTTAATTATGGATTAAACAATGGAAAATTAAGCAACAAGTAATCAAAAAGACTAAACAATGTCAGGCACAGGGTAGGTACGAGCCGCCAATCTACATATTTACCATATTATTTTATTAGCTACCTTTGCTTCTTATTGTATCAGCAATGTGTAAAATAAAAATCTTACCATCATCACCAAGATCAGTGGGAAAACCTAAACCATCAGATTCTGCATCCATTGTAATTCGTAAAAAGTTCTTAGGAGAACTAAAGATATTTATAAGCACTCAATATTCGTCCAAAGCAAAGATAAATAACACCATGAATCCCGAAATAGTCAGTGGCAAACAATAATCATCAACATATATAGATTCGTACGACGACTTGATACAATGGTGATGCACAAACAGAATCGCGCGATTCAAAGGTGTTGCAAAAGACGAATGAGATCAGACTTGAATTGAATCCAGAACCAATCAGCTTCGCTGAACTGATCGCATGATTTTACGTCACTTATTTTGTGTGTTACCTTTCTTCTGCATGCATTGTTTTGGAAAGAGTGCATACAAAACACCTGTATCACTAAATTCCTATCACTTTCGATTATATTTTGGATAATATGAAGGACTACTGATTCTTCGAATTATGAAACAAAACCAATTAATTGAAAGATAACTTCAGAGTCATTATGGTATGCTGCCCAAATTTCCTGAAATTTATTTTATTTAAATATAAAATGAAAGTAGGCTATAATCATGATGACGTCGTAGTGCATCGTATTCATCGAAAATTGTTACATTCTTGCCCAAAAGTTAAACAACCTCCGCTAAACGTTTTATTAAGCGACTCCCTCTCTTAATTTGCAAACTATATAACACGCACGTCATCCCCAAGGTATATAAATATACCATTCAAAGAAAAATATTTCGAAAAAAGAAAGATATAGTAGCTTGTATTACAAACTCTATAAGCATATGAGAATTTTGACGTTACTGTTTATTGTATCTTTTGATCATTCACGTCAAATTTCTCTTCACCTCATATATATATATATATATATATATATATATATATATATATATATATATATATATATATATATATATATATATATATATATATATATATATATATTTATTAATTTTCAAATTAGGAAATAACATTCATTTCCAAAGAAAGGTTATCCTGTTTTTCTGTTTCTTGCGGTTTGCTGGATTCATTTCATCATTCTTTCGCGTTTATGAAAGATTTATACATTGTATATTCGCCGTGTGTTTACCTCAACTCTCCTTTGTCCTTTGAATTCCCTAATAATTTTCATAATCCCGATCGACCTTGGGAGGCGTACCTTAAAAGCTTGTTTATTCGGAAGATTTTTGTCTTCCGCGTAGCCGAGTGGTCTAAGGGACGGTTTAATTGAGATCAAAGCGGTTGCTCACAGTCTCAGCGTTATACATTGTTGAAATCCCATCCCTGTACGGATTTTTTGCATATATATATATATATATATATATATATATATATATATATATATATATATATATATATATATATATATATATATATATATATATATATATATATATATATATTAATCTAGCCTTTAAATATAATAATTCCTTAAACCAATTGATGATGGCCAGGAAACCCAAAGAACATCATAACATAGGAGTATATGCAATACCATGCAACGATTGCCATAAAGTTTATATAGGGGAAACGGGGAGAAATCTAGACAAGAGATTGTACGAACACAAAAGAGTTATTAGAGTGGGCGGGGAAAGCAGTGGAATATTTTGCCATGTTAGAAACAAGAATCATACGATCGATTTCAATGGAAGTAAAATGGTATTTAAATCGGTTAACTATGTTAAGAGAAGAATCGTAGAATCGAGCTTGATATCGTCAGTTCCTAATTTAAATCTATCTGAGGGTGATTTTTTTTTTAATCCTGTAATAAGAAAGCAAATAAACAAAATAGTAAAATGTCAGCCCTTCAATGTTTTAAGGCCTAACCCCCCCCCCTCCCGATTAGCCACAAGTAGGAGATTGGGGGAAAAAAGAGGGGATCTTGTGTTATGCTTATATGCACTTCTCTTATATTTTCTTGCCAGTGTCAGTTGAAAAAGGGTGTGAGATACACTGAAACTGTTCTGAATTAAATTGTCTTCGGAAAATGTGGTTTAATTCCTCATATATATATATATATATATATATATATATATATATATATATATATATATATATTAGTGATGGAGTCGTTCCTTGGGCACCTTATTCGTAGCAGGATATGAAGACATATGCGATGGTTTTGAACATTTAATTTTCCGGACGTTTCGGTCATTGACGATGACCATCATCAGCGAATTCTAAATACAAAAAATTATTTTTATAAGAATAACTAAACACAGAAATCAAATTAGTGAAAATCTATTAATAAGAAATTGATGTAATTTCTTTAAAAAAATTAACTAAATTAAATAATAATCCCACGAGTTTTTAAATATGCATAATAAACATGACTTAAATGACTATCGAAATACAAAAAAAATATAAACTATAGCAATAAAGTCGAAAGCAAGGCATGAAGAAATCGATTAATAGGACAGAAAAAAAGATTAAATAATCCCATGAGCAACAAATATGAATAGTAAACATGAATCAAGCGGAATACAAAAAATTCACTATAAAACACAGCCATGGAGAATTATATGGGCAGGGCGAACAATCGAAAATAACTTTGATCAGGGGGTATGTAATCGAAGCGGATATTAATAAATGGAGCGAAGCAAGTAGTTCAGTTAAGTTCAATTTTAAGTGATTGAACATCAAATAATATGAGTAGACTAAGGCACGAAAGTTTAAATAGTAAATAATCAATAATGGAGGGGTCAAAAGGACGACTAAAACATTAAATTAAGGAAAAGTCAATAAGAAACCAGATCGTTTTATTATTGATTTTTCCTCAATTTAATGTTTTAGTCGTCCTTTTGACCCCTCCATTATTGATTATTTACTATTTAAACTTTAGTGCCTTAGTCTACTCATATTATTTGATGTTCAATCACTTAAAATCAATTAAATGTTCAAAACCATCGCATATTTTCCTTGCGATTCTTTCAATGTTTCATATTTCACTTTTGATCGTGAGTTACCCCGTGGATAAGTATTTGCCGAAATTCATTAGGAAAGTAGTAACGAACGAGGGCAGAAACTAGTTCACTGAGCAAAACAAATTATTTATTGGCCTGACCCGTTTCAATACACACTTGTATCATTATCAAAGGCAGATAGTTTTAACTTAAAGAATTGAAGACATAGCTTTATATACATGTTTAAAAAAATATATGCCCACACTTATAGGAAATGGAATTTCTTAAATACGTGAGGGTACATTGAAATGAGGGTTGAGACTGCTAAAAATGGTTAATCTATAATGGACACAAGGGCAACACCATACTGAACAATCCAATTATCATTTCTAAATTCGTCCTGAACTATTGGGAAAAAGGTGCTTATGAAGCCCGTTTTGGTACCATTTTGAGTTCATAGCATTGTTCTTCGACAAAATTGTTACTGCTCCATTATCCTTGACTGAGAAGCAGCATCGGTCATGGAGAATGTCCGGAACTTTCAGTCTTCTTGGCCCTACACAGGACTCGCGAAAGCGCTCCCCTTTACTCCTCGTAACGAGCAATCGTCCAAAAGTTCCAAACAAGTGGAATATCAGACAATATCACTTTGCTTCAGTCTTTAACAGTCCATTTTCTATATTTCCAACAAAAATGAAGCGTATCCGTAAGGTTCTTCTTGATAAGATGAAGCTTCTTCGCAGGGTGGATCCAGGATTTTTCCAAAGGGGTGCTCAATTTGGCTGATTTTTCAATCGTAGCAAGTGGGCGAGCAAAGCAAGCCCTCACAGGTATCAGGGGATTAGAAACCTGTAAACTAACCCTTGATTTTTTTTAAAGAAATCATCTAATTTCAAAGACATTTTCATATTCCCATCAATCCCTTATATATGTACTATTGCTAAAAGGCTATGCATTCCAAAGTTCCGTTAGCTCATTCAAATTTAAGACACGTGTAATTCTCAATCTAATCATAAATTGTTACTAAATAAATTCACCCTTAAATAATCTGTGTTTATTCAATAATATATATTTTTCTTAAGACTCTTTGTTTTTAATTTACGCATTTTCCCCAACGTCGCCCAGATTAGGCCTAAGGAATTCATCTGCAAAATTTAGACTCACATTATCATTTAACAATTCATTCTTTTGAATAACTAAATATAGGTTTTATGTTTATTGTGGTCTAATAGCTATTTGGGATATTACCGCAATATTCATTTAAAACCTATAAATGGTGCCCAGATCCAGGATATTATCTGGGAAATATTTAGTTTAAGCTACAATTACAATTGAAATCTTTACAGACCTGGTGACTGATGAAGCACAGTCAAGAGAATGAAGCCTCATGGCTTATTTTAAGACGCTTGGGAGAGCGAGTGTACCAATCTCCCGATTTATGTCAGGATTACCAACCCTTGAAATATATATATATATATATATATATATATATATATATATATATATATATATATATATATATATATATATATATATATATATATATATATATATATATATATATATATATATGTATATATATATATATATATATATATATATATATATATATATATATATATATAATATATATATATATATGGTAAGAAATAAATATTTATATTTGTAGGGGTGTAGAACGCTACACTAGCGCTTACAAGGTGGCTACACATCGGTAGTTTCGTGTAAGAACCAGAAATTAATTAATGAATTTTGTTTTTCGAACTTCCTTGTTTCCATCAAAACAAAATGAGAAAATTGTCATATTAAAGAGTGTCAGACTATTCTTATTGTTCTTCTTATGTGCCGAGGCCTAGTATACAATTTTATATTAATATATCAACATATACCCACGAGTGTTCAACATTTGCCATATTTAGCTCTCGTGTAATTTTCAAATTATATCCTAATTTTCCTCCCACTAGCGATAATCCTTCAAGATATTAGAAAGATCTCATAATAAAAAGGCAAGGTTTTTGTTACGGGTGTATCACCACCAATACGATAAAAATAGAGAAAATAATAGTGGTATAATTCTTATCGAGGAAAGGCATGCAATAGAAATACTCCGTCTTTACATCTTGCAAACAGGTTACAAGATTATCCTGTCAAGCGCTACTTTCATTTGAGTTAAAATGCAAAGAGACGCAAGTTCTTGCTTTCCAGCGCTGGCGATCATGTTATGCACTTGTGCCAGGAGTATTTGCTCTTTGTGGCTCTAGCTAACATACTGTATAAGGCGCTGATTTTCTAACTTAAGCTGTCTTGAAAGACTGGCCGCCTATTGGTGGAATCGCTGTGCCTACCACCCTGGAGATATGGATCCCTACACGAGTCATCACACACAGCCAATCACAACACTCCTTTATTTCTTTGACTCTCCCTCATAGTACAACACACCCAGTCCCTCCTCTGCCACGAAACCTGTTGTAAACGGGTGGTATATAAGCCTATGGACCACGATAGATACCTGATCGTTGTTTGGTATTAAAACATAATATCCAATGCCTCCCGTCTCAACGAGAACTAGAGTCCCCTGAGATTTTTGACATACAAACTATTGTCATTTGGATCTTTATGCTCATTTCTTTATCTTTTCGAGGGACATCGTCCACGATTGAAAAGGGACGGTTGGCGTAACTTACTACCTATTATTACAATTTTTGCGAAGCTCTGTTTCCTAGTTACAAAAATGCAGCTCTAGAATTTGAACGTGATATTGGAGTTCGAAATTTCCTCTAATGAGCACAGACTAGAATTTATTATTATTTCTATAGGCATTATTGTGTTGAGTCTTCTCGACGAACTGGGTGCAGAAAATAACTTTGAAGACCGGCATCCATATATATATACATATTTTTGCGAACTAATTGGACGGTGGATAGGTTGATCGCTAGCAAAATATTGGTGCCAGAGACCTCCCTACGACAACTCAGTCGAAGGTAGTAGTTCTGGAGCAAGCAATTTCATCCATGCCATTAGAGAATACGATTAACGAATATATGCAATTAAATGAATAGAGGAAACAATGGACTAGTTGATGAACAATTCGGGAATGTTCTGCAGATTTACAAGAACGACTATTGCGAGCTAATTGGACGGTGGATAGGTTGATCGCTAGCAAGGTATTTGTGCCAGAAACCTCCCTACGACAACTCAGTCGAAGGTAGTAGTTCTGAAGCAAGCAATTTCATCCATGCCATTAAAGAATACGATTAACGAATATATGCAATTAAATGAATAGAGGATACAATGGACTAGTTGATGAACAATTCGGGAATGTTCTGCAGATTTACAAGAACGACTATTGCGAACTAATTGGACGGTGGATAGGTTGATCGCTAGCAAGGTATTGGTGCCAGAGACCTCCCTACGACAACTCAGTCGAAGGTAGTAGTTCTGGAGCAAGCAATTTCATCCATGCCATTAGAGAATACGATTAACGAATATATGCAATTAAATGAATAGAGGATACAATGGACTAGTTGATGAACAATTCGGGAATGTTCTGCAGATTTACAAGAACGACTATTGCGAGCTAATTGGACGGTGGATAGGTTGATCGCTAGCAAGGTATTTGTGCCAGAAACCTCCCTACGACAACTCAGTCGAAGGTAGTAGTTCTGGAGCAAGCAATTTCATCCATGCCATTAAAGAATACGATTAACGAATATATGCAATTAAATGAATAGAGGATACAATGGACTAGTTGATGAACAATTCGGGAATGTTCTGCAGATTTACAAGAACGACTATTGCGAACTAATTGGACGGTGGATAGGTTGATCGCTAGCAAGGTATTGGTGCCAGAGACCTCCCTACGACAACTCAGTCGAAGGTAGTAGTTCTGGAGCAAGCAATTTCATCCATGCCATTAGAGAATACGATTAACGAATATATGCAATTAAATGAATAGAGGATACAATGGACTAGTTGATGAACAATTCGGGAATGTTCTGCAGATTTACAAGAACGACTATTGCGAACTAATTGGACGGTGGATAGGTTGATCGCTAGCAAGGTATTTGTGCCAGAAACCTCCCTACGACAACTCAGTCGAAGGTAGTAGTTCTGGAGCAAGCAATTTCATCCATGCCATTAAAGAATACGATTAACGAATATATGCAATTAAATGAATAGAGGATACAATGGACTAGTTGATGAACAATTCGGGAATGTTCTGCAGATTTACAAGAACGACTATTGCGAACTAATTGGACGGTGGATAGGTTGATCGCTAGCAAGGTATTGGTGCCAGAGACCTCCCTACGACAACTCAGTCGAAGGTAGTAGTTCTGAAGCAAGCAATTTCATCCATGCCATTAAAGAATACGATGAGCGAATATATGCAATTAAATGAATAGAGGATACAATGGACTAGTTGATGAACAATTCGGGAATGTTCTGCAGATTTACAAGAACGACTATTGCGAACTAATTGGACGGTGGATAGGTTGATCGCTAGCAAGGTATTGGTGCCAGAGACCTCCCTACGAAAACTCAGTCGAAGGTAGTAGTTCTGAAGCAAGCAATTTCATCCATGCCATTAAAGAATACGATTAACGAATATATGCAATTAAATGAATAGAGGAAACAATGGACTAGTTGATGAACAATTCGGGAATGTTCTGCAGATTTACAAGAACGACTATTGCGAACTAATTGGACGGTGGATAGGTTGATCGCTAGCAAGGTATTGGTGCCAGAGACCTCCCTACGACAACTCAGTCGAAGGTAGTAGTTCTGGAGCAAGCAATTTCATCCATGCCATTAGAGAATACGATTAACGAATATATGCAATTAAATGAATAGAGGATACAATGGACTAGTTGATGAACAATTCGGGAATGTTCTGCAGATTTACAAGAACGACTATTGCGAGCTAATTGGACGGTGGATAGGTTGATCGCTAGCAAGGTATTTGTGCCAGAAACCTCCCTACGACAACTCAGTCGAAGGTAGTAGTTCTGGAGCAAGCAATTTCATCCATGCCATTAAAGAATACGATTAACGAATATATGCAATTAAATGAATAGAGGATACAATGGACTAGTTGATGAACAATTCGGGAATGTTCTGCAGATTTACAAGAACGACTATTGCGAACTAATTGGACGGTGGATAGGTTGATCGCTAGCAAGGTATTTGTGCCAGAAACCTCCCTACGACAACTCAGTCGATGGTAGTACTTCTGAAGCAAGCAATTTCATCCATGCCATTAAAGAATACGATTAACGAATCTATGCAATTAAATGAATAGAGGATACAATGGACTAGTTGATGAACAATTTGGGAATGTTCTGCAGATTTACAAGAACGACTATGGCTCAAAAAAATCCATTGACATCATGTAGGCGGCATCTCTCAAGGAGAGTTGTAGTATGGAGGCTGTTCCACCAATAGACAAAATGCAAAAGATATGTGGTGGACTAACAGAGCATTGTCTACGACAACTCCAATGCAAAGTATATTTTTGCTCATCGATATCGTAAAGGACGACTACAGCAGTACGTTGATATAATTCTCACTTGCCGGATACCTAAATACTCACAAATTCTAATAACTGCAAATGTTTTTTATAAATAGATCAAAAATCAGTTTAATGATGAAACCAGGCATTCTCGAGAGCTATATACGTTGTACGAGAGTGTATAGGTGTTTTCAGAACCGTAGCAACCGCCCCCGACTCCGTCGGCCGGGGATACCCCGGCTCTTGAAGGGGCCCCACTGTAATTATCTATAATTTTCTGTAATTATCTGATTTATTTATTCCATTTCAACTGTGTCATTAATAATAGACCAGAATATTTGTATTACAGGAATATTTCTGAAACCAGTATTGTAGAGGTTGGAAATATTAGATATAAGAAATCCTTATCCACTTTTTGGATCATGCTAAGTATGAGAAAGGTCACTAAATTTCTTGCGTTGAAAACATTTCAGTGGCAACACTGGGTGACAGATTCATTGGAACTTGAAATGGAACTAAGACCATTCATCATTCTTGTTAACAAAATTCTGACTCTCACTACTGCTAAGGATTTTCTGGAATATATTTGTAGCAAAAATCTCATTGAAATATACCCCAATACCAGTATTGTGCTAAGGATCATGCTTGCAACTCCAGTAACTGCTGCCAGTGCCGAGCGGAGCTTCAGCAGAATGAAAATAAAAAATATGTTGCGATCAACAATGTCAAATAAAAGACTGAATGCTCTGGCAATAATATCAATAGAACAGATATTGCAAAATCTCTTGATTATGACAAATTGGTGGAAAATTTTTCTCAAGTTAAAACAAGAAAAAAGTATTTTTATAAACCCTAGAACTTAACCGCAAATGTCAATAAGCGCATTTTGATTTTTGCATTGCTTTTTTATACTATTTCCAGCAAAACCGGAATAGTAGGTATATTGTAATGATCTTTCGTGCCTGTTTGTCTGTTCGTTCCTTCATTCGTAGGTTAGACAGTTAGTTCGTTAACAATATTACGCCAAAAATACTGCCCCGAGTTTCACGAAATTTGACAAAAACATTTTCTTGCGTTGATATTTGTGTTTTTCTGGGGGGTTTTCTATTTTTTTCATTGTGTATTTTTTGTTTCGATGTAGGCATTTCCCATATACAAGTTGAGTTGAATTTTTTTTAATAAATCATTTTTTATATATCGTGTGTTCTAACCTTCTTGTCTAAATAGGTTGGATGAGATAAACCATAAGTGGGCGTTATCGCGATAGCGATATCAGGTTATCGGTTATCCGATATTTTTTCTCGCGTTATCCATTCATCGGTATCGCCGATACTTTTGGTTCCAAACTAGCAATAATCGATGATTTCAGTTTTTGGTTCCAGTTTAGAATAGGAGCGAGCCACGCGTGCATTGGAGGAAGAAATAGGTAGGTCTGAGCTGGGGAGGAGAATCCCCAAAACCTATGAGGAGATGAAGGAGAGCCTCACCAGGTAAGAAACTAATAAACAGTATTCAAATATTCTTACTATTGTATTTTTTAATAACGCTATATATAGTCAATAATCAATATTGTATTATAATTTTGTATTTATCGATTTATCGGTTATCACCTAATCAAGCGATAAATTTATCGTCAGTTATCGATTATCTGTTATCGCCGATAAGGTTATCGTTATCGATTTATCGGTTATCGTGATACATTTTTTCGTTATCGCGCCCACCTATTGGATAAACCATACATAGGAGTACCTCTCGGTTGGCGCTGCGCCCAATCTACCTTAAGGTCCCATTTTCTTTTGTCGAGGACTTCCCTCTAAAACATGGGCAATTGGCTAACTAACAATATTCAATGATAATAAAAACGCTTAAGGACAAGTAGTCCGCATCATTGGGACTACTGAGAATAGTATAAGGGGAGGTGTTTGGAAGATGAAAGGATCCCTTCGTTGGTCACCAGATATATTTATATTCCACTTCGTTTTGTGATCGTCTTTGCTATTGTGCTCCTCATAAGATTGTTGCAAAACGTTGATCGGATTTGGGTAATACGATAACGTTCCGAGAAATTATTACCTGGTTCCAAAAGGTAATGATCAATATTTTTAGCTGGGCGATGAGCAGAAATTCTGATATGATTTTGCCTTCGAGCAAAATGGTGATGAAAACAAGAAGACTGCAATTCTATTTATTTAGTGACTTTGGGTAGCAAATGGAGGAGGAGTTCGAATTAGATTAATTATCGATTTCACGAGCTTATCTTTGATGATTCTTACATACAACTCTCTTAATGTTCGTGCTTTGATAAGATGAATGAATAAAACTCGTCTTAATGTACATCAGTTGCGTAAATGCTATCTCTTAATGCGGAGTAAATGACTTGATTGGTATGACTCGCGAGCGATATGTGAAACTGCTCCTCGAAATGATTATTTCTTTCGAATGAATGATCTCTCTCCTCCTCGATTTGCTCGTTTTATACTTGGACACATTTACAAACATACAAATATATATACATATACAATACTTTTGAAACCCTTTTCTCTCGCGAGAAAATATACTGAAACGATGAAATTTGGTCAAACGCTTTTTTTTCGTCTTCCTTAACAAAAATAAAAATATAATATTGTGGTTGTAATTTGATGCTCACCGAGTGTCGGTTACGATCGATTAACCCATTTTAAGGTTCCCTTTTGAACTAACTTTTACAAAAGTACACAGGAGCGTATACTATGCGACTTTAAGCAAACGGATTATTTTATAGGATGTTATGGCTTATTTAGTTGGTTGTGGTTATAACGGAGTAGAGCGATGGTCGGAGTTAAGGCTTGGGTTTACAGATTTTATGTAGATACATTCGGATAAAGAAGCATATTTTGACATTTATTTGTATATAATATTTTAAAGTCTTCCAAAGTAACATTACAATTGCATTTTATCGAGTGCTCTTTAATGGCAGAATGCTCCTTTCGCTTAAGGATTTTACTCGAAATAAGGTTGATTCCCATATGGCACCAAACTCTAACTTCAAGGGTGCGCAGAGTGCTGCCGATGTATTGGACAAGTAGACACATTGTGCCTTTAAAAATATAAGCAACACTATTGCGCAAACCCATACGAGTTAGATCGTTGATGGTAAGCATAAAAAGGAAAAGCATGCGACAATAGACCATTCGATCCTTACGAAGTTGTATGTAGAGACTAAGTTAAATTTACTAAACTTCGCCGCCTTGATCATTGATGTTCGCTTTTCTGATGAAGGGGAGAAAATATTACTCTCTTATAAACGCAGTCAGTCTTGAATTTGAAGCAAAGTGTTTGTCTAGTTTGTGTTTAAACGAATCAATTGTAGTACTATCAATGAAGTTACGGGGGAAACCGGATGAATTTTAATCGACAAGATTTATTCAGACTGCCCATTTCTGGTAAAATAATGCACCATAAATCTTTTGGTACAGAGAAACCAGGAATTTTAGGGATGTACCTACTGGAGAGTGTGTCTACAAGATTTTGAGTACTTTGTCCAAGTAAAAGGATGGAAAACAATTATTACGGATATAGGATCTTAGGAATTAAAATTCAGAGTGCATAAGATAAGAGGTAGAAGAGACATGGTATCCTCTATGCAAAAGAGTATTAATACAAAAAGTTTGAAATTAATATCTATACTGCTGAAAAAGTGAAACTAGGGCCTGAAAACGCGGGCTTTCGATAGATAGAATTGGTTATAAGACCATTTTGTATAGACATTAGCAAGTCTAAGAAGGAAAGAGTTTCATTATGTTCTCTTCCCATCGTATAAGTTATATTTTGATCCATAAAGTTCAAAAACGTAAAATCATTTCAACGTGAGTTACATTATGGGAAACCCCGTAAGGGGCACGGCAAATTGCCCTCCTGGCCGCCATGCTGGCGGGACTCAGCGCCTCGTCCGGCTCCAGCTTGGCATTCTTTTTTTTCTTCCGCTAACCCCTACTTTGTCTTATGTGACAATTCTCTTTCACCCTGCATCGTCCTTCCATAAACGTTTGTTTGGCTATCTCGGTGTATCAGAGCTGTCCGTCAGGGGGCGCGGCGCCATGGCTGGGTATGCCTGTGTTGGTTGGTGGGTGCCTGAGTCGGAGTGGCGCTCATGGGAGTCTTTACTTTCTCAAACGGTAAATTTTCGAGGCTAGCCGACCATTTTTTAAACGATGGTAGGGTCAGGGGTCAACCGGCTAACCTTCCTGGTTGGTCCGACGCTCCGAGTAGGCGTCGCACGGTTGAAAGTGACTGCGCTGCGCGAGCTAGCACCCCCGTTTATACTTTACTTTATATTGGTAATAATAAGTCTGCGACTTCTGGTTCTCGTACTACGCCTGTCAATAAGTCCTCTTTTCCGCGCTTGTTAGATCCCTTCGCAGAAGAGATATATCCTGATTTGAATTATCCTTGTTTTGTGGTGCTGAATTCCAGTTCCCGGTCTCTGCTTTCTAAATTGGACGTGTTTGATTTGGATGAGGAGTTTGAGTCCCGCTGTGGTGCGCCCCGCCGTATGTGGGCCCGTGGTAGTGGCGATGTAGTGGTTGAGGTATCTTCGCGAGAGCAGCGTGGTCCCATGCGGGATTTGTCCTCCCTTTCGGAGCTCCCGATTTCGGTTGTGCCCCACCCTCGCCTTAATTTTGTTAAGGAAGTGATTTGCTCCAACGAATTATTGCAATAGGATGTCTCGAGACTAAAAAATAAACTTTGGTCCCGGAGGGTTACGGACGTTTATAGGGTGTCTAAGTCTGTTGGTCTCGCTAAGGTTCCTACGAGTACGCTCATTGTCTCCTTTGAGCGACAGGATCTGCCCCAGTTTGTTCGTGCTGGTTATCTTCGTGTCACTGTGTCCCGTTATGTCAAGCTCCCCAGACGTTGCTTTAATTGCCACCAGTTTGGCGATATGAGCAGCAATTGTAGACAGGCTTGTCGATGTGTGCCCTGTGCGTTGACCCACCATGGATCCTCTTGTGGGAATCATGAATGTTGTACCAATTGTGGAGGTTCTCATAACGTGGCTTCTCGTTCTTGTTCTGATGAGGCTTGTTTGGTCCCCGAGTCGGTTGTTGGAGCGCCCTCCGTTTTGATGCCTTATCCTCCCCGGTCTTCGCTCGCCTTTCCCGTTGGCATCACCGATGTCATTGTGAGGGAGGAGGTTCACCCGGTTCCGTCTTCCTTGACCTCCTACCACGGTTCCTTCTTCTTTGCCCCTTACCTCTGTTCAGTCTTCAATGCCTTCTATCTCAGTTTCGTCTCTCTTGCCTCCTAACCATGTTCCTTCATCCTGACCCTGTTCCTTCCTCACACTCTGGCCCTGTTCCTTCCTTTCCATCTGACACAATTCCCTCCTTACCCTCTGACCCTGTTCCCTTCTCTCCCTCTGCCCATGTTCCGTTTTCTGCTGTTCCATCTTCTTCGCATTTTAGTTCCCGTCCGTCTCTGCTCGATCTTTCTTTGTCTTCGGGTCATGAGCCGTCCACGTTGGGGGTTTGGTCTGGCTCTTCGCCATTGCCTCCCTCCGTTTACGCTGCCAAGTCCCTGTCGGGTGTGTCCCCGGCTCATCGCTATTTGTCCCCTGTCCCCTATGGGCCTTCTAGTCGTCGGGAACCTTCAACGGTTTCCGTCATCAGAATCCCGATGTTGGTGTCGAGACGACAGTAATATCTGTCATCACACAGTAGAATTGTAAAAGGCTTCTCCCGAAGTGGGAGGAACTCCAGTTCTTGCTTTCTAGTCTTCGGTCCTTAGGGGTCTGTTTGCAAGAAAATAAGCCCGGGACTCGCCCCTTCCTGGTACTTTCGCACTTCCGGGTGTTTAATTCCCCCCCCCCTCCCGCCGGGGAAGTGTTCCATTGTGGTGCTTCTCTTTTAATTTCCTCTTTGCTATTTTCGGCACCACTTACCCTTCGTAGTACCTTGCAGGCTGTTTCTGCGAGAGTTTTTATTTCCAAGCTTCTAACTGTTTGTTCTGTGTACATCTCCCCGAATTTTAATTTAGGTCGGTCTGACCTTTTAGAGCTCAGAAGTCAGTTACCTACCCCGTTTTTGTTACTTGGTGATTTTAATGCTCGCCACCCATCTTGGGGTGAAACTGCCTGTAATCCCTGGGGCGGAGTGGTTGAGTACCTCTTATTATCTGATTTCCTTTGTCTTTTAAATTCCGGCGATTTTACTTTTTACCATGTTCAAACGGATTCTTTTATTGCTGTAAACTTGTCTTTATGTTCGCCTGACTGTTTCCTCGATTTCCGGTGGTCGATTCGGGACGACCTTTTCGGGAATGATCACTTCCCGATCGTCCTGTTGGCCGCCCTTCCTGGCCTATGCCTTTACCTCCTTCCTCGTTGGGATCTGCGACGAGCAAATTGATGCCGTCCGGGGTTCAATCGATACCGTAGATTCAGCGGTCTCATATTTTACTACTCATATTTTTGAGGTTGCTAAGCGCTTTATTCCGCGGAGGTGCCCTGTTGCGGGGCGCTCCACCATCCCCTGATGGTCAAGAGATTGCGCATCGGCTATTTATGCCTATCAGTTGGCCCATTCCCGTTATAGGCGGAACCCAACCATCTCGAATAGAGTCGATCAGAACCGGGCTCGTGCCATCCGCTAGAGGACCCTCCGTCGTGCCCGCCGTGAGTCTTGGCGCCAGTACGTATCCTCATCTCTTCGTCCACGCCACTGACTGGGGCTTGGAAGCGAGTCAATGAGACTCGTGGCCGCTACGCTGATCATGCCATCACCACTCTGGATATCGGAGGATCGCTTGTGCCAGATAGCCGGTTGGTCAGCGAAGCTTTGTCTGGCCATTTGCTTCGGTTTCTCGATCATAAGGCCGCTATAGTCTCGTCTTTAAGATTTTACCACGTGCGCCACCTACTCTTATAATGCTCTCTTTTCCATCTATGAGCTGCGGGATGCTTTGTTTCACTGTGGCCATACCTCTCTCGGTGATGATTGCATCCACTACGACTTTCTCCGTCGTCTCCATCCCCACTTTAAGTTATTTTTGGTTGACCTTTACAACTTGCTTTGGATTAAAGGGATCTATCCGTCATCCTAGCGTGTGTGTCTACCCTTTCTCAAGCCCGGTAGGAACGGTTTGGACATCAGCCACTATCGCCCGATTGCTCTTACGAGCTGCCTCAGTAAGTCATTCGAGAGGATGGTTCAAGTTCGCCTCACGTGTTTTTTGGAAGACGTTTGGAAGACGCTGTTTTACGGGCATTTTCCTCCAGGCATCAGTTGTTAGCAGTGTTCTTCGACATTCAGAAGGCCTACGATGCCACCTGGAGATATGGTATTTGACTTCAGTTATATGATTGATGTATGAAGGGCTTTTTACCGGTTTTTATTCAAGAATTTTTATCGTATCGTAATTTTAAGGTCCGTATTGGGGATGCTTTCTCAGGCTTGCGGGTTCAAGAGGAGGCTGTTCTCTAGGGATGTGTTTTAAGTGTGACATGTTTCGCCCTTGTCATTAATAGTCTGGTGTCCACTCTTCCGGGGGGGAGGGGGGGGGGTTGGCTTCTGTCTTCATGGATGACTTGGCTTTATTTTGTTCATCTCCCTGCCCTTCTTCTGCTACCCGTCGATTAAAACTGGCAATTGATGCCGTGTCGGGTCGTGCTGTCTCCAAGGGTTTCCGTTTTACGGTCACCAAAACGAATGCCATGCATTTTTATTGGGGTTGTGGTGCCGTTGCTCCCCTCCCCTCTTCTTGGACGGCATGGCGGTTGAGTATGTCCTCGTTTTTTAGTTCTTGGGTTTAACGCTTGATAGCAAGCTCACTTGAGTGCCCCATTTGTGTCGCTTGAGGGCTTCTTGTTTGAAGGCTATGGATTTTTTTCAGATTTTAACACAATTGGGGTAGTGATATGCTCACCTTATGGTCGCTTTATTCGGCGCTGGTTCAATCCCGGCTGGACTACGGTTGCCAGGTGTCTCTTCAGGGTCTTTTTCGGCCTTGAGGTTACTGGACTCTGTTCTTTCGCTTGGGGCCCGTCTAAGAAGGGGAACCTTTCGCACCTTGCCTATCCCTAGCCTCTTTGTAGAGGGTGGCGTGCTTCCCATCCGATATCACTGGCTGCAAATGTGCCTACGATCCCTGTTTCGTATTCAGCAGTACCCTTCATCCCCAGTCTATGAATGCCTTTTTGACCCGTCCTCTTCGGCATCTTTTGATCGGCGGCCATCTCTACCTAGGCCTCTGGGGATCCGGGTTGGGGACCATCTCACCTCCTTGGGTGTTCCCGGGGTGTTGGCCCTCTCATTCCCTCCGTCTCCGTATTGGAGAGTTCGCCCTCATGGCGTCTGCACTGTTTTTTGGCATTTTGAGAAAGGATTTACTGACCCCCGTCTATTAAAGTGCCTGTTTCTTGAACATGCGTGTTCTCATGCGCTCTTGCGTTCCATCTATACTGACGGCTCGAAGTCTGATCTTAGTGTTGGAGCGGCCGCGGTGTCCTCTATGGAGTCCTTCCCATCCGCTTTCCCTCCTGTAGCATCCCTTTTTCCGCAGAGTTGAGGGCTATTCTTTTGGTTTTTAATTTGATTTTATCCCTCAATTCTTCGGATTTTATTGTTTTTTTTTAGCAATGCCTTGCCTTCATTGGAGGCGGTTCGTTCTTTTACGTCCACCCATCCTTTGGTTTTACGGATTCGTTCCTGGCTAGTTAGAAATGCTTCCCGTTACAGGGTGGCGTTCTGTTGTGTTCCCGGGCAACGATAGGCTGATCGGCTAGCCCATTCGGCCGCCCTCGAGGTCCCGGATTGCCGCCCCTCTGCCCTTTAAGAATTCCTACCCCGTAATCAGGGCGTGTATCTTTCGTTTGTGTCAGAGAGAGTTAGATTCGTTCTTCCCTTCTAAGCTGTCCCCTATTAAACGTTCTGTCTGTCCCTGGTCATCTAGCTCTCAGCGACTCCGGTCTTGGTAGGTTGCTCTTTGCCGGTTGCGAATTGGGCCCACGCGACTAACCCATGGCTATTTAGTTTCTGGTGGAGGCCGAATTGCCCCTGGTTGTCCCTTTTGTGATGGCGAGATGTCTGTGTCTCACATTTTAGTAGTTTGTCCCCGCCTTGCTTCTCTTCGAAATTCTTGCTTTCCTACACTTTCTGGCGTCGCTTCCCTTGCTCGACTTCGCTTTCTTTTAACAGAGGACTCCCTCCTTACATTTCTATCACTAAATGGCGTTTTATCCATTTTTAAAATTGTCTTTCCATTTTTGTGTTTAGGTTTATTGTTTTATATTTTGTCTTACGCCCTCCCGTGTGGCTGGCGCATGTCATTTGTTTATTGCCCCAGCCGCCCTTGTTTTTAGAATGTGTGCTGTATGCCTGTAATTTAAATGTGCGTCTATGTGTGTTGTGCTGTTTTCTTTAAATCCTTTACTTTTACCCACTATATTGAGTGTTTCCCGCGCCCTTTATGACCTTTTTTGGATGACCCCGATTTATCAGTGCTGCCAGTAAGAGTCCATTACGATCGGACGGCTGCCACCTCGTTATCCCTTAAACCTAAACCAATATGAGAAACGACCATCGAATCATCGAGGAAACGCTAATAGAAGATAAGTGGGTAGTCGGGAGGAGATTGATTGAAGAAAATATCTTCAAGGTAGGTCATGAAAAAATATGCCGATAAGATTTTTTTTCATTTAAGAGACCATCTGGCGACTGCCTACTAGGGCAAAAGTCGCCGTACTCACGCTAAAGCCTACTAGTAGGCTAGATTAAAAAACAAGTAACAACATGTAAATAACAAAGACAAAAAGAGGAACAAAGGCTAACAAAACAGCCACAACAGCAAATAAAAACAAATAAACAAAAACGCAACAAGAAGGAAGCGCGCTCCGGCGTCGGAGGTAGGCCCTGCCGATAAGGGAGTAACTATAGAACTCATACTGACGCTAATAATTTTTTTATAAAGTTTACTATTAAATTTAAAGAGGGGTTCTCTAAATATTAACTATAAAAGTTGTTTAAAAATCGCCTTGGAGAATCCTCGAAAAGACTGGTTAGAATAATATCAATAGCTTGTGCACAGGTACTTATTTCGATTTATACACAGTCGCCAGATAGCCCCTTAAAAAAAAAAATCGATTTATACACAAATGACCTTTCTATATAAAAGCCCATTATTTTGCTCGCCTTCTTGGTAACTTATGTGCGTTGTTGACTGTGTTTTAGGTTACTCGATACTGTTTACTCTTAAATCTGTTCTTTTGTCTACGCTTTTCAATCGTTTTCCATTCATTGAGTTAGATACTTTTTCATTTTTATTTCCTATGTGGAGCACTTGGCCCTTTTCCGCGTTGAAACACATTTACCAAGTTTGGGCCCAACGTGATGACTTGTTTAAATTACATTTCATATCTTCTAATTTCTTATGCGAGTTCACAGCATTAGCATTTTGTATCATCTGCGTATTTTGAAACAATACATGTCACACCTTCATCAATGTCTTTAATTTAGATTAGAGAGAGGACAGTTGCATCGAGCCATTTACACGCCTTGTCATTTATGACTACTCTCTGCCTTCATTTGCTGAGCCGATTCTCAATCCATCTTGATATGTCTCCTTGTATTCTGTGTGATTGTAATTTTATGATTAGGCGTTTGTGAGAAACTTCATCGAAGACTTTCATGAAATCAAGGTATATAATATTAACGGCTTTACTCTCATCGTATAGATTATGAACATCGTGGAAGAAGTCTAAAAGGTTTGAGAAGCAAGAACGTTTGTTACGGAAGCCATGCTGGGTGTATTTAAGAAAGCTGTTTGCCTCTAAATAGTAGCTGATTGGGCGATAGTTACCATCTATAGATATGCTACCTTTTTGTGAATATTGGTGTTACATTAGTGAGCTTCCACTTGTCTGGCATAGTGCCCGTCTGCAAGGATCTATTGAAAAGTAGTGCAAGTTATTTGAAAAGCTCATTCTTAACTTCTTTTAGAACTCTTGGTGAAATATTGTCTGGCTACACAGATTTATTTGAGTTAAGATCTCCCCAAATTTTAGCACATTATTTTCTGTAGTGAATACTGATGCGAAGAATGTAATAAGGGTGTAACTTATCACATCTTCATTGTTTATAAAATCCCCCTTTTCATCCACTAATGGCCCAATAGTTGATTGATCTACTTTTCCCTTCTGATATATCTATAGAATTATTAATGGTTTATTTTACTTGAATTTATTATGTGTATCTCCATGGCCATTTAAGTTCCTGGATTACTTTTTGGCTCTGCGCCGAGGCTTATGGAATTCTTTCGTTTATCTTTATTATTCGTGTGTTTAAATTTCTCTTGAGCCTTTAGGGACAATAGACATTGTAATATGGAATAAGACACCCCCCAAAAACTAAAAATGAGCACTTTGAAGTGTTTTATGAAATCTTATAATCACTTCACGTCGAACCAAAATAACATTTGATGTAAGGGAATCTGAATGGATAAGTGTTCTAAAAAGAGCACTGCTCTCGCATAGTAATATAACAATGCCCTCTGGGGCATTCCTATAAAAAATAATAATCAGGGAGAAATTATGTTCATTTATATATATATATATATATATATATATATATATATATATATATATATATATATATATATATATATATATATATATATATATATATGTAATCGCGAGGAATTGCGATTAACAAGAAAAATGCGCAACGGCTGTTTTCCCGATTAATAAGGACTTGAAGCAGGTAGATTGAGGAACATCAGGATATTGAAGTCACCAAAGCAAAAAAAAAAATATTATTGAACTAGATCTTTTGCACTTTACAAAAGTTTTTTAATTAAGTTATGACATAAATTAAGTTCGAGGTCAATTGTGGACAAAGTCTAAAGGAGGCCGGAAGAATAGAGCCTTTAAGAGTTACACCTTAATGTCTGCTTTATGTACACGACTATATACAAAGATAAATTACATGAATCAGAGAGATCGGACTGAAGGATATATAACGCGATATATTGCTATACAAAAATAGTAATCCCTTTGGTCTGGCTTCACACAGTTATATATTCAATTTAAGCCACGACCTACAAGTTCCCCGTCCAACTAAGCCTCCTTGAATGGACCGTAAGGTCTTCTAGGGTACCTTCTTTCCTTGTTGTTACTCCTTGTTGTTACTTCCCTCTTATGTACCGGCCTGTTGATTGATCAGTATTAACATAACGCGACTTTTGATTGGCTACTGCCGAACATATTGATAAGGAAGGCACTCCGACTATTGGGTAAAATCCTCTGTGGGCAGTGGCATGTTGCCATGGATAAGTATCCGGTTTATTCTGGATTCTGCCTTGATTATAATGTTTGCCTAAGTTTGCCTTGACCAACTCTAACAGAGATAACTGTGCTCCGTTTACTACCGTGTGACATTCTTGTAAACAGCGTTAACTTTACTTTTCTCTCTCTCTCTCTCTGTATTTTATGTGTGTAGCGACTCTCGCGTGTGTCCTAATTTGGACGTATACGCCGGTCGCTACATATCCTCCAATATTCTCTGTATAACATTCAATTTGTATCCCTTAAATATCCTCTCTTTTATTCAATTTACTTTTGTATAATAATAACTTCAAATCATAGATTATTGTAAGATTATAATATATCCTATTTTTGTTAACTTGAATTATTACATTCTCATTATAGCTAGGAGAATTGAAATCCACGTTATCGTTACGGTACGATCAGTCAAATCCAAACAAGAAAATTATGTACGTACTGATTATTGCATTTGCTATCTAAGGCCAAAATCATTCATGCAATAGTTAGAACCGCTTCATAAAAATGGTGCTCAGACCCGAGAGGGGGAGCGTTAGCCCTTGGATAACAATTCCAAACGGGTTCTCTTCATTTCTTCAAATTCTGCTCCGCTTCTAGGAGGGGGCTTGTGTAGCGTACGAGAAGTGCAGGTGAGCTGCTTAAAAGCTTTGCGTGAATGGGTCTTTTTTAGACTAAGGGTGGCCAAATGGATTTGCCGCTGGCTAACAGTGGTCCAGCGCCGCGGAAAGCTGTTCGCAACTCGCCTACGAAATTATTATTTTTTTGCCCCCTTTTCTACTATCTTCTATCTACAAGTAATACCTCTCTTTTTTGAAAAAGCCCGAATAAAAAGTCGTCAAATAACCGAGTTTTTTGTGCGTTCCCTAAGCTGGTGAGATCTATGCAAGCAGTGCAATACTACAATTAATAGAGATGCAAAACTACAAAATTATAACGAGTGCTTAAGGATAATGCCAAACCGCTTAAAGAAATGAAGAGAGCTCGTGCTGAATACTTAGGAACAATAATCTCTGAAACTAAGACCATCGCTCCCCTGAAGTTCAATCTTCAGTCCGAAAGGCAATTAGTAAATTTTATAACAGTAAATACCACTAACATAATAATTTAGATATCTCCAAACGTAAAAAGAATAAATAGCTTAATCATCTTTTTCAAAATTACTGTCATTTTCCTAAGCAATTCCTTATTGGTACGCCTAACTAAATCATTGTTTTCTTTCCGTTAACTCGGAGAACTTTAGTAACATTTTAAAAACAAACAAAAGATAGAATATAATACTTTTAGTTGAATAAATATAAAAATCTGTTCAGAAGACTGTAGGTAATAATTACAACTCAATAGCTGCTATACCTTTAATTTAAATGGAATTAATCGATGATTTAAAAGAGAATTTGTGATTTGAGCATAAAAATGAGAGATATGGTGGCATTTGGCAACTATTGATAGGATGGTTCCCAGACATCATTATGTCAGGTAATCAAATATCGAAAATTAGGGCTAAATTAGTTTAATCTTATAAAAAAAACAATTAATACACTGGTTTGGTTTTATTTTTTGTAAAAAATAATAATTTTTTAATTAAAAACAAACAATATACAATAAACTAAACTCCAAAAACTTCTATTTGAATGTATTAAACGCTATAAATATGAAATAATTTCCTGTAAGGATAACCAACTACGTAGTTTACGACGCACTAGTAAATTACGTCGTAGCGGCCGGGAAGCGCGGGTCGGCTAGTTGAAACCTGGCACGAACTTACTCACATAGACACCCATGGTGAGGGTTATAAATAGGACCCCCTGACTCGAAGAATGAGAGCCGATCAGGAGTTCGTACAGCGGATACATACTGTTACCTGTAGAGCCTACCATACTCCTACCAGTACTTATCGCAATTACTTATGCCACTGCACCGATTATAAGCTACTGATTTACTCGTCTCTGTCGGTCTCACCGGGAAGTGAATTGCATTTAGGCTCGTTACGACTTTCCCCTGTTTCCAGGACAACCACCCTTTGTGTATTGCAGTTTAGATTATTTTATGCAGAGGGAGGGTTAACTTTGGGGGGTATTCTGGACTCATTCCAGTGGATGCAGTTTTTTATTATTGTATACTACGATTGATTTGGATTTTGACGAGTCTTGATGATGATGCTTTTTGTTTTTGACACATTCTTGTGTATGGTTTGAATTGCATATTGTATATGCATGAAGGACACAATCCTATGGATTGTTTAAATTGTATATTGTAGATGCATGATCTGACACAATCCTATGGATGCATTTTGTGGGTGGGTTTTGACAGATGCAGATGACCTTTGATAGGCCCTTGCAGCTTTTGTTATCCGTGACAGGTATTTGGAGTATTTCTATTCATCTTACGCCCCATTCTTAGGTTCTCGTTATCGACACCTACAATATTTATAAAGGACGTAAGACGGGGTATATTCCTGTACCAATTGTCTGGAGTAGCACTGCTTATTTTATAACGACGTGCTGTCGTTGGTGGTTTAATCCTGTGATATTTTTTACCTGTCTCTGCACTATATTTATTAAATATATTTGAGGAAGCATTCCCTGTATTATTATATCCTGGAAGATATCTGAGCACCTATTTATTCATGTTTTGGGCCAAGAGAACTTAGTTCCTTGTGTTGCCTTTACAATTTCATAATAATGTAAAACATTGTAAAATAAATTAATGTAACTCGAATGTACAAATTTAATCTTCTTATGAACTCATATAGAATCATTAGCCAGCAAATTTTAACTTTGTCTCTGCTACTTGAGTAAATCTTGGTGTAACTAACTAATTTTGGTGCTCTGATTCCAAATTTATGCTCAGATTTGTCCTAGCACGTAAGGTTCCTGAGTTATGCAACTAGGCTATATGGCTCACTTTGTTACATTGGATCAATTAATGATATAATTACTACAAGTTTGAGAAGAATGAGACGTTTCTGAGTAAAGGTTTGGAATCGGGGCACCCTATTTGGCATTTTGTACGTCCTTTTGCAGACCCAGACAAGATATGTATTGCATATAAAGGAGGTAGTACTCACCTAACTATAAATTTCTTCAAAAATGTTTGAGACTCTTGCTCTTGCGCTTGTACGTGGATATGGGATCATCCAGTTGTAGGAATCAGCAGTAGTCACTCATCATGTTTTCGTTGAAGCGGCCTTGATACCTGCTTTCTATCATTGGGATATCTCGATGGGACCTTTCTTCATGTTCGTCACTAATATCACCAATATTAGATGGAAAGAAATCTAGATGCGAATACAAGAAATGCATCTTAAGAGACATCCGAGACCCCATTCCTTGATAGGCCTTTAGCATGTTGTCCACTAGTTCTTCATAGTTTTCAGCCCTATGATTACCAAGAAAGTTCTGCACTACGTGGACAAATGAATCCCATGCTGCCAATTCAAGTGGAGTTAGTTTATTTCTGAACTCCCTGTCACGTATCAATTCTGCGAACTCCGGCCCTACAAAAATGCCAGCTTTAAGTTTAGCATCGGTTTTCTTTGCACCAAATTTCTCTTTGAGATAATGGAATCCATCAGAATCATGGCCATTGCTTTAACAAAATTCGTGATAAGCCCAAGTTTGAAATGAAGTGGTGAAAGGTAGATCTTCTGTTGAGTACCAAAGGCATATGCTTCACATTGTATCGGCCAACTATATGTTATTCTCTTTCGGACCAACTCTTGACAATATAATGATTCCTGTCGTCATGGCTGTTCCATAGACATAAGCAGCACATATTCTTTTTATATCCTAGCTGCAGTCCAAAAAGTAAATAAATTACTTTTAGATCACCACATATATTCCACTTATGATGCGAGTAATGAACACCTTCCAAAATAAATTTCATTGAGTCATATGTCTCTATCATCCCAACACTAAGTGCGACAGGAATTGAAGGTTTTTGTTGCCATCGTGTAGCAACACAGCTTTGAGGCTAGCAGTGCTTGCATCGATGAATAGTCTCCAATCATCAGGTAAAAGCTCGTGTCCTAGCTGATTCATGAGGCCATTAACATCAAACAGAAACAAGCACCATCTTCTTCTTTATAGAAGGCAGCTAAGGCATCATGGCGTTTACAGAAAATACATATTTTTGCACCGTGCTCTAGAAGATTCCATTGCTGTAGTCTGGAGCGCAACAGTTCTGCGTTATCTTTTGACGATGACAAATCCCTCACGAAACCATTCAATCTTTTTTGATTTATCAACTGGATTTTCTTTTCCTTAGAATCATCCTCATACATTTCATCGTCATTGTTATCCTCCTCTTCAGGCGATGAATCATCTTTTTTAACTGCACTAGCTGATGGAGGAGCTGGGATTGGCATCTTCATATTGTGGGGGACTGGTTTTATAGCTGACTTACAATCTAGATATACAATTTTGACTTCTTCTTATTTGAGAATCCCGCAATATTTGTCAAACAAAAGTAACAATCAAAAACATGATTTTTTGGCTCATGCCACACAATTGGTACAGAAAAAGGCATACCCTTCCGATTGCCATTTAACCACTGTGTGAGCCCCGTATAACACACAGTACAAAATTTGTGAGGTGCCCAGGGCTTGTCTTGGTCACCAACTTTGCAACCAAAATAATAATTGTATGCAGTTTTCACTCTTTTAGCTAAATTTTTCCACTGGTTGCTTGGAGTATATCTTTTACAGATATAACAAAAGTTGTCTGGGCTATTTATACATCCTAGCTATTTAGTTACATATGTGTAACTAAAAAGTATGTGTGTAACTCAGGAACCTTACGTGCTAGAACCATTCTGATTACAGATTCGGAATCAGCATACTCGATTTAGTATAAATCATATGCTAATACCCAAGTAGTAAACTCATTGTTCACTAGTGGAATGTACAAAAATTAAGTAATCTGTTAAATACCGTCGTGTATGCGGGTGGTTTACATAAAAGGTAAATTGGAAGTGCCTCAGGAGGAAGAATAATAATACATAGGAAGAGATAAATACCCGAATAGAGCTATGTAGATCTGAAGAATTTCCAAGTTCCTGCCGAATAATGAATATTGACTTCAGCTCCGAAGATTTCTTTCTTACCCTTAAAGAATTCCCCGATCACCTTTATTTAACCTGCAATCCAGAAATACAGCCTTCAATCACGAAATAAGTTAATCTTACCCTTTGTAGTCAGTGTCTTCCGTAAAAGGCACTCCCAGAAGAATCGATATGGTAGCCACTAACTCGAACCAAGAAACCTATCTGGCTACCCAGGAGTGGTAACAAAAATCGGTGATAAATCACCTGTAGAGGTGCGAAGATATATCAGAGAAAATTCTTTCCAACGCGTGAATATAAATAACTCATTAAATTATCAACTCACAACGGACTCGCCGTAGCGTGATGGCTAGAGTGCTGGCATTTGGATTCAAAGACCCGCGATCGAAACTCCTCAAAGTAAAAAAAAATTACGAAGAAAATTCACGAAAAAAACGGAATTCAAGGAAAACGACTTCAAGGGCTAACTCATCACGTCAAGTTAATTGGAAGATGCATCAAGAAAGGAAGGATACGAAGATCAAGAATTAACTCAGCCAACTTGAAGAAGAAGGAATCTCAGCCAACAAGAATACGAAGAGTCAGATAAATGCAAGACAATGTTTGAAGCGGCAACTTCCGTCTAGAAGAAATAAATAGATTCGAATATAGAAAATCAAGATGAAGTATGACATTGATTATTAAGAAAAGTTATAATAAATGCCCCCCCCCTCCCATACACCCTTGGTAACGAAACTACTCACAACAGGACAACCACAGTTATAAGCTTTTTTCCTAGCAATTAATCAGTTCGCGATATCTTTGGTTCCATCAATTGGGTTTATCATTATGTACTGGACGTCGATTTCTCAATAATATACATGTGTGGTGCACACAATATGTGCACACATAAACCCATAAAGTATTAATGTGTACACTCAACCAATGTAAATAAATTTATGTGTGTAAAACGAAACATAAAGAAACTCAAATGAAACATTGTAACTGGTAACAGGATATTTTAGAACCGTTCTCATTTTTATTTACCGAAAAGACCATCGTCGCGGTGAAAAGGTAAACTGGGAATGAGACTAATTATTCTTTGGTTACAAAAGGGAACCTTGAAATGGGTTAACCCGATCGTAACGACACTCGGTGAGTATCAAATTACAACCACAATATTATATTTCTATTTTGTTAAGGAAGACGAAAAAAAGCGTTTGACCAAATTTCACCGTTTCAGTATATTTTCTCACGAGAAAAAAGGTTTTCAAAAGTATTATATATATATATATATATATATATATATATATATATATATATATATATATATATATATATATATATATATATATATATATATATATATATATATATATGTTTGTAAATGTGTCCAAGTATAAAACGAGCAAATCGAGGAGGAGAGAGATCATTCATTCAAGAGAAATCATTTCGAAGAGCAGTTTCATATATCGCTCGCGAGTCATACCAATCGAGTCATCGTACCAAAACACGAACATTAAGAGAGTTGTATTTAAGCATCATCAAAGATAAGCCCGTGAAATCGATAATCAATCTAATTCGAATTCTCCTCCATTTGCTACCCAAAGCCACTAAATAAATATAACTGCAGTCTTCTTGTTTCCATCACCATTTTGCTCGAAGGCAAAATCACATCAGAATTTTTGCTCATCGCCCAGCCAAAAATATTCATCATTACCTTTTGGAGTCAAGTAATAATTTCTCGGAACGTTATTGTATCACCCAAATCCAGTTTAACGATCAATGTTTCGCAACAATCTTATGGGGAGCGCAATAGCAAAGAGGATCACAAAACGAGGTGGAATATAAATATATGTGGTGATCCTCTCATCATCCAAAAATCCATGAACCTCCAAGCTGCCCCCCCCCCCTATACATGCTTGCACCATATTGAGGCAAATTTTGGTGAATAGTTCCCACGAACTGTTGATGTTAGTAATGTTAGTTAGAAAGCTCCACTCCGTTTGGTTAAATATTCTTCTAAGTTTGCGAAAATTTGCCGTTTTCAAACGAGTATTTTTCTCATAGCTGGTGCTTGGTTTACTGTTATTAAAATGAATACAGACAGTTATTTGGTCATGATAGATATTACGAAAAATGTCAACTTCAATATCATCAACCAGGTCTTCTTGTTTTGCAAATACAAGGTCAAGTATATTATTTCCGTGAGTTGGAGATTGAACAAGTTGAAAAGCAAACTTTCTTGAAGTTAGCATACACTTCATCTTCAGAATGTGAATACAGCGTGCAGCCCCATTTAGATAGGTGTAATTTGAAATCCCCTGAAATTGGGGTATCTCGAGTCTTACTTACTTCTGCAATTTTTTCGTAAAACTCTTGGTCATTTTATACTGACATTCCTTGGGGTCTGTATATGAATGCAAGGGTAATTTTTGTTTCATGATTGTTTTTAAGAGAATGGAAGCTATATCAATGTTCATATTTGGGGGGTTCGACAGTAGGGCTAAGACCTTTTTGATGAAAAAAGTAGGCCTCCTTCATCTTTGTTTAACTCTACTACTTTTAAATTTTGCATTGCAAAATGACATCAAAATGTTCTGAAAACACAATTTCTTCTGAGTCTGAAAATTTATTACAAGGTCATTCACATAAAAAAGCTTAAGCAAAGTAGAACGAGAGAGAGAGAGAGAGAGAGAGAGAGAGAGAGAGAGAGAGAGAGAGAGAGAGAGAGAGAGAGAGAGAGAGAGAGAGAGAGGAGGAGGAAGAGGACAAGGAAGAGAGGGAGATGCGGAGAGAGAGTGCTTGTGTTACAAGGAAAAACAGTACATCATAAGTTCTTGCGAATCATACGGAGACATCGTTTGCAAAGGCCTAATAATAAGTATGAGGGAAAGTATAGCCAAAAAATGAAGGCTCTCTCCCCCCCCCCCTCACCCTTCGCAATATTATAGTAAGGAAATGGAAGAACGACCTAGGAATTTTGACAGAATAGCTGAACGAAAATGAGAGGGAGAATGAGAAAGAGAGAATAACAGAGAGAATGAGGGAGGTGTAATGAGAAATATAAATGGATATATAGGATGGAAGAGAGATAATGATAAAGAGAATGAGAGAGATATAGAGAGCTAATGATGGAGAGAGAATCAGATAGAGAATGAGAGAGTGAGAATGAGAGCGAGGAAGTGAAAGAGAGAGAAAGATAATGAGGGAGAATGAGAGAGAGAATGAAAGAGATAATAAAAGAGAGATAATAGAGAGAATGTGAGAGAGAGAATGGTAGAGATATGATGAGAGAGAAAGAATTATAGAATGATTTAGAGTATGAGAGAAAAAATGAAAGAGAAAGAATAAGAGATAATAGGATAGAATGACAGAGAGAGAGAGAGAGAGAGAGAGAGAGAGAGAGAGAGAGAATGGGGGAGAGAAAGAATGAGAGATAATGAGAGCGATTGAGATAGAGACAGTTAGACGGGGGGTGGGGGTGGGGAGAGGGTGTGTCTGTAATGAGCCTCCGTCGGTGGTTATCGAGATAAAAGCCTCCCCTCTTTCCCTCCTTTTCCTTCGGAAGGTAGTAACTTGCTCTGGGAAACACATTCCCCTACAAGCCGGAGACACGCTAGACTCTCCCAATTTAAGGGAAATAAAACTAGAGCTTGTTGAGAGGCAGAATGATCAGTTCATTCGAGTCATGTAAGAGTTCATCCCATTCCCCACCCCTGAGAAGACTTGAAGTAACGCCTGTCATATCAGGCGTCTTCATATTTCTTTGTATCAAAAACGACGTCTTCTGCTAATTGCGCAAATATACTCGGGACTTCGACGCATTTCAAGGTCAAACGTCACCTCTAAATGTCACTCTATCTTCATCGACGAGCAACTCCAAATCGAAGCCTTCCCTTCATAGTATAACTTCACCGAACTCCAAGACCATTTAATTTATTTCACGCCTTGTCACACACCTTTACATCATAGGAAAAGCGTAATTATCAATTCTTATATACTTAGTGTTTCGACAGTGCCTAAAGTGAAGCGCTATATTCAGTACAATGAATAAATTAATTATCATTATTAATTGCGGTCAAAGTGGTGAATAATTCCATCTTTTATGTGGCGCCATATAATTTAGAATATTCAGTTTATATCGTTAAATTAATTATATAATCTAATAGAGCACAAAATCTTTTTCTTTTCACTCTCCAAATTTAGTCCGAGAAGTCAATGCCTTTTCTGATTTCGAATGCGAATAAAAGCAAATAGGTCTTACTGGCATACAGTTCACTGCCGGTGATGCCAACAAAAGCGGTGCCAATAGTGGGCACAACGGAGGCTTAAATAGATGAATTGCCAACTAAGAGAGTGCCACAATCCATATATAACTTATTTCTGTTTACTTCACTTACGTAATAAGTTGCAAACTTTATAAAGAACAGAAGAGTGAAAAATCAACATAACCCCTATTTGAGCGAAGTTGCACTATTTGGGTGCGAATATTGTCTACTCTCACTGAGTCTCACCAAGTTAATCTCCAAGTTAATGAAGTCAAAAGAAAGCTTAATTTCCTATGGGTTTGACTTAATTTAGCTTTTAGTACAAGTACCAAGCGCAATTTTCTTATGTATTATTTTAAGCTCATTATTATATTAAGCTTTTATCTCATAGAACATACATATATTGCAGAATTTAGTTTATCTAAACACATGTGAACAAGATACATCGAAGTGTATTTTTACAAAATTTTATAATATACACATCTTAATTATCCCTATACATTATTCCCTGAATAGAAGAAAGAAAAGAATGGGAAGAAGCTACATAATCGCTTATTTTGGCAAGCTTTTCACACATCGAGACTTCACGGTATGCCCACGTTTAAGATATTATAGAACTTTAATTATATATATATATATATATATATATATATATATATATATATATATATATATATGAAAAATAAATCACAATAATACGTGATATGGTTAATGCTCAATAACTCAGGAACTAAGAAAAGATGATAGATACACAAGCGATTTCGTCTGTTTATATGACCAAACCAAACAAGAATCGAACATAGACTAGGGGAGAAGGAAGAGAGAGATAGCAAAGCGGAATAAAATAATAGAACCTTTATCCGTTTAAGAAAGTGAGGTTCGAACCTAATTAGTTCCAATAAACACTATTATTTCCCAATCATTTAAGAAGCCTACTTTCACATGTGACGGGTGTTTGAGTTGGGCCTAACGTAAAGAGGAGAAAATGAGCCGGACAAGGATGGGATAGATAGGCCGGAAATCGTGGCAAAGGATGAAATTGAATAAAAATTTACACTTCTCACCACACACATAGCCAATTACAACACTGCTTTCTTTCCTCTCCCGACTTCACAGCACAACACATACACACACTTTCTGTTCCGAGGAATCCTGCCGATGGATATCTATATCCACATACTTCTGACGCGGAACAGGGCTTCCTCTGCCCCGAGGTGACGAAGGCTTCAACCCTGAACGCTGTTTGGTGTCAAAAACATAAGACTTCCTGGTACCTCGCCTCAAAGAAGACAGGCTCCTGGCGCCCTCGGGCCAACCAGCGATTGTCATACTGACCTTTATGTAGATTTTCATTATCCGGTCGAGGATCCTTCTGGATCAAAGAAGTATTGGCGTCGACTAACTAACTTGAATAAAAAGCTTTAGAGAACTGGGAATGGGGTGGGAGAGAGTATGTGTGCTGGCAAACAAAGCGAATCAATTTCATAGTCAGTCTCAAACTCTCCCCAAGAGTTACTTGAAGGTCTACAATTCACCCCCCCCCCCTCCCCGCGCCCTCCTCCCAAGTACATTTAGTGTTGAAAAAGTTTGGTGGAGCCTTTCTCCTTCTGTTTATCTCTCTCTCTCTCTTGTGTGTGTGTGTGTGTGTGTGTGTGTGTGTGTGTGTACGAGTGGAGTGAGATGAAATGGATCGCCATCTGTTACTCGGCTCTGTGCGCGAGGACGGCTGAAGATGGAGTTGCCACCACCATGCGTCAGACGGCGCGGAACCAGTAAGCGACTAACTCCCTACAAACGTCGGTATTTTGGGAGTTAACGTTTTCGTTGTGATGGAACACACCACGTAGCAATGGAAAATACCCAGTGCGTGTCGTAAAAGGAAACTGAGTCTGTCTATGGGAAATGACCTGGGAAATCTACCACATAAAAGTTCTTTTTTTGTGTGTGAGCTCAATACGCAATGGGTGTAATGGACGTGGCTGTCACGGAACCCGGTAGGTTGTGGCGTTGATGCTTGTCAACCCACCCTTGGTAGGTTTTGTGCTCCAGGCAGAACGTCCCTTAACATATTCACTCCCCCCGTCCCTCCCAAGAGGTCCTGCTTTTGAGTCGTCTCGATGAACGCCGCTCGGACGGTGTTCTCCCTATCAAATCTCCCCCCTACCGCAAGGAATGAGGGGTGGGGGAGGGAGGGAGGGCGAACTCGAGTAGATCGTCGCACCAGGCACCTGTAAAGCCGGCAATATCTCCTTGCCTCAGTATCCCCGATAGACTCAAACTAGATTGCAGCTACCTTGGCTTTTTCCCCTCCATTTATTCACTCTCGCTTTTCGACACTTACTTCGAAAGCACCTCGTCTATTTGTGTGAACCGGTCAGACAAACCTTCAAAATATCTCTTCAAACAGTTACCGTAAAGCGATGTAAATGAGGCAAATCCTTAAGCATGCCCAAAAATCAACTTTTCTTTATTATTTTCATGTTTCTGTAAATTTTGTATTGCTTTTTGACCTGAAAAAGACCTAAATCACAACTTTTGACATTGGGTGTTGGGAAGCATTGCTTTCAGCACCTATTGCGGGTTCCAGTGACTCATGTTTTACACTTAACTTTTTATCTAATCTTCTTTATAACTTATACAATTATGATAGTCTTGGAATAAGAAATGGCATTTGTACATATAAAGATTTCTGAAATATCGCAAAATTTGTTTTTTCACATTCAAGGCAGACATACCCAAATTAGAGATTAATATTTTGTCACAAGTCTAATCGATCCAGAAATGACAGAATTACATGATGGTTAATTTCATTATGACATTTACACATTCGTTGATAGTTTGTTTCTTGAGGCATCTGTTGAACTCCTCAGCTTGAAGAAAATAGCCCCTTTGTTTGGCATATGTTGTTATGACATTTGCAAAGTCGCTCATCATCTTGACACCTCATTCATCAATGCCATTCAGCTTTCAGATTCCTAACAGTCTAACGCTTTTCTCTAGTTCTCATTCTGTGGACAAGACGTGACAGATTCCAGAAGCCGCTTTATACAAGAAAATAAATGTTATCTATCTGAGATTTATAAAGGAGAAATCTCCGTTTAATGGGTTAATATTGATATATATTTAATGCGAATAAATTGTATTTATGGGTAATAGTACATTAGTAAGATATAATGCAATTTATTGCTGCCATGAAATGTTAATATTATATGGTATAAACGTTAATCGTAGTTTCAGAATATAAATATATATAAGCATATAAATACATAATTACATTGAATTGGGGACAGAATCAAACCTTCTCAGTGGGTTAAATATAAATGATATTTCGATATATTCTTGGAACACAGATCTTCAGTTGCAAAATATTTACTAAGTCTGGGTGTGATACGGTGTGGATGGAAGATCATCTTAGAACGTGGGAAGCACAGAGAGGTTTAGTGACAAATGATTTAAAAGATGGCAACTAAACGGACCAATTAAAGGACTGTAAAAAGTTAAGTGGCAACTCCACTGTTATGCTAATACGAAAAATACATGGAAATTCACACCGGGTCAAAGAAACCCTACCGATTTGCTCCAAAAAAGATCACTGATCCTAGGGAGAGGTTGGGGGGAAGGCATTTTTCTCGACAAACCAATAAGGGTGTAAGTGTGTGTGTATGTGTGTGTGTGTTAATGTGTGTGTAGACTCTGCTTCCTTCGAAAAAGTTTCACTGTAAGAGGGGAGGGGGTAGACTCGGGATGCAAGGCCATGTGTGTGTGTACGTGTTTGAATGTGCTCATGAGTGTGTGTGTGTACGTGTTTGAATGTGCTCATGAGTGTGTGCGTGTGTGTAGACTCGGACTCCACCTTTAATACTACTATTGACTGCGTTTACGTTCTGAGATGTCCTTACTTATTGCCATTGTGAAGTTGTAACTTTTAATGGTTTTCTAAATTCTGATTGAGTTTCAAAATGATGGCTGAACGACTGGGTTTGTGGAGGGGGGAGCGAATAAGAGGGAATTAAAAAAAAAAAGCTAAGGAAAGTACAAACACGTAAAAGATAAACACTATTTAATAGATAAAATTTTACAATGTTTTTGTAAATTTGAGCAACTAAGTCTTTTCCTTTATTTATTGCCACTATAAAAACTCGCACATATAGAAGTCAATCAGAGAACGAGCGGTTCCACATTCTTTTTCATTCCTTATTTTCGCCTTTGCCCAAAGCGACTCTATTTGGTTTGTGTGGACACTTGATTCTGGACCTTTAAAGTTCTGTGTCGAGTTGAGCAGACGAAGTTGCGCCATAATAAGTGAAAAGATCCAATAATTGTTATTGTTAATTATTATTTATTTATTAATTTTATGCGCTTTAATTTTATACCTAATCTTGTTTAGATCAAAAGTTATATTGTAAAACATAATTCAAGTGTCCCTGGAACTGGTGCGTTTGGCTAACTTATGGCATACAATTTAAAGTTCAGGCGGCAATGCTTCCCTACAGCATGTCAAAATAGTTGTGTTTTCGTCTTTTTCGGATCAAAATAATGAGAAAACGTACAGAAACCATGTTAATTTCGAGTCAAGTCACACCTAAGAATTTAAATTTGACAACTAATTGTATTTTAGTAATCTGTAGAGAGATAGGCGGGGCGAGTTGTGGACTTATTCCCCTGTAAAAATGCATAGCTTTGGCCATAGTTACCGAGAAGCAGGAGCCTTTGAAAGACGTACGTTGGGATGCCACGTCGAGCGCCAACTGTAGGGGGCGAGTAGCTCAAAAGATGCGAAGTGACGCGTAGAATAGAGCCAAATTGTCTACGAAGAGGGAAGGAAAAATTCTCGCAGGGATGGCTGAAACCAAGCTATTAATGGCTATAGCAAAGCAGGTGACACTCGGGAAACCGGTGTGAAACCCGTTCTTTCTATCTCCTCATGTCGAAGTAGATTTCCCTAATAAGAACTTTAAACTTACGTGAATATAAAAAAAAAACTGAATAAAAGTTGGTAAAAAGGGTGCATTTAGTAAACATGTAACTGTTGTATGATGCCACATCGCCATGTGGTATCGTAATTTTCTTGATGTCGAAAAAGATGTTAAAATGGGTCTCCTTGCAAATGCTTCTCGAACTGATTTCTCAAAACGAACGAGGAGATCATTTGTACTATAGTGTTTACGAAAACAACATTAAAGAGGAGGAAGGAGGCCAACTTCTAAAAATCGGTTCAGCTGGACGTTATATATTTTTTTCTAATAGGTGGCTCAGGCAGTTCATGAGGGAGATAGTTTGAATCCTTATAGTTACCAGCCTCTCTCAACCGATTCTATGGAACGGCAAAACCACTCCGAACCAACAAGTCAGATAAAAGCCTTTCATCCAAATTAGGTTATAAACATACAATAGAAATAATTGTGAGTGGATGCTGAGTAAAAAAAAAAATCATAATGGATTTCTTCATTGCTTAAGGACGTAGATGCACAACCAGGAAGAACAGCAAGCATTTTAGAAATAGTAAATAATCATAAGGAAGTCTGGATGAAGCAGTGAAATTCAGGTAGAGAGACTATGAGAAGTCTCAAATGCTATTTTTTTTTATATACCTGCAATGCTACTTACACCGTGAAAACGAGCGGCCAAGGTATTAGCCATCATCACATAGCTATTATATATGCAGGGTGCGGCAGAATCGATTGAGCAGTTTTAAGGAGTTATAAAAAAGTAAGGGGGGGTATATAGAGACGGTACGCCATATTTGGGGGGTACATTCCCAAGGAGAGCCCTGGGGGGCTTTGCCCAGGGGAGCGAGCCATTCCTCAGAAACCGGCAAGGGCGCACCTTCCTCCCCCCTCCTTTCCCCAGCATTGACTTCAAAACTGCTCAATCGGTTCTGTCGCACCCTGTACAACAGCTTCATTCTTCACTCAAAGCCAGGAAAGGGTGCTGTGTATATTAACCTTGTATCTTGTTTCTCATCCTCCAGATCTTTGCATTCGGATTCGAGGAAGATATCGTGAATAAAAAGTTATTTCACAAGGTTTGACGGGCTTTCTGACGGAATGATCGATCCTTATTTCTCTTGAAGGGTATTTATTACGTGATGGCTCCATGGATGTTATGACACCGATGAATCAAGTCAGAGTTTCATGAGCGGAAGGCAAGTCTTCCAACCCTACTCGCTTCGAGAGGGTGGGAGCCCGTACGCAGACAGCCCAAGAAAGAGCGCGGACGAGAAGGGGGTTATAGAGTCTGTACACAATCAAGCAGTTTATCCCTTTCAAACTCAGCTTCACCTACATAAAGCTCAAGTTCATACAATTATAATAAATCATTTGTATGGAGTCCTTAAACCAAGCCAATTCCTCCTTACCCCTCCCTAGCCCCAAACCTCACACCCCATGCTCTCCAACATGAACAACTCTTCAATCCTCTTCATGGTCTCAAATAACACGAGGGTCTAAAAACTTCCTCTGTTTAACACATGTACTCCCTTCTTTTCCTCATTTATATTCATTAGATCAGCTCGCCTCCATGGCGTAAATGCAATCTACTGGCGAACGCAACCGAGGGTATGGTCACCGAAATAACTTTAGCCTAAACAAACAAAAATAAAAAAACAAGAAACAAAACAAGTCAGTCGAAACAAAGCCCAAAAGAAAAGCCATGCTAAGGCGTCTGAGGGAGGCACCTTCCTCCTCCCTCCAGCGCAAGAGTGTACAACCAACACCCAACAACTGTATACATTAAAGGAGGCCTCCTACATAAATTCCAGAATGCTACAATTATGTATGCACGAATCTGTCCCGAGTACAAGGGACAATCGGCAACGACTTCTCTCTTTCCGGTACCAGGAGTTCCCTCCCATAAACCACTCTTTATACAAAATTCTTGGTAGAGTGCAGTGTTACCTGCACGGGAGTCCCATCCAGTGCCCGAAGAGCAATCACTATGGCCGCCTGGACAAGGTCCACCGCATTCACCAAAAGTGTCCCGTCCGAGAAACGAGAGACATTCGGTTCTCTACCTCGAACCCTAACTAATGCCTGGCGCTTATGGAACATGTGTTCTTTGGACAACATTCTCTCATCAGTAGAACGAACAGTGAGGAAAAACTTGAAGCCGGCGGGCTCAAAGATGCTCGGCAACCTCTCGATGAGAGGCCCAAGGCGTCATCGATGTACAGGGTTCAATTCAGAAAGAAAACGGAGACAAAGTTCGGTACTCGCCCGGAGACAGCCACAATTTGGTAGCGAACGTAGTGCCTGCAGCCCCACTCACGTAACCAATCAAAACATCAGTATTCCTCCATCTGCCCTTAGCTTAGGCAAAAATTATTCTCTCGTCCAGAGAATCCGCCGGTGGTGATATATCCAAACTGCTTTGACGTGGAACCAGAGGTCATCCTTTAGTACACCAGTTAGCCGCAAAACCATATTAATACTTCCCATGTATATCTTCTCCCGCAATCACTTCGAGTTTGGAAATCGTTTGAGCAGACCTCCAGTTCCGATGGGTTTTCGCTTGCGGTGATCAAGACATAAAAATGGACGATGCATTCAAATCAGGTTGCACATTAAAAGGTTAAACTTAGAATTACAAAAAAGGAAGAATTCCAGATAGATAATAAAACCAAAAGAGATGAAGTGCGAATGGTCTCCTTGCTAAAGATCGGATGAGTCGAGGCACATTTGATAAAGACGGGAAGCATGATATGCGAAGACTGGCAAAGGAGAAGTCAAGCAGTATGTGGGCAACGGTGTGACTTACATTACGGTAGGGGCTCTTTGGAATGGGTAGGGAGCCTTCTCCAGAGGTCAGCTTCCGATGAGTCAGTCGAGCATGACTAATTCGTAAGCGACAAACAACCATCTCGAAGGATTGAGACTTTTGTGTATACAATGGCCAGTACCGAACCGAATTTTTAATATTCCATAGTTTAGAATTTATACAGCCGTCCCACTCTTTGCTACAACTCCTAAACATACTTCTGGAAAATGGCGAAGTAGTCTCTGTACGGTAGTCCCGAAGCTGCTGAGATATCAAGGGGGGCAAACTGAGTAACTTTGTTAGCCTGTTTGTCTCTAAGAATTCCAATGTGACTTGGATCCAACAAAAGAAGACTTTATATCTGGTAAAGTTTTTGATACCAGAGGATGAGAGGAGCAAAGCTGGCGAAAGGAATCTAAAACTCTTCTAATCTGTAAATGTTATAAAATCATTAAAAGGGAAGGGGGAGGATGATTTGAGAGGCAAGAAGAAATGAATAAATAACAAGCATGAATATAGATGCCAACCGAAGTGTGTGTGTGTTGGGGGGGGGGAGTCCCCAAGGACTCATCAGAAAAAAACGGCTGTCGCACCCACTGATTTATCTAATTTAGAGACATCTATGAAATATGGAACATTGGGTGTCATAATATTTAAGGAATGAAAACTTTGGCCCACCAAGATCCATCATGGTACGAAAAACCAGTATAGCATTGCCTCTGGGCTTTCCTATAATAAAAACGTCCTGGAAAACTTAAATATATATATACATCAATTAATATGTAAAATTCATATTATGCATTCCTTTAACTTTGTCAATTTAATCATACAATTATTTTACTTTAACTTTGTCAATTTAATCTTTCAATTATTTTAATTAACTTTGGTAAATTAAATAATTTTATGTACAATTTAATAATTAATTAATTTATTTATTTTGTAATACTGTTCCAAACAACATCTCTTAAAATTTCACACACAAACAAACAAACAAACAAACACACGCTTTCAGCTCTACCTTCTGGAACAATATTTCGCCCCAGTCGACTCGCAGCCTTCTTCGTATAAAGGTCGGTAATCATTCCTTCTACAATTAGTCATTTACCTCCAAACAAATCATACTTAGTTAATTCCACTTTCACATTTTTCGCAAACGACCACACAGGAGTAGGTCCTAATTATATTTACTTCTCATTGCAGTCCCTTATTCACAGTCCATCATAGTTACTATATTATTATTTCACTATTATTCCACCATATTAATTTCACATACTTCAATTCTCTTCGCATCTTCTTACTGTAAATCATATGTTAAAATATCTTGCATTGTATACCTAATCTACTTATCTCATTGTACATTCGTTGATTCTATGAATATGTTTATATTTGTGTAATTGTCTTTCTTAAAGCCCAGTTCATTATTCCAAAATTTAGTTCGCTGTCATCTTAGACCTAAAAACTATCCGCCTACAACTTCGATCAAACAAATTTATGGTTATGGTTTTCAAAACGCTATTTAGGCTGATTTATTAACAGAAAATAAATCACATGAATAACCATATACTATACCAGTACAAACATTTACAGGGTGCGAAGGCTAACTTGGTGGCCCTCCTGAAAGAATAGATAGTACTTCTGGATTACCAAGGAAGGATAAATGGTCACCCATCCTAAGTCCCAATAGTGTTGAGCAAAGAATGCAGTCTATCGAAGGGTGCTACCAATAAGACAATGAAGATGATTTGATATACTTCAGAAGATGGGGTTGTTGAATGAGGAAGATATATCGTAGATAGACCTGCAATTACTGACAGGAGAGAGATAAAAGGCTACTTTCAGCATTTAGGATATTTACAGGAAAGGTTCAAACGGCCCCGCTTGAAAGTCGGTGTTTAACCCATGTTTTGGATGAGGCGGAAGAGTACATATGGCACCCGGAATCCAATTTGGATTAGACAAGTGAGGTGTATAACTTACATAGTGTACGCCTATCGCTACCCCATGAAGTGTGGCACATGACCTTCATTCAGCTGGTTATGAAAGAATGTAAATATGGTAGCCATGTTAATTGGTATTCAAGAATCATACGCAAAACTTAAACTCTGCAACTAATTTCATTTCAGTGTTATGCAGGAAAAGAGGCAGGGATATATGTGCACCACTCCCCCCAAAGCGAAAGCCTTTGGAAAATTCTCATTGGAATACTGTGTAGGCGGTGAGCTGCCAAAGAAGAGATGCGCAAAATAACGCCAGGTCGTCTATAAATTCTGTAGCCAAAATTTTTTTCTTGGATGGTTGAGACCAAGTTACTAATGGTTTTTGAAAAACAGGTGACAGTCAAGAAACTCCTCTGCGGGACACCTTCTTCCTGTCTTGTCGTAGGTTTCTCCAATGCGTACTTTAAAATTACTAGAAGATAAAACACTTTGAATGAAAAGTTGATAAAAGACCCCGCATTAACAAAGCATACATTTATTGTAAGATTTCGTGTCGCAAGCTTTCTCAATGTCGAAGAAGAATGATAACAAATGATGTTTCCTTGTAAAAGATTCACTTATTGCAATCTCAAAGCGTACAAGGTTATGTTGTAGTATGGTGCTTAGGAAAACAACATTGGGAGGGAGAAAGTAAGTTATTAGTTCCTAGAAACAAGCTCACCGGAGTTTAACTACTGTTCTAATAGTTTGCTCAGATAGCTCGTGAAGGAGAGGATTGTAGCTGTCTGGATTCAAACTATTTTTGCTGGTTCTAAGGAAGGGCAAAACTACTCCCATGCGGCAAAAAGTATGAAATACCTTCACTGAAATAAGATTGCAAATATCCAGCCAAAATAATTCCTAGTGTAGATGCAGGTGAAGTAAAAAGTCATAATGGATTTTTTTTTTTCAAGGGCTGGGGTCGTCGAGGCACATTGAGAAAGGGCAGCGCGCATTTCAGAAATCGTGAAAGGTTTATTATAAGGAAAGTCGAATGTGGTGTCGAAATTTAGGCTTCGATACTTCTAAGAAGCCTTGTGGGCTGCAAATTCCTTTGGATGTCTGGCGATGCTGCTTAAGTTGTGAAAGCAGTTGATTACTATCGCATGGTCAAGTATAACCGTTCCATTTACATTTATGCCCGGGGCGGCATGACCAGTATATTTGCCTCGGATCTTGTTTAGCCTCTTATAGTGCTTAGCAGGTTGAGTCAAGAAAGATATTGAGGACACGGTTATTCCGAGAGGTTCGAAGGCTCTATCGAAGTGTCTGTCTTCTGGCGGAATGTCCGACCTTTATTTCTTTCGGTTTGAGTATGTGGTGTAAGATTTCCTCAATATTTGGCATGGGCCAACTTAAAAGTTTGTAACGGTACCGCGTAGTCTCTGCTCCACCAAGGTATAACAGACCGTCTTCGACCAGGAGACCATCTAGCTATGGTTTGCTCTGCGGTGCTACGGATGAATCAACGCAATTAAAGGCACCCAACGAGGTGTCAGTGTGGGAAGCTATTCTAGTCAGCTCGTCGTAAATTCCATTTGGGGGGACGAGAGTTGTGGGTACAAGTTGTTGAGAACGGACCACTGTAAGTCCGAAAACCAATCTGAGCAGCACAAGGATATGTCTACACTGCTAAAAGAATCCGTTGGAACATGATACGAGGTGAAATTGATAATTAAAAAGACATAAAAGGTTTGATAATAAAAAGACTACAATGCGGCCTTTAGTGTTACGGACGACCTAACTCCACAAAGGATTACGGGTATTAAAATCGCCTAATAAAAGCGGTAGGATAGTTGGTTAATACCAAGGCTGGTCGAAAATTGTTATCAGTTTCGAGAAGAAAACCCTTACGGCCACTGCTTGCTGATCATTACGGAAGGGAAGCGATGTGGAGTAACGAGCTTTTGTTATTAAAATGGAAACTCCCCCGGGGGGAGGGAGTTGAAGACTCGAAATTCAGGAATCAAAGGAAAAGGGCGTAGTCCAAACTTATTTTCTTGAAGACAAACAACTGAAGATTTAATTTCTGAAAAAAAAAAACTATGCTCTTCCAAATTGGAAGAACTTGATAGTTCACTGTAAAATTAAACCTATTGTCCTTTGCGAGTAGACTGATGTGGAGATTTTACTTCCAATGGCGTAAGTAATTGGTGTGGAGACAGAAGTTCCCAAACTAGGGGGCGGGAGCATCAGCGACTTGTTGCCTGGAAGATCCTTTTGGTGGGAAGGGGCCTCTGCGACAGTCTGTCAATCTCCGATCCCAAGGAATATGGGTCTTTTAGTTTGGGCGGTAACTCTGAAGTAGGAGGATGGACACTGGGTACTGGATATATCTAAGCAAGTCTGGAGGAGAGAAGGCTCCACGTCTTGAGAATAACTAGAGGCAAATATTTGTTGGTGACATCGACATTACATTTATAATTTCACTATCGGGCGATGTCCACTTTTTAGCAAGCAAAGAAATGGAAGAGGAATTTTTTTTTCTCTTGGGCTGGTGATTGTCAATGCCGGACTCACCCAAGGTTCGGTTATAACTATGCGGAAGTCTCCATAAGTCCGGATATCATTCAAACCTCTTCTTGGCTATCAGATTGAGTTTAAAGCGGGATACTTGGTGTTCGATCAATATTCGGTACGGGGTCTCCATGAGATAAGCCTAGGTATCATGGTTTATCTCTGGCTTTCGGCTTTAATTGAGCTAGAGGCTGGCATTTGCCTCGTAGGAAGAGCTCAGTCCTCTGAATGTGATTGAGATTCGATGACCCGTAATTTGCCATACACCAGCGGGGGTCGAGCATGATCCTGAGTAGAATTAGGTGGTAGAGAAAACCAGCTGAGATGGGCGGTTATGCCCAGCATCGCGGATAACCGCCTAATAGTTTTCATGGTGGGCAGAGGCAAAATTAACGTATGTATGTTTGTCGTAGAATAGGCTCTCGACGATATACCAAATATAACTATTCGTTGAGGGAATTATTCTAATATTTCGAGTGCATGGTAATCTGATTGGCCGAGGTTAGTCCAAAAGGAGGAGGGGAGGCCTGGAGAGGCTTATCTTCAGTATGCTTAAGAAGTGGAACGGTGCACAAGGATAAATAATATGGCTACCATTAATAAAATAGAGTTTTATTAATTAAACTATCAACAACACACACAAAATAAAATGTTTACATAAACGGAGAATGAAAAGGGTCGTGGGAATATCTGACTAATCCGAGGATTAAGATTTGGAGAGATTTAAAAAGGTAAACAAATAAAAATTAAAAGGGGGAATGGTTCGCTAAACCATTTAAAGCACAGGGTTGCGTTGATAAAAGGTTAAATGATTAAAGGTAATGCTCAGTTTACGTAATTACAAAGTTGTTGTGCAGAGGAAGACGATGCGAAGGAATCTTCGGTCCGTTGGCGATTTCCAGCAGAAGGGTTCTTCGGGGGGTTGTCCTTAACGAAGGGAAGGGACTGTCTTAGAAGAGTGAGAGTGAAGTGGGGCTCGGAAGTACGAGCGATCTTTGTGACAGCAAATCGGAGATGTTCTAGATGAACAATGGAGGTTATTGTTGAAACCAAGCGTTCTCTTGAAGAACATTAAAAAGAGGGAATTAAATTATCCTGACCTGATGTCTTGGGAACGAGAACCGTTTCTTGACGAACGGGCTTGAAGAACAATGGCTGTTCTAACGTTGTTCTCTTTCTGAACAACAGGGGGGGGAGAACCGTCTCTTGTCAAACGGGCTCAAAGAACAATGGCTGTTCTAACGTTGTTCTCTTTCTGAACAACAGAGGGGCCTTGTTGACTTGGCGTCTCGAAGGCAAGAGCCTTGGCACTCAAGGGATATTGTCCTCTTCTGGATAATAAGGGGGTTCTCGAGGTATAGAGTTTCTAGGTGCACAAGGGAGACCGGATCGGCGTGATGCCTCGCGAAGATAATCGGGATCTGATCTGCTTCAATCGGGAAAAGATATGATATAAATAGTCGAAGCCATCCCCTTGGCGTAGGGGACAATTGAGTGGGAGGCTTCGGGGGAATGCCCCGCTGGCGCTTGAGAAAATATCTTATCTGCCCATGAGCCTAATTCAATCAGGCGAGATCGACGTATGGAGGCGAAACGGGGGAGTGAACCTCCTTGATTAAACATTGGCTATGATGGGAGATAACGCGCTTCTGCTTCCTCTCGCAGGCAGGATGCACGTGGCTAAGCATGGTTGAAATGTGATAGAGGCTGAATTAAAGCGGCCTTAGACCGTTCTATCACACCCCTCCATTCCAGGGAAAGTTGTCACTTTGAAAAAAGAGAGAAGGGACAACCATAGAGCTCCGTTTTGGAGAACTCGCTTTCTTGCACGACCGTACCTTTATGCACCTAGCTAGTATTACCTCAATACATATGATTATGTTGATCATTTGATTATAGGGGAAACTATCCTTTAATACAAACTTAACCATAAAAGAGACATGGAACAATGAAATAATATAAAATTAGTACATATGGGACAAAATAATTCATACGTAATTTAATGGATACAAATATATACACATACGAGAAAAAAATGGACATTTAGCCACAAAATTCAGACATATACATTAACTAATTATATTACAGGAGAATCTAATTTAAGTCGTACAAGATGATATATACATACATGGAGATCCTAATCCTACGAATTACAAATTAATCTACACTATTTTGTAACGCATTCCTACTGAGGGCGTCAGCGACCTGATTATCGGAACCTTTTATGTAATTTATCTGAAATTATACTCTTGCAAGAGTAGACTCCAGCGCATAATTCGGCCGTTAGAGTGTCGTACATTCCGAATATAGGCCAATGGGCGGTGGTCAGTTCCTATCTGAAATTCTTTTCCTATCAAATACATCTTAAACTTGTCGATAACCCAAATAATCGCTAGATCTTCCTTCTCTATAGTGGCATATCTCTTTTCGCGGGGTAATAACTGGCGACTAGCATATGCAACTGGATAACTCGTTCCGTTATCCTCATATTGATGGAGTACACCTCCAATGCCCTCGTTGCTCGCGTGGGTCTTAAACCCAAAGGATTTTTCCGGGTTGGGCAACTTCAAAATGGGGGCAGAAATGAGCTTACTCTTGAGCTGGTTAAAATGAGAAACAGCGACATCATTCCAACGTAGTCGATAGGGGGAATTCTTTTTTAAAAGGGTGCTGAGGGGCACCGAAATTCGGGACCATTCGCCGATAGTAAGAAGCTGATCCTAGGAATGATCTTAATTGCTTCTTAGTATTCGGGAGGGGGCATTTCGGCGATTGCCTTAATCTTGTCCTCCTGTAGACCTAACTGGCTTTGTCCTATTTAAAAACCCAAATATTTTATGGTTTCGTGGGTAAAATGGCATTTGCTGGGGCCAATGGTGAGGCCATTTTCGCGCAGTCGCTCGAAGAGAGCTAATAGGGTGGTTAAATGATGACCCCATTAACGAGTAGTGACGTAGACGTTATCGAAATAAAAGGAGACCTTCGGAAGTCCATCTAACAACCTTCTCATGAGACGGTTATAGTTACTACAAGCGGTCACGAGGCCAAAAGGAAGTCACTTAAATTGCATTAAGTCTTTCTCAGTTGCAAAGGCGGTATATGCTTTCACATTGGGCCGGAGGGGAATTTGGTAATACGCCTTGCACAAATCAAGTTCTGAGATGAACTTGGCGTCTTCAAAAAGGTGGAGGTTTTGATCTATCAACGGGATGGGCTCGGCGTCAAACACAGTTACCGAATTTAACTTCCGGAAGTCGATGCACATCCGATAAGAGCCATCAGGTTTCTTGACCATGACGATTGGGGAACAATAACTAGAGGTGGAAGGTTCTATATATATCTAAACTAATCAAATTATCAACTTCGGCGTTAAAAGCTTGGCGTAAATGAATCGGCATGGGATAGGGTTTTGAACGGACAGGTTCTAAGGTCGTTAATTTAATATCATGCTCGAAACTAGTAGCGCATCCAGGCTTCTCTGAAATAACATCGTCGAACTGACATAATAATTCTTGTAGCTGACTCTTTTGATGTGGTGTCAGCTGCGCGTCGAAATCCAGGTCAGAGGGTTCAAAAGACTCGCTTGGCAGGAAAGGAAGAGGGTAATCGACATCAGGTTGGATGCACACTGTCTGTATGACATTAAGGGACTCCACGGGGTAATCCTCTTCAAGCGCCGATGTTGTGATCTTCGGACCTAAAATCCTGGTTAACGATCTCCAAGAATTCGGACGGTATCGGGGTTCTGAGGGGGACGGGGTCCTGGGCTTCCTTCTTAGCTCGGCCTCGAGGAAGGGTGGCCTGGGACACAGGGTCGGAGCTTACTTGAGGGCTCTGTCTATAATAAGTACGGAACAAAATTTTATGGGTGCTGAAATGACTTCAGACCAGCCATCATAATACTGACACTGCAGGTAACATCTAACGACGGGGAATCGGTTCGCCCGCCCAAGGTAGTCATGTACCACCGCAAATTTTTCGTGGTTAAGGTCCACTGGGGGAAGGAGCTCGTCGGACACGATGAAACATGTGCACCCTGTGTCCCTGACGAGAGTAGATACACGGCAGCCGTTCACGCTGCCCTCCTCGAATTTCAAAGTTCCCGGGAAACTTGGTGGGCTGGTCCGCTTTTAAGCCTAGAATTTTGGGGGCAATTCCAGCTCATGTGGTTTTCTACACCGCAGGTGAAGCATATGATTGGTCGCTTCGGGAAGAGTGATGGAGGAGAAATCTTAACGGGAGGTTTGATGTCCCGTTGTTGGTTTGGGGGGAAGAAGTTTGGGGGTTTTACGGGGCCCGGAAACTTCGTCGGCTTTCCTGGGAAGGGGCGCGAATCCTTCCTTCTTTCCTGGTATGGGGATTGGTGAGAATTTGGATTCTCCTTGGGGTATAAATTATGGCTTGCGGCATAGACATCCGCTTCTTCGGTACACTCTTTAAAGGTCTGGCACCGACGATCCTTGACGAACGCGCGGATCTCCGTCGGGAGAGACGCCAAAAATTAATCCCGCAACACGAATTCTGTTAAGGACTCGTAGTTAAGATCAACCTTTGAGGATTCTAACCAGAATTTAAAATTCCTCTGAAGAATGTATCCGAATTGACGGAACGTCTGTCCGGGTTTAATACGACCTCCTCGAAATTCTTGTCGGTAGAAATCGGGAGTCATATTATGAGCGGCCAATAACTCAGCTTTTAAGGTGCTGTAGTCAATTGTACATTCAGATGGCAAAGATATGAAAATGTCGCGCAATTTACAATTTAAAAGGGAAAGTAATCTTACTACACCTTCAGCCTCCAAATCCAGGTTATTGATCTCGAGGATCTTTTCGAAGTGTGCTAAAAATGCTCCGAAATCCTCTCCATCCTTGAAATTGGGGAGCTTAAGTGGGAGATTGGGCGGGGCTTCGGAACGTGAACTGACTGATTGTATTTCAGCCTCTACGCGAGCCATTTCCGTTCCTCTCTTTTTTCTCGTTGGATTTCTCCTTCTCTTTCTTCTCGTTGGATTTCTCTTTCTGTTCGTTGCTCCTCTTGAACGTACTCAATCAATTCTCTTCCGGAAAGTCCCAAGGATTCCTTGCGCTTTGAAGATTTCAAACTGAGTCATATTGCACTGGGGGGGATGGGGGGGCAATAGTCAACCAACTGAATTCCTTGCGATAAGAATTATGCCTTCTAGAGAATTGGCCTACCTAAATATGGGCACTGACCTATTCGTGATTGGTTTCTTGACCTAGATAACCAATGACTAAAATAACACAAAAAAATTATTATAACGTAACGGATTACTGGGATTCAGAAATATCGGGCCTTAATAAATTATGAGACTTCCTTCAGCTTAAACGTCGGAATTAATGTAGTGTTTATACGGGTCGAGTTGGATGGGTAGGTTATCCTACAAACATCGGTAATACGTCGAGCTACCAGCTTGTTTGGGAGTAGAAATAGGTCATAATCTTTCAGTTCGTTTGATATTATAACATCTTTTTACAAAATTGATTCTGGGATGAGTAACATACAATGAACTTGTCCAACATAAGAATTCGAACAGCCTCGTGTTATGTGCGGTAGACCACTACTACAATGTCTTCTTCTTCGCCACGAGCACACATAAGACGTGATTCGAATGCATCATTCAAATCGAAAACATAAGAGCAGTGTGTGACTTAGATTTTAGTACTAGGATTCGAGAATAGTCGAGCTCAGGATCTCCATTTCGTTGGCATAGGGACTGAAAGAGGGAGGATAGTTAGTGATATCTGGTTTAAAGACTTATCACAAGAACCCTTCTTGGAATGGGAGACTACTCAATAGCCTAAAAGGGAGAAAGGATTGGAGGGATTTACCCATAAGTTAAGTAAAATTAACTTCAGCAAGCAGGCTCACCACCCACAGCTGAGCTATACATAGGGATGCAATATACCAGATAGGAAACAGCTCATCTCCCAGGAACTCGTGATGGCACACCTGATATACTCCAGTTACTACAAGAAGCTCAACCGGCAGCAGCGAACTAATGGCATGCTGAATTGACTCCTTAAGCTTGCAAGGGACAAGTTCCCCGATGGATCAGGTAGAGCCAACTTGCCCTTCTGTTTTGCAACCAAACTACCCCGTCGAAGTAGTGTGTTGCTACCTCAAGGTCGCAAATCTAGGGAGGCACAACTTCCAGAAAGGGGGGCACGGGGAGTTACAAGGTTTCCAGGTATGGGCAACATGCGGTAGGGCATATCCCACAGCTGAGATAACAGAAATGGGGAACAAGGGGAAAACTGACTATAAACGATGCGTAGATAACAAGGTAAATAAATTATAAATCAAAGGAGAGGGTCAAATAAAAGTCCAGTTAGCAGGCAACACAAGTGAGGACTGATCCCCCTCCACGAAAAGTCAAGAGCCCACCCGAGGGCGAGGAAGAGGCCATTCACATGGAGGAGACTATATGCGACTTCACTCGCGTCAGCTATTGTGATTCTAATCTTTATGCCAATTCCATTATCGTCAGGGAACCTCGACCACAATCGAACGGGAAGGGGGCGCAATTAACAGGGGAAAAGGTTCGAATTACTATTACCGGGAGTACTTTTTCACAGTGGGGCCATCAGACAAACCGTAACTCGAGGTAGCCTTTTCGCACAAATGAGTTGAAAAGCGAAAGGCAAAATATACCGTATTTTTAATTCTAGTGACCCAGTATACTTGTCTTCTTAATATTCTACATAGAAGGGTTTCATCCAATGTAATTAAATCCCGTGTCAAAGATAAAGCTTGGTTTGACGATGATTGCACGTGTGCCTTTGATGAGAAACAGGTTGCTTACCACTTGTGGAGACGCAATCGAAGCCAGTTGCTTTGAGATAATTATGTTGCTCTTAGAGCTGAGGTTCAGAGAATTTATAATGCTGCTGAAGCTGCTTATAATTCTCATTTACAGGATGTACTTGCTGGAGCTACTCAACCACACAAATGATGGGGCTTCCTTAAGTCTTCATTGTTTGGTGTGGACTCGAGAGTATGCTTCCACTACGTTAACCTGATGGTTCCATGTCTTTTGAGCCCTTAAATAAAGCTAAATGGTTCTCTAATACCTTTATAAACAAACAGAGAGATCACGAGTTGTCGCTTCCCTTTCCTCAGTTAAAAAGTTACCTTTAAATCAACTGAGCTTAAAAAGGATCTTCTTGATCTGGATACTTATGGTGGGACGGACCCAGATGCGCCCCCCCCACCTTATCTTCAAGATGATCGCCCCAATTTTGGCTGTTTTTTTTTAGGTTGCTTCTGAACACCGATTCTTTTCCTTCTTGTTGGGTTCCGTTCTGCAAGAGTTGGGGAACTTGCGATGCACATCTAACACTGACCCATGACCTTCAGTCATGGGTCTATGAATTTTATGAATGTTACTACGACACGGTTTTCTCGGTATTTTATACCATCGTTATTAAAACGTGGAATGCTTTACCCAGCGACATTGTACACTCAAGAGATATTTCTTCATTTAAGTCTCGTGTGAATGCATTATTGGTCATAGCCAAATTGTCGTGGATGATGTTGATAACACTTCCATGTGATATTCCAAGTTCTCGCTCGATTTCTTCGACCTTCACCCATCGATTTTCGAGGATCATCCTCTCCACACGGGCCACATTGTCCTCGTTGGTCACGTCTGACGGGCGTCCTCTTCAAGGGACTCACGACCATGGCGGAACTCCCTATTCCAGCGAGCAATGGTTGCATAGGACGGGGCGGTGTCGGTGTACACTGCTACCATGCGTTCATGGATCTCTTTTGCATTTTTGCCTTCCTTGGTCAAAAATTTGATCACTGCGCTGTGCTCAACCTTCTCCATTGCTGAAAAATTTGTGACTGACGATCTGCGATCAGCTACTGCTTCTTAAATAGACGAGGCAGGAGCGTGCGGCTGCAAGTCCTGACTTGCAATAACTTGTCCTAACACCCCCACAAACAGCCACCCCCCTTCCTGTTTTGACCTACCAATTCGCAAAACTTATTGACCGCCCCTCGTAGCTCTGGGAATAATAAAATGGGAAAATTAATTTATACTTTCAATCACACCAACTTAGCTTTACTTGCCGGCCCACCACCTCTAATCTGCGAAGTGGGCGCCTATACACTCAGTAGGTGGACCCACTAGTCCCTAATAGAAGAGATGTGTGTAGTGCGAGCTTGTGGCAATCTAAGAGTATGTGTTTGATGTTGTTTGAGCTTTGGTTGGTGCTTTTGGGGGTTGGGGCAAGGTTTAGTCTGCGTTTGTATTATTGTAGTATAGTGGAGTGACCTGACCTGAGTTGAGATATGATTACTGTGTTATATGCAAGGATTTCTCTGATTGGCTTATTAAGGGGACGGGGGATAGTTTAGGATGTTGTTTGGCGGTAGTGTATTCAACTGTCTTTGGGTGAAGGTAGTGTGGACGCGTTTGATTAATTTGCGGCGTGGTGGCGGGGGAGGAAGGCTATTGATCAAGTGTTGGAAGTAGTGTGCTGGGGTTTCTTTCTTTTGTCTGGGAGGTGGTTTTTTTTGGTCAGGTAGTGGATGTGGTGGGGAGGAGTCAGTGTTATGGTGAAGTGTTGAGTTCCAATCATGTCCAGATGTATTTTGATTGGTAGTATTTTTGTTTCAGCATGTAGGTGTGGGGTTGATGTGCATCTTATGATTGTTGTGTGTGGTTTAGAGTTCGTTCACGTGAATTTTGGCTGTGGCTGGGTGCCATGCTGGTGCTGCGTAGTTGAGGGTGGTATTGATGAATTGTTTGTATAGTGGTGAGAGGCTCTTTCTGTTGTCCAAATGAAATGTTTGATAGTGCTTTGAGGGCGTTGATTTTCTTTGTGGCCTTGTTTGTAATGTTTATTGTATGTGTTTTGAATGTTGTGTGAGTGTCTTGTATAAGTTCAAGAAGGGTGGGGGTTTTGTTTAGTGGCAGGCGTTGTAAGTTGTCTAATTTTGAGGTTGTTTGTTCGATGCGTGGTAGTCGGGTGTGAAAACAGTTAACTGAGGCGGCCATGCGGTTTTGTATGAGCCAGTATTCTAATGTTTATATGTTGTTGTAATGTCGTGGTTGCGGTTATGATTGAGGGGTACTATGATGTGTGAGGATGGGGTAGTTTAAGTTTTTGAGTAAGAGTTCGACTCCCCTCACCAATTTAAACGCCTAATCCCTTCTTCTTTTTCGGGGTGCTTAGGAAGAGCAAGTGGAGGAGGAGAGGGGGGGGGGGCAGTGATGCAAGTGAGGGACCCGATATACTTCCATTGGGTCCCTCATTCAACTCCTCCAGCACGACGAAGGATTTTTTAGCCGATTTAGTTATTGAAAGACAGTTGGTGTTAATAGACTTTACCAGAGTGAACTAGTGGAAACAAGAAACGGAGATGGATAAGTGACCAGGTATTAGTGCGTGTGAGTAGGTATGATGGTAGGGATATTTGATTGTGGCAGTGAATCGTTGATTGAAATGCCTTCTCCTTTTCAGCTCCTTGGGAGCGGAGAGACAAGTCAAGACATTGGACCAAGTCGAGACAAGTGGTAGAGTGAGCGAGGATACAATCCTGAGCTACCGCGTTCTCAGTCGGTTGGGTGCGAAAACCCGGCATTATCCCCAAGCGGAAGTTGAAGCGTCGCGTCTCTCAGTTCCCCGTAAGCTCGGAACGCTCTACAGAGTCCCTCTCTAAATCGTACGGAATCTCGAAAGAAAGCGGGCCCGCATCCATTCCCCCTTTCGAAACTGGTTACTACCTGGCCAGTTGCTGGTGCTCAGGATTTTGTGTGCTAAGATGTGTTTTTGTAGTGTCGGTGATGAAGAAGAGAAACGAGAGAATGTGCTACAAAGCTTCAAAGGACTTTCTTGAATGGTTAGTACTCGAGTATCTACGGATCTTTTCATTGGCCTTTGATAAATCACAATCTCTCCAAGGAAGAGGCAATCCATAAAAACAAAAAGTACGAATTTATATAAAACAAACTCCATAAAGATTTTCAATTTAAAACAATGTTTTCTTTTTTCAGTCAATTATCAAACAAAAATGAAGAACATTCCAACACAGTCAGACTGGTCATAAAGCCTCTCGCAAGTAATTTTAAAGCAATTACAGAAATGGCTGAATATGAAACCTACATCGCAGAGCAGGAAATATATTTATTTCACCCAAACAAAAGCTCCCCTTTTCCTGCTTGCATGAAAAAAAATTCCCACTTTCACATCATACAACCAGTCGCTCTTCATAACAATAAAGGAAAACAGAAAATTGAAATACAAAAAAATTCAACGACGTCTCATCTTGCGGTCTGGTTTTCGCTTTTTCTCTGACATTTCAGATTCTTTCTCAGGAGCTTCCTGGAAGATGTATGGAGCAAGGATGTTGGTCCAAGTCATCTGAAAGGCTCTTGCTGGAACCTGAATATGAAGAAATAAACAGATTACATGACACATTAGGGTAGAACCACAAACAAGTATTCAACTCCAAACTATATTTACCCTATGGCAGCAATTAGCATTTTTTTTTTTTTAAGAGCTCATCTGGCGGCTGCCTACTTGGGTATTAGTCGCCGTATTAAAACTGGCCTAGTTCTAGGCTACTTTAAAATAAAATTAAAGAGAAAAAAAAAAAAAAACCCCAAAGGGGGAAAGGAAGCAAGCTGGTGCGTCAGGAAGAGGTCCCCCCGGCGCAGGAGCGTGCAACTAAAGGAAAAAAAAAAAAAAAAAAAAAATGCAAAAAAAACAAAACAAAACAAAAAAAACAAACCTTGCTTAAATAATAGGGAGAAGGCCGGCCTCCCCCAAGAAGTCAACAAGTCCACAAGTCAATGTGCACGAATCTGAACCGAGCACAAGGGACAGGCGGTAGCGACCCCACCCATCCCAGTACTGGGACAGGTATCGTGCGCGAAGATCACCCAGACTGGGACATTCGACAAGAATGTGCCTAACAGTCTGGGGGACGACGCAGTCGTTGCAATAGGGCACAGGCGAGCGCTCCATCAAATAGCGATGCGTCACACGAGTGTGTCCGATTCGGAGACGACAGAAAGCAACCTGAAGCCGCCGCGGCATTGGGGGATAGGTCCATGGGAACAGTCGCGGCGCAATGGCACGCAACTTTAGGTTCCCTTCAACCGTCTCCCATCTTCATTGCCAAGCAGTCCGAAGAGCTGCCCGTATTCCTGCCATGTAGTCGGTGTGAGGAAGAGCGAAACGCTGGTCCGGTCACAGAGTCCTCGCGGACTCTTTGGCGCCCTCATCGGCGCGCTTATTCCCCGCAATTCCTACATGTCCAGGAACCCAGCAGAAGATAATCTCGACATCTGCCCGGCTCGCCAAAACCGTGGCGTCACGGATATCGCGAACCAGGGGATGCGGAGATTCCAATGCCCCGAGAGCACTCAGGGCACTTTGTGAGTCGCTATAGATCACAATCCGGTCTCCGAACCGGGCACGTCGCGTAATCTCCCGTACCGAGTGGTGTATTGCCACCAGCTCGGCCGTGAAGACAGACGCAGCGCCTGGTAGAGCCCCGCTGACTTCAAACAGAGGGGATACGGCGTGGAAGCCGACCCCCTCTTGGGACTTGGAGCCATCCGTATACACTGGCACGGTTCCAGCGTGACACGATGTGTGCTACAAAAAGGTCGAACGCAATACTCCCGGCGCAGTACAAGCTTTGGGAGCAGAGGCGTAGCGACAAATAGCCAAATGTGGTACCATCCAGGTTGGCGTCCTGGGCAGAACCAGGGGCGCCACCGGCCCGAGAGCTATATCTAGCTCTCGAAGGAGTTTCCTAGCCCTAAACTCAAAGGGCTTAGGGTATGACTGGCGTTTCTCGGCGGCATAGGCACCATCGAGATCAGCTGCGGATGCAGTGAGAGCTGTTGGCGACTGAGGGAGGCGCCGGGCTCGCGCGTACAGGCGAGTGATGCACTGCACGCGGCGCAGAGCGAGTGGCATCTCCCCAGCATCGACCAACAGGCTCTCAATGGGGGAAGTGCGGAAGGCACCGGTCGCAAGGCGAAGGCCGGTGTGGTGGATCGAATCCACCTTCCGCAATAAACGCTCGGCTGCGGATGCATAAAACTCGCATCCGTAGTCGAGCTTCGAACGAACAAAGGATCGATAAAAAAGTAGGGCAGTAGCCCTATCAGCGCCCCAAGCGCTGAACGTCACGGAACGGAGAATATCCATGGCGCGGGTACAAGAGACCCTAAGGCTGCGAATATGAGCCTCCCAGGTGAGGCGTCGGTCGAATACAAGACCAAGGAAACGGTGCGACTCAACCACATCCAGGCGGACCCCATTAAGAAACAAATCTGGGTCGGGGTGAAGCCGTGGATGGCGGCAGAAGTGCACCACCTTAGTCTTGGCCAAAGAAAACCGAAACCTGTGCGCTTCGGCATAGCGAGAGACGCGGTTCAATGCCTGTTGGAGTCGACGCTCCAGAGTTGGCATCTGGGCCGCGCCAAAAGAGATCGAAAGGTCGTCCACGTAGAGCGTAGCGAGAACATTTCCGGCAGCACCGAGGTGACGCCGTTGATGCTCAGGGCAAAGAGTGTGACACTGAGGACACTTCCCTGCGGGACACCCTCTTCCTGCTCCTTTGGGCCGGAGAGAGCTCCCCCCACCCGTCCGCGGAATAGACGATCTCGCAAAAATGCAGATATAAACATTGGGAGGCGTCCCCTCGCCCCCATCGTGTGGAGAGTCTCCATGATACCATATCGCCATGCGGTATAATAGGCCTTCTCCAGATCGAAAAAGACCGTGGCGTAGTGCTGTCTACGAAGGAAAGCCTCGCAGACGGCATTTTCCAGTCGGAGCAGAGCATCCGACGTGGAGTGGAACTTGCGGAAGCCGCACTGTGCGGAAGACAGATGGCCTCCGCTGTCCAGGAAAAAGGCTAATCTAACATTTACCAATTTCTCCATCAACTTGCACACGCAAGAGGTTAGAGAGATTGGGCGGAAACCAGTCGGAGTAGAGTGATCTCTCCCCGGCTTGCGAAAGGCGAGCACAGTAGCGATTCGCCAGGAGTCTGGGAGAAGACCTTCCACCCAGATCCTGTTGAACAAATCTAACAGAAAGGCCATGCCTCGCTCACGTAGGTGTCGAAGCATGGCGTACGGGACATCGTCCGGACCATGGGCGGTGTCCGCGCACGAAGCGAGGGCGGAGCGCAACTCACTCACAGTAAACTTGTCGTTGAAGGGTTCTCCGCCTCTGGAGGTAAAGTCCAGCCGGCGGCCTTCCGCGACATCACGACGTGCATTGAATGCTGGCGGAGCAGCATCACGGCTAGAGAATGCGGAAAAAGCGGTCGCTAAGGATTTCTCTAAGGACGCGGGGTCCGAGATTGCGGTCCCATTCTCCTGGAGAACGAGAGGGGATTCCTGGGAGAACTTGTCCCGAATCCTTTTGACTCGCTTCCACACCTCAGCTAAAGGATTCTTCCCGTTAAGTGAAGACACGTATGCCCGCCAAGAAGAGCGGCGGGCGTGCTTCGAAATATACCGGACCTAGCCCTAGCCCAACGAAATTCACCGACAGTGAAATCGTTCGGGCGGCGCTTATAGCGCATGTAGGCATAACGCTTCTGTTTGAGGGCCGTCTCACACTCGGCCGACCACCATGGGAGTGGTCGGCGTGCAAAACGGCCAGACGTCCTAGGAATAGTAGTCAGGCCCACGGCAATGAGGTTGCCGGAGAAGAACTCAACGGCCTCATCTACCGACCTAAACTCCTCGACTGAGATAGAGAATTCAGTCATTTCCTGAAATGCAGGCCACCACGCCCGCGCCAAGCACCACCGAGGTGGTCTCTCAGGCGGCAGTTGCCCTGAAAATGATATTTGAATGGGAAAGTGATCACTACCATGAAGGTCATCGACCACCCCCCAATCAAAATCAGGCTGTGCATCCGAAGAGCACAAAGATAGGTCAAGGCAAGAAAATGAAGCGGTTCTCGGACAGTGATGCGTAAACTCATCCACGTTTAGGACACCCATCTCAAGCTCTTCGATCAGATCGGCAAGGACTTGTCCCCTGGGATTTATGGAGTAATCTCCCCAGAGAGGATGCCTGCCGTTCAGATCTCCAAGCAAGAGATAGGGCCTCGGCAACCGTGCCACGACGCGGCGAAAGTCCCCCGCGTCGAAGTCAGCTGACGGTGGAATGTACGCAGAAATGATAGTATACCTCCTATCCAGGTGCAGCTGCACAGCCACTGCCTGAAAGGAGGTATCTAAAGAGAAAGGAAGAACGGAGACATCATGCCGGGTGTAAACCGCGCATCCCCCAGCCCGGCCATCCCGCGGTGGTGGGGTCGCAAGATCTTTATACCCCGGGAGGGCAGGCAGGGGGCACGCGCCTAGCATGGTCTCCTGCAAAAAGATAGCTAACGGGGAACGGGACGAGACGAGCCTCCGCAGCTCCTCCCAGTTGGCCCAGAGTCCACGGCAATTCCATTGAAGGAATATGCCCTCCAGGCCTAGCTCGGAGGAGACGCGGGGGCCCTCCTCGAACTGAAGACCATCACGGGAATGGCTGTAAGCTTCCCGGGGGCAGAACCCCGGGCGCTGTTGGCCGGACAAAGCGCTGAAGGCGCTGTCGCCTTCGAGGACTTATTGGGGGAGGTTGGGCTCGCCATGCGAGTCTTTTCTTCCCTCCGCCTCGAAACCTTATGCGGGCGTTGCGGCTTCGGAGGCGGGGGGCCCTCTTTTCGAGGAACCACCGTCTCCGAGGCACTCGCTCCACCTCGGGGTGTGGGCGAAGGAGCCGAAGCTCCTTTGTTGCTGTCCTCCTTTCGGGGGACAACGTTAGGAACCCTGGAAGATGGCCTAGCGACCATCTTCAAGGGTGTTGCCTCCTGTGAGTCTAAGACTCTGTGGAGGCGCGTGGCCGTTTCACCTTACGGGAAACGGTCACGCTGGTTTTAGCCGGGGCTAGGTGTGAACCCTTTTTGCCGCCAGCTTTACCAGGGGAGCGCCCGGGTGTAGTAGAGCCCGCAGAAGGGCTCCGAATGGGCGCGGAAACAACCATGCTCGTTTGCCTGGATGGGCCAGGAGCAGAGGGTGCTTTTCTAATTATTGAGGCATATGACGTCCCAGGCAGAGCCGGGGGCGCCAGGACCAAGTCCTTAGCCTCGCGGAATGAGAGTCGATCCTGGGCCTGAACGGCCAGGATTTCTTTCTCAAGGAGATATGCACCCACATTCACATTGCTTCGAAGAAGCAGGGTGCGGCTCTCCGCAATTGACACACTTGGCCACACACGATTTGGACTTATCGTGTGCGACCTTGGAGCAATTTACACAGACTTCGGGTGACCCCGATTTTGCACGTCTACATGATCGATTCGTATGGCCGAAGCGGTGACAGTAATAGCACCGCCGCGGCAGTGGCACGAATGCCTTCACGCGGTAGCGGTACCAACCGGCACGCACCGACTCAGGGAGCTTGTCACAGTTGAACGTGACGACGAGTGTAGGGGTGGGTCTCGAGGCCCCTCCCTGTTTTCTCATCACACGTTCCACCTTGACCGCCCCATGGTCGGCCAGCTCTAGGGTGATGTCATCAATGGAGTAGTCAACGAGTTCCCTCGCATAAACTACTCCTTTCACAAAGTTCATGGTAAAGTGCGGCGTCACACTCACCGGGGTGCCATGAAGTGTCCGAAGAGCACTTATCTTGGCCGCCTCGGCGGGATTCGCCAGAAGGCTGCCGTCCGAGAAACGGGTTACCTTCGGCTCTCTACCAATTGCACTAGCTAATCCTCTCCTCTGATGGATCATGTTGCCCTTGGACAACATGGTGCCATCAGTGGAGCGTATAACGAGGAAGCGTTTGAAGCCAGCGGGCTCGAAAACGCCAGGTAACCTCTGAATCAGGGGCCCCGATGTCATCGAGGCTCCACCCTGTGCATTCTTGGTGTTAGTCTTAGTCAGGGGCTCGGCACACGAGGGGGTAGAGGGGCCGGATGTGCCGATCTTGGCTTGGTCGCCTACCAAAGTGGTAGCAGACCCATCCGTCCCCGCAGCCCCCGCGGATGGAGAAGAGCCCCGAGTCTTCTTCGTCTTTTTCTTTTTAGGAGAGGAGGGCGGGGAATGAACCCGCTTCTCACCTCCGCCAGCAGAAGCCCCCATGCCAGATGGGCCGGCCTCAGCCAGGTCCCTCTCCGAAATGGAGAAGGTCCTGGTAGTCATAGGGGCACCTGTCGGAGGAGATCCCTCCCCTCCTTTTACTGCCTCGCAGCCCTCGGCCGTTCGAGGGGGACCTTGCATAGGGGCGGATTCGGGTTCGGTGCTTGGCGCCGAGCCCGGATTCCCCCCCCCATGGAAGGCCCTACCGTCCAAGGCTGGGTCTCCTCAAGGACCATGTCTATCACAGGAGGGGCTTTCAGTTGGCCATCCCCTCCCAGGACATCGCAGGTCCCCTTGGCAGTGTCGCCAGTCTTGTGTGGGGAGGCACAGGCCTTGACCCCAGCAAGGTTTAAAATGCTTGCCAGCAGGTCTTTTGAGGGAAGCGACCGAAGGGGCCTGGCTTCCCTCTCCCCCCTAAGGGGGTTTGCCCTACCGAGCCGCTTACACGAGGGGCGGTCGGCAATGGGCTGCCTGCTGGCTTTCTTGGCAGTCCCCTTAGAAAGAAAAGGAGGGACTGCCGCTGGAAATAGGGAGGTGCCCGAAAGCACCTCCAGAGAAGGGAGTGAGGGAGAGTCCCCTACACCCGTATGCGTAGGAGAGGAGTAAGCCTCCTCTCCGGTTAAAGAATTATGGAGGGTCCCCTGCCCAAGCACAAGGTGGGGGACCTCCATTTTCTCGGTGGAGCTGCCCGAGGGCGGCTCCGTTGATTTTCTTGGGGAAGTTGGGGGTTGGGTTTTTTTTGTTTTTTTTTGTCATACATGGGCATGGTGACCCTCTTTTTAATACGGGACGCAATAGCTCATCACCTCTCGCAGTTGCCCGCACTGCGAGAGGTGCTTACTAGCCCGGCAGAGCCAGGCGCCGCCATTCGGGACCACCCCTCCCGCCTGGTGGCCTGGCAGTCCTTCGGCATGGCGGCTCCACCTTGGACACGGCGTAAAATTGATAGAATGTGAAGAGGAGAGGAAAGGGGATGTGAGGAAGGTATGGGTGGAGATGAAGCAGGTTGTTAAAAAAAACACATCCCGAACCGGAGCTCAGGGGTTAGGGAACAATGTCCCCTCTCCCCCCAGCCCCGATCCGGGGTGGTTGGCTTGAGAAGAAGGTCAGCATCTACCCTGTGAAATTAGTGGCTGACCAGAGAAAGTTGTGGGAGAGGTTGTATGAAAAGCGACGAGGTAGGGGAGAAATCGGGCTATCTGAAGGAAGGAAGAGAGGCTAAGCTGGGCAGCAATTAGCATGTGAAAAAATAATAATTATTATTATTATTATTTACTATAAACTAAGAAATATCATTTGGTGGGAGGTTTACCACCGATCTGCATTCATTAACTGCGGCGAAGCAAGCAGGTCTAGGAATCATGGAAATCTTGTGTTGTATTCATCTTCTGTCTGCAACGAGTCGCTGGCTCAATGTAGCCAGCTAAAACCAATGCTACCAAAGGTAATTGAGGTCACTGAGTTCAAATATGATATAAGTTGACCACCAGGTGGCTAGACGTGCTAAATCAGCCATTTTCGCCGTAGGTCCACTAGATCATGTCCCTCTAGTTTTGACTACTTTTATTTTACCTTGGATCTGAGCCAAGGGTGTCTACAGTGTATAGAAGCCGTCATGAAGTCAACACGAATCAGTAATCCATCCAGCAACATGCCAGACTCCATGTGGTTTAACTAAGGCGTAGCCATTCTATTGCAAGCAAAATAAAATGGTAGCTGAGGCAATAAGCAAACGTGCACTTGCCATGCATGACTAAAACAAAAAACAACCACAAAAGAAATAAAAAGATGAGAGAACATAGGAGTAAAATTATAGAAGGAAGAGTCGCTGGATTGAGATAAAAACATTAAAAGGGGTTGAAGCACAGAAAGACACCTCCAATAATAGTAGGAGGACATAGGGGCGATTTTTTTTTTAATTTAAGGGTTTTCGGTTGGCGACTGTGATCAAGGACATAGCCGCCGAATCGCAAGGGGCGGGATGGAGTAACAAGATGCGCGAAGCTTGGCAAAAGTGGGACAGGCGACCACTAAATGGACGAACGAGCGACTGTCAACACATTAAGAGTAAATTGTGATGACAAAAGGGCCTTCACTGCAAATCAATCGGCTATAGCCAAGCGTCAGATGGCATTTTTTTGTGTGTGTGTCAGCCCATCTGGCGACTGCCTACTTGGGCATAAGCCGACGTACACAACACAGCCTACAGCCTATTACTAGGTTGTGTTAAAAAAACAAAAAACAAAACAAATAACATGTAAATAGCAATGATATATATTTTTTTTTAGCCCATCTGGCGACTGCCTGCTTGGACATAAGTTGCCTCACATGTCACAGCTTACTACTAGGCTATATTAAGAAACAAGTAACAAAAAAGCAAGATAAATAACAACGCTAAAAAGGACAAAGGCTAAAAAAAATAACAAGAAAACAAAGTAAGAAGGAGGCGCTCGGGGGGATAAGCCCGCCTGCTCCCCGGCGCAGGAACATGTAACCTACAAAAAAAACAAAACAACGCTCAAATAAAGGGGAGGAGGCCGGCCTCTTATAAAAAAAGGCAAGTACACAAGTCAGTGTGCACAAACCCGTCCAGAGTACAAGGGACAAGCGGTAACGACCCCGAGGCAACGTGTGCAAAGATCGCCCAAACTAAGACATTCAACAAAAATGTGCCAAACAGTTTGGGGAACAATGCAGTCTTCATAGTAGGGCGCAGGCGAGCGCCACATCAAATGGCGGTGCGTACCGCGAGTGTGTCCAATTCGGAGACGACAAAAGCAGCCTGAAGCCGTCGCGGCATTGGGAAACAGTCGCGGCGCAATGGCACGCAACTTTAAGTTCCCCTCGACCGTCTCCCATCTTCTTTGCCAAGTAGCCCGGAGAGCTGCTCGTATTCCTGCCATGTAATCGGTATGAGGAAGAGCGAAATGCTGATCTGGTCGCCCAGTCCTCGCGGACTCTCTGGCGCTCTCATTTCCCGCAATTTATTCATGTCCAGAAACCAAGCAGACGATAATCTCGACATTCGCCCGGCTCGCCAAAACTGTGGCGTCACAGATATCGCGACCCAGGGGATGCAGAGATTCCAATGACCCGAGAGCACTCTGGGCGCTTTTTGAGTCCTGGAAACCGACCCCCTATTGGGACTTGAAGTCGTCCATATAAACTGGCACGGTTTCAGCGTGACACGAAGTGTTCTCCAAAAAGGCCGAACGCAATACTCTCGGCACTGTAAAAGCTTTGGGAGCAGAGGCGTGGCGACAAATGATCAAAGGTAGTACCGTCCAGGGTGGCGTCCTGGGCAGAACCAGGGGCGCCACCGGCCTGAGAGCTATACCTACAGTTCTCGAAGGAGTTTCATGACTGGCGACTCCCGGCGGCATAGTCGAGATCAGCTGCGAATGCAGAGAGAGAGCTGTTGGTGAATGAGGGAGGCGCCGGGATCGCGCGTACAGGTGAGAAATGCACTGTGCACGGGGCAGAGCAAGTGGCATCTCCCCAGCATCGACCAACAGGCTCTCAATGGGGAAAGTGCGGAAGGCACCGGTCGCAAGGCGAAGGCCGGTGTGGTGGATCGAGTCCACCTTCTGCATCACACGCTCGGCTGCGGATGCATAAAACTCGCACCCGAGGTCGAGCTTCGAACGAACAAAGGATCGATAAAAAAGTAAGGTGCTGAACGTCACGGAACGAAGAATATCCATGGGGCGGGTGCATGAGACCCTAAGGTGAGGCGTGGGTCAAATACAAGACTAAGGAACAGGTGAGAGTCCACTAATTTCAGTCGCACCCCATTTAGAAACAAGTCTGGGTCAAGGTGGAGCCGTGGATAGCGGCAGTACTGCACCACCTTATTAGTCTTGGCCAAAGAAAACTGAAACCTGTGCGATTTGGCATAGCGAGAGACGCGATTCAATTCCTGTTGGAGTCGACGCTCCAGAGTTGGCATCTGTCCCGCGCCAAAAGAGATAGAAAATTCGTCCACGTAGAGGGTAGCGAGAACCTCTTCCGGCAGCACCGAGGTGATGCCGTTGATGCTCAGGGCAACTTACACAGACTTCGGGTAACCCCGACTTTGCACATCGACAGGAGCTCCTCCTAGTTGGCCCAGAGTCCGCGGGAATTCCATTGAATGAATCCAAGACCCCAACAAATGGATCATCAAATTCCTCCCTAACAGGCAAGCCAGTATCACTCATATTCATTCTCGAAATATCTCGTCTCCCAACATATATAGCCCCCAACCCATCACAATAAAATCATAAGCAGACAACTTCATAACATCGCAACATGCAGCCATTAGGAAAATGTAAAAACATTTCCCTTCTGGAACAGTTGCTGGACAATAACAGAATGAGATCCCCCCCCCACATATTGTAACCCAGTTCACAAAAAAGAATCCAAAATTCATTCAAAAATCACACTAAATGTCTGCATACCAGTCAATACCCTCCCCCTTCGATTTTTGGGCAAACCATCAAGATGCAGGATTTTCTCATAAAATATAAGTGACATGTGGCATCAGAAAACAGAAAGAAACCCTACACACAATTCATCAGTACTAAACTCAATTACACTTACTCAGCCAAACCTTGCCCCTTGCCATGGCACAATTTTCTTTTGGAAACCCCATCTGGCAACTGCCTCCTAGGGCAAATTTGCCGTACTGACGACAGAGCCTACTACGAGGCTAGATTAAAAAACAAATAAAGATAACAATAAAGACAGAGGCTAAAAAAAAGAAGAAAAAAGAAAGCAAAAAAGGCAACAGGAAGGAAGCACGCTCCAGCATCGTAGGTGGGCAATGCATATTATTCTGTCATCTTTTTCCAAATTCTATCTCCTATTTTTTTTTATCCCATAGCAATGAAGATAACAAATGCTTATTTATTAGCTCAAAATATGATTGTGATTATTTGATTTGGCTATATTTGATAACTTAACTTTCACCTTCAGAAGCTTGTATCACACAAATAATAGAACTTGAATCAATGCCCCAATAATCACAGTGGCAACTTCAACATACCAATAACCACAGGAGCCAGAAATAGGCTGAGATCAGAGAGAGAACTAAGCATCCAGATGTGAGGATGATGAGGTCTTTGATGTGTCTGAAAAAAAAAGAAAAGGAAACAAACTGCATATAGAGGCAAATCCCCAACACCTATACCAAACTACCACCCAATCTCTCAACTCACATTATTTCCAAACGGCCTGAAAAAGCCTTGAATTTTGGTGGACATTTGTTTTTGGTTTATGACATGCTGCTTGAATGTCACTGCTCATATTACGCCAAGTGTTTGGGGGTGTGGTGGTGGTGTTTGTTAGCTGATAATGAGAAGGGTAGCTGTAGACTGGGTTTGGGTTATTTTTAGTCTGTTGTGAACCAGATGTGTAGTGTGTTGAAGTAGGGTTGTGGCTGTCTGATTGCTTCAATGCGCACATATGAGCGTTATGTTGCATTCATATGAAGCTATCTACATCCGTGGTGAGTGGGGCATTGGTATGTGAAGCATGTAGATGGTAAAGAATGGGGAAAACACATGGGCATTTCTACCTGTCAAATAGTTAACTAGCCATCCTTTTATATTATTCTGCATGTTGGTGTTGTATATTATGTTAGTGAAGTTGTGGCAGAGGATGTCATCGAAAGCTTTGCTGTCTAATGTTACAAGGAGTGTTCTGTGTGGTTGTGCTTGGTCAATGCCAACATCGATTCTTTGTGAGAGGTGTGTAAGAAGGTCAGCAAGTGGAGTAATTATGTAGGATGAGGAGCTCTATGACTTTGGACTTATGAGGAAGGTACTATAAGGTCTTTGTTGGGCTTAAGGATTGTGATGATTGTATCATGCTTCTAGATGTTGGATATTGCATTGTGTGAGTAGGTGTAGTTTGCAATTTTGGTGTACTTGTATTCCATGTAGTCATAGATGTCAAAGTTATATCTTATTGATGTTGTTTGGATTACAGGCAGCCAAGGACTTGAGCTTGTGAATGATGCGACTCATCTGGTGGTTTGAGGTGTGTAGTCTGGGTGGGTGGGGAAGAGTTGTTTAAGTTAGATGACTTGTCAACAATCATCTGGGTTTAAGTAACTAATGTGAGAGAAGCCCTTGATGAGAATGTTTGCCTGCTGTTTGTTGTGGTGATTGCTGCTGTGTGATTATGTAGTATTGGTGTTGGAAAGCATGATATTGATTAGTGTTTTGTAGTTTGCTCGGTGGTTGTGTTGTGTTGACAAAGTTGTGCCAGTGTAGTCTTTTCTGTTCTATTTATATTGTTAGATAGTGCACAAGTCTATGTACACGAACCTGTCTTGAGTACAAGGAACAAGCGTAAACAACCCCGCTTGTCTCGGTACCAGATCAGGTAACATGCACAAAGATCACTCAGATTGTGTGAGGGGATTTGGTGAGTTGTGTTTGATACCTTAAATTTCTGGCATGAAACTGAGTCATTTTTTTTTTTCTGTTGCCTATGTTGGATGTGTTTTTTGTTTGTATTTTGTATGATTCTGTTGAAAATGTGTATAGCATTGTTGTGTGTACTGAAGGGCATTTCAAAATGTTATTTGTGTCAATTGTGAATGCTTCCCAGTTGCTCTTTCGTAATTAGTGTAGGTGTGTTTAGGAATATAAAATTAAATGTATGGTTGTGAGAATGCAGTCAAAATGAGCTAAGATATCAAGTGCATGAACTGTTCAATAAGTCATTCAAGACTTTTCAGGAGATGCATAGAGAAGGGATATTTTGGACAGAACAAGCAAGAAATTTGCAGAGAAAAATCACAGGAAGTGAGTGTGGAAATATTTTGAGATGTTATGGGCATGTTGAAAGAATGGACAGAAAGGTTATTAAAAGTGTGTGATGGTGAAGTTGGAAGATCAAGATAGACCAACTGTAAAGGAATGAGTGTGAGGAAATATATGAACAGAGATTAAGTAAGCATGGAGAATCATCAAGAAGGTGGACATTGAATGTTACACTTGGAAGGCACTCCAGACAAAATGAGCCTAGAGTAGATAAATAGCATGTCTGAGTCCAGGTCTTAGGCAAATATAGAGGGTAAAGGGGGTTTCCACAATTTAATCTCCTAAAACCTTTTCCACTATGATATTGATACAACTCACAGTTCTTGATGATAATGACACAATTATCTTACCCATTTCAAATATCACAAGTCAATTTTATAATTTTAAATAGTTAAGAGAACAAGATTGAACAAACATTCATAAGAATGTTTTTAGGCAAAAATACTTACTCTGCAATGCCCCCTTCAATATTCAAGTCACAGCCTTCATCCACCACAGATCCAGTGGCACTGTATTTTGGACTTGCCATAGATGACATAAATTTGTAAGAGGCAGTAAATGCAATGGCAGACAGTGTAGCCATCAACTAAAAAAACAAACAAACAACAATAAAAGCTAAGTTTTTTGTTTTTTAGGGACAAAATAAATGAGGGTAGATAAGGATTTTTTTCCTATAGAAAAACCCTAATAGATTACAAGATGCGCAACTCTATTAAATCTGTCTCCATTCTGGAACAAAGAAGCAGGTTTCCTTGCATTGCAACACTCTTTTGTTGCATGTATTTATATAAAACGATCAGTGGTTTAACAATTTTCAGGGCTATTTTAAATGGTAGATCTAAAGTGAAAAATCTCCATAAAAAGAAAAAAAAAACTAGCCGGAGCATCTCCAGTAGAAAGTTTATTAGGTCAATGCTCATTTCTTTTCTTTATTATGCTCTCTTCTGGGGGTTTCCAGCAAGGGCACAGCCACAAAAATTATTAAAAGCCTACTTTTATGTGAATTTGAAAAATATTGAACTCCCCCCCCCACTCCAAAGGCAAAGAAAACAGAAGTAGCAAAAAAAGCAATAAGGAAGAATGCTCCAGCCTCAGGAAGAGCCCCTCCAAACAACATAGGATCATGATGAAACCTGTACCAAAGTGTTAAATAAAATGGATGAAGTCAGACTCCTCCAAACTGACAGGTAGTACACAAGTCTGTCCCGAGTAAAGGGACAAGCTGAAGTGACCCTGTTCATAACATGCATAAAGATCAATCAGACATTCAAATAGAATATGCCTAACAGGCGGGGAACAATGCAGTCATAGCAGTAAGGCGCAGGCATTGGCTTCATCAAATGGCAGTGTGTCTCATGAGCGTGTTCAATTCGAAGATGGCAAAAAGTGACCTGAAGATGTTGCAACATTGGAGGATAGGTCCATGGGAACAGTCACGGCACAATGGTATATATTTTTAAGTTCCCCTCAGCCATCTCCCATCTTATTTGCTAGGCAGCCCGGAGGGCTACCCTGATAGCTGCTCAGTGTGAGGAAGAGTGAAACACTGGTGTGGTCACCCAGTCTTTGCAAACTTTTTAGCACCCTCATTCCCACATGTCCAGGAACTCAGAGAAGATAATCTTGACATCCACCTGGTAGGCAGCAACCGTGGTGTCACAGATACTGTGAACCAAGGGCTGTGGAGATTCCAATAAATGGAGAGCACTCAAGGTGCTTTGTGAGTCACTAAATATCACAATTCAGTCTCCAAACTAGGCAAGACCTATTATCTCCCATGCTGAGCGGTGTATTGCAACCAGCTTGGCTGTGAAGACAGACATAGTGAATGGCAGAGCCCCACTGACTTCAAACAGAGGTGATACAATGTGAAAACTGAACCCCCCTTGGGACTTGGAGCCATCCGTATACACTAGCACAGGTCTAGCGTCACATGAAGTGTGCTCCAAAAAGGTCAAATGCAATACTCCCAGCACTGTGGAAGCAGAAGCATGGCAACAAATAGTCAAAGGTGGGTGGCATTCTGGTCAGAACCAGAGGCACCACCGGACAAAGAGCTACACCAAGCTCTCGAAGGAGGGTTTTTTGCCTAAAGCCAAAGGGCCTAGGGTATGATTGGCATTTCTCAGTGGCATAGCTAACTGCAAGATTGGCTGCTGATGGAATGAAAGTGGTTGGTGACTGAGGGAGGCACCAGCTCGCGTATACTGCGCATAATGCAATGTATTTGGTGCAGAGCTTGGCTGCGGATGTGTAAAACACATTTGTAGTCAAGCTTTGAATGAACAAAGGATTGGTACAAAAGTAAGGCACCCTAAGTGCTAAACATCACAGAATGAAAAATGTCCATTATGCAGGTATAAGAGACCCTGAGACTGTGAATATGAACCTCCCAGGTGAGTTATTGGTCAAAAACAAGACCAGGAAAACAGTGTGAATCCACCACTTCCAGGTGAATCCTGTTTAGGAATAAGTCTGGGTTGGGGTAGAACCATGGATGGCGGCAGAAGTAAACCACCTTAGTGTTGGTCAAGGAAAACCAAAACTTGTGAGCTTCGGCAAAGGGAGAGATGCTGTTCAATGCCTGTTGGAGCCAATGCTCCAGAGTTGGCATTTGGGTTGAAACAAAAGAGATTGAAAAGTCATCCATGGAGCATGTAGCAAGAACATCTTCCGGCAGCACTGATACTTGGGGAAAAATGTGTGCGACACCAAGGACACTTCCCTGCTCCATTGGGCCAGAGGAGTCCCCCAATCTGTGCACTGAATTAACTATCTCTCAGAAACTCAGAAATAGTGATTGGGAGGTGTTCCTGTGCACCCATTTTGTAGTGAGTCTCTCTCTATGATAACGTATTGCCATGCGATATCATAGGCCTTCTCCAGATCAAAACACCATGGCTCAATGCTGCCTACAAAGGAAGGCTTCCAGACACCATTTTCCAGTCAGAGCAAAGCATCAAACTTGGTGTGGAGCTTGGCGAAGTTGCACTGTGCAGGAAAAAAGGCTAATCTAACATTTGCCAATTTCTCAATTAATTTGCATACGGAGGAGGTAAGAGAGATTTGGTGGAACCTGGCCGGGGTAGTGGTCTCTCTCTGGTTTGCAAAAAGGGAGCACAGTAGCCATTCAACAGTCTGGGAGAATACACACTGTCCAGATCCTGTTGAGCAAATCTAACAGAAAGGCCATGCTTCACTCACCTAGGTGTTGAAGCATGGCATACAGGAAATCCTCTGTATGCCAGGGACGGTGTCCAGAAGTGAGAATGGAACATAACTCACACAATGAAAACCTATCTTTGAAGGGTTCGTGCTTCTCAGGTAAAGTCCAGTCGGACGCCTTCAGCAACATCATGACGTGTATTCAATGGTGGCTGAACAGCCTCCTGTTTAATAGAATATGGAGAAAACAGTCACAAAGGACAATTGATACGGACACAGGCTCCAAGATTGCAGTCTTATCTCCTAGAGAACAGTAGGGGGGGAGGGGTCCTGTGAGAACTTGCCATGAATCCTTTTGACTTGCTCCCACACCCACTTCAAGTCATACCAGAGTGCTCTTTCAGGCGGGAGTGGTCCATAAAATGGTATTTGAATGGGTAAGTGCTCAGTACCATGAAGGTCATTGACCACTTCCCACCCACAATCAGCTTGTGCATGCAGAGAGTAATCAAGGCAGGAAAATGAAGTGGTTCTCAGGCAGTGATGGGTAAACTCGTCCACATTTAGGACACCTACCTCCAGCTCATCAATCAGATCAGCAAGGACCTGAGCCCTGGGGTTGAGTAGTCTCCACAGAGGGGGTATCTACGATTCAAATCCCCACGAGACGGCGAAGGGACACATTGAAGTTAGATAAAGGTGGAATATACACAGAAATAACAGTATACCACCTATCAAGGTGGAGCTGAACTGCTACTGCCTGAAATGAGGTATTTATATCAAAGAGAAGAACAGAGACATCATGCAGGGTTAAAATCCTGCATCCTCCTACCTGGCCCCTATCCCGTGGTGATAAGGTTACTAAACCCTTATACCCAGGAGGGTGGGAAGGGCGATGATGAAAAAAATAGCTAACAGGGAATGGTAGGAGATAAGTCCCCATAGCTCCTCCCAGTTGGCCCAAAGTCAGTGGCAATTCCAATGAAAGAATAAGCCCTCCAGACCTAGCTAGGAGAAGATATGGTTGTATGCTTCCTGGAAGCAGAACTACAGGTACTGTTACCTTCAATGAATTATCAGGGAGGTTCCTGCAGCCACAACGTTGTTCTCTCATAACTGATGGTCATTCATACATGCACGCATGTGGTGAAACATTTACTTATTTTAACTATATTATATGATAGGGAGAGTGTGCAACTCTTCTGGATCTGCCTTCACCCCATGAATAATAATAATAGTTAGCAAGTAGATATTTTTGTATCACAATATAAGAATTTCAAACAATATGTATTTATTTGCAACAGGATTTTTTATCCCAGGAAACACTAGGTACCTATGCTAGTTAAATATATTTTATAAATAAGATTATCAACCTTGTTAGAAATGGTGGGGATTCAAACTTGTGCTGGCAAATGCTGCTCATTTTTCAAGCCAATACAATATCCACTTGGTTACCATCCACATTCCCAAATAGCCCTTGTCTCTCAAGGAGAGGGAAGACATTTCAAGTGGCCCTATTACATAATATAAAAAAGCCCTAAGAAAGGAAACATTCTTGGGAAAATGAATGGTAGTAAAGTGGTTGTGCGTTTACCAAAGAACGACTGCTTGACAGCATATGTTTAAATCACCACCATTCCCAATGGATTAACTATACATTTATTGCCTAGGTAGTTACTGAACAGGCTGCATAAATATAATAAATAAGGAATCTTCTTAAAATTATATCATTCAAAATGATTTAGAGTTTACAAAGTGGCTAGTCACAATGTCCTAAAACCAGCAAGGAAAAAGGAACAAACTTGGAATAGGCAAAATCTATATATAATAAAAAAAAATAATAGCTCTAGTGATCTATACTTTTTTACTTACTGTATCAACTAAATTATTAGGAATGCTTTGGAAGATAAAGAATGTTGTCATAATATAAATGCCACCAACACCCAAGATCATATTCCTGTAAAAGGCCAATGTATCAGCATTTTCCTGAAGAATTTGCTTCTGGCCTTTGGTTCCTTGTTTTCCTCTTGGAGGCTGAAAATAAGAATTAAATACCATAAAGCACTTCACTTAATATTTTATTGACAATTACACAAACAGTTGATTCATTACTTTTTCAAATGACATTTGGCAATTTTAGCAGCACTAAAATTGCCATATATTCAATAAGAATACTTAAGCAATTGTATCTAAAAGTATCTTAAGAGTGCAGAAAGCTCTCTTAAGTTCAATTTAAAAAAGGCAAAATTAATTTGGAAAATTTTGAGATGAAAAGAAACAGTGAAATTCAGTTTTTATTTAAAATGTATACTCAAAATAAGTAACGAGGGATTTTGTTTTTTTAATTTACCAGGATAGTCCTGATAGGCCTATAGTAGCTTCAGCTATTGTTTATGTAATGAGCAGTGGTGGGCAGTCCATCACTACCGATGATGGAAGGTCCATCAGTCCATCATCGAAGGATTCCCGTTTCACTGACGACTGATGGAAACATTATTTGCCGAAGGTCGTCTTTGCTTTTCAGGTTAGTGATGGTTCAGGTGACAGCCAAAAATCGCTTCCACCGGTGCTTATTCCATCAGTTTTTCAAAGTTTCTGTTAGTCATCAGTCCGTCAGTGACAGACTGATGTACCTTCCGTCATCGGTACTGATGGACTGCCCACCACTGGTAATGAGTGACCTATAACTTCTTCAAAGAGTCTTCAATTCTAATTAAGGAATGGTTTACTGTAAAACGATAGTTACCATTTATTAAAGGGGTCTGAAGAAGTTTGAAAATGACAATACACTAACAAAAAAAGAAGAAGAATTGTTAGTTTCTACAATTGAATAAATTAGACCTAACATTAGTCTTTAACCCATTTGCCACTCAAGGGCCTTTTGAGGCCGCTGACTTAGTGTTATATAATCACTGGAGGGTCTTTTGTGGCCTTTGACTGTAGACTCGTATCACCCCTGTTTTTATGATGATTCCTCCATCTTTTGGTTTCACACTCTTATGTTAGTAATTGATCATCCAATTAAAATACAGAAATGCCTTACATCAGTCCTTCTTTGTTTGTTAACAGAGATTTAGGAATGAGAGTAACTTGACCCAGTTTTGACCGATTTCTTTTGACACTGACCACACATTTTTTTTATAGCATTTGGCTTTAGATTTGTGTAAACATTCCCATTTTTCTGACGACTCTTCCATTTTAGGGGTTTAACATTTATATTTGTGATTTTTCATCTAATTAAAATATAGAAATGCCTTAGGTTAGCATGTTATTCAAAGAGCACCACAAAAGAGGACACAATATGCAACCCAAAAAATTGGAGCATGCAAGGGGAAAAAATAATTAAAAAATAAATTTCAACAAAATGTAAATGTTTTAAAATATAGAAATATTTCCCATAAATAAGCTTACCGGACAAAAAATTAGTCACCTAGGGAGAAAAAACATAATTTAACATCTGAAGCATGTAGGAACCTTAGGCAGCTGAGAGGCATAGCTTAGTTTACATTGAAACGTTAGTTAGGCTTTATTTGTCTTGCGGAGGGTGTGAAGATCTGTAAATAGCAAATCAGCTCTACTTAAAATGGGCCCGAAAAAGTGGCATCATGGAATGTCAAAAAGGTGTGATTGCATTTGGCTGTGCCAAAGCTATCATGTGAAGGAGGTGCCGGAATTTGGCAGTGTTTCAACGAGTATGATCATCTGGATTTACAAGCAATGGCAGAACTCCCAAAATGTGAAAAAATCTTGCCAGAATTGTGGACGGAAGAAGGTGTTGACAGACAGGGAGCGTCATAGAACCTCCAGGCTTGTGATTGCAAGTTGATTTGATTCCAGGCAGGAATTGCCACAAAATGTCAATTCTGGTCCTTTACTACCCACTGCAGAAAGAACATTACACTGTGAATTCCATGGCATGAACATATGGAGCAAAGTGGCATGCAAGAGGCCCTTACTATAGTTACAAGTGACTATAATTCTTTGTCTGGTGAGCTTAGAAGCAGTTTTCTATAAAATAGGAGTTTTAGCAATACCTAAATATAAAAAAATAAAGAAATGCCTTAGGTTAGCATGTTGTTCAAAGTACACGAATGAGGAAGCATATACAGCAAAAAAATTAGAGCATGTGAGGTAAAATAAATAATGAAAAAATATATTTCAATAAATTGTGAACGTTTTGAAATATAGAGATGTTTCATAGGAAAGTTTTCGATAAAATAGGAGTTTGAGGCGATTAAAAAATATAAAATAATTTACTTAGTTAATAAATTGGGGGGAAGGGATAATAAAAATATTTCCAATCAAAATTCTAAATATGTTGATGGTTGTTATCAATAATTTTTAAGTTAGATCAATAGAAGAATTCTTCCCTATTAAAATAATATATTATTTGATTTCTATAAAAGGCTTAAAATATATTATTTTATTATTCTCCCTAATGATGTACCAAAGGTAAATTGATTGGCAGTGGTTTAGAACAAATTTGTTTGGTGACTTAGGGGTTAAATTATAACTTTCTAGTTTGGAATGTAGAGAAAAGGTTCTTACATGTTCATATTTTACCTAGTTATTCCTCTATCCATCAAAAACTATACAATATTAACATGGCTAATTTATATGTATTGCATCGATAATGTAAAGCATTTTTTGTACCTTTTCAACTTAAAGGCAGCCTATATAATATGGCAATTGCCTACAGCTTAAGTCTCTGATACTCTAAAAAAGTGATAAGATTTGTGAAATTGTATTTTGAAGATTTGATCTGCCGTATTCATATAATTAATGTAAAAAAACATGAAATTGTTTTAGAGTTTCCAATATCCATTATTTCAACAAGTATAAATATATATGTGCATTTTGAATTGACTAATATTTTTAAGTGCCAAAGAATAGACAACAAGCATTCATATCTGTTGCTTACAGCAGTTGCAAATTTATTTAAGTCCTTGGATTAATCTCAAAGTGACAAGTTTGGGCAAGGTACTTTATGGAGCAATATCTCATCTTGTTTAGTCAGGCCATAAAATATTAGGTTGCACCATCTATCTTTTTGCATTATGGATGAGATCCTCTAATTGAATAATGAAATGTAAATAAATATTTTTAAAAAAATTTATTAATTCACACATTTCAACTGCCTTCAAGGGCATAGTCACCCTAATTAAAATTTCAGCCTAGTGCTAAGATACTCTACAATTCCCAACCAAACAGAAAACAACAAACAAACAAAGACAAAAAACAACAAGGAAGCACACTCTATCATCAGGTGTAAGCCAGCCTCCCCCCAGTGCAGGAACATACCTACCACTAACACCAAAGCTAAGAGAGTAAAATAAAATGAAGGCCACCTCCTCCAAAAAGTCACTCCATAAGTTTATGTGCATGACTCAATTCCAAGTACAAGGGCCAAGTGGCAGTGACCACACTCATCCTCATAAGCATATACCTTTGAGTTGAGAGCCGTCTCACAATTGGCTGACCACTACAGAAGTAGTCAGTATACAAAACAGCAACATTCTAGGAATAGTAGTTAAGCCCACAGCAATGAAGTTGCCGGAAAAGAACTCAACAGCTTTATCTACCAACCTAAATTCCTCAACTGGGAAAGAGAAATCAGTCATTTCTTAAAATGAGGACCACCACGCCCACTCCAAGCACCACTAGGATAGTCTTTCAGGCAGCAGCGGTCCAGAACTGACCAAGTAAATTATATGAAAGAAATTATGCATTTTAAGAAACAAGGACTAGTGCTAGATCCCAGCCACTCTATAAAAGGCAGTAATAATTATCTATATTGTAATTTAATAAAGTGGCTTTGTTATTTTGAAAAAAGCCACTCTATTAAATTACAATATAGATAATTATTACTGCCTTTTGTAAAGAATGGCTGGGATCGAAAGTTTGCAGTAACATAATCAGATCTATTGTAGGTCCCGCTGGGATGGAAAGGGCTTTTATAGCCTCAAAAGGGCAACCGGATTGCTGTACAAAATACTAAGCACGGAGGCGCCAGCCTTTTTTTTTGGTAAAACCTAGGCAACAATTGTGCACACTCGAGTGGCAGCCTGCAAGAGTTTCCCCCAGGGAGTAGCACATGAGTCCTTTTCTTTTTGTTTGCTCGTTCATCTCATCTATTGTATATAATATTTTGTTGGGTAATAGAGCCAATTTTTTTTTAAATATCTTTTTGCTAGTATTCATAAGTAGGATTGGTTTTTATAATTAACGAGATCTCAAATCTACTTATCTCTTGTAAATATTTTATATTTTTTTTTGTGAATACAGGACTGTATATCCAATCGTTTCATTCTCCCTCAGATTTTCACATCCAATTTAGTGTAGGAAGCAGGTTGGATAGATTGGGAGTTTAGTGTGGCATCGTGGCCCGCTACATTTGGCACCTGAATAGGAATGTGAGATCACAAAACCAGGAACATTGTTAGGATTGGATTGCAGTTCATCATCAGATTGGACGTAGTGATTAGAGAGGGGGAGGAGTGTTTCTTTGTCCTTTCTTATTAACCTGGGAGGATGGCTTCTGTGGAACAGGACCCGCTACAACAGGGTGATAGCAAAAGACTTTTCCTCCATGCGGAGCTTAGTACATCCCATTGTGTGCAAATTGAATGGAATTATATGGCTACAAAGATAGGGTTACAGTCAGGATCAGCACTAATGAGAGCAGTATACTGTACTACCTTTCTACACAAGCACCTGTTATGCACGGAGACATACCTGGGTGGCAGTGTGTAGCTACAGATGTGTCAGGGCCTCTGCATCAACACAAGCTCCACCCATTCTATCTATGGTGGAACAGCAAATAAAATCATAACACGCAAATTCTGTGTTACAATTTTTATTGCCGATGATGTGTTACAATTTTTTTTGACGCAGCTGTATTTTGGGGGGTTTATAGCCACATTTAAAAATTTAGATAGCTGTAACTTTTTTAATATTATTTCTATGTAAAATATTGACTTAATTGATTTTAAAGAGCTAAAAATTCCCTTGGGAATAGCTTTTTGTTTAACCTTCTAGGTAAATTAGGGCCTGAGGTATGAGTCTTTATAATTTGGGAGGGGACAGCCAAAAATCCCCAAATTGGGATGCTTTTAATTAAGATATTGAAAAACAGATTTCAAACTCGGTGGTTTCAGCCCAAAATCTACCACTACACCGATTTTCACCAAGATCTGAGAGTGTGTGGTTCAACACCTTGCATGATTTGTCAGAGAATTAGCCACCTGGAATATTGTATTCAGGTAAATTCCCATATCAGAGTCAGGGTATCAATATTCTGGAACAGAGACAAGGAACAAAAATAATAGCTTCCTCAAGGCACCTTGATTATATGTTTTCATTTGAAAGGTGCTTAAGGCCTGATATAATCCAGCTTTTTAAAATGTTTATGGGTGTTGGTAAATTAGAGATGGAGAAGTTTTTTTGAGCTGGAAACTGATAAGACAAGAGGTCACTGTTTGAAAATTAATAAATCTAGGTGCAGGGTGGATTTGAAGAAATATTATTTCATTAATAGTCATTGATTCTTGGAAGATATTGATTGCCTGGGTATATTATAAATAGATATAGTTTGACATCAAAAGAATATTATACTAGTATATGGGAAAAGAGCATATATAAGAACACTGATTTTCTAGGTTATGTAATAATATTCATTTACTGGATTATGGCTGATAATGCAATTCATGGACACCACTTATACAATGGTAATGGCTTTCAGAGATGTGGATACTCTGACTAGGATGGCATTTTATAGGTCCTAGCAGTTTTTCTAATCCTTTGCATTATTTTTTGTTAATAACCTCTGGAGCTCCCACAGCCAGACCCATAGTAAGACTAAGATATCTTAGCTAGGAGCAAGATATTACTGAGGATGTACCTATTTAAATAAATTACACCCTAATAGATATAAAAAAAAAGTTAAATGTATATGCTTGAAACTGAGATTTGAATATACATACAAACTATAAAAAAAAATGAACAGGACAATGGCTGTCCAAACAATTTTACTAGGAATTATCAAACATCAGAATTCCTTACCATTTTTAAATAAAATTTCCATATAAGGCTCACGTTATGCCAACCTTTGCACTGGGATACAAGGTTAGAAGATCCTGTGAAAAAAGATAATGGGTTAATTTGGAGGTATTTGACTATAAATTATCTCTTCCACAAAGTCAGCAAAAATTTTTTTTACTCTCACTCAATCGCATTTTCTCCACATTAAAGCCATAGAACTACACTGAGGCCACAATCTGCTCTTCTCTCCCTCACTACATTGTGGCCCTCACATTCCACTATTCTGTGCTATATTCCTTCTCAGTCCAAAGTTGCACCGCTCACATGCATCCTCTCCACCATTCCATCTATATGCTTGGCCCTTTACCTCAAGTGATACATTGTGAGCCTTGAATAACAGCTGGCTTTATAGAATTCATCATACACCGCCTCCATGAAAGATTCTCTTTTGCTCCTATATATAGTCATACAACGTTTTTCTGTCTAACTTCTTTGTCCTTTTCTAGTATCTTCCATTTCAGCTTTTTCTTTCCTTCCCAAATATTGTTAGTAATTCATATTTTCTAACAACGTGCCTCATCTCCCTATGCCATGAAGATGTATTATTGGTAGCATGCACATAACTTGCCTAGGTTTCCACTCCCATCTCTCACAATTCTCTCTTCATACTTGCCCAACCCATGTCACCCCTGAAGGCTTCTGATATCTCAAATAAATTTGGAATATATATATGAACTATCCAGGGCAATGTCACTGGAATGACTTTATGATCGCCTGGTAATTATTTTAATCAATCGTAAATATGGCCAGAAGAAACTGGGAATACTTCACAGTCAAAGACATTTTTAAGACTAGATTTGAGAAGTGAATGATTTCAAGAGGACCCACAAAAACTAGTTCCAAGTAAATCTGTAAAAACCTTTCTCCTAAAAAATATGATTTAATTATATAAAAAAAAATGCAAAAATTGTTTAAGGGTAAAAACTAAAAAAAATAAATGTAAGAAAAAGTCAAATATAAAATGAAATAGAAAAATAAATAATTGAATTAAGAAAAAGGTGGTAAAAGGGAAATAGAGAGTCAAAAAAAATTTAAGACAGAATGCACTCTTCATCCACACATGACATCAATGCGTATTGTGGGTAGCAAATGATTGTTAACTTTAGTCTTAAGAAAAGTATCTTTAATAAAAAAAACTAATGCAAAAGGAGTGAAGGGAAAAGTAAAAAAATATATAAAACAAAAATTGAGTAAAAATTGCACTACATGTTCCTGCAGCGATACTTTATTTTGTAAAAATGGCCCCACAACAAGACTTTATTTTGTAAAAATGTCAGGTAGAGGGCTTTGCACCCACATACCCTATATTGTTTTTTGTTGGTGGGGGCTGCACCCTTCACCCCACCCCTTTTAGATAGTTAAGCTAAATATATTGGGAAACTGGATGAAACATTATGGGAAAAAGGACTAAAACAGCTGAAGAAGCTATTGTTAAGTATTACCTACACTTGTAAATAAACAATGTATTCATGCACACTGACTGCAAAAAGACAACAATCTCCACAGAGAAACTAATGTTAAAGATTACCAATATTTATTCTGAACTAAAAAGGTTAACTAATATTAAGATTAATAACAAAAGGGGAGTGGGAATAAGGGTTTGTATGCGATGGATGGACTCCATCTGAGCCGAGATAGGGTTGAGGTTTTGTGGCGGGAATTAGATAGTGTTATTAGGTCTTTAGAGGCGGGAAACTAGGTTTTGATAGTGGTCAGGGAAATTTAATGGCTCAAAGTGAGGCAGGGATAGGAAGCAAACAGATTTGTAGAAGGTAGGCAGGCTAATGGAAGTGCTTTAGGGTTAAATTACTTGAGTAGTGATAGTGGTCAGGGAAATACAAGAGTACAGGGTCGGGGAAGGAGAGAAAGGAGATGCAGAGGAGATAGGCCCTCAGGTGCTTCAGGGATAGGTGGGCTGAGTTGTCTTTACACAAATGCTCATAGTCTTAGAAATAAGAGGGATGAATTATTTAGTTATATCATTCATGAAGATATAGATATAATATGTATAGTTGAATCATGGGTTAATGAAAATATATTTAATGATAACGTCGGTGAATTTGAGCTAGAAGGTTATACTATGTACATTAGTCAAAGGAGAGATAGGACTGGTGGTGGGTTGATTATTTATATCAGAAATAGCATTTCTTCAAATCTAAATAACTCTATAAAGCAAGGAGAAGGTGAATCATTATGGATAGATATTAAGGTTGGTAAAAATAAGAAAATACACTTGGGAGCTTTTTATAGACCACCAGGACAGACTGACTGCATCAATGAGTTAATGATTAGGGAAATAAGTAAAGGATGCAAAGAAGATACAGTTATTCTTGGTGACATTAATTTAACTTCTGTAGACTGGGAAAATATGATAGGAAGAGATAGAGCAAGTTGTAAGTTTATGGAGTGTTTTGATGATAACTTTTTGACCCAATTTGTTAATAAGCCAACAAGGGGTGCCAATATATTAGATCTAATTCTTTCAAATGATGATCACTTAGTTCAAGGATTGAGTGTAGGGGAATCATTGGGAAACAGTGATCATCAGATGGTTCGGTTTAATTTGCAAATAGCTAAGGGTAGAACACCGACAAACTCCACAAGAATTCCAAATTTTTATAGGGGAGATTATGATAAATTACGCAGCATGCTAAATCAGATTAGGTGGGATATAGAATTCCATGGAAAGAATACTTATGAGATGTGGGATATTTTTAAGACTATATTAAACATGGTTCAGGAAGTGTATTCTGATGAAGTCCATTGGGAAGAAATGTAGGAAACCATTATGGTGCAATCAAGAAATAGCTAATAAAGTTTCAGAGAAAAAAAGGGCATACCAGAGATTACAAAGTGAAAGTAGTTTAGATAATTTAAACCATTATAGGTCAACCAGAAATTAACTAAATAAGATTATTAAGAAGACCAAAAGGACAGCAGAAATTAATTTAGCTAAAAATAATAATAAAGATCCTAAAAAATTCTTTAGCTATTATAAAATCAATAATAAATCTAACAGTGATAAAATAGGGCCTATTAAATATGAAGGGGTTTTGAAAGAATCTGATGAGGAAATAGTAGAGGTCCTTAATGATCATTTTGCTTCAGTATTCACAGAAGAGAAACCAGTTAGATTAATTGATGATAATTCTAGGTCAAGGGAAGTAGTGATAAATTCTATTAATATAGACAGAGAAGAAATTAAAGGGCTTATAATGCAGTTAAATACTAGTAAGGCATCTGGCCCTGACAACATTCATTCTAGGATACTCAAAGAAGGTGTAGAAAGTATTGCAGTAGCTCTTGAGAAGATATTTATTAGATCACTAGAGTCTGGAGAAATACCAAATGTTTGGAAATTGGCAAATGTAGTGCCAATTTTTAAAAAGGGAAGCAAAGAGGACCCAAATAACTTTAGACCAGTAAGCTTAACTTCTATAGTCTGTAAAATTCTTGAGAAGATGGTTAAGAAGGGAATTTCTGATCATCTAGAGAGTAGCAGGTTAATTAATGATGCTCAGCATGGTTTTAGAAAAGGTAGATCGTGTTTAACTAATTTACTGGATTTTATGGATTATGTAACTAAAGAATTAGATAGGGGTGAGAAAGTTGATGTGATCTACTTAGATTTCAGCAAAGCTTTTGATAAGGTTCCACATAGAAGACTAGTTCATAAATTAAGCTGCATGGGATATGTGGGAACGTTTTAAATTGGATAACTGAATGGCTGAAAAATAGGAAACAGAGAGTTGTACTGAATGGAGTGAGGTCAGAGTGGAGGAATGTTATTAGTGGCGTACCTCAAGGATCAGTTTTAGGCCCTTTATTATTTTAAAATCTATGTAAATGATCTTGGGCAAGGTGTGAATAGCAAAGTATCAATTTTTGCTGATGACACTAAATTGGAAGCAGTGTCAAAGAGGTTGAGGGTAGCTTTAAAGTGCAAGGTGACTTAAATAAGTTGTTAGCTTGGGCTCAGAAGTGGCAGATGACTTTTAACCTTAATAAATGCAAAGTTATTAACATGGGGAGAGATAATAGGGAATTTAGCTATGAGATGGATGGGCATTGGCTTAATTCAGTTGAAGATGAGAAGGACTTAGGAGTAGTAGTAGATAGGTCACTGAAATTTTCAAAGCAGTGTATTGAGGCAAAAAATAGAGCAAATAGAGTGCTAGGTTACATTAAAAGAAATGTTAGCTACAAGAGTAAGGAGGTTATCCTTAAACTATACAACTCTTATGTCAGGCCCCATTTAGAGTGCTGTATACAGGCATGGTCACCACATTTTAGACATGATATAAACTTATTAGAGTCAGTACAAAGGAGGGCAACAAAAATACCATCCCTGAAGCACCTTGAATATGAAGATAGACTGAGGGTATTAAATATGTTTTCATTTGAAAGAAGGTGTGTGAGGGGAGATATGATTGAGCTTTTTAAAATCTTTTCTGGGGTGGATAAATTGGATTTCAGCAAGTTATTTGAGTTAGAAGGTAGTAATAGAACTAGAGGCCACCACTTAAAGATTAAAAAACAGAGGTGCAGACTGGATGTTAGAAAATATTTTTTCACTAACAGAGTGGTGGATTATTGGATTGGAATAGTTTGCCACCTGAGACTGTAGACAGCCCAAACTTGAATGTTTTCAAGCACAGATTGGATGATTATATGGGAATGGAGGGTTAATTTCTTACTTTCGGTATGTGGATATGTTTCTTGACTCATTCCTGTGGATGCAATTTCTTTTTATTGTATATTTTGGGGGACTTTGATTTTGTTTTTGACAGACTCCTATGGAGGCTTTAAATTATATATTGTAGATGCATGGTTGGACATTCCTATGGATTGTTAAATTGTATATTGTAGATGCATGATCTGACAAAATCCTATGGATGCTTTATGTGGGTGGATTTGATGGATACGGATGACCTTTGATAGGCCCTTGTGGCTTTTATCATCCATGAAATTATGTTATGTTAAGCATAACTTAAGCCATCACACAACCTTTCAAGATGTGCGCTTAACTTAGTTTGACTTTCAAATAAATAGTGAAACAGGAGCATGAGCATTTCTAAGTTGCTTTGTAGAAGAATTATTCTGTTTCAGCATCGGATTAAAATATTACTCCTATTATTATAGGCTTTAGTAGGCTAAAGCATGTGCGCCACTCTTACTCAAAGTTACCCTTGATTGAAGTCTTTAAGTGGGTAAAAGGTTAAAATAGGGAGACATAGGTAAAGTTCTTAGTAATTGTTAAGATTAGTGGTGCACAATTTCATTAGCGATTTTTGCTACTGTTTTGCTATTTTCTTCGCATTTTTCAGCTTGCCTACTGGCCAATCGGTGAAGTGGATCATTCACTGATATTGAGCAATCATAAACATTTATTTTTACCAGGTTCCTTTTGTGCTTCTAAAGACAGGTAGAAACTAGTTTTTTCTGAAGCCTATTATTATCGATGGCTCCTAATAAACTGTTTTACCAGTTTTCAAATGTTTGGGTACACAGGTGACATATGCTTCTTTTTAGTTTTTTGGTTTGTAAGTTTATTCTATTATTTGTTTGAATAAATTTTTGTTTTATTTTTAGTTACAAAACTTTCTGCAAATGTATTTAGTTACATTAGGCTGGTGGGTAAAGTTTTGCTGCAGCGAGCAGGAATTCATGGAACTGCTCTTTTATAATTGAGTATTTTGGAAAGTCACTGCCCTCTATTTTGTGAATAATTCATATATATTTATGCTTTAAAACAAGTTTTTTTTTTAACACATTAGCTATGTATTGGTACATGTATGTACCACTATGCACCAAAGTGAGACATGGTGGTACAAATGTGCATCATTATCACTATTTGAAAATTTTTTCAAAAGGTAATATAAAGTATATCTTTTTTTTCTTCTTAGCATTTTACGTCACTATGTTCCTCCTAGGGGGGTTGGATGTTTGATAGCTGATCTCCACCTCTCACAATTATAAACAAACTCTTTGCTAACACAGGTTTTTTGCATCCTCCTTAACACAATCCCACCATACTTTCCTTGGCCTACCTCTAGGCACTCTAGAATTCACCACATCTCTTTCACCCTACCTATAGGATCAGGCTCTGCTCTCATTACAAGACCATACCACCTCAGTCTCCTTATCAGTCTAGATTTAATATCTTCCAGACCACACCTATTCCTCACTTCCTTATTTGTAATTTCATCCTGCCACTTGACTCCAGCCATATAAATATCTCATCAACTACTCTTCAAGATTTTCTCCATTCTTTCCGTGAGGGCCCATGTTTCTGATCCATATAACAGCAAGTTGATCTTACACATGCTTCATATGTCTGGACTCTAACTTTCAGCGGTAGGCCCTTGTTCACCAAGGGCCTACCACAGTGTCCTCCTCCTCAACGCACTTTGGACACCTAAACTGATGCACCCCACTAACTCTTCTTAACCATGAACATCTTTTATAGCACCACTTATTGCACTTCCTGCAGACCCTAGTCCCCTTCCACAAACTCCACATGGCCACCGTCCAGATTGCATCTTTTTCTTTTCCTTTTCCCATGTTACCATTGCCTTAGTCTCTACCGTTAGAACCAAATCATCGGCATATAGTAACGCCCATATCCCTTTCTTGCCTCACTCCTTAGGGGCGACGAAAATACTAATGAAAGGGGGCTAAGGGTCAATCCCTGGTGTACTCCCACTCCTATATCAAACTACTATAAAAGCCCATTTATGACAAGTCTAACCAGCCATTCAGGGATCCCTTGTCTTCTTAAGGCCCACCGTATCACCCTCCTTAGAACTCATCAAATGCCTTTTCCAAATCTACAAAGATGTGATATAACCTCTGATTCTTCCTATGATACTTCTCTTGGAGTTGCCTTAGGATAAATATTGCATCAATTGTTGATTTGCCAGGACGAAAGATGAATTGTCTGACTCCAACATTTCACATCAGCCTCAACCACCATTCCAGTATTCTTTCAAATAATTTCATGGCATGTTCCAGTAGCCACATCCCTCTGTACGTTCCACACTGCAGTACATCCCCCTTGCCTTTATAAATCAGCTCCTGCACCAATCTGTAGTAACTTTTCAGCCTCCATAATCATTGCAAATATACCAGTTAATTCTTCTACAAGGGGCGGTGAATAAGTTTTGCGAATCGGTAGGGCAAAACAGAGGAAGGGAGATGGCTGTTTGTGGGGGTGTTAGGAAAAGTTATGACAAGTCAGGACCTGCAGCCGCACGCTCCTGCCTCATCTATTTAAGAAGCAGTAGCTGATCGCAGATCGTCAGTCACAAATTTTTCAGCAATGGAGAAGGTTGAGCACTGTGCAGTGATCAAATTTTTTACCAGGGAAGGCAAGAATGCAAAAGAGATCCATGAATGCATGGTTGCAGTGTACACCAACACTGCCCCTTCCTATGCAACCATTGCTCGCTGGAATAGGGAGTTCTGCCATGGTCGTGAGTCCCTTGAAGATGACCCCCGTCCAGGACACCCATCAGACGTGACCAACGAGGACAATGTGGCCTGTGTGGAGAGGATCATCCTCGAAAATCGATGGGTGAAGGTCAAAGAAATCAAGCGAGAACTTGAAATATCACATGGAAGTGTTATCAACATCATCCATGACAATTTGGCCATGATCAAGGTCTCTGCCCATTGGGTCCTTAGAAACCTCACGCCCCCATGATCCACTTCAACGTCGTCAAAGTTCGGAGGAGATGCTGCTCCTGTACAACCAAGACCCGGCAGGATTCGAGTCACGCATAGTGACAGGTGATGAAATGTGGGTCGATCACTGGGATCCCGAGACCAAGCTTGAAAGCATGGCCTGGAAGCACAGGGGCTCTCCAATCCCCATCAAGTTCCAGACCCAACCCTCAGCCAGGAAGATCATGGCTACCATCTTCTGGGATTCTGAGGGAATGTTGATGGTGGACTATGCTCCTCATGGAAGGACCATCACAAGCTAATATTACGCCAAGGAACTAGCTGGGTTGAAGAAGTGCATCCATCAGAAGCAGCGGGGCAAGTTGACATGCGGTGTCCTGCTCCTCCACAACAATGCCCCTGTCCACAAGGCCAGAGTTGCACAAACTGCCCTGCGCGAGTGCAGATTCGAGGAGCTCACCCCCACCCCCCCTACAGTCCAGATCTGGTTCTTAGTGACTACTTTTTATTCCATCAGCTCAAGGCTGCACTGCAAGGATGCCGGTTTGGGGATGATGAAGATGTCTAGGAGTGGATTGAACAGCAGTCGGGAGATTTCTGGTTGTCAGGAATTCAAAGCCTCAGGGACAAGTGGCGCAAGTGCATTGAAGTCGAGGGTAGTTATATTGACAAATAATAAAACCCTTTTCCTCATATCTCGTTTCTTTATATCCGAATTGCAAAACTTTTTGACCAGTCCTCATTTTACCAAATTTCCTGCACCCCTTTATCATCTCACTTTGTCAAGCCTGTTGGTCCAGCTACTTTACCACATTTCATTGATATCAACACTTCTTCTACTTCACTTTTACTTATCTCTTGTATCAGTCCCTCAATTGGAGTTCCCTCTTCTTCCTCGTACAGATTTTATTCATTTAATAAATCCTTAAAATACTCCATCCATCTATCCCTTACCTAACTTTCTTTAACTTTAACCTCTCCATTTTTATCCCTCATCACTCTTGCTCCTACTACATCCTTTTCCCTTTTCATCTTCTTTGCCACTCTAAACATCTTATTTTTCCCCCCAGATGTATTCAATTCTTCACTCCAACTAATCTATTCACTCCTTTTGGCCTCTGCCACCTTTTTTTTGCTAAAAGAAGAGGTAACCCAGCTGAAGACTGCATACACTTCCCTCACTACCACAAACCTAGAGGCTGCAGAATTACTAAACCAAGAATTCCAAAAGGTTTTTCAACGGGAGGATGGCCATATACCAGAACCCACTAAGACATTTGTAGGCATAGGACTATAAAACTGTGAATTCTCACCAGAGGATGTGAAGGTAGCACTTAAAAATTTGAGGTCCAACTCAGCACTGAGTCCTGATGGTGTCCACCCTAGTGTACTTAAAGAATGTAGTGCAAGCCTGGCACCTCCTTTGTGGAGGGTTTTACAGAATCCCTCAGGACCAGCATAGTACTTGGTGATTGGCATCATGCCAATGTTACCCCACTCTTCAAGAATGGCAAAAAAACTGATCCTCTGAATTATTGACTAGTGAGTCTTACATCTGTACCATATAAAATTTTGGAAAGACTCATTAGGAAAGACATAGTGGAACATCTTGAAACACACACTATACTCAGTAAACACCAACATGGATTCAGACAAAAAAAGTCTTGCCTCACTCAACTGTTAGAATATCTAGAAGACCTTGAGAATGCCTTGGACAAATAGGAGAATGGAGACATCATATACCTAGATTGCAAGAAGGCCTTTGACTCTGTCCCACATAAAAATGGAGGCTGTAGGGATCAGAGGAAGAGTGTTGGAATGGGTCAGAGCATTTCTGCAGAACAGGCAACAGAGGGTTGCAGTAAAGGGGGTCTTGTCCAGCTGGAGGGATGTTTGAAGTGGGGTTCCCCAGGGTAATAATACAAGTGCCCAGTGATGCTGATAGATTACAAAATGACTTGCAGAAGCTACAAGAATGGAGCAACAACTGGTTACTTAAATTCAATGAAAATAAGTGTAGTGTGATGCATGTAGGAAGAACTAACCCAGGATATGGGTACACTATGGGGGGGGAGGACCTTATTGAATGTTCTACATCAGAGATTCTTGGAATTATTATCTCAAATAACTTGAAACCTGGGGCATATATTAATAAGGTGGCAGCCAGGGCCAATCAGATGCTGGGTAGGATAAAATCTACTTTTATTTATATGAATAAAGAAATGTTCCTGGCACTATACTGGGCTCTGGTCAGGCCACTAATGGAGTATGCTGTACAGGCCTGGTCCCCCCAGGGCAAAGGAGATATTACAAAACTAGAAAAAGTCCAGAGAAGAGCTACAAAGCTGGGGTCCAAAGCTGGTACCAGAGTTTAGGGGTCTGCCATATAAAGCATGACTTGAGAAGTTGGGGATTACCACATTGGAGGAGAGAAGGACTAGAGGTAACATGATCGAGGTGTTCAAAATATTGAATAATTATGAGAATATTGAAGCCAACCAGTTCTTTCAACTTGCTGCAGAAGGTGCCAACATCCAGTCAGAATAGAGGCCACTGGCTTAAGCTACTGAAAACCCTGTCGCAGAACAGCAAAGCAGGGTCACATTTTTGGTGTTAGGGTGGTAAATAAATGGAATGGTTTACCGGTCACACTGCTGATCTTCATGTTTACCGATATGAGGATTGAGTGTGGTGCTTACCTTAAGAGTGGTTAAGGGGCCAGGGAGCCAGGCTCATAAGTTGCCTCTTCTCACACTATTATAGTATTTATCATAATTGTTTTTAAATGCTATAGTATTTGCACTGGACACAACATATTCCGGTAAACCATTCCATTTATTTACCACCCTAACACCAAAAATGTGGGGTAAACCTGAAGATCGGCGGCGCGACCGATGGGACGCAAAATACTTCGTCCTTGTTCTAATATGTTTCACCTTTTTTTTAAGTAAATTCAAGGGGACTGCTCGTAGGGGAGATATCAATGCCGGGGGACCCCCCTACAATGAACCTGAGTTTCAATCAATTGGGGAAGGGGGGTCTGGAGGGCACAGTCCCCAGTATATAATCATAATTGTTTATAGAATATGTAATGTTCTAACGTTTTTATTTAACCAATGACGTTTGGTTTCACAACGTCACACGTCTCAACTTTGGAATCTAGTTAAAGTAGCTTTCAGTAAAGGGTTTCACTTCATTAAGCTCAGTTCACTTGTTCGGATTAAACATTTTAATCGAATGACATTACAAATATATGCAAATAAATCACAGATATCAATATTAATATAATTAAAAGCTTTATTAGAGGGTTAATATTAGCATCTAACCAAATAACATGCATTAATTGGGTAAGCATTTGGCGAGAAACTTTTTGATTAGCGGAGGGGGGAAGGGGAGGGAAGGTTGTCACCCGGAGAACCCATTTTTTCACCTCTCAACATGACTGTTCTATCGTTTGAGTGTAAATTCCTTCGGCTGTCACCAAACCTAATCACTTACACTAATTACCTAACATAACTGCCTAACTGCGAGCAAGACAATGACATTTTGCATCCAAAACGGCATTGCGCGTAGCAAAACTCATATGTATAAGTCGCTATTTTGCTTAGCTCAAATAAAAGACGAGTGAAATTATCAGAAGCGTACTATGAGAGCTAATAGTAGTGCAATTAGTCATAATTAATTTTTTTTTTCGATCTCATAGAAAAAAATATAGGAATATTCCACGTTAACTGCTATTTTTCTCAATAGAAAGGACAATTTATTTGAGGGGGGGGAAGCCCCCCGAAATTTGTTCTTTCATTAGCCCATAGTGAAATATTAAGCGAATTTATTAGGCGTGTCCACAATGACATGATTCAGTCACTGTGTTTATCGAATTCCTACCGGTTATTGCCACCTTCCTTCAGGATGACGGCAACTCGAACTCGACGGCGGGACTACTACTGATCAGAATCCGAGAGTGGCGCTTTCTGATTGTCCTTGCCATCGTTGAGACGGTTCTAGCTCACACCGTGAAGCCGAGCAGAGCACCGTTGTCTCCTACTGTGGTTTCAGCATACGCTATGATCGGTGAAGTGGAGACGTATCTTAACAATACCCCCCGGAAAGGTGCACTGATCAGCTTCCATGACGTACTAAAGAAAGCAGAGGAACTCTTCCAGGAGATCGGCTCGTCACACGACACCATTCTTGTGCCCCGACTTTATAGACGTCAAACACAGCGAGCGAACTTACCCTACCAGACAGCTGAGGAATATTACTACCGATCTGTCTATGTCCCGTTCATTGACAATTGTTTACTGAGTTGCAAAGACGGTTTGGAAAAGACACAAATCCGGTCGTCTTCAACATCAAACACTTGCTCTGCACGGAGTCCATGGAAATGTTGCTGCTTTACTAGAGGGGGTAAAAGTCTACGAGCGCTGGTTTTCGTCAACAATCAAGTTTGAACCCTTTGGGGATTCTCTTGCTTCCTCCAAGACTGAATGTATCCGAACCTGGCCAGGCTCTTCCAAGTTCTGATAACTCTCCCAGTCTTGAACGCCAAGGCCAAGCAGAGCCTTCATTTTCGGGCTTGAAACGACTGAAAACGTACTTAAGGATTAGCATGTGTCAATAACACCTCAACCGCCTGACGCTGATGGATTTCAGAAAGAAATTGAAGTTAAAATGGACAGCTTAATCAATGTCTTTGCCCAAAAAATAGGAGGTCAATTTTCATGTGAAATACCGTGACCAATGCTGTGTGTTAGATGCTGTTATTAACGCGATTCGTGTATGCTTATATTTATTTTTTAAGCCATACTTATATATTATTTACTCTATAATATATACTATATTGTTATATCAATGCCTCTGGGCATTCCTATAATAAAAACCTCCCGGGAAACTTAAATATATATATATATATATCATCAATTATTATGTATAAAATTCAATTCTTTTTTTTTCATTTAAATAATTCATGCATTCCTTTAACTTGTCAATTTAATTATTTTACTCTAACTTTGTCAATTTAATCTTTCAATTAATTTACTTCAACTTTTGTAAATCAAATCATTTATGTTAAACTTAATAATTTATTAATTCATTTATTTTCTTGTCAATTCAATTAACGTATACTGTTTAAATAAAAAATAAGAGCGTAGATGAGTTGCGAATAGCTTCCCGCGTCGCTGGACCACTGTTAGCCAAGGGCGAATCCACTCGGCCAGCCTGAGTCTCAAAAAAGACTCATTCAAACGAAGCTTTTAAGCCACTCGCCTGCACTTAGGTTGTTTTGGGGGATTGCTGTACCATAAAGGGGTATAGTAGGAGGAGAATCTGGGCATTGCTATAACAAAAACCTCCGAGGTCTGGGCACCAATTTTATAGTGTATGGTTATCAATGTGATTTATCTTCGGTTAATAAATCAGCCTAGATAGCGTTTCGAAAACCATACCCATGAATTTTGTTTGATCGAAGATGTCTGCCTTTAGCTTTAGGCCTAATGCAACAGCGAAGTAAATTTTGAAATAATGACTTGGGCTTTAAGAAAGACAATTACACAAATATAAATATATTCATAAAATCAACGAATGTACAATGATATAGGTAGGTTAGGTATAGAATGTAAGATATTTTAACATATTAATTTCACATACTTCCATTCTCTTCGCATCTTTTTATTGTAAATCATATGTTAAAATATCTTACATTCTATACCTAACCTACTTATCTCATTGTACCTTCGTTGATTTTATGAATATATTTATATTTGTGTAATTGTCTTTCTCAAAGCCCAAGTCATTATTCCAAAATTTACTTCGCTGTTGCATTAGGCCTAAAGCTAACGACAGACATCTTCGATCAAACAAAATTTATGGGTATGGTTTTCGAAATGCTATCTAGGCTGATTTATTAACCAAAGATACATCACATTAATAACCATACACTATAAAAATCTCTTGAATGGTCCACTGAGGCGTGCGATTCATTCTCTCGCACCAAAGAGGCTATTGCCCGCGCCGTGGAATTTGCTCATCCTTCTCCAGGAGCCTCCATCAGCGTCTCCTCAGATGCATCCTCAACCCATGTAGATGCAACCTTGCAGCAGAAAGTTGGTGACCAATGGTAACCTCTTGCTTTCTTCTCTCGCGCTCTTACAAACTCTCAAAAGAGATATTCAACGTTCTCTCGAGAACTCCTCGGAATATATCTCGCTGTCCGCCACTTCCGCCATCATTTGGAAGGGCGTGAATTTACCATTTTTACTGCCAATAAGCCCTTGGTCGGTGCATGTTCGTCTCCTAGTACTTCGTCAGTACACACTGCAGTTGACACTCGTCATCTTGACTTCATCCTGCAGATGACGAACGATATTCACTACGTTCCTGGTTCTTCAAACGTCGTACCGGACGCGCTCTCTCGCATTTAATCGATTTCGGGCACGCAACTCTCCTACTCTGCGTCCATCGATCATGCAACAATAGCGCTTGCCCAGGAACAAGATGAAGACACGCAAACACTGCGTCACTTTTCTCAACTCGTCGTTCGCAATATGGACTTGCCTGACAGTCCTTCCAGGAGTATCCTGGTTGACTATTCAATTCCTGACTGTCCTCGTCCTCTCATTCCTCTCTCTTACCGTCGGCACATTTTCGACCACATTCATGGCCTCTCTCATCCTGTCGTCAATGCCACTCGCAAGCTCGTTGCACAACGCTTCGTTTGGCCAGGTATGAATGCCGATGTGGCCAAATGAACTCGTTCATGCCTGCTATGCCAGCGTGCTAAACTCTACCTCAACACAAAAGCTCCACTTTTACCTTTTCCTCTTTTCGTCACATTTTGACGCCGTTCTCATCGATCTAGTAGGTCCTCTTCCTTACTCCCGTGGTTGTAATTATCTTCTCACCATGATCGATCGTTTTACTCGTTAGCCAGAGGTGGTTCTTATCTCGGACATCAGAGCTTCCATTGTCACTCGAGCTTTCGTCTCAGCATGGGTTGCTCGTTTTGGTGTTCCCTCAACAATCATGACTGATCGTGGCAGCCAGTTTGAATCCCACCAATGGGATGCACTCATGTCAGTCCTTGGCTCCTTTCGCCTTCGTACTACAAGCTATCACCCCCAGAGTAACTCTAAGGTAGAACGTCTGCATCGGACCATCAAAGCAAGCTTACTCTCCACCGATCCAAACATAACTTGGGTGGACAAGCTACCTTTGATTCTCCTTGGCATTCGCTCCTTCTTGAAAGAGGATTTGGTTGTTCTGCAGCGGAATTAGTTTATGGTACTCAACTTCGCCTAAAACCCGGTCAATTCTTTTCTTCCTCTGACCGAACTCTACCTTCTCACCTAGATCCTTCTTCATACGTACATAACCTTGTACGGGTGATGGCTGAAATTAAGCCAACTGCTCCTAGAGTGCCTGCTAATTATAAAACCTTCGTGCCGAAGGAGATGACAACATGTCCCCATGTTTTCGTCCGTCGCGATTCAGCTCGCACTTCGTTACAACCAGTCTATGACGGACCCTTTCTTGTTATCTCCAGGAAGCCGAAATTCTTCGTCCTAAAGCTTGGCACCAGGCAAGATACTGTCTCTATCGACCGCCTAAAACCAGCTTATACTGAAAATGTTCGTCTTGAACCACAATCACCTCATTCTCCTCCTACTATACCCCTTTATGGTACAGTAATCCCCCCAAACAACCTAAGCCCCACCTTTGTATAGCGTACGAGAAGTGCAGGCGAGCGGCTTAAAAGCTTCGTTTGATTGAGTCTTTTTTGAGACTTAGACTGGCCGAGTGGATTCGCCGTTGGCAAACAGTGGTCCAGCGACGCGGGAAGCTGTTCGTAACTCGTCTACGCTATTATTTTTGGTTTTTCCCCTTTCCTACTCTCCTCTATCTGCAATGCTGCCCAGACCCTGGGGCTTGAGCGTTAGCCCTTCGATAACATTTCCAAACGGGCTCTCTTCATTTCTTCAAAATACGCTACGCTTCTAGGAGGGGGGTTTTATAGCGTACGAGAAGTGCAGGCGAGTAGATTAAAAGCTTCGTTTGAATGAGTCTTTTTTGAGACTCAGGATGGGCGAGTGGATTTGCCGTTGGCTAACAGTGGTCCAGCGACGCGGGGAGGTGTTCGCAACTCGTCTACGCTATTATTTTTTGTTTGCCCCCTTTCCTACTCTCCTCTATCTACACTTATATTCTGCTATTTTCTCAGCAAGAGCTATGCAATAATATGGAATATATATATATATATATATATATATATATATATATATATATATATATATATATATATATATATATATATTACGGAAAACTTGTAGCTCAGGAAACATGTTGAGGGAAATGATATGCACGACTGAGCTTTGAGGGTATATTTCTGAGCTTTCAGATCGAATCGATGTATATAGAAAGAACGGAGAGGGATCACTGTGTAACACAGGCGATCAGGTAGTCGTAGAGGAAAAGGGTATGGAAACAACTTGAAAGGAGATAGGAAGAGTTGATAAGTCGGTGGTACGACACCGATGCGTGGTGTAGTTGGGTGTGTCTTGGGGTGTTCGTGAATGGACGACGGTTGAGGGGTGGTCAGGAAGGAGATCGTGTCTGCATAGTGGGAAACGCGTTATTCATAATGCTCTTAACTTATACGTAGAACGGTATGGGTTGCGGGTGGTCATGGGCTGTGGCGTATCGCAGGGCCATCGCAACATACAGTCTTTCATGTAGTGCGGTGTATATGGGGGCTCTGGTGAGTTTCCCCGAGTTGTTTTGTGAGTCTAGTGTGAGCGTATGTGTTGAGAAGTGCTAATTTGTTGTTGTCGTGTAGTGTGGACATTCTCGCGTACATAGGAGAGCGGCAAGCGGGCTTCAGAGCAGAGTTCTGAATGCGCTTAGCCTTCTTCTGTCACATAACACTCGCAATTACGAGTGACAGTGGGGCGTACGTGAGAAGAGGTCGCACGAGTGTTTTATATAGGTGCGACAGTAATTTCTTGCCCGCAGGGTAGAACCTGCGCAGCATTTTGTTTGTGCGTGTGGCTCTTGCTTGTATTATGTGCTGGTGTATATTGAACCTAAGGGACACGTCAAAAGTTACCCCAATGATTTTTGTTTGTTGTGTGTAGTCGACCTTTGTTGGGTTTAAGTTGTTCCTGATTGGTGTGTCTGAGAAAATTTGTAGGTTATGCATGTAGTGATCTCTTGCGCCGAATAGTGTCATCTGTGTCTTCTTAAGATTCGTGGCATTCAGCCATTTATCCTCGTAATCTGTCTTTTCGTCTAGTATTATTTGTGAATGGTGCGCGATTCGTGTGGTCCGCGGCTGCTGACGAGAATGGTCTCGTCATCGGCATAGGACATTGTGTAGGTGTGATAGTATTTTTCTGGTGGTCGTGGGTTGTCGTTTGTGTACATGATATAAAGTGTGGGTGCCAGTACGTTTCCTTGGGAAACGCCTGAGGGTAGTGTGAAATGTTGTGATAGGGTATTGTGGTATTTTATATGGCATCTTCGTTCAGTGAGGTAGTGCGAGAGGAGCCTTCTGGTGCAGAAGAGAGGTAACTCCGTATTGTTGGTGAGTTTCAACGGAGTCCCTCATGCCACACCTTATCAAAGGCCTTCTCCACGTCCTTGCTGACCGAGAGTGTCTTTTGTCGTACCTGGCGGGTTTTTTTTTTATTCTGTCGTGAACGATGGTCAAAGCCGCCTGAGTGGATCGGCCCTCCTGAACCCATATTGGTGGGGGGGGAACCAGTCCCTCTCATCCAGGTAGTACCGTAGGCGGCAGTTGATCATACGTTCGAGTATTTTGCCTAGGTGCTCTAATAGAGCAATAGGCCTGTAATTGTTTGGGTGTTTGGGGTCTTTGTTCATTTTGTGTAGTAGAAGTATGTTGTGAGAGACTGAATATTTGGGGGAAGTGGCCTGAGGCTAGTGAGGTTTGAATGCGTAAGTGTAGGGTATATGTTTGCGGGGAGGTTGTGTATTAATGCGGCTGGTAGTCCTATGGGGCCGGGGGCGCGCTTTGATGTTCCTAGACGGTGATGGGAGTGGTCAGTGTAGATATGAGGTCGAGCAGTTCCATTCGTTTCAGGGGAGAAAGCCCTAGCTCATGAGCGTGTGCCCTACACCATTCCTGGACTTCCTGGAAGTGCTCTTGCGCGTGTGGTTTGGTTGGGTTATGTGTGTGTTCTGTGTCCCAGTGGGATCTAAATGCGTGGAGGATGACGTTGGTGTATGTGGGTGTTTGGTTATTTACTTGGAGGGTGATGGGTTTGGATGGATCGTTGCCTAGCATCCTTTTTACGCGCCGCCAGAAGAAGGAGGGATTGGTACAAAGAGTTTCATCCGCGATGCGGACGACCTCTCGTCACTGTCAGTTCCTATCTAGTTACACGCACTGTAGGATCTAGGCACGTAGGTGAGTGATGTTGTGTTGTCGTGAGCCTCTGGTGTAGTAATTGTTGTACTGTGTGTTGAGTCTCCTAGTGTGTATGGAATATGTGAAGTGCTTTATACATGAGTAGGTTTTATGTGGTGTGTGTAAGTCGCGTGCTGTGGTTATAGTGTTTAAGATTGAGCACCAGTGGTCGGCTAACAGATCTGGATTGGTTTGGTCCATGTCAAGGTTTTGTGGCGTGTTTTCTGTTATGTCTCTCTTGAATTCTTCCCAGTTCGTGGTTTTGAAGTAAAAGAGAGGTGGTGTGGGTGAGAATGGGAGATGTGGATATGATGAGGCATATCGGTATGTGGGCAGAGAGTACGTGAGGACCCGTTGAGATGTGAGTGTAGATACGTGTAGCCGGGATGCGGCTGGTAAAGTAGTGTTATGTAAGCCTGGAGACAAAGTAAAAGTGGCAAGAGTAAAGGTAAGAGGGACTTTATGCTTATATTTATTTTTTAAGCCATACTTGTATTCTGCTATTTGCCCCAGAAAGAGCTATGTAATAATATGAGATATATACGAGGGGCGATGAATAAGTTTTGCAATTCAGATATAAGGAAACGAGATATGAGGAAAAGTGTTTTATTATTTTTCAATATAACTACCCTCGACTTCAATGCACTTGCGTCACTTGTCCCTGAGGCTTCGAATTCCCCACAACCAGAAATCTCGCGACTGCTGTTCAATCCACTCCTGGACGGCGAGCTGGACATCTTCATCGTCCCCAAACCGGCGTCCACGCAGTGCAGCTTTGAGCTGGCGGAATAAAATGTAGTCGCTAGGGGCTAGCTTGTGCAACTCGAGCCTTGTGGACTTTGACGACGTTGAAGTCGATCACGGGGCGTGAGGTTTCTAGGGACCAACGGGCAGAGATCTTGGTCATGGCCAAATTGTCGTGGATGATGTCGATAACACTTCCATGTGATATTCCAAGTTCTCGCTCGATTTCTTCAAACTTCACCCGTCGATATTCGAGGATCATCCTCTCCACACGGGCCACATTGTCCTCGTTGGTCACGTCTGACGGGCGTCCTGGACGGGGGTCATCTTCAAGGGACTCACGACCATCGCGAAACTCCCTATTCCAGCGAGCAATTGTTGCATAGGAAGGGGCGGTGTCGGTGTACACTGCAACCATGAGTTCATGGATCTCTTTTGCATTCTTACCTTCGTTGGTCAAAAATTTGATCACTGCGCGGTGCTCAACCTTCCCCATTGTTGAAAAATTTGTGACTAACGATCTGCGATTAGCTACTGCTTCTTAAATAGACGAGGCAGGAGCGTGCAGATGCAGGTCATGACTTGTCATAACACCCCCACAAACAGCCATCCCCCTTCCTCTGTTTTGCCCTACCGATTCGTAAAACTTATTGACCGCCCCTCGTATATATATATATATATATATATATATATATATATATATATATATATATATATATATATATATATGTGTGTGTGTGTGTGTGTGTGTGTGTATATATCTCAATGTAGCACGAGAGAATGATGAAAATGAATCCATTAAACCACATTGAAAGAGAAGACGGAATAATTTTTCCTTGCAGTAATATTTTTATTACCTTTTTTCGAAAAAATCCGTACAGGGAAGCGATTCGAACCAGGCACACTGAGGCAGTGAGCACCGCTTTGATCACAGTTGAAGTATGCCGTTAGTACACTACGCTACGCAGAGAACCAAAAAATTATCTGAATAGAATAGCTTTTAAGGAACACTTTCGCAAGCTCGAACGGAGACTATAAAAGAAATAGAAAATTAATTGGGAATTGAAAGAATAAATGAGGAATTTTCTATTTCTTTCATAGTCTCCGTTCGAGCTTGCGAAAGTGTTCCTTAAAAGCTATTCTATTCAGAGAGTTTTTTGGTTCTCTGCGTAGCGTAGTGTACTAACGGCATACTTCAACTGTGATCAAAGCGGTGATCGCTGCCTCAGTGTGCCTGGTTCAAATCGCTTCCCTGTACGGATTTTTTCGAAAAAAAGGTAATAAAAATATTACTGCAAGGAAAAATTATTCCGTTTTCTCTTTCAATGTGGTTTAATGGATTCATTTTTATTATTCTCTCGTGCTACTTTGAGAAATATATACATTTGTATATCTGCCACGCGTTTAACTATTCCTCATTTATTCTTTGAATTCCCAATTAATTTTCTATTTATTTAATAGTCTCCGTTCGAGCTTGCGAAAGTGTTCCTTAAAAGCTATTCTATTCAGAGAATTTTTTGGTTCTCTGCGTAGCGTAGTGTACTAACAGCATACTTTTAACTGAGATCAAAACGGTGCTCGCTGCCTCAGTGTGCCTGTTTGAATCGCTTCCCTGTACGGATTTTTTCGAAAAAAGGTAATAAAAATATCACTGCAAGGAAAAATTATTCCGTCTTCTCTTTCAATGTGGTTTAATGGATATATATATATATATATATATATATATATATATATATATATATATATATATATATATATATATATATATCGTAGTGTTATTCCAGACTGTTGTAGCAGCTTGGAATATCGATGTGTCGATTGATGCAAGTTTCGTTGGAGAACGATGCTTCGAGGAACTCTCTGCTCTTCTTGTTTTTGGATCGTTCGAATATTCTGGTTCCCTCCCAATTTATGTGGTGTTGTTGGTTTCTCTCATGCGAGGAGATTGCCGAGAGTGAGTCATTCCTCCGGATTGCTCTCTGGTGTTTCTTTATCTGTGTTCGTAGTTGTTTTCCTGTTTGCCCTATATATATCGCCGGGCAATCGTGGCATTCAACTCCTTACACAACCCCAGCTTGTTCTTCAACGGTTTGTTTATCTTTCAACTGTGTCAGTTTCTGGTGTATGATATTCGTGGGTTTGTGTGCTTCGACGATGTTGTATGGACGAGGTAGTCTTGCTTTTATTTCTGATGTCCTTTGTATGCATGGAAGTGTGATTCTTTTGCATTCGGTTCTATCGTCGTTTCTGTACCTTTGTCTCCGTGTTGACTTAATAAATCGGTCAGGGTAGTTGTTGGCGCGGAAGACTTCCATGAGATGTACCTCTTCTTGTTTCCGTAGCTGCGAGTTGCTGCAATGTGTTCTGGCCCTTTTATACAAAGCGTTTACCGTGCTTTTTTGTGTGTGTGTGAGGGAGTGAGCACTGTTAAAGTCCAAAACATGGTTTGTGTGAGTCTTCTGACTGTATACCGTTGTGTGCGGAGTCCCATCGTTAGAGCGCATCACCAGAACATCCAAGAATGGCAGTTTAGCGCCTTGTTCTAACTCGATAGTGAACTGTATTTCAGGAAAGATGCTGTTGATGTGTTTATGGAAATCCTGTTTTTTTTTCTGTTTCTTGTGGTTTGCTGGATTCATTTCATCATTCTTTCGCGTTCATGAAAGATTGATAAATTGTATATTCGCCGAGTGTTTATCTCAATTTTCCTTTGTCCTTTGAATTCTCTATTTATTTCTCTCTTTTTCATAGTCCCAATCGACCTTGCGAAGCGTACCTTAGAAGCTTGTTTATTCGGAAGATTTTTGTCTTCAGCGTAGCCGAGTGCTCTAAGGGATGGTTTAATTGAGATCAAAGCGGTTGCTCTCTGCCTCAGTGTGCACGGTTCGAATCCCACCCCTGTACGGTATTTTTGCGAATTAGGAAATAACATTTCCGAAGAAAAATGATCCTGTTTTTCTGTTTCTTGCGGTTTTCTGGATTCATATCTATTTATATATATATATATATATATATGTTGTAAAATGGCCCTTTCTGATCACTCCACACTGGTCACCACTTTTGTCGTGGTATACCTTGTGGTAGTGATATCCTTCTTTGATGAAGTAGGCTTTGTTCTAAGAGTGCTAATATTGTTATTTTAAAGAAGAGCCGTTGGAAACACGTAAGGATATAGAGAAACGCACAAGAATTCCCAAAATAAACTTATATTTTAACTTTAACAATTTAATGCACAAAAACTAAACATTAACCACAGAAATACTTCGAATATTATAATACACAATAATTACTCTAATTAGTTTGCCCCTCTAAAATTGGTTAAATTCGCTACGCACTTCAATATACAAGATTTAGGCTTCCTGACTCTACTGGAGTTTAAATACCTCAGGAATGTTATTGCCTCCACGACGCGTGCCGACCGGCCAGATGGAGGGGGTCGAGATCACGAGGTATTTTGGCGACCAAAAGGTTCTGGCGAATTGTCAGAAACATTTGATCTCTTAGAGTACTAATTTATAACTTTGAGTCACAATTTCTATAGCAATGTGTTTTTTGGGGTTTTTTCGTTGTGTGTTTACTTATAAAATATACCCCCTTGGTCAAAAGTATAAAGCACTTCGTCATAGATTTCTATATTTATCATATTTAATCAAACTTTCTATAATTTATTATATTATTGATAAATATGAATGATATTTTGCTAATATGTTTAAATTTTAGTTGGAAAGAAAGTTCCCAAACAACCATTTTTTAAAAGTTTATTTATTTCTAGATTTATACAGGGTGTACGACTATTTAATCTGTAGTGGCCTAGTCTTTCCTAGGCTTCGCTTGAGAGTCCACAGTGACCTAGAGCCTAGTTAGACTAGGTCACTATGTGCTTTCAAGTGAGGCCTAGGAAAGCCTATGTCACTACACAGTAATTAGTCAGACGACCCTAAATGATACCTAAAGTTTCAAAAATCAACCATCAAATGACTCTTTCTCGTGAACAGCAACGTCCTCTTTTACTGTATTATTAAAGGCCTGCCTAAATGCTGCCCAATCGGAACATCGTATCAACCAAGCATTTGGAGAAGACACAATAAGTCGTTGAACAGCCAACGATTGTCTTAAGAAGTTTCAGCGTGGCCAATTCGATCTCCAAGATCAGCCAAGAAGTGGTCGACCATCACTTATTGACAATTAATGTTTGTGCGCCTGTGTCAAAGCTGAGCCACATCTGACATCACGCGAGCTGGCTGAAAAGTTTAACATCAGCCATACAGCCATTTTGCATCATTTATAGGAAATGGGCAAAGTCAGAAAACTGGACGTTTGGATTCCACGTAAACTGAGCGACTTTGACCGTTAGCCCCGCATAGACGCCTGCATGACACCGCTGTCCAAGAAACGTCGTTTTGATTTGTTAAACAAAGTGGTTACTGCAGATGAGAAATAATCTACACTCTAAAATGGCACACAAAAGTGCACCTATACAACTTCAGGCAAAGGCCAACTGACACCAAAAGAAGCTTATAGTTTGTGTCTGGTTGAATGTGAAGAGTGATTTACTGTGAAATGTTGGAATTATACAGTCAATTATACAGTCAACGACTGCAACAGGTGGCAGATGCAATTGAACAGAAGCGACCAGAATTGACTGAAGTCATGTTTCTTCATGATAACACCCAACCACACGCTGCAAATCATACCCGTTAAAAACTCTTTGATAGCAAACGAGTTGAATTTTGCCACAAATGCATCCATGATCTATCCCGTCATTGGAAGCAGGTGCTCGAAAATAAAGGTGATTACTTTATTCGTTGATATGTTCCTTTGGCTGGATTGCTTCGTTGTAAATCATTGTCAATAAAAGTTATACGAGAACTTTGTTTCCAACCTATTATTTTGTGAGTATGTTTGAATTATTTAGTATTTTAATAAATGTTGTGTAATTAATAAAATGGCATGTTTTCTAAAATCAGAAAATAACCAATATTTATGTTTAAGCTTAAATTTATAACTATTATGTATTCAATATCGTTCTAAATAAGTAAAATGAATAAAAATAGAGAATTAACAGAAGCACAGAGGATACAAATCAAACTTCTCCATAACCAAGGGTACTCACAAGTAAAAATTGCTTAAAAAGATGTTCAAGATATATGGTCCAAACCACTATAAAACGATATTAGCTGACCAAGAGCTTTGTATGAAAGAAGAGAAGTAGTAAAGAACGTCTTACAACACATAGCGAAGACATCTATTATTCAGGCTTCACTACAGAATCGCAGAAAAACATCTTCTGAACTCACAAGGGAGTTCAATAAAGCTTTAAGTTGAAAAGTTTCACATAGATCATTTAAAAGGAGACTAAAGATCGAGGGCTAAAAGGATGCAAGGCAAGAAAGAAGTCATGGATATCTGAGGTCAACAAAAAAAGTCGTCTACAGTGAGCAAAAGATCACAAAATTTGGACATATGAACACTGGTCTTAAAGTTATCTGGTGACGTGAAAGTAATTATCAGGTATGTAAAAAAGCTTTTTGTTGTTTCACATGTAATGTATGTGATTCCATGTAAATAGATTTGGGAAGAAAAATATTTGCGAAGTTATCTTTTTTGTACCAATTTTGCAGATTTTTAGAACTTCTGGGGCTAACTTTGTGAGACGAAGAGTTGGAGAGGCATTTCATCCTGCTTGTGTGGTACGAACCGTGACGAAGGGAGGTGGTTCTGATATTACCATGGTGTCACAAGTTTTATCTCCATCTATCCAGAAATTACATCCCACAACTTCCCAAAAGGAAGTAATATTTTAGCATGACAATGCCCCGTGCCATACGTCCAACCAGAATTGGTTTGGAGAAATGTGGATCACCCCAATAGAGTGACCACCGCAAAGCATAGACATAAATCCAATAGAAAATTTGTGAGGATTGACTGGAAAAGCAATACGAAGAACCACAAGTACAAAAAAAGCAGACTTGTATGAAAATTTCATGCCCCAAAGAACTATGGCTGTAATTAGAGCATAGTGATCGAAGATAGTATAAAAATCAGTAAAAATAAATAGGTAAATTTGGAATAAACAGTCACCCACTTCAAGGAAATTTAATAACTCTATTTCTAGCTCCTCCCCAAATAGCAAACCATTGCATAAAAACAATGAACAATGGAGCGCCTCACAACGTCTGGCAACCGCATTGAATTCCAACCCAAAGGTGATTATTCCGAAATAGAGGGCTTCGTCTTCATACCCCCTTTAATGGTAGTGGGTTGACCCCCACACTTCCCTGTTATTTTCACTTAACTAGTAGTATACACAAGTGAAAGCCCAACATTAGGTTCGAATTCAAAGGCGATTGCCAGACGTCGTTATGCGTTCTAATGTTCATTGATTTTATGCCGGTGTTTCTTGACTTCTGACATATAAGCTCCACCCCCGAATGCCAATTAACTCAATCATATTTTATTTAATGATATGAAATGTCCATATCATTTTAATTAAAAAAATTCCCTTCAAAATGATATATGTATAATAAAATATGATGCGATTCCAATTGACAATGTGACTGTGTATTCCATATTTAGCTATAAATAAATATTTAATATATATATATATATATATATATATATATATATATATATATATATATATATATATATATATATATATATATATATATATATATATATATATATATATATATATATATATATATATATATACACACTAGTATAGAATGGACTGGCCTTCGAGTTGACTAAGTCGTCCTTGCTTGCTCCCTGCAACTATGTAACTACACTTCTAAACTAGCGAAAACCTGCGGAAGGTGAGAAATATGTTCATCTAAGATGAAGATTCCTTCAGAAGGTCGTCTAAATAGCAAAAACGAAAAACAAAAAAACAAAACGAAGGTAAAACCTCTCAGGATGTGATCGATGAAGGGTTGGAAGGTCTGATCACTCTTGCGAAGACCATGAGGCATTCGAACCCTCATGAAGGAGCCAAAAAGGTGGTGATAACCGCCCTTTAGACGTCATCAGAATACACAGGAATCTGAATGAAAGCACGAACCAGATCCAGACGAGAAAAAATTGAACAACCGTAGATAGAAGGGGTTAAGTCCGATAAATACGGTTAAGGGCGTGGATCGTGTTTCGCCTGAGCATTCAAAGACCTGTAATTGCTCACTTCTCTGAAGTCGCTAGGGGTAGCCTTCAGTACGAAAACCTGTAAATGAGTACTCTATGTAGCCTGTTACACTTGGTACCTGGAGGAGCTGCACATCATCCCGGCTTGAGTGCAAACTAGAGAATCACTGTCATTTGCTTGCCCTGAACCCTCTGATGGGGCATGGGGTTGTTGGTGCGCTTCCCACTCGCTCCCTATTAGCTCTATTTTTTAAAAACTCTACCACTACCCCCTTAACCTTTTGTCTACCTGCTCTTGGTACTTGTTCTCGCCTGAAGAGAGTGAAAATTAGGGACACTCCGTCACCGGAATGAATTCAACTTTTTACGGGTCTGGGGAAGCTGTTGGTGCGCTTCTTTCTCGCTCCATCTCACCATTCCTTTTTTTTCAACGATTATCCCTTCAACCATCTCTATATGCTTAAGGATCTGATCTACTACATCATGCCGTTTCAGAAGAGAGGCTTTGGAACTTCTATAAACAGCGCCCTATAACGCCCGCAGGTCGCAAGAGACCAGGCCTTCATGGGACCTGGGCGTTGGGACGGGAGTATAAGACTGTACGGTCGGGCTTTACTGCCTCGGTGGCTTACAGGCCAACTAAAAGTCTTGGGTCTAGTCTCTTAGTTAGTCACCATGCATTAACATACTCAGGGTGGACCCCTGAAAAGTCTAGAAACAAGAGGGGAAGACCATCCAATGACCTGGGGCGTTTTGTGATAAGATGATAAATGGGTATTGCATTGATGGTTTCCCATGGTTCGAATCACTTACAAGTGCCTTTGAATGGCGAAATGAGGCTTCAGACACTAGATGGCGCTACCCAACGCCAAATTCGGTGGCAGATTTGAAATCTCCAGGGTGAATAACCTTATGTCCCATGGTCATATGGGTCATTCCATGGCTCTAAATGGGTACAATTGAACTTTACTCTTTTGGGAAAAAAGCGACACCTAGAACTGGTGCTTTGCCGCAGGTAACAAGGGAATGAATGGGCGGGAGCGGCTGTATGGGGGATATAGCTAACCAACTCCGCTTTTTTCAGTGGTCACAAGTACAGGAAGTTTTCGTTTGGGGCGTTTTCCCAACTATTGTCAAAATTTCAGATTCCGTCCCTCTTTCTAAATCCTCGACCGACTATGGTGTTGGGAAGGAGGAGGAGATTAGCGACAGCATCATTCTTACCGGTGGAGGGGTCCCGTTCCAACCTTCTGACTACGGCAAAGAGGTTTCTTCTTTTCCCTGTTAGGAAGTGCCCCAGGCCAATTCCATTTCTGAGATGGAGGTGTCGCGTCCACTCTAGTGCTTTCTCAGGGGCCCCTCCAAGATCCATCATGCGGAGAGGGAATTTCTCCCTCTTCATTGCTGACGGGTTCGACAGTTTACCCCAGCACCTATGTATAGAGTTGCCTCCCTTCGACTCCATTTGCTATGGTCATCCTTTGTTTTCTCGGGGGTCCGCCAGGAAGACGGCCAGACAAAGGACGCACCGCCTTGGTAAGGTTGGAGTAAGGGCACACACCACACCCCTCTTAGAAGGGCAAAGGCGGCATCATCCCCTGGGCCTTACCGAGACACCTCGTAGATCCGAGGTTTTTCACGCTGATGGAAGCCCCTTTGTCCGCTCCCACTTTATAACCAAATGCAGACCAGTATGCCTGCCTCAGTGATGTACAGTGAGTCTATGTGTTCCATACCTGGATTCCCGGCACCTTGTAGGGCTGGCCTTTTTGAGTCCTCTCCCGAGTTCCCAGGATGTGCCCCCCTCCCCCATATGGCAAGATCTTCCTTGTGGGCGAAGACGCTGAAACCTGGTCGGCGCCTGTGCAACATGCCCCCGACCCCCGAAGACTCACAACGAGATAAGAGATTCACTACCGCGCCTGGTTCCCAATTGCCTTGACAGCCAAGATCTGGCCGAGCCTGCTCTACACTGCCTCGGAGCTTCTTTCGTGGGAGGATTCACTCCCTACCCTCCTCTCTGGTGAGTGCGATGCCGAAATCTACAAAGACACCGTAAAAAGAATGGTTTATGCGATGGAACTGGTTGACTACTCCTTAGAACACATCACCGAAGAACTGACTGAACAAGGAGCAGTCAAGGTCGAAGGTGAAGGAATTTGCATGACACCTAATGTAGACGTGCAAAGTCAGATTTACTCAAAGTCTACGTAAGTTGCTCCAAGACCGTATACGATATGTTCTTATCGTGTATTACCGAGTGTGTCAATTGCGGAGACCCGCCTCCTGCTTCCTCGAAACAAAGTGACATGTATTTCCAGGAGACGGAAACTCTGGCCTTTCAGGCCTCGGATCATCTCTGCTTTTGCGAGGCTAAGGATTTGGTTCTGGCGCACCTAGCGCTACCTGGAACTTTTTATGCTCCATTATTAAAAAAATGCACCCTCAACTCATGCCCACTCCAAGTTTATGAGTACGGGCGCTTTCGCGTCCACTCGTAATCCTTCTGCAGGTTCAACCAACAATGGGCTCTTCCCTAGTATAGTTGGTGCCACAAAGGGTTTACACCCAGCCTCAGCTAAAACCAGTGTTGCCCACCTTCTATTACGTGACCATTTTCCGTAAGGCGAAACGGCCTCGCGTCGCAACCGATTCATTAGACTCAAATGAGGCAAATCCCCATGTGTTCGTGAGGCCACCACTTGGGGTTCCTAAAGCTGTCTCTCGAAAGGAGGATAGCACCAAAAGAGATTCGAGTCCTATGCCCCGACACAAGACTGGGCTAAGCGACTCGGAAACGCAGAACCCTCTGAAAGAGGAACCCCGCCTCCTTGAACGCCCCGCCCTCCAAAGGTTTCGAGGCGGAGTGAGGAAAAGACTCGCATAGCGAACCCAACCTTCCCCGATAAGTCATCGAAGGCGACAGCGCCTTCAGAGCTTTGTTGGGCCAACAATGCTCGGGGTTATGCCTCCATAAAACCTATAGTCATTACCGTGAGGGGTCTTCTTTTCGAAAAGGGATCTCGTATCTCATCCGAGCTAGGCCTGGAGGGTATATTCCTCAACGGAAGTGCCGTAGAATCCAGGCTAACCTGAAAGAACTGCGAACGACCGTCTCCTTTTAACCGTTAGCTAGCTTTATGCACTTAACCATGCTAGGCGCGTCCACCTTGCCCACCCTCCAAAGGTAGAAGGGTTTTGTGACCCCACCACAATAGGATAAACCCACGCAAGATAATGCGTCATTTACGCCCGGCATGATGTCTCCATTCTTATATTTGCTATAAATGCCTCCTTTCAGGGAGTAACAGAGCCGCTACACTTGGATATTTCTGTGTACATTATACCGTCAGCCTACTTGGACGTAGGTGTTATCGCCACGTAGTGGCATATTTTCCGAGGCCCTTTCTTCTGCTAGGGGATTTGAACGGTAGGCAGCCCCTCTGATGGGGGACTATACGATCAATATCAGGGGTCAGGTCCATGTAGACTTGATCGACGAGCTGGAAATAGGTGTTCTAAATGTGGATGAGTTTACACATTACTGCCAGAGAACCCTTTCATTTTCCTGCCTCGATCTCTCCTTGTGCTCTCCGGATGCACAGCCTTATTTTGGATGGGAAATAGTCGATGACCTTCATGGAGGTGATCACTTTCGCATTAAACTATAATTTTCTGAGACGCTTCCGCCCGAAAACAGTTCAGGTTCTGTCTGGAATGGATGCGTTTGTCCGCATTTCAGGAAATGACTGATTTCTCTCTCCCAGTGGAGGAGTTTATGTCGATGGATGAAGCCGTTGAATTTTTCTCCGGCATCATCATAGCCGTGAGCCTAACTACTATTCCTAGAACGCCTGGCCGTTTTGCGCACCGTCCACTACCTTATCGGTTGGCTGAGTGTGAGACGGCCCTCAGACATAAGCGACATGCCTGTATGCGCCAAAAGCGCCGCCAGAAAGATTTCACCCTGGGTGGATTTGGTGGAGCTAGGGCTAGGTTTCGGTAGATTTAGAAGCCCGCCTGCTGTTCTTTCTGGCCGGGATACGTGTTTTCACTTAACCAGAAGACCCCCTTGGTGAGGTGTGGAAGCGAGTCAAAAGGAATCGTGGCAATTTCTAGCAGGACCCCCTCCCGTTGTCCAGGAGAATGGGACCACAATCTCGGACACCGGGTCTGTAGTAGTCTTTTGCGACCGCTTTCTTCACATTCTCTAGCTGATATTCTGCTCCACCAGCATCAATTAACGTCGTGAGGTTGGTGAAGGCGGCCGAATGGACTTTACTTCTACAGGTGTAGAACCCTTCAACGACAGGTTCACAGTGAGTGGGTTGCGTTCCGCTCTAGCTTCATGGGTGGATCCCCCTTTCCCCATGCTTCGAAATATGTTCCTTATGCCATGCTTCAACACCTGGGTGAGCAAAGCATAGCATTTATGCTAAATTTGTTCAACGAGATCTGGACAAAGGGTATCCTCTCAGACTCTTGGCAGACCGGAGAGAGATCACTCTATCCCGGCCGGATTCCTCCCAATTTCTCAACCTCCTGCTTATGTAAGTTGATAGAGGAAAATAAAATCTTAGAGTTGCCCTTTTCATGGATAGCGTAGGCCACCTGTATTCTGCACAGTGCGGCGTCCACGAGTCCCACTCCACGTCTGATACTCTGCTCCGACTGGAAAATGTTATCTGCATCTGCAGGGCCTTCCTTCGTAGACAGCACTATACCACGGCTTGCCGATGTGGAGAAGGCTTATGATACCACATAGAGATTCAGTATCATGCAGACTCTCCCTACACGGGAGGCGAATGGATGTCTTTCAATCTTTATTTTCGAATTTCTGTGAGACTTTCGATTCCGTTTACGGTTGTGGGGGAGGAACTCTCCGGCCCATGGAATCAGAAAGATGCGCTCAGCAGGTAGGTATCCTCAGTGTCACATTATTTTCCCTTGGCACCAAAGGTATTACATCGGTGCTGCAGAAGATGTTCTCGCTTCGCTCTACGTAAACGACCATTAAATCTCTTTTGGTGTGGCCCAGATACCAACAAGCATTGAACCGCATCTCTCGTTATGCCGAAGCGCGGGAGGCGCTATATCAATGACATAATTTGGAATACGAATAACCTCGAACAAGTGAACGGCCTGGTTAAAACATTCAAGAACAACTCGTGTCTGAATTTCGCCCACGAAACGGAAGATGAAGGATCTCTCCCCTTCCTTGATATCCTCGTGCACACCGACCTGTGGACTTTTAAACTTTTTGGAGGAGGCCGGCCTTCTCCCCCTTATTTAATGTTTGACTATGGATGGCGTGCTCCTTCGCTGGGGGAGGGCGGGCATTCCCTCATCTACGGAGCTGGCTTTATATTTTTTTCAATTTGTTTGTTTTTCTTTTGTTTTGTTTTTCTGTTTGTATTTCTTTCTTTCTTTTATTTGGCTTTTAATATAGCCTAGATTTAGGTTAGGATGAGTACGGCAACTTATGCCCTAGAAGGCAGTCGCCGGATGAGATATTAAAAAAAATCCATTGACGTGTTGTGGCAGGAGTTAGATAGTGTGGTTGGGTCTTTGCAGGCGGGAAACTAGTTACTGATAGTCGTCAGGAAAATATAAGAGTATAGGGTGGGTCAGGGAAAGGAAAGAGATTCAGAGGAGATAGAGTGGAAGGTATAGATTCTAAAAGAGGTGCTTCAGGGATAGGAGGGCTCAGTTGTCTTTATACCAATGCTCGTAGTCTTAGAAACAAGAAGATGAGTTATTTAAGTCATATTATTGATGAAGATATAGATATAATATGTGTAATAGAATCATAGGGTAATGAAAATAAATTTAATGACAACGTGAGTGAATTTGAACTACAGGGTTATGATATGTACATTAGTCAAAGGAGAGATAGGACAGGTGGTGGGGTGATTATTTATATCAGAAATAGCATTTCTTCAAATATAAATAATTCTATAAAGCAAGAAGAAGTTGATTCACTGTGGATAAATATTAAGGTCAGTAAAAATAGGATCATACACTTGGGAGCCTTTTACAGACCACCCGGACAGACTGACTGTATTGATCAGCTAATGATCAGGTAAATAAGGAAAGGATGTGAAGTCAATACAATTATTCTTGGTGACTTTAATTTAAATTCTGTGGACTGGAAAAATATGATAGGAAGGGATAGAGCAAGTTGTAAGTTTATAGAATGCTTTGAGGATAATTTTTTGACTCAATTTATTAATAAGCCAACAAAGAGTGCCAATATCTTAGATCTGGTTCTTTCAAATGATGATCACTTGGTTCAGGAATTGACTGTCGGGAAAGCATTGGGAAATAGTGATCATCAGATGGTTCGTTTTAACTTGGGAATAGTCAATGGTAGCACATCAACAAAGCACAAAAACTCCAAATTTTTATGGGGGAAATTACGATAAATTACGAAACTTGCTAAATTAGATTAGGTGGGATATAGAATTCAGGGGGAAGAATACTTATGAGATGTAGGACACTTTTAAGACTATACTAACATAGTCCAGGAGTAGTGTATAAAAATGAAGGCTATTAGGAAGAAATGTATGAAGCCGTTGTGGCGGAATCACGAGATAACTAGGAAAATTTCTGAGAAGAAAAGGGCATATCAGAGATTACAGAGAGAAAGTACTTTTGAGATTTAAATCATTATAGGTCGACCAGAAATGAGCTAAATAAGATTATTAAGAAGAGCAAAAGGGCGGCAGAAATTAATTTAGCTCAAAATAATAATAAAGATCCAAGGAAATTCCTTAGCTAATATAAATTAATAACAAACCTAACAGTGATAAAATAGGGCCTATTAGATATGAAAGGGTTTTGAAAGAATCTGATAAGGAAATAATAGAGGTTCTTAATGTTCATTTTTCTTCAGTATTTACACAAGAGGATCAAGATAGATTAATTGATGATAATTATTCTAGGTCAAGGGAAGTATTGTTGAATACCATTAATGTGAACAGGGAAATAATTGAAGGTCTTATATTGGAGTTAAATACTAGTAAGTCATCTGGTCCAGAGAACATTCATTCTAGGTTACTCAAAGAAGGTGTAGATAGTATTGCAGTAGCTCTTGAAAAGATATATACTAGATCACTAGAGTTTGGAGAAATACCTAATGATTAGAAATTAGTGAATGTAGTGCCAACTTTTAAAAAGGGAAGTAAAGAGGACCCAAATAACTTTAGGCTGTTAAGCTTAACTTCTATCGTTTGTAAACTTCTTGAAAAGATAGTTAAGAAGGGGATTTCTGACCATCTAGAGTGTAGTAGGTTAATAAATGATACTCAGCATGGGTTTAGAAGAGGTAGATCATGTTTAACAAATATACTGGATTTCATGGATTATGTAACTAAACAATTAGATAAGGGAGAGAATGTTGATGTAATTTACTTAGATTTTAGCAAAGCTTTTGATAAGGTTCCACATAGGAAACTAGTTCACAAATTAAAAATGCATGGGATATGTGGTAAAGTTTTGAATTGGATAACTGAATGGCTGAAAGACAGGAAACAGAGTTGTGCTGAATGGGGTGAGGTCACAGTGGAGGGATGTCATCAGTTGCGTACCTCAGCGATCCGTTCTAGGCCCTTTATTATTTATAGTTAATATAAATGATCTTGGAGAGGCTGTAAATAGCAGTGTCAATATTTGCTGGTGACACTAAATTGGCAGCTGTAGTCAAAGAAGTGGAGGGTAGCTTTAAAATGCAGAGTGACTTAAATAAGTAATTAGCTTGGGCTCAGAAATGGCAGATGACTTTTAACCCTAAAAAATCCAAAGTTCTTAACATGGGAAGGATAATAGGGAATTTAGCTATGAAATGGATGGGTATTGGCTGAATTCAGTTGATGATGAGAAGGACTTAGGTGTAGTAGTAGATAGGTCACTGGAGTTTTCAAAACAGTGTATTGAGGCAAAAAATATAGCAAATAGGGTGCTAGGATACATTAAGGGGAATGTTAGCTAGAAGAGTAAAGAGGTTATCTTAAACTCTACAACTCGTATGTTAGGCCACATTTAGAGTACTGTATACAAGCATGGTCACCACATTTTAGAGATGACATCAACCTGCTAAAGTCAGTACAAAGGAGGGATGGATAAGTTGGATTTTAGCAAGTTATTTGAGTTGAAGGGTAGTAATAGGACTAGGTTGGATGTTAGAAAATATTTTTTCACCAATAGAGTGGTAGATTACTGGAATAGTTTGCCATCTGATACGGTAGACAGTCTAAACTTGGATGTATTCAAACGCAGATTAGATGATCATATGGGAAGGGAGGGTTAACTTTTGGGGGTATTCTGGACTCATTCCTGTGGATGCAGTTTTTTTTATTATTGTATATTACGATTGATTTGGATTTTGACGAGTTTTGATGATGATGCTTTTTGTTTTTGACACATTCCTGTGTACGGTTCGAATTGTACATTTTAGATACATGATCTGACACAATCCTATGGATGCATTTTATGGGTGGGTTTTGACAGATGTGGATGACCTTTGATAGGCCTTTGCGGCTTTTTTCATCCGCGAAATTATGTTATGTTATATGTTAAGTGCCCAAGAGTCCAAATTTGTAACCCAAGTATACGTTAAGGCCACGAACTTGGGCTTCCGCTTAAACGGTTCTTCTGAGTGTCCTGAACGTTGCAAGAGATCAGTCATCAATGCCTTAGTTAACAGGGCAATTTCTCATTCATCCTCGTGGACGGCTGTTGATCTCGAACTTAAGAGGGTTTCCCGAGTTCTCGTTAACAACGGCTACCCACAAGAATCCATCAACGCCACCATGAAAGAGAAAATGAACTTGGCTGCTTGTCTTGGCGTCAGGTCTACTCCGAAGAAGAATAATATTGACCTTTATTACAAGGTCAATATGAACACCGGCTATCGTGAAGACGAAAAGGCTCTCAAAGGCATTCTTTATCGTCACGTGACCCCAACCGACCCTAATACGGATATAAATCTAATTATATACTAAAAGACCAAGAAAACAAGTAGTTGCATTATGAAGATCAGCTGTCCCCCTCAGACGAGCGAACTCCAGGAGACTAACGTCGTGTACGAATATTCGTGCAAAGTCGGTGACTTCGAACACCGCAATTCAAAGTACATCGGCGTGACCTCCACAATCCTGCCAAGGCGACTGACAGCTTACCTTCAAGATGGTGCGGTTAAAAAAACACGCCCACTCTCATGGCACTACCCTAACCCATGAAAAACTGAATAAGGACACCTCCATCATCCTGAGACTCCAAAACCGCAGAAGATTGCTGATTGCCGAAGCCGTCATTATTTAAATGAAGAAACCGGCAATTAACGTGCAATTTCAGCCGACATCTTTGCGTCTCCGAGTTGACCGCCGTTCAAAGAAACATGTTTTCAAACTACCATTTTCCTTTGCCTCCTTTACCAGAGAACTAGATCGGAGCGACAAATAGTCCGAAATGAAATGAAAGGGAAAGTGGGGGAAAAAGATTTAGATCTTCGTGCCCCTCCCCCACCTCCCAGTCGGGGGGGAGGCCCAGTTCCCCCGAGTTTCCCCGGTGCCCTCCTCCCTCTGGGCCTGAAGGCACCGAGGGAAAAGAGCTCCGGAGATGGGGAGAGAGGGAGGGGAAAAAGAAAGAAGTAAGGATAGGACAGACTGAAATAAAGTCAAAGGCTTGAAAGTTAACCAAGTTGGCCTGTGGACCTGCTTAACGTGGGACCCGGACCCCGGTGTTTTTATGTTTTCCTAGCTTTTAATTGTTACGATTTGCTGTACCTGTCTCTGGTGTTAGTGTTTGGACCATCTTTGGATAGCGATAAAGAAGGAAAATGATTGAGGCGGAAGGAAGTTGGAGGTTTGCAGAGAGGTGCAAGTTGCGTGGAGGTCACGCTAATCTCTGTACTATAAACTAATTTTAGAGTTAAGTTTGAAATAAGTTAGAGTGAAAGTGTGTCTGTTTATATATTTTTGTGGTTGTTTTGTTATTATGTTACATATGTGTGCATTAGATAGGCGTTCAAACCGTTGTTAGCGTTATTTGTTTTCCTGCTATATTAATAACTGGAGTTTCTATGATTTTTGTAGCATAATTCTCGTATCTGTATCTGTTGTGTGGGCTAATGTTCCTTGGTTATTTATTTGTTATTTTTCTCTTTTTTATTCATGTTGTTTTTAATTTTTCGTTCATTTGCATTTTTGGCTAGTTTTGTAATTCCTTGTGGGTATCAAGTCCAATCCGGTGAGTTAGTCATTATTCGGGAATTTTTTGTCACAATCGGGTTTCCTTATTTGGTTTACACGTATATCTCTTCCTCTCCTCTTTGGTTCGCTTTGTTTTTAACACTAACAAACAGCATATGTTGTCTCCATCCTGCCCCTCTGCTATTTGATTATTTAGTTTCTCTCCTATTTTTTCTTGTGTTTTTTCTATGATTTTTTGGCTCTTTTTTCAATTATTTTGTTTAATGGTTTTATTTTCGCTTCGATGTGTAAGTCTCTTTGTTTTTCCTCTCTAATCGTCCCGTATTCGTAATTATGTATACTGTCTTATTCTGTATACGTTGCATTCTTATTAGATTGCTTCTTGAAACCGTATACATGGCAATTGTTGGATATATCAACGTAGGCTGTATCATGGTCTGGTAGATCTTTTTCTTATTTTTCATGTTTAGATTTCTTCATCTGTAGAGTAAAGTTAGCATGCCTCGTGCTTTGTTTATTCTTTCGGTCACGTGTTTCTTGTAACCATTTTTGTTAATAGTTAGGCCTAAAATCTCGCCTTCACCGTTATACCTGTATCGCTCCCCATCTACGCAAACGTCGGATAGTTTTCTGCGATACATAGGTACTCGTCTAATTTTAAATTTATCTTTATTCGTTTTAATTTTCCATTTGCGTTCATACTCGTTTAGATTTTCTATTTCTGTTGCCGTTACTCTGGCCTCCATCTGATGGTTCCGATAAACACAGGGAATTAATTGAGTGAAATCATCTGCGTATTGTATGTTCAAACAGCCCTCGTTCCTGGGTGGGGGAATGTCCGAGGTATACACTGAGCATAGCGAAGGACTTAAGCACCCTCTCTGAGCAAGGCCCGCATTAAGCTTGAATATTTCACCTTGGTAATTCCCCGTGTCTACGTATGCATATCTTTCCATGACGTAGTCGCATAAAATTCTTACCAAATAGTTGTTTATTTCCAGATTTAGAATTTTATGTTGTATGCCTCTTTGCCACACTTTATCGAATGCCTTTGCTACGTCCCGGCATACAATGCCCATACTGCATTTCTCTCATTTCGCTTTGCTTATTTTTTTTTGTAATCACGTTGAGGGCCATCTTCGTATTTCTGTTCTTTCTGAAGCCGAATTGTTGATTGTTCCAGAGATTGTTTTCTGTGAGATATTCATTTAATCTTGTGTTCAGGATTTTTTTCAAACATCTTCCCGATGAAGTCGAGAAGGGATATAGGACGGAAGTTTTCGACCTCCGAAAGTGGTCTTCCCGGCTTCGGTATGAATATCATTTTGGCTATCTTTAACTCATCGGGGAAGTATCCCGTGTTTATACAGGCGTTAAACACATTCCTTATCCGAGTATATTCTCCGCCGCTTCTATATAGATTTTTTGGTGAGGCCCGATTTTCCAGGGGCCTTTTGTTTAAAATTTGAGATGGTATTCTTTAATTCCTCGATTGTGATTTTGGCGTTAAATACAACGTTCGCATACCGTCCCTCTTCTATCGTTTGTAAACTTCTTGAAAAGATAGTTAAGAAGGGGATTTCTGACCATCTAGAGTGTAGTAGGTTAATAAATGATACTCAGCATGGGTTTAGAAGAGGTAGATCATGTTTAACAAATATACTGGATTTCATGGATTATGTAACTAAACAATTAGATAAGGGAGAGAATGTTGATGTAATTTACTTAGATTTTAGCAAAGCTTTTGATAAGGTTCCACATAGGAAACTAGTTCACAAATTAAAAATGCATGGGATATGTGGTAAAGTTTTGAATTGGATAACTGAATGGCTGAAAGACAGGAAACAGAGTTGTGCTGAATGGGGTGAGGTCACAGTGGAGGGATGTCATCAGTTGCGTACCTCAGCGATCCGTTCTAGGCCCTTTATTATTTATAGTTAATATAAATGATCTTGGAGAGGCTGTAAATAGCAGTGTCAATATTTGCTGGTGACACTAAATTGGCAGCTGTAGTCAAAGAAGTGGAGGGTAGCTTTAAAATGCAGAGTGACTTAAATAAGTAATTAGCTTGGGCTCAGAAATGGCAGATGACTTTTAACCCTAAAAAATCCAAAGTTCTTAACATGGGAAGGATAATAGGGAATTTAGCTATGAAATGGATGGGTATTGGCTGAATTCAGTTGATGATGAGAAGGACTTAGGTGTAGTAGTAGATAGGTCACTGGAGTTTTCAAAACAGTGTATTGAGGCAAAAAATATAGCAAATAGGGTGCTAGGATACATTAAGGGGAATGTTAGCTAGAAGAGTAAAGAGGTTATCTTAAACTCTACAACTCGTATGTTAGGCCACATTTAGAGTACTGTATACAAGCATGGTCACCACATTTTAGAGATGACATCAACCTGCTAAAGTCAGTACAAAGGAGGGATGGATAAGTTGGATTTTAGCAAGTTATTTGAGTTGAAGGGTAGTAATAGGACTAGGTTGGATGTTAGAAAATATTTTTTCACCAATAGAGTGGTAGATTACTGGAATAGTTTGCCATCTGATACGGTAGACAGTCTAAACTTGGATGTATTCAAACGCAGATTAGATGATCATATGGGAAGGGAGGGTTAACTTTTGGGGGTATTCTGGACTCATTCCTGTGGATGCAGTTTTTTTTATTATTGTATATTACGATTGATTTGGATTTTGACGAGTTTTGATGATGATGCTTTTTGTTTTTGACACATTCCTGTGTACGGTTCGAATTGTACATTTTAGATACATGATCTGACACAATCCTATGGATGCATTTTATGGGTGGGTTTTGACAGATGTGGATGACCTTTGATAGGCCTTTGCGGCTTTTTTCATCCGCGAAATTATGTTATGTTATATGTTAAGTGCCCAAGAGTCCAAATTTGTAACCCAAGTATACGTTAAGGCCACGAACTTGGGCTTCCGCTTAAACGGTTCTTCTGAGTGTCCTGAACGTTGCAAGAGATCAGTCATCAATGCCTTAGTTAACAGGGCAATTTCTCATTCATCCTCGTGGACGGCTGTTGATCTCGAACTTAAGAGGGTTTCCCGAGTTCTCGTTAACAACGGCTACCCACAAGAATCCATCAACGCCACCATGAAAGAGAAAATGAACTTGGCTGCTTGTCTTGGCGTCAGGTCTACTCCGAAGAAGAATAATATTGACCTTTATTACAAGGTCAATATGAACACCGGCTATCGTGAAGACGAAAAGGCTCTCAAAGGCATTCTTTATCGTCACGTGACCCCAACCGACCCTAATACGGATATAAATCTAATTATATACTAAAAGACCAAGAAAACAAGTAGTTGCATTATGAAGATCAGCTGTCCCCCTCAGACGAGCGAACTCCAGGAGACTAACGTCGTGTACGAATATTCGTGCAAAGTCGGTGACTTCGAACACCGCAATTCAAAGTACATCGGCGTGACCTCCACAATCCTGCCAAGGCGACTGACAGCTTACCTTCAAGATGGTGCGGTTAAAAAAACACGCCCACTCTCATGGCACTACCCTAACCCATGAAAAACTGAATAAGGACACCTCCATCATCCTGAGACTCCAAAACCGCAGAAGATTGCTGATTGCCGAAGCCGTCATTATTTAAATGAAGAAACCGGCAATTAACGTGCAATTTCAGCCGACATCTTTGCGTCTCCGAGTTGACCGCCGTTCAAAGAAACATGTTTTCAAACTACCATTTTCCTTTGCCTCCTTTACCAGAGAACTAGATCGGAGCGACAAATAGTCCGAAATGAAATGAAAGGGAAAGTGGGGGAAAAAGATTTAGATCTTCGTGCCCCTCCCCCACCTCCCAGTCGGGGGGGAGGCCCAGTTCCCCCGAGTTTCCCCGGTGCCCTCCTCCCTCTGGGCCTGAAGGCACCGAGGGAAAAGAGCTCCGGAGATGGGGAGAGAGGGAGGGGAAAAAGAAAGAAGTAAGGATAGGACAGACTGAAATAAAGTCAAAGGCTTGAAAGTTAACCAAGTTGGCCTGTGGACCTGCTTAACGTGGGACCCGGACCCCGGTGTTTTTATGTTTTCCTAGCTTTTAATTGTTACGATTTGCTGTACCTGTCTCTGGTGTTAGTGTTTGGACCATCTTTGGATAGCGATAAAGAAGGAAAATGATTGAGGCGGAAGGAAGTTGGAGGTTTGCAGAGAGGTGCAAGTTGCGTGGAGGTCACGCTAATCTCTGTACTATAAACTAATTTTAGAGTTAAGTTTGAAATAAGTTAGAGTGAAAGTGTGTCTGTTTATATATTTTTGTGGTTGTTTTGTTATTATGTTACATATGTGTGCATTAGATAGGCGTTCAAACCGTTGTTAGCGTTATTTGTTTTCCTGCTATATTAATAACTGGAGTTTCTATGATTTTTGTAGCATAATTCTCGTATCTGTATCTGTTGTGTGGGCTAATGTTCCTTGGTTATTTATTTGTTATTTTTCTCTTTTTTATTCATGTTGTTTTTAATTTTTCGTTCATTTGCATTTTTGGCTAGTTTTGTAATTCCTTGTGGGTATCAAGTCCAATCCGGTGAGTTAGTCATTATTCGGGAATTTTTTGTCACAATCGGGTTTCCTTATTTGGTTTACACGTATATCTCTTCCTCTCCTCTTTGGTTCGCTTTGTTTTTAACACTAACAAACAGCATATGTTGTCTCCATCCTGCCCCTCTGCTATTTGATTATTTAGTTTCTCTCCTATTTTTTCTTGTGTTTTTTCTATGATTTTTTGGCTCTTTTTTCAATTATTTTGTTTAATGGTTTTATTTTCGCTTCGATGTGTAAGTCTCTTTGTTTTTCCTCTCTAATCGTCCCGTATTCGTAATTATGTATACTGTCTTATTCTGTATACGTTGCATTCTTATTAGATTGCTTCTTGAAACCGTATACATGGCAATTGTTGGATATATCAACGTAGGCTGTATCATGGTCTGGTAGATCTTTTTCTTATTTTTCATGTTTAGATTTCTTCATCTGTAGAGTAAAGTTAGCATGCCTCGTGCTTTGTTTATTCTTTCGGTCACGTGTTTCTTGTAACCATTTTTGTTAATAGTTAGGCCTAAAATCTCGCCTTCACCGTTATACCTGTATCGCTCCCCATCTACGCAAACGTCGGATAGTTTTCTGCGATACATAGGTACTCGTCTAATTTTAAATTTATCTTTATTCGTTTTAATTTTCCATTTGCGTTCATACTCGTTTAGATTTTCTATTTCTGTTGCCGTTACTCTGGCCTCCATCTGATGGTTCCGATAAACACAGGGAATTAATTGAGTGAAATCATCTGCGTATTGTATGTTCAAACAGCCCTCGTTCCTGGGTGGGGGAATGTCCGAGGTATACACTGAGCATAGCGAAGGACTTAAGCACCCTCTCTGAGCAAGGCCCGCATTAAGCTTGAATATTTCACCTTGGTAATTCCCCGTGTCTACGTATGCATATCTTTCCATGACGTAGTCGCATAAAATTCTTACCAAATAGTTGTTTATTTCCAGATTTAGAATTTTATGTTGTATGCCTCTTTGCCACACTTTATCGAATGCCTTTGCTACGTCCCGGCATACAATGCCCATACTGCATTTCTCTCATTTCGCTTTGCTTATTTTTTTTTGTAATCACGTTGAGGGCCATCTTCGTATTTCTGTTCTTTCTGAAGCCGAATTGTTGATTGTTCCAGAGATTGTTTTCTGTGAGATATTCATTTAATCTTGTGTTCAGGATTTTTTTCAAACATCTTCCCGATGAAGTCGAGAAGGGATATAGGACGGAAGTTTTCGACCTCCGAAAGTGGTCTTCCCGGCTTCGGTATGAATATCATTTTGGCTATCTTTAACTCATCGGGGAAGTATCCCGTGTTTATACAGGCGTTAAACACATTCCTTATCCGAGTATATTCTCCGCCGCTTCTATATAGATTTTTTGGTGAGGCCCGATTTTCCAGGGGCCTTTTGTTTAAAATTTGAGATGGTATTCTTTAATTCCTCGATTGTGATTTTGGCGTTAAATACAACGTTCGCATACCGTCCCTCTTCTACGTAGTGATATGGGAAAGTCCTCTCAATCCGTTCATTTAATTCGTCAATTATTTGGTTTTCGAAGTCTATATCGTAGTTTTCGTGTTCCCCTTCACCGATGTTGAACACTCCTTTCCAGTGATCCCTGAACAATTTTTTAATCTTGCGTTCATCTTCGATTAATTTTCTGTTTCTGTATTTAATGTTTATTTTCTCTTTACCTTTAGTATTTCACATTTTTCTTATAGTTTTCCAAAATTCTCGGGGCAATAGCTCGTTGTCAATATTTTGAACGGCTATGTCCCAGTATTCTCCTTGTTTGTCCGTTATTGCGCTTAGTAGTTCCCTGTTCTTCGTTCTTCGTTCTCTGTTCTCGTTCTTCGTTTTTCTTGACGTTTTGTTTATTATTATGTCCTCGTTTATCACTTTTATTTCTGCATTCTTAGCTTTCATTTCGTCTGTCCATATAAAGTATTTAACTGATTTGTATGTGTTTCTGGGTATTGCAATCGCATCAGCTGTTTGTAGGCCATGAATGGTCTTTTGCAGCCTCCTTCTTTTCTTATGTTCTTATTTTTTCAGCTCGCCGTCGATTTCTTCTAAAGTAGCTGCATTTTGTCTGTTTGGTGCGTAGTCATTCAATTCTTGTTTGTATTTTTGCCAGTCTGCTCTATGGTATGCCTTCCATTTTTTAGCGGGTATTTGTATTGGTTGCTGATTCAAGGTGACTAGTGTTGCTGAGTGGTCGCTGCAGATAAAATCTACAGGTTCCATGTAGTAGTTAAAAGACATGTTATTGTTTGCTAGGCAGATGTCTGGAGTTGTCGCTGTTCTGTCTTTAATTAGCGTTGGGTACTCTGGTCCTAGTCTTCTTATTATCCGTCTCTATATTAGAGCTTGTAGGTCTTTTCCTGTTTGGCTTCTGTTCCTATATCCTGTGTACATTCATCTTCTGTTCAGGTCGCCCTAAAACAAAGTTGGAAGTCTAATGTTAAATATTCTCACAGAGTTATTTATTGGGAGTCCCGGTCGTCACGGTGGTTGGTATCCCGTAGCGATTATTATATTGGTTAATTCCATTTTGACCTCAATTGCGAGGTAAGACTCGGTTAGTCGTTGTTTTTTTTGTACTCTATCCCTTTCTTTATTGCTATTGCTGCTCCGTCGGGTTGTTCGTTTGTGTAATTAGAATCTATTACGTCATAGTTCCATATTTTCAATTTGTACGTTTCTAGGTTAATTCTGTGATCTGATATTAGAATTATGTCGGGATCTATTTTTCTAAATATATTTCCGTATGTGTTTTCTTTATCTTTCCATCCGTTCGTATTTGTCTGTAGAATTCTTAATTTTCTGTTCTCCATTTTGTCTGTTGGCTATTAAGCGGTTCTTCTTTTATGGGAGTGGAGTTTTTACGATTATTTACTTGTATCTTTTTCTTGTGGTTCTGCTTTTCTTTTCTGTTCATGCCGAGATTCGTCTCTTTTCCATCTCACATTTCGCGGCTGCCGTTTCTGGTGTTCTGTCGCGCGGTGAGGCATCCTTGGTCGATTTCCTTTTTTCCTTTTTGTTTTTACGTTTACTTTCGGTGCTGCTCTCCGATTCTGTTTCTTCGCCCTTTGTATCCTCTTCTTATTCTGATTTGCTGTCAGTTATTTTCGCTTCTTCAATGAATGTCTTTTTCGTGCCCTCAAAGATCTTAATGTTGAATATGGCCGATGAATCAAAGTCCTTAGGGAATTTCATTGGTTCCAGCCCGTTTTCCTTGAACATGGAGTTCAACGTTGTGGCATATGTTCCCGGCTGTGCGATATTCATGACGTGTGAGTGGAGAATACACGTCAGTATTTTTACGTTTAGAGTCCCGTTGATTGTAAATTGAGTGGTTTTGCCGTTAGGCTTAGCTGTTGCTGATGCATATGTGGAATTCCGTAAAGCATCTTTTCGTTGGTGGATTTCAGTTTATTTTCTCCTTATAATTTCTTTTCTCTTCGGGCATGACATAGCCATTGTTCTATGGCTTCCTCTACAATTTACACATTTTTTATTATCATTTGAGCAGTTCCTCCATGAATGGGGGCCGCTGCACTCCGAGCATATCTCTTTCTTTTGGAGGCAGTTGGCAGTTATGTGATCTTCCATATTATAACACCTGAAGCGAATTTGAATATTGTGGTGCTGACCCCGTTGAATATTGTTGGCGGGGATTCTCATACTGTATGCGAGAAGTTCCTTTTGCAATGCTTTTGTGGCAATCTCTTTATACTCGCACACGATTTTAAAAACATGTGTGTGCTCTCTGAATTTAATTATGTCGTGAATTTTCAATCATGGTTGTTGCTCTTGTAGCTCTTGCCTTAATTCCTCAGGTGTATGTTTCCAATCTAAGACTCGATTTTCCTGCAGACGATACTTCGATTCGCGATTATCTGTGGAGGTACTTTTGCTTCTAGGTCTATTTTATGGAGGGCGATCGTGCCCGTAGATGCAAGTAGTAGTTCGACGTCATCGTTATCACCGCTTTGTGATGATGCCCCGCGAATCGGAAACAGGAGATCTCTCCAATCAGTCCGACTCGTGCATATATTTCTTCTCTCTTCTGCCTCTTTTTGTATGGATAGGAAGTCGTATGTAGAAAAATGCCTCTTGTTTCACAAAGTTATTCAAGACAAATAGTTGTCTTGACTTAGCAGTGCGTCGATCGCTGTGAGTTGTCAGATGGACTGAGCCTTCAAATAGTCAGATTGGACATTGGACATAAATAAGTTGTGTGATTTAGGGAGACTTAGAGAGAAAAAGTAAGAGATTAAAGTAGTGAAATAGAGTGAATTTAAAGAATAGATAATGTGTAGGAGACAGAATAAATAGGTCCTTGGTGAAAGGGTAGCTCTATTTTTGGATGAATTTTGTTTTTTGTTTTTTTGTTGTTTTTATTTAATAAACTATAAAGTTTATAGTTTATCCAATTAAATTAATCTGGTTAATTTAATTTTTAATTATTTAGATCTGAATGATCTTTTGGCATTCAAGCCTTTATTTGAGGCGGGGTTTTATTCCCGCTGTGGGTTTTTGAAAAAGTTTATTTTCGTTTTATCTGAATTTGAATTTTCACTTTGAATTTGAATTTTTGCAAAGTTTGAATTTATTTTTACTAAAGAAACTTGTGCATTACATTGGTCGTTTGCTCTTAAATGGTCTTATTTGTCGGTCGACCTTGATGTCTAAGTGTATACGAGAGAATTCAGGGGTCAAGCGGGCGCCAATGGCTTGCCAGATCCTCTTAGTTCTCTCGTGGAGCGCCCCATTGATCGGAGATAATCCAACCGAGTCGTGGAGCTCCCTCTGTCGTTTGTGTTCTCTTCTTCGAGTGTTTGTAATGAGCAGCACCGCTTTGTTCTGGATGACTTGAAGTTTCGCAATGTGGGTCTTGGTGCTCGCGTTCAGCGACACTGGGGGAGGGGGTACAGTAGTCTCGAGCGAATGCACACATTGAATATCTTGAGTTTATTTGAGGGATTTAGTTCACGGAACCTATAAAATTCCCTCAAATCTCTCTTGGTATTCGAGACTGTTTGCTCGATATGACTCTTGTAGCCCCCTGTGGTGATTTTGAGCCCCAGAACCGTCCCTTTCTAGCAGTAGGGGATTCGCTCCCCATTCTACCCCTATATCGTTGAAGGTCTTGCGAAACATGGGAATTATTTTGAATTTGGGGGCATTGGTTGATATTTTCCATTTTCTCTCGAAAGAGTTGATGTTAGATATGTCCCTAGCCGCATTTCTCGCCGTAAATTCCCTGTGAACGTAAATGGCGGTACAAATTTGCGATATGTCGTCAGTGAACTGTACGTATATCGTACCTTCGGAGAGAGGTAGTGGTGAGTCGCATACATAAATGTTGCATAAAAGGGAACTGAGACAGCCCCCTTGTAGGACCCCTGCTTCGAGCTCGAATTCGGGGCCTTTGTGTATCCGGATATGAATGTATGCTGTCCTCTCCATTATATAGTCACATAAAATCCTCTCAAGAATGGGGTTGAGGCCTACTTGAAGGATCTTAAATTGTAGTCCTCTCTTTCAAACCTTATCAAAGGCTTTTTTGACATCTCGGAGCACCAGGTCGGCATGCCTTTTGTCTGCTCTGGTTTTAGCGAGCTTTTCGGTGACAACGGCTAGTGCTGTGTCAGTCCCTCTTTTCCTTCTGAAGCCGTGTTGCTGCTCATTAGGCAAGTTGGCCTCATCGAGAAAGGAGTTGACTCTATTAGCCAATATTTTCTCGAAGACTTTGCCTGCAAATTCTAGGAGAGATATCGGTCGAAAGCTGGCAGGGCAGTCCGGGGGCTTTCCCGATTTTGGAGGAAAATCATTTTGGCCACTTTCTACTGATCAAGAAAATAGCCCGTGTTCAGAGCAGCGTTCATGATGTTAAGTAGGCCACTCCAAACGTTAGGCGGGGCCTTGATGAAATTCTCCCGGGTCAGCCCCGGGGTATCCGGTGCTCTTTGACTAAAGGATTTTAGATCAACGGAGAGTTCGAGGGCAGTTATTTTACTGCCATAGCCCTCCATCACTCTTTCCTGCGACACATAATGATGAGGAGTGGTTTTGTGTATTTGTGTGTTTAGCTGTTAGATTATGTCAGTCTCAAATTCGAGGTCGTAGTTGTTATTTTCTTCTGGGGTAATTTTGAAGATTGAAGACCAGAAAATCCTAAACATTTCCTCAATCTCTTCAGTCTCGTCAATTTCTTTGCCGTCGTGAATGAGTGTTATTCTTCTTTGTGGGTTTTTTCCTTTAATACGTTTAAACGTCTGCCAGAATGTGTGTCTCTCTTTCTATGTCGAGTCTTTCTATCAGTCTGTTCCATATTAGTATTTGTTGGTCCGTAATTAGTGTCTGGAGTTCGTCTTTAATTTGTCTTAGTCTTCTGTGACATTATGGTTGGGGCCTATCAGCGCTACTACATTGGGCAGGTCCCTATATTCTTGGGCCAGGGCGTTCATGGGAGGAATCCGGGGGGGAGCTGGAAGGGTTTATATTTAATACGGGGAATACTATTTTCATCGGCTTTTATTAGGAAGTCAGTGCTTTTATCCAGCTCTTCATCTATTTCTTCTAAATTGGCATCAAATAAAGGGTCTGGGATATAATTTAGAAGGTAATTTTTATAGCTTTCCCAGTTCGCTGCTTATAGCTTTTGCATTCTGGGATTGCAATTTGAATGGGATTTACTCCTACTGTAATTTTGATAGCCTGGTGGTCACTCGGAATGATGGGGCCCGGTTCAATGTAGTAGTTGTAAGGAAACCTGATGCTAGATAGGACTATATCAGGTTTCTTTGCTGCTCTTTCCGTTATATATGACGGGAATTCTGGTCCGATCCTTGTCACGTATTGTCTATCAAGTAGTACCTCGGTGTTTCTGCCTGCATTGTTGTAGGAAATATATCCCGCCGCTGCACACTTTGCATTTAGATCTCCGGCAAAAATTACGCTTTTCTTGTGGCTAAATATCTGCAAGAGGTTGTGCATGGGCACATAGCCGCGTCTCGGGGGTTGGTACCCCATAGCCACGACAAGTCCTCCTAGGGCAGTACCTACTTCAATGGTAAGGTATGATTCATCTAAGTCATCCAGTGTCTTGTATTTTAGTCCCTTTTTAACGGCTATTGCGCAGACGTCATGCCGTTCCTGGCTATGATTCTTACTAATGACGTCGTATTGAAATATTTTTAATTGTTTTTGCGCGGTCAGTCCGTGTTCGGAGATAAGTACAATGTCAGGGTCACTTTGTCGCAAAATGTTGCCATAGATGGAAACTTTTTCGTCCCACCCATCGACATTCATGTGTATAATTGTAAGTATGTCGGTCATTTTGTGTAATGTTAGTTCTCTAGTGTGATGGATTAAAGTAAACACTTATTCGCGATCTACTTTAGCCCCATGAGGTGTACTGAGCGGGGTGCGCTCCCTGCCGTTTCTTTTTTTCTGTATTCGGTGTCCGTTATCGTGTGGAAGCAGTTCGTGGTCAATTTGATCATATTTTGGGTGAGAGCCTCCTCAACCTGCCGCTCCGGAACCTCATCTGAGCATTCCCACTTGTATCTTCCGGTCCTAAGACTCTCCGATACTTCGCGGAAGGGAGCCGATTCGGGGGCATATAATTTCAGGTTGAAACCTCTCGTGTGGTATTTTAACTGGTGTTCCCTCCCCCGTGATGAGGAGATAGACCTTGGGCCACGAGTTTTAGAGATTTTTCTCGACCGTGGAGACCTGGTTTCCTTGGGTCGTACTGCTTCCTTGGTTGGTGTGTGTATCTGTGTGTTTGTTGTAACTGTAGTGTCTTTTTTTGGTGAAAGTGGCGCCTGTTTTGGGTTTGTGTTTCCTTAGGTTTGTTTAGTCGGAGGTCTCGTGAGTTGGCTGTGTTCTGTGGTGTTGGCACGTTTCTTGGCACTGAGGAGCTACGCTTATTCGCATAACCTCCTCTCAAGGAGGGTTTTCGTGGAACCACATCTCCTGCAACCCGTTTTTTACGAGCATGCGATTGACCTACGTGCCAAAGGTACCTGGGCGTGTAATGTTTGCAATGTGTGCATAGTAAATGCAGCACATTATTTTCGTTGAATTTTCGTTTTCGATGTGTAGGTAAGTCTTCTGGCTGTTCGTCTAGAAAATGGCGGCTTTTGCTACTTTCGCGTAGGTCGAATTGGCTTTCTTCTCCTCTCTTTTGCGTTTCAATTGGGTTTGTTTTTGTATTTCCCGTTTTTTGACTGGACATGCCATAGACATAGTACGGTAGGGGCCTTTGCAATTTAAACATTTGAGAGTGGTATTCTTACAGTCACGCCAAAAATAGTTGCGACCGGCACAGATAGAGCATAGCTTTAGTTCTTTCTTCTCAGGGCAGTTGAAAGTGGTGTGTTTGCCGTACTTGTAGCACCGGAAGCACATTTGAAGGTCGACAAACTCCTCATGTTTCATCTGCTCTGAGCAGACTCTTGAGTTGAATAGAAGTAAACTATTCTCCTTAGCTTTTTGAGCCATAGCCGTGTCTTCGAATACAACATTAAATACGTGCGTGTATTGTTTGAACTTGATGACCTCTGCTACCTTTGCCCATTGGTGCTTCCGTTCGATTTCCTCTTCAATGTCCTCTGTCGAATAGCTTTGCTTGAGGTCAAGGCTTCACAATCGGCCTCCCTTGCGCAAATGGCTGAGTAACCATTATGCAAGTCTATTAGTCTAACCTTGCATGATGTGTCGGCTCCATCATGTTGACCAGTTTTTTTCCGACATATAATATTCAGTTAATGAAAGTTTTGCTATTGAATAATTTTGTACAAATTGTTGTTGTTGTTGTTGTACAAATTGTTATTTTTGTTGAAGATCTTGTTGCTAATATTATTTTTTTAATATTGATTTTAATTTTATCAGGAGATATTGAGCTCAACCCTGGACCTGGTCATCCTCGTCAGATAAAATGTCGTCTACTCTATATTAATATTAGGGGCCTACATGCCAATATTAAAGACTTGACTGCTTCATCCAAGTCTCATGACATTTTACTCTGTTCAGAGACCCTGGTTTCAAATATGAGGCATGTCTCTGAACTACTTATACCAGGCTTCAAAAAACCAATTTTACTTAGGCGTGATGCCATTCCTAGGGCTAGAGGAATGGCAGTTTACATTAGGAATGGTTACTCTGCTTCAAAGACCTCCTATGCTTGTTCTTGCCATGAGATGCAAGTTATGAAAGTATGTGGTAAGCAAAATAATTTTTATCTTTTTTCTGTCTATCGCAATCCAGACTTAGATGATACTATTTTTGATTGTCTGCTCCTTGCCATGGCCAAGGTACAGGAAAATGACCGGAAAGCCTGCTTTGTATTTATGGGAGACCTCAATGCTCATCATAGGCAATGGCTGTCTTCTGTCTCCCCTACTGACTGTCATGGTATCAGGGCTTATGATTTTGCGTGTGAGTCGGGTTGTGAGCAAGTCATTAGGGAGCCTACCCATTCATCTGGGAACTGCCTTGACTTGGTTTTCACTGATTCCCCTGGAGTCGTTACAAGTGCTGTTGATCCTCCTGTGGGAACTTCTGACCACTGTGCAATTTCTATAACTATCTGTATTGAGCAATCTATTCCTAATATAGCTCATACAAGCAAAGTATTTATCAAATCTCAAGTAGACTGGTGCAATATATTAAATGATATCTCCCGGATCAACTGGCCACTAATATATAAGGAGGTTGAAGCAGTTCGTATTTTGAATGATAAAATTGTTTCAATTATTGATAGACATGTTCCATTCCGTATGATCAGATATCGCACTAAGGACAAAGCCTGGTTTAATGATGACTGTAAGAGGGCTCATATGCAGAAACAAGAAGCCTACAACCTGTGGAAGGGGAGTAGATCTGCCTTTCTATGGGATAATTATGTGCACTACAGAACAGCAGCTCAGAGGGTATATAATAATGCTGAAGTTGAATTCAATACTACCACAAAGGGAACTCTTCAGCGCACAGCAAATTCCCACAAATTCTGGACCACTCTCAAGTCTGCTCTTTTTGGGAATGATTCATCTATGCCACCCCTTCTTAAACCTGATGGTTCCATTACCCTTAGTCCTGAAGAAAAGGCAACACTGTTGGCTGATGTTTTTGATAATAAACAAAGTAATGAGAATCTAACTCTACCTGACACTTGTTTCCCTGAACCAAGGTTAAACAAGATTGCTTTCCGTTCAAGTGAAGTAAAACAGTTACTTCTTGATCTGGATGCTTATGGTGGTACTGACCCAAATGGTATATTCCCTTTATTCTTTAAGAAAACTGCAGAGTGTTTGGCTCCCAAGCTTTCCGTTATTCTTCGGAAGCTGGCGAGGAGTGGTTGTTTTTGCGAATGTTGGAGAATTGGTAACATCACTCCACTATGTAAAAGTGCAAGTGGTAGTTTTAACCCTACTGAATATAGGCCCATTTCTATAACTCCTGTTCTATCTAAGATTTTTGAACGTTTACTAGCTAAACGTTTAAGTACATTTGCCGAGCTTAATCGTCTGTTTCCCTTTTTACAGTTTGGATTTCGTAAGGGTCTGAGCACTTGTGATGCACTTCTCACAGTCTCCACCATTGTCCAAAAATCATTAGACTCTGGTCAAGAAGTTCGCTTAGTTGGCCTGGATTTCAGTGCCGCATTTGACCGTGTCAATCATAAGGCCCTGATATTTAAGTTGAAGCAGTTGGGAGTAGGTGGTGTATTTTTAAATATTATTGAACAATTTTTAACAAATCGACATCAAAAGGTTTATGTTGACAATAATTTTAGTGATGAGAGAGAGGTGCTATCTGGTGTACCACAAGGCAGTGTTCTTGGTCCTCTACTGTTTATATTATATACCCATGATATGTGGTTTGGACTGGAAAATAGACTTATTGCCTATGCTGATGATGCTACTCTAATAGCCCCAGTCCCATCTCCTGAGTTGAGAGCATCGGTTGCAGAGTCTTTAAATAGAGATCTGGCTAAGATAAATGTTTGGTGCACTTCATGGGGCATGAAGTTAAATGCAAAGAAAACCCAGAGTATGATTGTTAGCAGATCCAGAACACTAGATCCTCCCCATCCAGATCTTTTAATAAATTACATTCCCATCTCCATATGTGATTCTTTTAAGTTGCTTGGAGTTATGCTTGACTCTAGGTTTACTTTTGAGAATCACATTCGATCTATTTCCTCCTCTATTGCTCAAAAAATTGGCATTTTGAGGAAATCTTACAAAGTATTTGGAGAGCAGACTGTTCTTAAAAATTGTTTTAATGCTTTTATTCTTCCGTGTTTTGAATATTGCGCCCCTGTTTGGAGTTCGGCAGCCAACTCTTATCTTAATTTATTAGATAAAAATTTGAGAGCAATAAAATTTTTAATTCCTGACCTCAAAGTTGATCTGTGGCACAGGCGAGCAATAAGCTCCTTATGCATCTTATATAAAATTTTTAACAATGCAGATCATCCACTGCATCACGATCTGCCCAATTTATATGCCCCTCAACGAGTTACCAGAGGTGTACTAAATGCCAATAGTAGGGCCTTTACGCCTATGAGATTCAACACAACACAGTTTTCAAGAAGTTTCATTCCTAACACAACTAAACTGTGGAATGAACTTCCTAGTGTTGTTGTTGAGTCCTTGGAACTTCAGAAATTTAAAGTGGGTGCTAATACATTTTTAATTAACAGAAACTTATAACTTTAATATTTTATTCATTATCCACACATATATAATATTATAATATTTTTAACATTATAGCATTTAATTTTTTTTTTTTTTTTTTTTTTTTTTTTTTTCTATTTATTTATTATGTTTTTCTTAATCTTTGTTTCGTTTTTTCCATACCAGGTTTCTTTCCCCGCTGGGGCCCTTGGGCTTATAGCTATTTGCTCTTCCAGTTGGGGTTGTGGCTTGGAACTTTAATAATAATAATAATAATAACCAGTGTGATGTGTAAGGATCCATATACTTTTTCAAAAACCTTTTCCCTGTTCCGTTTCGGGCCCTCCAAGAGGACCCGAAGAGTGATGCAGAGAGTCTCCCTCATCTCTCCTGCATCGTATCGTAAGATAGGGGATGTGTATGTATAAATATATGTGTACACTTATAGAAAAGAAATAAAGGGGGGGTAAAGAAATAGGGGCCAATGTCCAAGTACCTTTATATGACTTTACCTTGATGTTTCCTTCCTGCAGGCTTGCGGGTGGGCCAGTTGAGGCTTCGGTCCTTGTCTCCACAAAGGATTGAAGATTTTGACCCTCACTTGCTAAATCAAATACCAATGGTCAACCTTTTCAAACGTATCGTGCTTTTTCACTATAACCCAGTTTTTATATTCACTACTCGAGGCGAGTAGCACAATATCACTTCTTTCACAAAAGTTCAGTTTGCAAAATTCCGAACAAAATATGGTACACAGCAGTAAGCAGACTTGCTAAGGCAACCAGATCAGTCAGCCTTCAAATAGTCAGATAATCTGAGCCTTCCAATTTTATATATTTCTTGTAGCGCTTAGTTTCCCCATAAAAATTTCCCCAGCCATGATTGGCCAATTTTTGTAATATTTATGTTCGCGTAGAAATACTATATATAATGTAGCAATTTGTGAATAATTCCAGATTAAAAATAAAAAACGACAAAGAACACTACACCTAAGACACAACAAAAACAAAAACACAAGAACAAGAAAACATGGAAAACATAAACAACGCTATAAAAATAATCACACTGAATGTGAATGGATGGAAGGGAAAGTCCATTCTTTACGGCAACATCTTCCGTAAAGAAGACCCGGACATCATTCTCATATCAGAACATGGAATCAACACAAACACTGACACTATAAAAATACACAACTATACAGTTATAAAAAAAATCACACACAAGAAAGGTACGATGGCGCAGCCATCGATATCAAGAAATACATTAAATTCAAAACGCTACCGGATTTAGACGAATCATTCGTGGCTGTCGAAATCCAGACCCTGGTTGGAGGTCTAACTGGGGCGGCAGCCTACCAGCCGCCTAGGCGACAATACCTACCGATTAACAACTTCTATACCCTCCTCGGGCACAAAAGGCTAGCGTTGCTAGGCGGAGATCTAAACGCCTGTTGCCGTGCATCTGGCTACAGGCGCGTCGATCCAAGGGGACGAAACCTGGAGCTACTTTTTGAAAGAAATAAGCTCCGGAGAGTTGGACCACATTTCCCAACTTACCTAACATGATGCTCAGCGACAAAACCGAACATTGTGTTGGCAAGTCCAGAATTCCCCTTCAACATAGCCAACGCTTCAGGCCCAGTGGTCCCGAGCGATTATATCCTAATTATCACCACCATTTCGCTCGCGCCAATGCTCAAGCCTGTCACACTTAGGAAAGGTTACGCGAAAGCTAACTGGGAGCAGTACAGAGAAATGCTCAGCACCTACCAGTCAGCTGACCTGGATGACGCTAATCTTGAGGAAATTGATGAGGAGATTGACAAGATCACTAATCTCCTCATTCAAGCTGACGAAAGATGCGTCCCCAGAATCTCGTACAAAATGCTCCCGCAACCTAGGTGGACGGACGAAATGAGGGAAATCACCAGGGAACACAGGGACATTTACGAGGAAGTCGGTAGGACAGGCTCGAACCGTGAAAGGGCAGTCCTAATGAGACAGCCAAGTGAGGAACTAAAAAACATAATCCCCGAGAAACAGAAGGAAATCTGGGACGATATCATAAGCAAACTAGATAGGGAGAGAAATCCTGTAAGTTTTTAGAACAGCGTCCGAAGACTTAGGGGATTGCCTCCCAGGCCAAGGATAAAAATAAAGGAAGGCGACATCCTCATAGAGGATCCAGACTCTCTCGAAAGGAGATTCAGGAGACATTGGAAAGAGGTCTTTGCAATATCATCTGAGGAGAACGACGATTTCGACCAAGACTTCGAAGACCGACTGCTCGATGACCTCGGAACGATGATACATAGGGCCCACCCACAACCACAAGTATCTAGAGAAAGAGAGATGGTTGACTATAGGCGCCCTATCACTATGGAAGAGACCATGAACACCATTAGGTCCTTCAAACAAAGGGCGCCCGGCTGATCTGGGCTCACCAAGAACAACCTGGTGAATGCCCCACTGCAAATTATTCAGGGCATGGTGAACACCATGAACGCGTCACTGAATACAGGCTACTTCCCTAACGGGTATAAGGTGGCTAAAATCATCTTTATCCCGAAGGGAAACAAGCCCCCAGACCAAGTGGCTAACTATCACCCAATCTCTCTCCTAGACTGAGTGGACTACAGTACAAGATCCTAGGTCTCCAGCTAAACCCGGTCATGAGAAGGATCATTTGTGACTTCATCATGGACAGAAGGGCGCGTATCATGATCGAAGAGCACAAAGGACAGAATTAGAGCTCAAAGCGGGCGTTCCCCAAGGGAGCTACCTGAGTCCTTTGCTTTACCTGGTCTTCACCATCGATCTCGCTACTCCAATACACCGGGACACGATGTATCTGCAGTACGCAAATGAGGTCACGCAGATCGTCCCCAGTAGGGTTAGGAAAGCGAGGGATCAGGCAATCAGCACAATTACAGAGATCTCAAACATCAACCAATACGAGAAGAAGTGGAAAATCCGGACAAATAGGGAAACATTTAAGAACCTCCCGCTGTGCTGCACATCAACGTGGTCCATTATAATAGATGGGAGGAGATATGGCTACTCCGCCGAAGGCACCATCCTGGGCCTAAAAATCTCCGACCACGGATACTCGAGTCACTACAAGGAAAGGCAGAATATGGCGAGGGGTGAAATCTCCAAGCTTTATATGTTCCGAAGTCTTAGCTCGGCGAATATCAGGAAAATATACCTGATGTTCATCTGGGCTAAGCTCATATACCCTGCAGTAGTAACTCAAGCGACCAGCAAATCCACTATGAGGAGGCTTCAGCGAGGGCAGAACTCTGCATCCCTCTGCATAAATAAAACCAGGCGAAGAGAGCATCTTCGGCAGAGGGACCTGCACCGCAGACAGCGTTTGGAGCCCATTAATGTCGCTACGCAGAAACTGGCCAAAAAGTCTGGTCTACAATGGCCAATGATATCATTCTAGAACTAAGAAGAACTGGTGGCAGAATTAACATCCCTGCCAGATACACGGGAAGGTCGCTCGAAACCGGCGTTTCCCAAGCACTAAACACTGTTCCGAGTAAAATATAGCACCAATATACACATAAACATAAAAAACACTGAATACAAAACATACAACTACGAGACAGATAGCAAGCTTACAATTAAATATGAAAAAAACAAACACAACAGAACAAAAACGCAAAGTGAAGTACTAAATTTGAGCACTAATAATGGCTCGAAAGCTCAACATCGCACCAATACTAGAATTTAAAACAAAAAGACAAAAACAGAGAAAAACACAAAAGAAGAACTCACACAGATACAAAAAAAACAGACAACATCAACAAAATAAAAAATAAATAACTAAAGAATAAAAACGCCTGCGATGCCCCTCAAACACGGTCAACCCTACCTCACTTTAACTAACTATCGTCTACCACTATCTAAATCTTCCACTATGGAGCACACCAGAATTCCAGATTTACTCAGTCTGTATGCTTGCTCTCTTGCTGCGAACCGGTAAAGGATATCTCAGGTAAATGAGGTAAATGCCTTTCTGAAGAAAACTTCTAAGAAGAAATATATCCGCTCCTGGGGCTGATTGGAGATTCCTCCCGTTCCTCTTGAGTGAAGTGACCCCCCCCCCCCCGAAGGGGTTGATCTTCCTTTTCTAAATTCTTGGTTCTTTATTCATACTTTTTACCTCAAACTTACTTCTCACTAGCACTACATAATTTGGTCAACGACAAGGTCTGAGTTGCAGTTGGTAGTAAGGTATAGTGAACCCTGCAGGAAACCCTCTTAGGGGGCCAGAAAAGGGGGTCAATTCTCGGTCACGAGCCAGAATCTACCGAAATGGCTTCAAGGATCATAGAACAGGGACTTCTCGCTTTCAACATGAGAATCCCATCCGCCCACATACAAAGAGACGTCTTCATAAGCATACAGATATGCTTCAGATGTTATGCGTTGGAGGAACACACGACTCAAAATCGCCCCCCAAAAGACCTAATCATCTGTTCTGAATGTGGAACTGAAGGCCATTCTTGGCGTTACTGCAACAACACAGATAAAAGATGCATTAACTGCCAAGGGAGACGCAGAACTACGAGGGGCGGTCAATAAGTTTTGCGAATCAGTAGGGCAAAACAGAGGAAGGGGGATGGCTGTTTGTGGGGGTGTTAGGTCAAGTTATGACAAGTCAGGACCTGCAGCCGCATGATCCTGCCTCGTCTATTTAAGAAGCAGTAGCTGATCGCAGATTGTCAGTCACAAATTTTTCAACAGTGGAGAAGGTTGAGCACCGCGCAGTGATCAAATTTTTGACCAAGGAAGGCAAGAATTCAAAAGAGATCCATGAACGCATGGTTGCAGTGTACACCGACACCGCCCTTTCCTATGCAACCATTTCTCGCTGGAATAGGAAGTTGCGCCATGGTCGTGAGTCCCTTGGAGATGACCCCCGTCTAGGACGCCCATCAGACGTGAACAACGAGGACAATGTGGCCCGTGTGGGGGAGGATGATCCTCGAAAATCCACGGGTGAAGGTCGAAGAAATTGAGCGAGAACTTGGAATATCACCCGCAAGTGTTATCAACATCATCCATGACAATTTGTCCATGACCAAGGTCTCTGCCCGTTGGGTCCCTAGAAACCTCACGCCCCATGATCGACTTCAACGTCATCCAAGTCCACAAGGCCAGAGTTGCACAAGCTGCCCTGCGTGAGTGCGGATTCGAAGAGCTCAACCATCCCCTACCCCCTACAATCCAGATCTGGCCCCTAGCGACTACTTTTTATTCCGCCAGCTCAAGGCTGCTCTGCGTGGACGTCGGTTTGGGGACGGTGAAGATGTCCAGCTCGCCGTCCAGGAGTGGATTGAACAGCAGTCGGGAGATTTCTGGTTGTCGGGAATTCGAAGCCTCAGGGACAAGTGGCGCAAGTGCATTGAAGTCGAGGGTAGTTATATTGAAAAATAATAATAACACTTTCCTCATATCTCGTTTCCACATATCCGAATTGCAAAACTTATTGACCACCCCTTGTATCTCCATGATCTCTCCTAGAAGAAAAGAAATTATAAAGAGAAAAGAAACAGAGTCAAACAAGGACCGGAAACACAGATAAATTTGGATGGTACTCTCAACGTGAAAATACCTACTTGTATATTACATGCCCACGTGATGAAAATAGCTAAGCCGGGAAGTTACGCAACAACAGTCAACAGCATGTTACAGGAAAACGGGCTCGAACCGATGAAATTCCCCCCAAAAGTCGACTCATCGGCCATTTTCAAAATATAAAAAAAACAGAAAAGACAAAACATGAGTTAATCGAAGAGGCAAAAGTAAACCAACAGGCAGCAGAAACAGAAGAGGACACAAACAGCGATGACTCAGAGACTGAAAATACCTCCGACAGCACGGCAAGAGTGCACACGTGTTACTCCCTTGAAGCCCAAACATTTAATAGATCTAAATCCGCAAGTAAAAGGGGTCTATGACCCAGAGATGAATTACCAGAAGGACCCTTGAATGCAGTCAGCAGAGGGGGGAACCCAGGAGAAACGAAAGAAGAACCAGAAAAAGAAAAAGAAACACCGGTAACTTAACAGATAAGACAAACAAACGGAAAACGAATAAACGAACGGAAGGGACCATTAGATTATGGATATTAAGAAATTAAAAATACTACAAATTAACACATGTGGATGGAAAGACAAGGAAATTATGTACGGAAACTTATTCAGAAAGATTGACCCAAATGTTATACGAATATCAGAACATGGAAGAAACACAGAAAACGAGAAATTAAAGATATGGAACTACAATGTCATTAACACAAATCCTTCAGGAGAAACACACGACAGAGCGGCAATAGCTGTCAAGCAAGGATTGCACTACAAAACAATACAAGGATTGGAGGATGCATATTTAGCTATAGAAATTAAAATGGAATTAAGCAACATCATTGTCGCAACTGGATACCAGCCACCCAGGCGCCCCCAATTACCGTTTCAAAGCTTTTTACTAAACTGTTCAACTATAGGATACCGGTAATTTTGATGAGCGATTTAAACGCACGTATACTACAAAGACTGAGACCTAATTTCCCTACATACTTACGAAGAGAACACGCAACAATACCGGACATCTGCCTGGCTAACTTCAAGCTGCCCTTTAACTATTTTATGGAACCAGTGGATGTTCCTGGTAGTGACCACACTGCGACTCTAATGCACATAAACAAGAATCTTATACAAATCCCTTCGAAGAAATGGAAGGTATACCATAGAGCGGATTGGGATAAGTACAAAGAATAACTTCAGACGAACGTGCCCAGCCCGCTCGGGGAAGCCACTCTAGAGAAAATCGACGGGGAGTTGGATAGGATCAGCGAAGAAATTAAAAGGGCAGAGAAGGTGGCCTTCCCCATTAACTCGTTCCAAACCATTAAACAATTTAGGTGGCTTTGAGCGAGGAAATCGGCCGGGCGGCAAAAAATATAAGAAGATTCGGAACATCAAGGGAAGCATACAACGCACTCAGGAGACAGAAAAGAGAACTAATAACACCAATTTATGAAAAACAGAAAGAGAAATGGGATCAGCATATCGAGAAAATAGATGTGGAAACATCACCAAGGGAATTTTGGAAACATATCAACAGATTAAAGACACGGACAGCAAGGAACAGAATGAAAATTAAGGATGGAGAGAACAACATTTTAGAAGACGAGGAAGAAATAAAGGCATTATTTAGAGAGAACTGAAGAAATGTATTCAAAATTAGCGAAGAAGAGAACGAGGACTATGATATTGAATTCGAACATCAGCTCGTGGACGAACTCAATGAGGAGATCGAAAGAACATGCCCCTTCCAATTTTTCGAGGAAAGGAGAAACAACAACGACGGAACAGACACAATCATTACATCTGAGGAATTAAAAAAAATGATAAAGAACTTCCGAAATAGAGCACCAGGTAGATCGAGACTCACCAGATTAAATTACCTTGAAGCACCCCCGAAAATACTGGAGGGATTGAGAAACCTCTTTAATGCGTGTTTGAACACGGGATACTTTCCTGATGAACTGAAAGTGGCGAAGATGATATTCATACCCAAGGCGGGAAAACCCCCAGATCAAGTGGGTAACTACCGCCCCGTCTCGCTACTAGATTTTATCGGTAAGGTATTGGAAAAAATAATTAATAACAGACTGTCCAAATTCTTCGATGATAATGGCCAGAGAAACAACTGCCAATTTGGCTTCAGGAAAAACAGAAGCACGGATATGTCCCTTGCAGTCATCCTTGAAAAGATAGCGAAAGCAAAGAGAGAAAAAAATGAGCGTAGCCATCATATGCCAGGACGTGTCCAAGGCATTCGACAAAGTATGACTGACAGGTATGCAACTCAAGATACTTAGATTAGGAATGAACAACAAGATCGAAAGGATTTTATGTGATTATGTAAGGGAGAGACGTGCTTATGTGGAAATGGGACGACATCAGGGAGAAATATTCGAGCTCACTGCGGATTTGCCCCAAAAGAATGTCTGAGTCCGTCTCTCTATTCAATCTACACTGCAGATATACCACCACCAAGAAATGAGGGCTGCTTGAATATCCAATTTGCCGATACCTTCACCCAGATCATAGTTTGTCCCTATAGGAACGGCCCAATGCAAGCTAGGATGACTGCAGAAGAGATAAAAAGCATTAATATATACGAAGAAAAATGGAAAATTAAGACCAACAAGGATAAATTTAAAATGGTACCCGTGTACAGGAGGAGCATCTCAAAATGTATATGTAGAAGGACTGCGCTACAGATACAGCACAGAATGTAAGGTGCTTGGACTAACGATTACAAATGAGGTTATAAAAAACACGTAACTGAGAGTGTAAATCGAGGGAAGAGTGGCCTGGCATTACTGTACAAGTTAGTTAACCCAAGCATGAAAAACAAGAGAAAACTTTATCAAGCCATAGTACAGTCCGCGATTATTTATCCAACCATCGCGATGTACACGATCTCGAGAAGTAACCTATTAAGACTCCAAAATATCCTAAAACAAAGCTATATACTTAATAACAAACACTAGAAGAGGAGAAAGAACAATACTACGAGACCTGCATAGGGAGGCAAAGATAAAGCCACTTAACGGAATAATTGCAAACAGAGCAAAGAGAGTCTTAAAAAAGACATAGAGTGAAGTAGGAGTTGAATTAACCAACCAAACTGCCCAAAGAGAAGGATGGAGATCACACAGATTATTCCCTAGTTTTCCAAGGATAGTAGAAGGAGGAGAATAGGACGAAGAAGAAATCTACACCTAGAGAAAGAGAATAATACTCGACGACGACTAAGAGTAATTAAATAACTGAAGCATCACCAGAGTATAGCATATAGTACTCCTGGGATGTTTTAGCGCTTTCCGTGAATTACGACACGACAAGTGCAGTTGGGCGGATATCTTTCCTCAAGTGAACGAAATTTGTGGATAGTGGACATAATGCCATAGGTGAGCGTTATCGCGATAACGATATCTGGTTACCGGTTATCCGATATTTTTTCCCGTGTTACCGATTCATCAGTATCGCCGATACTTTTCGTTCCAAACTAGCGATAATCGATAATTTCAGTTTTTGGTTCCAGTTTAGCACATGAGCGAATCGCGCGTGTCTTGGAGGCAGAAACAGGTAGGTCCAATCTGGGAACCGAACGTATACTGAACGGAGTGCGGGGCGGCTGGTCTTGACGTCTTCTCAAAACGATCGCTCAACTTTAGTCTCTCACCAGCTGTCGGACGAGAGGTCGCGAGGTGTTGCTCCTGCGTGCTATCGGTTTTACGCGTTCTTTGATGATTTTTCCCTATGTTCCCGTGCTTCTTCCGTTCTAATTTTTTGTGCACGTGTATATGAATGCATGTACTATTCGGTGCTTTTCTTTAATATCCGTTTATTATTAATGTTTTGAACACTATCCAAGTTACGCCCCTATTCTAAACTGATCCTATTTTTATTGTAATTTAATAGTGCAGTGCTTTGCTATTTTTATAGTATTGAATTAGTGATGGCATTGCAAGAGATTGTGCCCGCATCAAGCCAAATAGACAGCGGAGTCTATTGACTCTGAGCTCACTGAGGCTGAGCCTCAGTCACCCTAGCCATTCCTTGGCAAGTGGGTGAAGTACAAGAAGATGGTTGGCGACAGCTAAATCTTCCAGTGCTTGTCCTGCCTCCCCAATATCACTGAAGTGAAGGTAAACAAGTGAACCAAGGCCAACCTGAAGAGCCACTTGAACATGATTCATCCTGACAAGGCAAAACAAGTTGATGAAGCTTGCAAAGCCAACGTTGGGACTGGCGGTCGCAGCAGGAACCGTTTCCAGTCAGTCTCTCGACGACGCGTCAACCAGCAAGAAGCAGCAGCAGATGTCCATCGCCAAGACCTTTGGCATCTTGGCCCAGGGCAGCGCCGTCCTGCCGTCCACCGTCGACAAGACAATTGCCAGGTTTGTGGTGGACAACATGATGCCGCTGCAGATTGTGGACAGTCAGAGCTTCAGGGACATGGTCCACACCCTCAACCCTAAGAAAGAGGTACCCTCAAAACCTATGAGATGAAGGAGAGCCTCATCAGGTAAGAAACTAAGAGACAATATTCAAATATTCTTACTATTGTATGAAAAAATAACGCTATATATAATTAATAATAAATATTGTATTATAATTTTGGATTTATCGATTTATCGTTTATCACCTAATCGGGCGATAAATTTATCGCCATTTATCGATTATCGGTTATCACCGATAAGGTTATTATTATCGATTTATCGGTTATCGTGATACATTTTTTTTCGTTATCGCGCCCACCACTGCATAATATGTGACGAAGAAGTCGAAGAGTTAAAGTAATAAATGGAAAAGGGGGGAAGCTATATACCATAAAATAGAGGGCATATAGTTAGTGAGAATGAATTTAAAAGTTATATGGTGAAAGGGCATTTCTAGCGCGTTCTGTAGTTTTATTTTGGGGTGTTATTTGAATGTTTTGAAGTAAACTCAATTTAAAGGCATTCAAGCTTTTGTAGCAGGGAGAACAGTTCTGCCACTGGGGTTAGCTAATTTTGGGGGATTTCGCATGTTGGAACTAGAGTGGCAAAGATGGGATAGTTAACTTTTAAATTATAGGTCTATTTCATAATATGATAAAGAGGAACATTACGCTTGGTAGTCTATGTGTATATGTAGAAGAGTCATCTGTCTGTCTGCCGGTCGTGTATTGCTCATGAAAGTTCTAATTTGTCGTGCTCCGGTCCTTTCGAGGTGCCTGAGAGAGTGCTTATGACTTGTCATATCCTATTTGCTCTTTCATGGAGCTCCACAGTGATAGGTATGAGCCTCTTCAAATCATGAGGCCCTTTTGCCTTTGCATCTGACCATTTAGGTCTTGGGGGTTCGCATTTAACGGAATGGGAGGATAGCGGAGTTTAGAGCGAATGAATGCATTCTACATTATACAGATCGCTTAGCGCACTTACTTCACGTCTTTTTAACCTGAATTCTGTATCTTCCTGTAGTAATACAGAGTCCCAGAACCGTGCCTTCTGTGCAGTAGCTGATTCGATCTCCCTCCCACCCTCAATACCAGCATTAGAAAAGGTTCTTCTGGAATGATTCTAAACTTTGGGGCATTGGTCGCTATCTACCACCTCCTCTCAATTGAGTTGATTTTTTTCAATCTCCTAAGCCGTAGTTTGAGCCATAAAATTCATGTTGGTATAAGAGTCTTTGCAAATCTGAGATATGTAGTCCGCAAATTGTAACATGCTTATCCACATAAACGTGTGAATAATTATAAAGTGACTAACATCTACATTTGTCTAGATTGAACGTGGAGGTAGCTTCATCGGACCACACGTTTTTGTTCGCAAACTTTACGTCTGTGGCTTCCATTGACTGTGATAAGTCTGTGATCATGGTAACTTTCAGTTATGACGTGTGACAGCCTTTGAATGTAGTTTTTTCCATTATGACAAATTTAAAATCCAGTGAACTTCTGATTTGCTGTTCCCGGTCCCTCGAGGAAATTTCCCAAGTGATTTCTATTGTAATCGAGTAAATCTTTATAACATTCAACTCGACTTTTTAGTGCTTGCACGAGACTTGCGTCGTCAAAATTTTGATTGTGCAAATCTTGAGCAGTTTCATCTGAATCATACTGCCAAGTGTAGGCCATGAATGGTCTTTTGCAGTCTCCTTCTTTTCTTATGTTCTTATGTTCTTATATCGAGACATGTATCAAATTTGACATACAAACTACTCGATATAATGTTATAATCACTTAGATCATTAATTTATCCATGATTGGTGATTGCTATAACATTATATAGTTTTTGAATTATTCAAATAATAAAAAGTATGATGCAATTGTCGTAAAATCGTATTGTATTTGTTGTTTTTTAAGGAAGTCGGTCTGATCCTATTACTTTTGAAGGACAACATTACTTCTATATTGGCTGAGTGGACTTTTTAATTACCCTATTGTTGAGAAAGTGTCACAGCGCCTAATCCGTTTTAAGGACAGAGCCCGTTAAACACGTAAAGGATCCATTGAAACACCAGAATTAACCCCAAATAAACATTTATTTTAACTTTATCAATTAACTACAAAAAAACAGTAAAAATATTTATATTCACCTAATAAGTTTAACGAGGTTAACCATACTTGAAACTGGGCATATTCCAGAATCTATTCTGGACAAAATCAAAATTAGTAGGCTCCACGTAAACAAACCAATTGCCGATGTTATTTTATAGTGACCCTTTTAGATTAGCGTTAAACATCAAATTAAGTTTCACTCTTCTACTTGTAAATATGACGGGGTTAACTAACACTTGTTTATACTTCAGTTAATTTGAGTACCGTAATAAACCCATAATAAAACAATATGAATATCAATGGTCATTCTAACTTACATGACAGAAAGGATCAGGGGTTGCCGGATGTCACCAGATGGCTTTTCTCGCGCTTCGGTGTGTTAGAGCGGCCGATGGTAGATTTTCCTCGAGATGGGATGGAGGTAAGGGAATCCGATGTCTAATTCTTCGGTCTTAAGATCTCAATTTGAGAGTCACTTGAGGGTGACTGGTTCTTCTATTATCTTACATGCGAAATTCCTGTTTGGCACTAGGAATATTGGTCCTGCTAAGCTTCTTACTAAGCCTGTGCAGGATGCTTCGGGCTGGCACCGAAATAATCCTTCTTCTCTTGCTGCCGAAATTCTTGGTTTGGCACTAGGAATGGTAATCCAGTCAGACTTCTTCTAAGTTTGTACAGGATGGTTCGGTCTAGTACTGATACAAAACGTGACGTTTTAAGTTAATTCGACACTGGGGAGAAGGATCGATCTTCTCGAACTGATCTTTTATCGTCTCTCCTCGAATAATCCTTTCTCTTTCCTTCAGAGGCTTATTTATAGGCTGGCGACTGCTCCATCTAACGGGGGAGGGGTGAGGCCGCATCGGGGAGAGTGAGGGGTGAGGAGGGTGGCACCGTGGTGCCCAAGTCGGCTTGTTAATTAGAGACACCACCAACCGTCACCATATTTGGTGTTCCTTTTGACTGGCACCGCTTTTGGGTGATTTAACCACGGGCCTCCGGATCTCGTAGGTAATTGGATCCTTTGAACGCTGCTTAAGGGCCTTTGGTGGTCACCTTAGCGCAGCGGCTCGCTCCGACTACCTATGCGTCGGGGAGATCAAACAGGGTAGGCAGTTAGACGGTTATTCACCGGCTAACCTTCCCACGACTCTCCTCATGTGGCTTGATTCTCTTGCTTTCTCCGCAAGAGGGGGGGGAGACTTTAATGTATACGTCCGCCTGGCCCTCAGGGAGGTTTTATGTTGTAATTCCTCTACAGCTATAATTATAAAGAGTATATAGTCTGTTGGGGAAAAACTTGTATATATTGCGCGACATCGGGGCGTTGGTGCTCGACATCAACGACTAATCTCGTGGCAGGGAAGAAAAATACCCTGGATCTCCGAGGCAATTTTATAAGGAAATAAACTTTTTTGAAATAGTCAATTGCAATTACGAGTCTGAACCGCACCTATTTGCTAAAGTTCGATAAAAACTAGAGGCATGAATGGGTTTTTTTAAGTTTATTCAACGGAGGAAGATGAGAAACAGCAATAATAATGATAAGAATAATGGCAAAAAACAAACAAACAATAATGGTACAGAAATGACTGACCTCGTTTTAAATAACAGAATACAAAAGTAGTAATTGGGAAAGACTGTGCCCCATTTGACCATTAAAATGGGTTATGCGCCAAACTTGGTCTGTAGACTTAGCCTAGCAACTTTCTAGGTGTGGCTTCTCATGTTTTGAGATCATTATTATTATTATTGGCGGACCTGGTTCATACCCCCGGCTCCGCTGATGGAAATGCCGTTTCTTGGGGTTAATTTAATAGCTTTAGCAAACATGGTTGGAGATATCTGAATCTTTGGGTTCCTAAATTAGGTTCCTCAAACAGGCCCTAACTGATTTATAGGCATCCATGTCTGGGCTTATGAAGGACTGTTGTTTGCCGCTAAGGCGTTTTGCAAGGGGCATATTGTCTGCTGCTGAGACGTGATATATATATATATATATATATATATATATATATATATATATATATATATATATATATATATATATATATATATATATATATATATATATATATATATATATATATGTATATATATATATATATATATATATATATATATATATATATATATATATATATATATATATATATATATATATATATATATATATATATATATATGGTAGCTCATATTGAGTAGTAAGTAGCTGCTTTCATTTTTATATATTCTTGCACTATATTTTGACAACTTCCGTACCTTAGACTATTTATTATTTTATTTATTTAATAAGACTAGCTCTATTTATTGTCCCCCAAGGGTTATGCGAAGTCAGTCGTCAACAGTGTCTATTTGTCGGTCTCATCTTACGTATATTCAAGGCTTTCGCCTGATGGCTGACTGTTTCAACCCTTTTTTATTTGTGTGAAGGCAGTGTTTCAATTTTTGTGATTTTTAAGCGTCTTTTCAATTAATTCTCTTGAAATACTAGAGGAAGTTTACCAGGGGATAAATGTTAGAGAGATGGAGAAGAAAATACATGAGATTGAATACAAAATTCCTCTTCGATTCTTTTTCTACTATAACACGTTTTTTTTTTTTTAGGAGCAGCACTTACCATATAAATAACTTAGAAATCCTACGACCCACTTGCCTCTTCTCCTTATTGGGGAAGCGGCCTTTGAGAGTCATCGAAATGTCTGTTTTCCTCATTTGAATTTACATAATTTAATTTTATGTCTTTGAGGATTCGAAACCATTATGCTAAGAACACTTGGTCTAATAAGTAGATGTACAACTCTCCAGTGGCGGCTCGTAGCTAAAATTATTGGGGGTGCTGCATCAGAATTTTTTTAGCATTGTTTTAATATTGTGTAAAAGGAAATAAACACATAGAAAGAAAATTTATAGATAAACTTGATAAAATCTTAAACAGAACAAAATAAAAAAATATTTATTTACTAATAGTCTAAATTGTTACAGTTCAAGTTCAAACTTGATCCATTTATTTAAAAACGAAATCCATTCTGCTTGTTTTAATTTGCTCGAAAAGATGAATTATTTTCTCCTCAATGACTACTGAGGAATTTTATCTCCATTGAAAGCACCGCAAGTGCATTGTCTTTCAGAATTCATAGTTTTTATTCTTTTCAGCGGTGAAAAGCAACGTTCTACCTTTGATGTAGTTGTAGAAATTGTCAAGAGGATCTTATCAGTTTCGTAATTTCACTAAGAACATCATCTAGATTATTTTCCAAGATAAATTTCAGCAGCTCAATTAATTAATACAAGACCGAAAAAAGTATGAATTAAATTCGCTGGGGCGGCAGTTCGAATCTCCGTCCGGATTCTTATTAAAGCTGACAGTATTTATTAGGGAGGTTACCACCGTGATTGGGCATCACGGTAGGGATTTGGGGCGTTGCCCTGGCTGACGTCCGCCTGATAAGCAGCAACACCTTGTAGCTTGATAGGAGGACTGAAACCAGCAAACTTTAACTTTAAATTCTACACTTTATTACATTCAAGAATATAAACATATTTTTAAGCACAACACACGCGGAGTCAAAAAGAAAGACTGCCTTCCACCTGCACACCAGGGTCGGCACTGTGTGAGCCACAGTGCTCTCTCTCCCTAGCGTGCAGCTTCCGATCTGGGACATGTGAGCATGCGCACAACAGCCAAACACCGTGTCGCTTGAACTATACAAGGCGTTTTGTATTTTTTCATAAATTAGGGGATAGCTACTCACATTTAGCTTAAGGATTATATTATGTACAAGTATATAGAAAGAATTAAAGAAAAGAGGACTGATTATATTGAATGTTATCGATAATATCGAGTGGAAATGGGGGGTGCTGCAGTTCCGCAGTGCCTATACACGAGCAACCACTGCAATTCTCCATATACGAACATCACCCAGAGACGTGAGGAGGGGATAATTAGAAAATAAAATTAACTTCGCAAATGATGAGACAATATGATTACTTAAACTTGCCAAATTTAATCATTCAGTTTCTCTTTAGCTTATTAAAGGGGATGTGATTATGCCGATTTTATAATTATGACACAAATGCTACATTTCCAAACTTTATTCTACAGGCAAAATTGATTGCGAATGGATGAAAATGAAGAATATTTGAATTTAGTTGGCTTGTTTAATCGTTTATTGACATAATCATTATCAATCTCTATTGAAGCCTTATAACACAACTTCATTGCTCTCTGTGATCCTCGCTAATAAAATCCCGGGACTGGGACCTCGGCTTTACCTCTGCGGTGGTGAATTCGATGAAGCCTCGGGGGTACTTCGAAGAGCGGAAGATGAGCGTAGATCAAGTTCCAAGTTGTCCTCCAAATGGGAATCCGAAGTGGAGAAGGGGGGGCGCTCCAGGGACTGGTGTCGGCTCGGCGACCAGATGGGAATCTGCACGGAAGGACTTCTCGGATTTCCTTGCTCTTGTCTCACGGTTGAGGTTAAGGTACACGGACCTTGTAGAGTGGAAGAAATGAGCGGGGAGTTGATCCCGGTTAGCCCTCCGAATTGAAAATAACGAAGGAGATTAATCCATCTCTGACTGGAGAGATTACGAAGGTAAGATCCGCTCAAGGGATCACGGGTCACGGGTAACGTGACGGACGGACGTCGGAAGAAACTCTCGCTGACAATGAATGGAGTCGCTCGCATAAATACGGCGGGCTTCTGCGAGGGACAGGGTTAGGGAGAAAGACGTAAGCCAACTGGCGCCCCGTGGGATACTTGGAATGTAGCCGTGTAAACAGCTCCAAGTCACGGGCGTCTCACAGCGGCTGGGGGTAGGGGTGGGGAGTGATAGATCTCGTTTTCGACTTTCCACTGGGGGATGATAATTGAGCACAATAGAGGGGGGGGGAGTCTCCCGACAGGGTTCCGAACTTATTAAACGTTCTGGGGGCCATAAACTAAGGTGATATGGCCAGACTATGTCTGGGGATGTTTGCACCTTTGACCTCTCTTGTGTTAACCTCCACACATAACATACAAAAATTTTCGTTGACAAGAATTGCCTTTGTTATAAATTTCTTGATTATTTAGAATGCCTTCAGTTATCTGCGAATATTTAAAAAAAAATAACAATTATTTATATATAAGGATGAAACCCAGAATAATAATAAGGATTTCCGTTGGCGTTTTTTAAGTTCACGGGCCTGTACAAACTGCCCATCTATCGAATATGGAAAAGCTAAAGAGATAAAGTGAGCCTTCAAGGCAGGCTTGAAAGCACTAAGGGAGGTGGGGCTGAGCGTACCACAATGGGAATATCATTCCACATTCTCGGAACAAATATCGAGAAAGCACGGTCGCCAAAGCAGCACATAGGACTGCAACGATCAGTTGTGAGGCAGTGCCTGAGCTTAGAGTTTTCATGAGCTTGGATGGGGTCAGTTAGGAGGGATCTGAAGCATTTAAGGTCATATGCTTTTTTTTTTTTTGTGTGTGTGTGTCTATTTGTGCGTGCGTATGTGTAATAAGGGCTCTAACGGTGATTCTGTATCGAATAAGCGATCATTGCATTTAGCGAAGGAGGAAAGTCGCACAAAAGAACGGCCTCGGTGGAGAAGAACAGAGGCCCCAAAGATTCAACCATTTGGAGAGGTGGATAAGATTTTTTTTTTTAACTTCCATCTGGCGACTGCCTACAATAGCATAAGTCACCATGGAAGACTGGAAACCTAAGCTCAAGCGAAAGGGTAGTTTCAGTAGTCATGGTTGGAGGTAACAAAGACATGAATGGCAATCTAAAAACTGCTGCGGAAATTACGGAGCAGATGCGGCGGAGATTACGAAGAAAGCAAAGAGAGAATTTATAAACGTTAGCAACAGGAGTTTTGAGAGATAACTGCCTCAGATTTATAACCTGTATCAAAAGGGGTGTCATGGGAGGGGGTCAAGGTAAAAAAAGGGGGCAATAGTTTTGCGGTAGGCCACGTCCGCAGGAATGACCACCAATAATAGCTCAGTTTTCCATGTCATGGTTGAGTTTCAGAAAGTTTGCCCGATAGCCAAACAGAGGTGGTGTTATAGACGGATGTTATAAACGGTTTCTAAGAGATTGGTCAAAGGAAGCCCGAAAAAAAGAGATAAAGATTTGCATCATTAGCTTAGAAATGAAATGACAGACCAAACCGATGTATAAAAATATCAAGAGGAAGAAGATAACTGCGAAACAAGGGAATCAAGAACCACCCCTTGCGGACACCAAACCATATCTCCACCGGCTGAGATACTACATTACTCATACGGATAGATTGAGAATGATATGAAAGGTACGAGCGAAAGTAATTAAGAGCAGCTCCAGATACACCCAGGAATTCACTGTAGAGGTGAAGAAGAATAGTATGGTCAATCGTATCAAATACTGCCGAGAGGTCAAGAGTATCACAATGGGTGAGTGACCAGCGTCGGCCGCGTGGCAATGGCCGACGCTGATTCAGTGCTGTGTCCTGCCTTGAAATCAGACTCAGAAGTTCTCATCGTTGTTTGCGAAGAGTGGGTGATCCAGGGTGCGGTTTGACGCAGAACCTTTCAAGGAGTTTTGAGAGAAGTGGAGTTGAGGGATCTTGTCAAGATGAGCCATCCCAAGTTTTTTTCGATCATAATTTAACCTAACCTAACTTAACCTGACTTTTCATATTCTAGATTAGGTTGTTAGGTTAGGTTTAGTTAAATTAAGCTATATTAGGGTAGAAAAAAACCTTGGGATGACTCATCTTCACAATATCCGAGTTGAGGGATTGGAGGGTAGCTGGCAGTCGTTTGAGATCAGGTGCAGTTTATTTAGGATAATGTGGACAACAGCGTGTTTGTATTGATTAATGCCAGTCCCTCAAATAAAGGCCAATTTTTTTAATAATGTGGCATGGCTTCCTCCATGACTGAATCGCAAATTACTGAATTGTAAAAGACGATAAACAAAAAAATGCTTAGTAAAAGACCCCTCTTTTTAAATAAAAAGCTATAACTTCTTTAGTTTTGAGAAAAAATGTCATCATCATCATCATCATCATAAACTCTATAATTTAAGAAGGTGATTTTTTTGAGTATTTGAATAATAATTTCATCTTAGTTTGGTTATGACTTATATTTTTTATCAAAGTTATCACTTCATCATCACTAACTCTATAATTTAAGAAGGGTATTTTTTTGAGTACTTGAATAATAATTTCATCTTAGTTTGGTTCTGACTTATGTTTTTTATCAAAGTTATTTCTAATAATTTTTTTATTATATCAAAAAACAAAATGGTGAAGTTCAGAAATAAATATAAGTATCGAAATTTTGTGAATTTTTTAAAACCTAAAGAATTACAAATGGTGAAGTTCAGAAAATTTATCTTTATATATCTTCTTCTATAACAATATTTTATCAACGTGATATTTTGAAAGGTGGGAAATTTAGTTTAGAGTTCCTTTTTAAAATTATTATAATTGGCGAAGTTCAGATTATTTATAAAAATTTAACCATGGTTGCTTTTTTTAGATTTTAAATTTTAATCTTAGTAGTGAAACGCAAGCTCCCACGAGTTGCGAAGCCATTGCCTGGCAGACTTATGTAGAAATTCCTAAATTTAAAATAAGAAGTTTGTTTAGGTAACCTTTTATTATTAAATATGAATCCCCGTTCACGTAATCAATGGACGCAAAGTATTAAATTAAAGTATAATTACCAATTTACCACATATTCATGCAGATGGCAGGCGAGTGCGACAAATTTTGTGTGTACGAGTAATTTTTCCTGTTCGATATGTGCACCTGCGAAATATTTGCTAATATATTCCACTTGTTTTCTAATGTTGACGAACCGGACTTTGGAATTTTAATTTTAGGTTCGCAATTATTTTGGTACGTAGGAAGGCTGCATATAGACCCTTACCATTGGAAATTTGTCTATTTGTTTACCTATTTAAGATATACGAGAAATCCAGGTGGGTGGTCTTGCCATATACACTTGGAAATGACTGACCATTCTAGAACTCTTTTTTTCTTGCCCTACAGAGGGGCTAGAGTTGAAAAAAAACCCACAGCATTGCCTACTGGGAATTGCTGCCTGCCATACGCAGTGTTGGAGAATCGTCACTCACCCGTGCTCTCTCAGTGAAGACCCGAGATGTAACCGCAAAGACATCCGGCCCCGGCACCGTGGGGGTCAAGCGCATAACCACAGCGCCGCGCCACTCGTTGATATGAAAGGCCTAAAGGTTAAAATGCAAGATCTGTCCTACGAGAATGAGATTCAATGTCACCTCAAGTAAGAAATTGGAGACGCTTTTCTCTCAAGTTCGAAGGCTAACGAGAAGCCGATGTAAGACTTGGTGAGAAAAACCGTTTGGAATAAGAACCCTTCTGGGCCGGTCCCCAAGCCTTTCTTTCTCTTACCCCTCTCCCAGTGGGGTGACGAGGTATAAATAAGAAACACTGAGGAAAATCGTGGTGGAATACGTCAGTCTCCAGGTGACGAAGTCCCCGGATTAAGATCGGGCTACCGAGACTGGGCAGGTAGATTACTTGGCTCGCCAGACCAAGAAGTACCCTGCAAGAGAGGCAGGGCTACCTACCTTAAGGGGCTAAGAAGCAGCTCATCCTCGAGCTAGTCCCTGGTTATCAAACCGAACCTTAATTTAACTTGTTCAAGTTCAACTTACTCTCGTCAGAGAGACTCCTCATATCATGGTGCATCTTAAACACCAGGGGTATTCCTCATCCTTGAGGAATTAAGAAAAGAAGAAGGAAAAGGCTTCCCCTCGAGCCCGTTACTCGGTGGCCACACCAAACTCATAAGTTAACTTGGTTGAGGAAGCAAGTTCAACTTATTCTCATCCGAGAAACCCCCCTCCGTTATACTCGCCCTTGAGGAAGGCTGGAACTAAGAAGAAGCTCATCCTCGAGCTAGTTCCTGGTTACCAAACCGACCTTTAAGTTAACTTATTCTCGTCAGAGAAACCCCCCTCCTCGATCCTCGCCCTTGAAGAAGACCCTCCCCGAGTTCAGTCCTCGCCCATGAGGAATTAAGTAACGAAGGAGAAAAGCTCCCCCTCGAGCTCGTTACTCGGTGGTCACACCGAAATCTAAGTTAACTTGGTTTAAGAACCAAGTTCGACTCACTCTCGCCAGAGAGAACACACCTACCTCTGTGCCGCCTAAAGCACCGTGATTGTTCTCGTCCTTGAAGAACCCCCCCCCCTCCCCTCCTGAATACCGTGTGGACCCCCATCTGCTACCCTCACCAAAAGTACCTCGTGATCTCGACCACCTCCATCTGGTCGTTCGGCACGCGTCGTGGAGGCAATAACATTCCTGAGGTATTTAAACTCCAGTAGAGTCAGTAAGCCTTAATCTTGTATATTGAAGTGCGTAGCGAATTTAACCAATTTTAGAGGGGCAAGCTAATTAAAATAATTATTGTGTATTATAATATTCGGAGTATTTCTGTGGTTAATGGTTAATTTTTTGTGTATTAAATTGTTAAAGTTAAAATATAAGTTTGTTTTGGGAATTCTTGTGCGTTTCTTTATATCCTTACGTGTTTCCAACGGCTCTTCTTTAAAATAACAATATTAGCACTCTTAGAACGAAGCCTACTTCATCAAAGAAGTATATCACTACCACCAAGAATACCATTACAAAAGCGGTTTGTGTGTAGAGAGATGAAAAAGGGGCATTCTCCTACATAAAAGTGGTGTCTGGTGTGGGGTGATCGAAAAGGGGGGCATCCTACGACACGCAGTACAGCCTCATGCACCCGAGAACGGCCGCAGGGAAGTCGTCAGTCCATTGCACGCAGTGAAACAGTTATTGAGGCAAAGCCTATCTTTCCATTAATCGCACGCTAACGCTCAGGCCGCCTCAAGTCCTGGTTTCTTGCGACCTGCAGGCGCTAAAGGGCGTTGTTTATAGAGGTTCCAATGACTCTCTTCTGACATGGCACGAGAGGGCTGGTCAGGTCAATAAGTCTTGGCAAAAGGTTGAGATGAGGAGAATTGGTACAGAAAGTAGATGTTAGCGGAAGGAGGAGGATAGGCTAAGCTAGGACCGTCAGCACAGCAGCCAGGAAAGCACATCGCCGTGCCCCTTAGGGGGTAACAGAAAAAATCACAAAATTCATCAGGTAATTATAATTTCTTAATCTATTTATATAATAAATATGAAAATGTATGCGTATAAATGTAAATACTCCCTTAACATCAATTTTTAAAGGTAAATTAATAGAAACAAATCACTGCGCATTTGTAATTTCATTTTCATAAAATATTTTTGACACAATTCATGGATACGCACTTTTGAGTGATACGTAGAAATAAATAATTAAAATTCAAACTTGTTTAATTGCAAACCTTAACAAATACATATAATAATTTTTAAAAAAATCGGAAACAAAATTTTAAATGTTTATTTGGTCAAATCGCGCAAAAAGATTAAAGGGATTTGTTTAATAAAATGTCTTTTGAAGAGAAATAAAATAAAAACTTAGTTATTAATATATAAATAAGTTTTAAGGATATAATATATGTATACATAAGAACAGTGGGAAAAAAATATTAACTTGTACTAAACTTTACTAATGCTGTTTCCTGAAATGTTTTCATTTTTTTCTACCAGTATTCTTTCAAACAAGGTTGAATCATATATAATTGAAATAATTAAATTAAATTTCCATAAGAACAAAGGTTGTTTATTAAATTTTCACCGTTGCATTTCTTTCACTTTCCCTAACTTCATAAATTTTCTTGCCTTTTATAATCAACATCTAACCTGTTTATTAATGCAGGTATGGACTTCTCGCTGGCTAGACCATCGGGCCTACTCAATTTTGTGGCTAGTTACCAGACATACTCATCGGTATTTAAGATAATTTAGCAAACATTCACGCACTTCCTGTTCCCATTTACATTCGAATTGCATTATGGAAAATTTGAGAACAGTATGGCGTAGGTTCATTTGAATCAGTTTTTATTGGGACACGTCTCCTTCTGCTAGTCTTTCCTCTCTGCGAAATAAAAATAAAGCGGAAATTAGACGCCTGGAGCGTTCAACAGCGGATCTAGGCCTTCGTTGGATTTCTTTTGACTCATTCTTAAGGCCCAGCGAGAGGCGGTCGAAGCTCTAGTTTTGACAACCTCCGTTCTTTGTATTAACGGGTTCATTGAGGTACAGGTTCGATTCCAGCGAACACGGAAACAAAACTTTCAGGGGAGTCACGAGCTGGCCTACCGTCGAGCGGATACTCTGAAACTTACCTCGGCGGGATTAAGTAACTCCAAGTGCATCACTCACATAACTAATCACAACCCCCCTGTTTTTTCTCTCCCGTCTTCACATCACAACATACCCGCTCTCTTCTGCTCCGGCCCCTGTCGATGGAGTACTTATAGCCCTTATAGGAGCTCTCATACCCACATACCACTGACTCAAGATCACTGAGTGTTATCTGATCGTTGTTTAGTATCAAAACAATACTAACCGACCCACCCAAACTCCTGATGCCTTCGGAATTGTCATCTTGATCTTTATGTGCATTTAATTACGGGGTTCGGGAATCTCGCTGACGATGCGAGGGCCGGATAGCGCGAATTACTTACTGTATGGAGGCTTCCTACTCCTCCTCCATCCCCTATTTTTTGCCATATCTTTTTTATTATTGGTTTATATTGCCATTCTATTGCATTTTTCCCACTGGTGAAAAAATGGCATCAATTCTCTTTCGAAAATAAAGTATAAAAAATAAGCGTAAGAAGAAATCTAATAAAGGCAAAGTTTAACTAGCGAATTATTGTTAAAACCATTTGCTATTCAAAATAAAAAGAACATACTGCATACGAAAAAAGGGAATATGTAAGAACTTAACAGATAACTTTAAAATAAACTTACGTCTAACTTTCTCTCGGCCGATGTAGTAGGCGTCGTAGTCAATCGACCCTAAGACGTGTTGACCAGGACTTTTGCGGTACCACCTGGGAGCAGGAGTAGAATTAACTACTGATACAACCAAGCAAACAACTATCACGAGGTACGCCAGATACTGGAAAAAAACCCAAATAATTACAGATTACAATGGTAGAGTTAATTTTATTTGATATTTAGAATATCACTTGAATATCTCCTAAAAATATATAGAACGTCATACCTGTGTAACGTACATGATGTCGAGCTTGAATCTTAAAGAGGTTGACTAAACAAGAAGAAATATCTATGCTATAGTCTTGATAGATCCTTTAGAACAATGGAGCAAACTCAGAATGGTAACTTGTGAGCACTGCAAATAGTCGGGACGTTTTGAAGACGCCAGCCGAACCAAAGCCTTTTATAGTCGAGCTGAGAGAGAGAGAACGTGATCAGATTTACAGGAAAGATCGAACGAGAGAATTCCGAATGTATAATTGTCGTTTGGGGAGCTTATAATGAGGGCGGTAATGCCTCCCTCAGCGCCTGTGGCTGTCAACAATCATGCAGATACTATCATTAAAATTCTAGTCTTATATCAACGGAACCACTTCCCTCCTCTCTCTCTCTCTCTCTCTCTCTCTCTCTCTCTCTCTCTCTCTCTCTCTCTCTCTCTCTCTCTCTCTCCCTCGTTACCCTGTGTACTCTGTTACACTTGTTACCTAGGGGAACTGCACATCCTCCGGGCCTGAGTGCAAATTAGTGAAGCCCCGTCACTCGGTTGATTTGAACCTTTTGATGGGTCCTGGGAAAGTTGTTGGTGTGCTTTCCCCTCCACCTAATCAGCAAATCAGCACTACTTTACCTTTTTTTAAAAGTATTATTATCACTAGTTATTATTATTAGCAATATTATTGTTATTATTATTCCCTCGACCTTTTTTTACCCGCCCATTGTACCAGAAGGACTGCTCCCACCTAGACAGAGTTCGGTCCGGTAGCCATGGTGCCTTAGTGTACTCCATGCCATCTGGGAATCACTTACCATCAGGGTATGATAATTATAGGTGATCACGCATCCTATATACTCCTTAGTGGACCCGGCTATCTCTCTTTCTTTCTATTACATACCCTCCTATCCCTTTCCACACTTGCTCTCCTATCCACAAAGGTTCTGGCTGCCCGGCTCCCTTTCATCCTCTTATGAGACTTAGTCAAGTGTCAGTGTATATAGGGAGGTCCCTACCTGCTGCGAGGGCCGACAGCCGGCTGGCTAGGGCAAGTATTATGTTCGGCATGTGGTGAGCCATCGAATTTGTTTACCTCCCTGCAGTACACATATATGGTGGCTAAGCGAGCGCCATCAGCTATGGTTAAAGTTCCAGGACAATTTCGCCTAAATGGCGGGCGAGTTGGCACAGCCCATCAATGCTAGACCGGGAACAATGATATGTGTAACTGTTCTCATTCTGGAATTTCTGATCCTTTGGAGACTTTTCTCTTAACCTCCCAAGGCATTTGGGGGTCATAGTATCTATTTTCCATAAAACGTGTTTTCTATTTTTTTTCTGTTAATGGTTAAAATTGAAGGCGATAATGGGAAAGCGCAGGAAGATCGGCCTCCAAGCGCGGCCACGCCATCCCTAGGTGTTGAAGAGGGCGAGGAAAATCAAGGCACCCCTTCGACTAGTGAAGGGGGTCCCCTCTCACCAATGCCATGTGGCAAAGGGGTTTCCCCCTTGCCATCTTTGGAGCTGCTCTCGGGCAGTTTGACTTTTGGAAATAAGGCGCCGCCCACACCTCCTGTTCATTATCAAGTCCCTTTAAAAACCTCTTTTACCGGAGAGGAGGTTTACTCCTCTCTTAGACCTACGGGTGCGGTGGCTTCCTACCACCCCCTCCTTGGAGATGCCACCGAGGGAATCCATCTCCTTATCAGCGACAGTCGATCCTTTCGCACCACAGGGTGTGCCAAGAGAGAGGGAAGCAGCCAAAAGATTTTCCACTCCTCGATAGAGCCAACCCCTTTAGAGGGGCAAGGGAGAGCGGGGCCCGTAAGGCCGTGCCCCTTAACGTCCTGCATTTGAACCCTCTAGGGATCGACAGAATAACAAGACAAAGTCCTTGATCTGGCAACATGATCCATTAGAGGAGAACATTAGTTAGTATGATCGGTGCCCTCCGGACACTTAATGGCGCGCCGGTGAATGTGACGCCGCACTCTACCATGAACTTCGTGAAAGGAGTGGTTTATGCGAGGGAACTTGTGGACTACTTCATAGATGCCATCACTTTAGAGCTCTCCGACCATGGATCGGTGACAGACTCCCTGAGTTGGTGCGTGCCGGGTAGTATTGCTACCGCGTGAAGGCAACCGTGCCACTGCCACGGAGGGGATACTACTGCCACCACTTCGACCATACGAATTGCTCATGTAGACTTGCAATTCGAGTTTACCCGAAGTATATGCAAGTTGCTCCAAGGCCGTACACGATAAGTCCCTATTGTGTATGGTCAAGTGTGCCAAATGTGGAGAGTCAGACCCGCTTCTTCGAAGCAGTGCCGCGCGTATCTCCTTTAGAAGGAGATCCTGGTCGTTCAAGCTACGAATCGTCTCTTATTTCGGGAAGCTAAGGACTTGGTCCTGGCGCGCCTGGCGCTACCTGGGACGTCTTATGCTTCAATGTTAAAAAATAAATTAACACCCCTAAATTTGTCTTTCTCCTTAGACCCCCTCACGCTTTCCACGTCAGTCTTCGTTTAACAACTGTTCGCAAAAGGTTAGTGTTTTTTCCCTAAAATGTTTTCTAGTGTTATCTACATTTATTATTGTTAAATTTCATTATCCATTGAATTATAATCTAACTTTGAAACAACATTTCAGTAATTTGTACAACTCTACATTCTCCACCTCAAGCCCATATTAAAAGTCCGACCTATCTACTACAATAATTTTTTTTAATTTTTTGCAAGTTTAAATTATTAACGTATAATATAAGTCTTTCATGAATTTCCCGTTTTTCATCATATCCTTCATCCTGCAAACTAAATTACAGCTCAATAGGAGATCCCCTTATATATATATATATATATATATATATATATATATATATATATATATATATATATATATATCAGTGGCCTGCAGCCAATGGAAGAGAAGGAAGCAATGCTTCCCCTATTTAAGAAGAAAAGAAAAAGAATTTACACCACAACAATTAATATGACACCAGAATAAATTTTATTCTCACATTTATGATTGCCTATAAATGTATACACCATACAAGACCGTTCACTTTCAATCGTATTGGCGTTAACACTGATGAGCCCGACTGCAATTGAAGAAATGCATCCTTTTCGTGAGAGATTTTTACTCATTTTTCTCTTAATTTCAATAATAGTTCTGCTTTTTCTACAGTCATTAGAGTTTTATGATTTTTATCTAGATATTTCAACGCCGTGATAGAATTAAGAAAAAAATAACCTATTTGTATAGGAATAAGGAAGCAAATTTTGCTTTGCTGTCTTCGGCTTACATCCGGCAACCCTGCTAAGTTGTGAGAATCTAGGAAAAAGCAACAAAATGTCCAAGACACAATGACGTAACAATAATTATGCTCTGAATCTTAAACAATTTTTAGGTTATATTTAAATACTGGTTCTGAGAAGCTCTATTGTTACGCTCTTGTGTCTTAGGAATTCTGTTAATTTTTCCTAGATTCTGGCAGCCCTACCGGAGTCACCCCTCGTATCTTTGATATCAGTAGCTGCGAGTCAGTGTGATTGAATTGTTTACAAAATAACTGTGGCGTATTGTTTATTCCTTTTTTTTAAGGGATAACTCCCTTTTAAAAAAAATGGAATCAAATGAAATTGGGAGAAAATGTGATTGCATTATTGAAAAAAAATTAAAAAGGAAGTTCAGTGCGATGACTTATAATGAAAGAGAAAATATTATTAAAATATGTAGACCTACGCCCAAACTAGATCTGTCATTCAAAACAAAGTATTGCACTCGTAAATAGAATGTAGGCCAATTTGATAGAACATCTTGGCTAGCTGGTTAAATATACTTACACAAGCTATTTTGTTAGCCATGTTTACTATTCAGTAATGATGTAGTAAATTGGAACTCAAATGGATTCGATGATTTAAATAATATGCATAAAGCAATTAAAAGGCACGAAACCACTACCAGCCATATAGTTGCATCATCGATTTATTTAATGAACAAGATAAAAGAATAGAATTAACATTTAAATAAAGTGAGTAGCTTACAAATTTATAGTTAATTTTAATCAACAACCTATTTATTTCAATTAACATTGTCAGAGATCAGAGTGAGAGAGAAAGAAAGATGCGCGAGGCCGTGCCTTTCAGGGAGAGAGAGAACAGACACATGGTCATCCCTTTTTTTCTGTGCTAATGAAGGTGCGAAATCACGAGACATCGTGGTGGCCAGAAGGCCTGTCATCGCGGAAAGTTGTGAGAAATTTAAAGGTCCCATTGGGATTCGGACAAAGTTCACCTCGTCGGCTTAGGAACTTTCCCGCGATCGTGCTAATAGGGCGGGACTACCCATGTCTGGGGATGTGTTGGACCCTGGAACCCTCCCATTCGGGCGAAGGGAAGAAAACACCCATTCGACCTCATTATAAATCCTCCGGCGCCAGAATTGGAAGGGAGTATCCGCCGCCTGCACGCCCCGTAAGTATCCATCGTCTGCACTTCCCCGTTCGTACCCGCTATTCGCATCCCGTTGGAATCTGCACAATTCCTCGCATAACCCCTCAAGCTCCGGGTATTCTTGTCTAATTCACGTAAGCCTACACCGTACTTGTTGTTACCTGCTCCTCGAACGCAACGCGTCCAGTCTCGATTTGGTGTTCTAAACTCGAAGGCGAGATCTAAGTTTATGCCGTTAGAACATTATCAAAAGACTATTATTTGAACATTGCGCCATGGTAAGGATTACTCTCTCGGACCAAATCTTCGAGGTAACATCAACGCGCAACTCTCCTGTGCAAGTGCTCTCTCTACCGGTACCCTACCCCTAGTGTAAGCCTCCATATCGTCGGCTTCGTGCATGCTCAAGGTAATTCGAGCGACCTTTCGGTTAGTATTGTTCGTTTGTGTTTGCGGCGACCTTCCCCGCCAAGCTTCTCCCCGAGATTCTTATACGTTTAATGTGTTATATAGCTTGCTTCAAAACCCCTTTTTAACCTTTGTAAAAAGAATATTAATTTGCATATTAGTACAGTATTTTTTTTACTCGTTTTTCTATTGTCCGAGAACTTTCCAAGATAGCTGACTTTTGGCCAACGTAAAATTCTGTTAATTTGCACTCTGTTTGTATTATAAGTCTCCCACGCACACAGCCGTCATCTCTCTCGGCTGAGAAACTCAGGAAGGGTTGAACTTGACCCTATTCTACGACAAACATATTTGTTTTTGTAAAATTTATATTGTTTCCTCATTTTCAAAGTCACCGCACGCTACTGATATATATATATATATATATATATATATATATATATATATATATATATATATATATATATATATATATATATATATATATATATATATGATGAAAATTAATGCAATATCGCAAGAAAAGATGAGGAATTAAACCACATTCTCCGAAGACAATTTAATTCAAAACAGTTTCGGTGTATCTCACACCCTTTTTCAACTGACACTGGGTAGAAAATATAAGAGAAGTTCATATAGGCATAACACAAGATTCTAGGGGTGGGGGGCTAGGCCTAAACATATTGAAGGGCTGACATTTTACTATTTTGTTTATTTGCTTTCTTATTACAGGATTAAAAGAAAATTGACCCTCAGATAGATTTAAATTAGGAACTGACGATATCAAGCTCGATTCTACGATTCTTCTCTTAACATAGTTAGCCGATTTAAATAACATTTTACTTCCATTGAAATCGATCGTATGATTCTTGTCTCTAACATGGCAAAATATTCCACTGCTTTCGCTGCCCACTCTAATATCTCTTTTGTGTTCCTACTTCGAAAAAATCTGGGCTGGGGTGGGATTTGAACCGTGCACACTGAAGCAGCGAGCAACCGCTTTGATCTCAATTAAACCGCTTCTTAGACCACTCGGCTACGCGTAAGACTGGAATCTTCCGAATAGACAAGCTTTTAAGGCAAGCTTCGCATAGTCGATCGAGATTGAGAAAGAGAGAGAATTAATTGGGAATTCAAAGGACAAAGGAGATATTGAGTCAAACAGGGGGTCCATCGTTTAAAAATGCCTTTCTGTGTAAACTAGAACAGGGCTGGATGTTCAGTTGTCTACACCAGTTCAAACATATACTATATAAAACATACATTCACGATTGCTTCGTTCTCTTCAAAAATAAGAACATGCCTCCCAGTTTCAAAACTACATCAACTCCCAGCATCGTAAGATAAAATTTACCCACATCCACTCTGCTTGGCACTAATTATTTCTCGAGTTTACCAAACTGCTTCAAAATATCATCTGTAAGCTGCAGAATAAACTGTGTTTTCAGAATATGCTCTGACTGGAACAATTTTCATAAAGAGATGTCTTATCTCGAACAATTACTTGAAAAATTGATTAAAAGTTTCCTAAATAAAATACTAGTGATTCCTCTCGTCAAATCTAATGTATCAAAACAGAAAATATATCTCAAAATATCCTACATAGGCTCGCTGACCAACAAACTCATCTTAGACTTACAACAATTATTATCTAAAGTTTATCTACAAATCAAATTCTACTGTATACCAATTAATACTATCTCTCTTAAAACCTATTTGCCCTATAAGGAGAAGCTACCCTTGCCACTCAGGTCCTCACTTGTTTATCAATTTATGTGTGAGAGTTGCCAAACTCGCTACGTAGGTTAAACTATGCTACAATTGAAGCTGAGGATTCGTAAACATAAGGGGGTTTCCCACTATACAGACAGCAGCACCATCGCTAAACCAGAATTCTCTGCAATAAGGAATCATTCGGATACCAATTAATACTATCTCTCTTAAAACCTATTTGCCCTATAAGGAGAAGCTACCCTTGCTACTCAGGTCCTCACTTGTTTATCAATTTATGTGTGAGAGTTGCCAAACTCGCTACGCAGGTTAAACTATGCTACAATTGAAGCTGAGGATTTGTAAACATAAGGGGGGTTTCCCACTATACAGACAGGACCATTACTAAACCAGAATTCTCTGCAATAAGGAATCATTCTGATACCTGCACCTCATTATTGTCCCCCTCAAATTTCAAGGTTTTGGGTTCTGCAGAAAAATCCGTAGATCTCAACATTTTAGAATCGCTATTTATTCAAATGCTTAATCCAGAATTAAATTCGAATCAGTCATCCACACCACTTTACATATATTAATTCAAATATCTTAATTTAAGTTTTTTTAGAATCCATTTTTACCTAAAATGTAATAACAACTCACTCAATGACCCGACAATTATAATGTTCTATTAGTTGGTTAACATATTTCAGTTATTTTAAACAAGTACCATGTTTAGCAGATTTCAAATTTTCCACATTAAATCATTTGATAAGTTGGTAAGTGTTCATTCATTTATTTCATTAAATTTTTGCTGTTTTGTCAGTTTGTTTTTATATTTTTGTAGTGTATTTCTGTGTAATTTCGCATTCTCCTCTAGGTAATTTTTTGCATTGTTTTCTTGAAAGTTTTACTAAACTCTAAATTTATTCATTATTACATTATCTCATTATTTTCTCTCAAATTCTATAAACTTTAAATTTATTGTCAGTCATTAATAAATATATCTCTATGTAGTCTAAGCTTGCTTGCTTTCATATTGTTTTACTCCATTATAGGCTGAAGATGAACATAGCTAATGTTCAAAACGTTTCAAATTATATATTTTCCGAATACTGGTTCTGGCTTTAACCTAAATATATATATATATATATATATATATATATATATATATATATATATATATATATATATATTATGGTATTTGGTTATTAATGGAATTTATTTTAGTTAATGAATCAGCCTAAATAGCTATTTGAAAACCATTCCATAAATTTGTTGAGTTTGGATGGAAATCATCGTCTGCTAATAACTAGGCCTAACGCTCACGTGGAATGAATTTAGAAAACTTCTGAACTAGATTTGTAAGAAAAACAGAAATAAACAAAATAAATATATTTACAAATTCAACGAATGCACAATGAGAGAATTGAATTAGGAATACAACGTAAGATATGATAAAGTAAATATGATTTAAAGTAACAAGATGTAAAGTAACTAATATATGAAATGACTATGTCGTAAAGTATGATGTGAGATGAAGTAAAAGTGACTACGATGCTATGTGAATTGGGATCTGCAATGAGAGAAGTAACGAGAATTAGGACCTACTCTCGTATGGCGAGATGAAGAATGACGTATAAATTTTGTAAATGGATGTTGAATGTGGAATGATTTTGATGTAGCGAATGTAATCGTTTTGCTGTAGCAACTATAATTAGTGAATTGTGGCTGTAATGAAAGTGTGAATGGGAATTAGGATCTCTCTCTAGTATGGGGTGATTTTAGAAAATAAGTGAAGAGGGAACTGACCTTATTATGACGCCGACGAGAATGCAAGTGAGGGAGTCTTTTCGTGTTATTTCACAAGGGGTGAAATGCGTGTGTTTGTATGTGCGTGAAATTCTAAGAGATATTGTTTGAACCGGTGCGTTAAATGAAGTCAGTTTCTCGTCACGGGATATTTGAATTATTAAAGGTTACATAAAATAAATGAGTTGAAAAAAGTTAGGCATAAAATAATTGAATGATTGAATTGACAAAAGTTAAGTAAAATAAATGAATGATTTGAATTTTATACTTAATATATATATATATATATATATATATATATATATATATATATATATATATATATATATATATATAGGTTAGGCTGCGGGAGCACAGTTTCGTTGTGGCAGTACCAGTAGCGTTGGGAGAGGCACCGACACGAGAGAAGTTGATGCAGCGAAGGTGATCCGCTTGTTGGTTCCTTCCGAGATGGCGACAAGCGAGATGTGGGAGTCTTGAGTCCCGTTGTCCGCTGATGGAGTGACCAGTGGGGAAGAGATTTGCTCCTGACTGACAACTTCTGCCGACGAGGGTTCCTGCAACAAAAGAGGAGGCAGCAAAACGGAAGGTGGAGTTGGAATATCAGGGGTGGTTAAAGGGGTGGGTTTAAGGTTGTTTGAGGGGATTACTGTACCTTAAAGGAGTATAGTATGAGGAGAATGAGGTAAAATGGTTCTTGATGCACATTTTCGGTATAAGTGGTTGGATGGCGTGTTGCCAGAGCACTATGTGAGTGCGAGAGAATTGATGACGTGTTGTCATAGCTCTGTCATGAAAACACGTGTGTTGTCATGAGTGACATAATAGCATGTTGCAAGTGGTTTGATGGCGTGTTGCCAGAGCACTATGTGAGTGCTGAATGAATTGGTAGGATATGACGTGAGGATTGAGTGTCGGTCAAAATACAAAAGTGAGTATCTACCTGAGGAAATGAGATGTAGACAGTAGATGTTGATCCGTTTATCGTTTATTGTTTATCCCTTGATATGTTAGTTTAAAAGGTGTGATTGAGAGGCTAGAGTGAGAGGAACGCGAGAATTTGAAGGTTGGTAAATTGAAATTTGAGGATTTTGATAAAGTGTTTGAGTTAGGTGAAGTGAGAAAACTGGAGGGTGGAGATTTGAAGAAGGTACTGGGTCCAAATATGTGCACGGTTGCAAGCATTTTAGAGCTTATGCACCATATTTGTTGTGATAATAGCACCACTGAGTTAAATGTGAGGAAGAGGAAATGTTATGCTTCGGGAGACTACTTAGCGCAGTATGTGAAGAAGCATAACGGTGGCTACAAGGCTGTGTACAGTGTACAGCGTTGTACCCGTACCTTTGATGATACCAGCATAGGCCCTGATGGTGTGGAAGATGATGAGAATAGTTGGAAGAATGAGTTTGAAAATTTTGCTGTCTCTCACCTCTTGCATCGGGATGCACTTGTTGGTTTCTCTTTCGTGAACCAGAGCGGGACCTGCGCCTTCAATCGCCGAACCCGTGTCCGTGCTCGCTCCGTGATTCCTTCTGCCGCTTTAGCCGCTGGATGTCGGATTCCATCCTTCGTATTGAAGCTTCAAGGTCCCTCGATAGAGAAGATGGAACCCTTGAACGCTCAGCCCGGTCGTCAGAGGAGCTCGACATTCCTTGAACCTGAGAAATAGAAAGAATGTTAAATGGGCCGTGAGTTTGGCCGTTGCCCCAATTCACATAAGTACTCTTGTATAATTTGTCTGCGGCTGCAGCAATCTCCTCAATGCTCGTGGGGCTCGATCTTAGGATTAGTGGCCTGATTCCCTCCGGGACTCCTCACATGAAAACTCAGTGAGGAGAGGGCTAAAAAGTTCGATTTGAGCACCTTTCACCCTGATTAGGTCCTTCAGATGAGTTAAGAAAGAAGTAGGACTCTTATCTCCCATTTCTTGGGTGTTCAGGAGCTCTCTCAGGTCGTCTATTTGGGACCTACCGTATTTGTTGAGGAAAGCCTCCTTCAGGCAGTCTAGAACCCTAGCCTGTTCCCCGTTAATTAGAACTTCCATGAATTGTATAAAGATACTTATGGGCAAACGTTAAATTATTGCTGCAATTTTCTCTTCCTCGGTAGTGTTCTGAGGTTTAAGGAGGAGGGAAAGACTTCCAACCATGCAATTGAATTTGAAGGATCATATACGGGAAGCGAGAGGTATGCATGTGGCTGCCTGTGCGTGGACTGAGGGTTCGAGGCAGACGGTTGGTTATGATGATCGGGTTGGCTGCTAACAGATGTCTTTATTTGTTGTGTTTGATCCATCATAGTCACTATGTTTTATGTGTACTTGTGCTAGTTGAATGAATGTGTTGATATGAGTGAAGTACGAGTAGCTGTGGCTGTGTGCACATGTGTGTGATTGGAAATTATTCATGAGCACAGGAATGTGAAGAAATGGAAATAATTGTGAGAAATAAAGGAATTGACAAACGTTAAGTAAAATAAATGAATGATTTGAATTTTATACATAATATATATATATATATATATATATATATATATATATATATATATATATATATTAAGTTTCCCAGGAGGATTTTATTATGGGAATGCCCAGAGGGCATTGCTATAATATATATATATATATATATATATATATATATATATATATATATATATATATATATATATATATATATATATACTCTTATATGCAAATTTTGTTGAAGACCATGAGGTACTCGTATTTCGCCTTAGTTAATTTCCTTTGGCAACTTTCTATTCTTCTGTTTTTTTTATTCCATCTTGTAGATGGTAGATCACTTGTCCTGTATTCATCTCTCTTTTAAATGAATAGGTTTGTTAAAAACCAAACTAAATTGCTGATCTTTCGATCTTATTCTATCATCTTCGGAGCGTCTTGATATATTCTTTCTTCCTTTACCAATGAAATGTGGAGTCGGAATCAGAGTGAATGAAAGAAAACAGTTTTTAGGTGGTATTTATTCCGCCTGGTTGATTATAATGTTAGAGGAAACGAGCCAATCCTCTGAGTGGAATTTTCAAACAACTTTAATGTTCGATTACAGCTTAACGCTTGACTATTGATGGCCGACTTTTCTTCGTTTATAAAATGGCTTTTAAGATGTTCAGCCTAGCTATATTTCTCTCTTTTCTTTTAATTACGGTGTTGTCAACTAGAATATTTCTCCTTAGATTGATGTTATATGCGCTCTCTATAGGATTTTTAGGTCCTCCGCTTTACAGATGCATCGTTAAGCGTCTCGAAAGTATGGTTGTTGTCATGCCAATATATTTAGAGTTATTATGAAGCTTGCAGTCTTTATTGGGGCAGATGAACTCATAAACTATGTTGGCTGACTTGAGATTCGAGGAGTTTTGGCAACTGTTGTTTTCCATAAGGAGATTGTTGGCTTTTGTTGTTTAAAGCCGTAAGGGTGCGTGGCTTATAATGTGGATAATAATATTAAGTAGAACATTTCTAATGGTAATTAGCCTAGACAGTTTAAGGGGGCACCAGCCAAACTAAGAAATTACTTTGGCAATGAATTTGAGGTTGAAAGTGAATGGATGAGTTAAATGCAATTCTTCAAGAGGGATATTAATTATAAGTTTTAGCAATATATTTATTCGAGAAATAATTTTAATATATATATATATATATATATATATATATATATATATATATATATATATATATATATATATATATATATATATATATATATATATATATATATATATATATATATATATATATATATAAGTTGAGGGAATATAATATGGGGAGAGCGTAAGTTATGTCCTTTTTAAATTACAAAATTAAGAATTGTACAGTACGACAATATGGTTTATGTAAACAGGCAACGTCTGATCAATGAATAGAAAACTTAATAAGAGAGACTAAAACAATGGCCATGAATGATTGTGGACAATTATTAAATAGCAGTGGGCTATTGATTAATTAGAACTATGTGACATGTAAATAATTTAGGAATGAATTAATTCTAGCTTAACGAGGGTTATACGATAATTAGGTTTGGGAGTGTAGGAAGTTATATGATAATGATTTAGGATGGAGGATAAATCTGTGCTAATGATTTGGAGTGAAGGTAAAATCTATACTAATGATTTGTAGTGAAAGGAAAATCTATAATAATGGTTAACGTGATTAATGGGTCTGGACATGAAAAAAAACGTCATAGTGAATTTGATACAAAGGGGGGAAACAAACTAAGAATTGTACGTAAATTTTTGACCAACCTGTTAATAGCGGAGCACGATTGAAATAGAGCATTTGCTGAATTTACGTTCACATGGTGAAAAGGAAATGTTGCTATTTTATACATTTCCTGATATAGCTATAACTATATATATATACATATTTTAGGGGGGAAATTTATTATATTTTGTAGTGGCTAAACCACTGCATGTTTTATAGTAAATAACCAGTTGAATTTTATCCATTTGATTCTTAACTTTGATGTTACGGTTAATAATCTCCTTGGTGTTTTTTTCATCTATTTTATAGGCCGTAGACATCTGATTTCTGTAGTGCAGTTTGATGTTTTTTACTGCGCCCTGATTATTTTTCGTTGTATCCGTATCTTTGACGTGATTATTTAAAATTGACTGGAGTTGTTTGTCAATCATGCTTCTCGAAAAACCGTTGTTCACGAGTGTTTGTTTTACACGTGAGATCTCTTAATGGGAAATTTCCCACGTAGAGCAGCATTTATAGGCTCGGCGGATGTATGAGCCGATTACACTTATTTTATATCTTTCAGGGCATTCACTATCCGCATTGAGGCATCTTGCCATGCCCGTACTTTTTCTATATACTTTTGTGATATAGCTAATATAGCAATGCCCTCTGGGCATTCATATAATAAAATCCTCCTGGGAAACTTTTATTTTATATATATATATATATATATATATATATATATATATATATATATATATATATATATATATATATATATATATATATTATGTATAACTTAATAATTCATTCAATTATTTTATGCATAATTTTTTGCAATTCAATCATTCTTGTATTCTATATAACCTTAATTAATTCAATCATTTTGTAACGAGAAACTGATTTCATTTAACGCACAGATACAAACAATATCTCTTAGAATTTCACGCACATACAAACACACGCCTTTCACCACTTGTGAAATAACACGAAAAGACTCCCTCACTTGTATTCTCGTCGGGCTCGTAATAAGGTCAGTTCCCTCTTCACTTATTTTCTAAAATCACCCCATACTAGAGAGAGATCCTAATTCCCATTCACACTTTCATTACAGCCCCAATTCACTAATTATAGTTGCTACAGCAAAATGATTACATTCGCTACATCAAAATCATTCCACATTCAAAATCCATTTACAAAATTTATACGTCATTCTTCATCTCGTTACGTGAAGTTATTTTCAACTCAAGTTCAACCTTGCCTAATTTAACGTAATTCAACTTATTATAATCTGTTTTGTTAATCTCTAATATATATATATATATATATATATATATATATATATATATATATATATATATATATATATATTATTTTCTTTTAAAAATCGTTGCATTTATTTTCCACCCCACGTGAGAAGCGCTTCCTTTGGCCTACATTATTCATAATTCAAAATCCCTTCAATCAATCAAAATTTATGCATGAAGAATATTGTATCATATACCGTTTCTAGGGCAACGATATAGTATTCAACATTTGCATAACTAACATTGATGTTTTGAACCTTCATTAAGGAGGTTCAATTAAGAAAAAATCTAGAAGAAGAGACAATATCTCAAGATAAATACACTTGGAAAGCTTTAAAATGGCTGTTGCTCAAAATAAAGCTCCCAAACAAACCTCTGTAGTAAGAAGAGGACGAAATGCGAATAGAACTACAGAACTAGTAGTACTCGTAGTTAGTTGTCCGTCGATTTCGGCGATGACGTCACTTCATGCCCTTAAAAAGAATAAGTAGGGCATAGAGAGAAACTTGTACAAAAGAAGCTTAGAATGGGGAGGAGGTGCGCCTTCCTCAGCCCACTATCTTGGGACTCCATAGTTGGGCTGGTGGCAAGGTGGTCCAAGAAGACCAGCCATTGTGGACTGTTGTAGGACACTGCCGAGTCGTCGGACTAATAACGCTCGCTTCTTCAAACCAGTGTGGGGAAGGGGGTAATAAGACAGTACTCTCTTCTCCCGCAGGCTTCACCTGCTAGTGATGAAAATAATATACGTATAGGACAGACAGAAAAGAAAAGGGGAATTCACATTCACTCCATGCAGGGAGGCGTCGCTAGCATCCTTTTATTGTTCATTTCATTTTATTCCCAACTTCTTATTTCGTATGACGTTTTCTTCTATACTCCTTCTACGTTATATTTACAGTATTAAAGTACTCATCAAGTCGGTTTTTGAACATATTAACTGACGTGCTTTCTACTATACAGTTGGGCAGGCTATTCCACGTTTGTGTGATTTTAAACGTGAAGTAATTTTGAGCTATAGTAGAGTTAAAGCGCTTGTTCACTATTTTTAAACCATTTGGGCGTGTGTTGGCCCTTTCCTCCATCTCGAACAATAGTCTGTAATCAATATTAGTAAATCCTTTTAAGATTTTGAATACCTCGATCAACTGTCCACGTAATCGTCTACTTTCAAGGGTTAGCATGTTTAATGAGAGGATTCTATCTTCGTACAGTTTGATTTGGATACCAGGAACTAGTTTAGTAGCCCGAAGTTGCACTCTTTCTAACTGTGCTATATCCTTGTTTAGGTAGGGAGCCCAAAATTGAACAGCATATTCGAGGTGTGGGCGCACGAGCGCTTTGTATAGTGACAGGATTATATCTTTCGATTTGAATGTAAAATTCCGAGCTATATATCCTAGCATTCGTTTTATTATTATTATTATTCTGAGAGCTACCTAAAGCCTCTCTCCTGGGTGCAAAAACAACTGCAAAATTGATTCCACACAAAATACCAAAATGGTACTGAAGAGAGGCAAAGGCAGCCATGAAAAAAAGTGAAGGGCTAATAGTAAACTCAGATGAATAAGAAATAGTAGAAGATGAGAAAAAGCTACTGTTTCAATAATGCATTCACACGGGACTTAAATGAAAAAATAGCCCTTGAGTGTACAATCTCGCTGGGTAAAGCATTCCACGTTTTAATAACGATGGTATAAAACACTGAGAAAACTGTGTCGTAGTAACATTCATAAAAATCATAGCCAAGTCATTAAGATTAAGAGCAAATCTTGTCACGCGAACTGGATTAAAAGAATCAGGCAGAGCTGCGTGCAACAGATGCTGAATAGTATTAAATACCTTAAAAAAAATGCTAAGGGCACCAACCAGACGCCGATTATCCAAATCAAGGGACAGAGCTGGTGATATAAACTTAATTGAGTTCAACGCTCTGTTCAACAACTTGAGATGGCAATTAGCAGCAGACATCCAAACAAGAGCACAATACTCAAAATGAGGCAGAATGAAGGCATAAAAAGACTTAATTAATTTGTGCTTCTCAAAAGTTAGCTTCGAGTCAAGAATTACTCCAAGAAGACGTAAATCATCTACTTCCTCAATAAGTTCACCTGATATGTAGAAGTTACTGGGTTGAGCTTGATCCAATGTACGGGATCTACTAATGATAATAGAATGCGTCTTATTAGCATTAAGCTTCATGCCCCAAAGTTGACACCAAGAGGTAATCTTGGCTAAATCCCTATTTAGAGATGCTGCAACTTCTCCTCTGTTACATGGAGACCGAATTGAGGAGTACAAAATTGTGTCATCGGCATACGATATCAGTTTATTTTCAAGGTTAATACCCAAGACTGAGGTGAAAATTATAAAAATAAGGGACCAAGAATGCTCCCTTGTGGAACACCTGAGACCACAGGCACAGAAGCATTCTTACAAGCTTCTAAGCATCGTTTCGATACTTTAAGGTCCCCTGAGATTAAAATCGCACAGGTCTTTTTCAAAGTTAATGGAATCGAGGATTTGGCCTTTCAGATGGTATTCTAACTCTAAGTTATAATACCCTAAATGCATGACCTTGTATTTACCTATGTTGAAGCCCATCTGCCCCTTATGCGACCATTTGACAATTATATCAAGGTCTACATCGGATCTCGAAAGGGCTCGACTTCCTAGCTTCGTTTCATATGCAAATTTAGATATCCTACTAATCACTCCATTATCCAGGTCGTTAATGTAAATAATAAATAATGATGAGCCCAGAAATGACCCCTGTTGAACCGCGCTGGTGACTGAGGCCCACTCTGAACACGCCCTATTTACCACAAACCACTGTGAACGATTTGAGAGCCAGTTTTTAATCCATTTAAGCAGTGCCGGTTTAACCTAGTAGCACATATAGCACGTGTTACGGGCCCCGAAGGGATGTAAAATATAAATAACAAATTTTGCCCTTATATTATTATTATATATAATATTACTATATATAAGAATACTATAGAAAACTTCTCTAGAGCATACTGCATAGTATAATAAGTCTGACATTATTGTATAGTAGTACACGGTGTTGTTCTTTAAAAAAGAATAAAAAGTATACAAAATAAAACCCCTCTTTTTTCAGTTGAGTCCTCCCAGCCATACTAGCAGTTCTTTCAAATTCCTCAGATAATTTTTTCCCTCTGCAAAGGGAAATTGGGGGGGAGATACAATATAGTGGGGGGGAGATGTGCCTTGTGCTACGGCCTACGGGCCCCGCAGCTCCTTTTACTGGCTCTGCAATTTAGTATGTTACCCTTCACTCCAATCGTTCTCATTTTCATCAATATCCTTTCGGGCGGGATTGTACAGAGGCCTTTTTTAGAGTCAAGGTAAATCATATCTGCTGCTTCAGTTTCATCGTAGATGCAAATAATGTTATGAAAAAAATCGAGTAAATTAGTTAGGCACGAGCGTCCCCGTCTCAATCCTTGCTAGGTGTCTGCGATTAAATTATTCACCCCAAAATGACTCTCCAACCTCTCAATTACAGAAGTTAGGCTGATGGGACGGAAATTAGTAGGCTCAGATTTCTCCCCTTTTTTTTGAATACCGTCGTAACATTTGCACGCTTAAACTCTATTGGAACTAGGCCTTCCTCCATTGATCGATTGAAAATTGTGCAGAGCGGTCTTACTAATTCATATTTTAGTTCTTTAAGATGGGTTGGGTACACCCCATCGACCCCGGGTGCCTTCATTTTTTTCATTTTATTAATGTATGTGAGAATCTCCCCTTCATTTATACTTATGGTGGATAGGATATTTTGTCCTTCAAGATTTATTTCCTCGTCTAGGGTTGCTAATTGTGTCACGTCCTCAAACAGTAAAAATGTTCGCGAAGTTCTCATTTAATATTTTAGCAATTTGTTCTGGGAGCACAAGGCATCACTTATTCACACTTGGCATCCATGTCGGTATTCTTTGTTCTGTGTGAATGCTTTGGCGCTCACTTTTTTCTCTGCCAGGATTTATTTTTCCCTACCAAATGTTTTCATCACCGGAAAAACAACAACCAAATATAAGCGGATAAGGGGGGGGGGGAGAGCTGTTCTCCCCTCTTACATCTTTTTTGCGTCATTTATTCTATTTATTCGAATTATTTATTCACTTCGGGGGTATTAAGCACGAATGTATTGGACGGTGGGGGCAGGCGCGGAACCAGAAGGGGTCCAAATTTCAAACCCGTTTATGTTTACATTTCTTTCTTAACCCCTACTTGTATTCTGCTATTCAGAAAGTTATGTAATAATATAGAATATATATATAAAAAGTTCCTTTTTAAACCGTTGCGATCGAATGTATCTTATATGATACATGTCTAAATTACAGATAAATCTAAAAAATAGTGATTAAATTCAGTATTATACCTTAGCTGATGTCCAAAAACTAAAATGAAACACAATTCATAATTTTCTGATGTGTGGAAAGAAATTCGGATCTGGGAGAGTTAGTGCTCACTATTTTATGAGATGCTGTTATTTATTATCAATGGTGTGTAAGGTAACCATTATTAATCATCAATACCCTTTTATCAGACTACTCAGAGGGGAGAATTTAGGTTAGCTCCCCCGCTTCCAAATTCTTAGCCTGGATCCGCCACTGGTTGGTCTTACCCTCCCCGCCCGAGGGCGCCACGGTGCCTGAATTGTCAGTTTTGACCTTTCATTTTTTTTTTTTTTCACTGTTAAGAGAAGAAGAAGTGGGGCGGGGGGGATGATCTCTTTTCTCAGCCCGCCTGGAAGGGGCTCCAAGACCGAACGACCCAGCCTCAGTCAGCCCTATCCTTCTCCGATATATTTTTTATAGACGAATTAAAAGTTTTGTTAGGGTAGAGAGAAAGACGGTATCGATACGATATTTGGAGAACAAAGTCTACTTTGGACACCGTTCATCAAGCAAGTTGTGCTGTTAGAGAGAATTCTCCTGGGGTCTTAAAAAGCTCACTTTTATTCTACTAATACATTATGTTTCGAATTATTAAAAAGTAGATTGTTAAAGGAGGGTGGTAGGAATTCATAACCTACTCTTATGAGTAAATATTTGAAGCGAAGGCAGTAGATCATTCGGGTATAAGCCATAAATTCATTGCCCTTTCCCCCGTCTGCGTCACCTTGGAGTTACGTGAGGTATCCCGAGACACGGGTACTTTGCGATCTTCCGAACCTGGGTATTACGCGACCTTCTCCCTCTGTCTCTGACTCGTCGAATGCGATATTGGTTAAGAAAAAATTAATATTAATATTAAATCCTGGCCTGGTTTTCTGTTACCTACACCTGACTCCATTCATCATAGCTCAGGAATCTTGACAAAATAGTAATGGTCCAAAGATTTGGCAGATAGTCAATTTTGACACCACATGAATATGTATATTGTGCTTAATTATTTGTTTTTGACGATTCAAGTCGTGTCTATTAATGCATAAAGTAATCATTATGATTTGCTGACATCTTCTAAAGTAGGAAAATTAAATTACCGAAACTCAAGTACGAGTCTCGCACAAAATTAATTGCTCACTAATTACATGCGACTACCACACTGACGGCAGGGTGAAGGTTAAGTAGATGCACTGTACATACATTCATTTAAACAGAAGAACGGAGAGAGAGGTGCTTCACCAACCTGCCTTTATCCAGGTGGATCCCGACCGAATAATGAAGTAGGCATAAAGGTCAGTATGACGATCGCTGGTTTGCCTGAGGGAACCAAGGGCCGGTTCCCTTTGGAGGAAGGTGCCAGGAAGTATTATGTTTTGACACCAAACAGCGTTCAGATGAAACCTTCGTCGCACCGGGGCAGAGGGACCTTTTCCGCGTCAGAGTTATGTGGATATAGATACCCATCAGCAGGATTCCTTGGAACAGAGAGTGTGTTGTGCTGCGAAAACGGGAGAGGAAAGAAAGCAGTGTTATAATTGGCTATGTGTGTGATGAGAAGTGCAAGATCTACCCACCCGAATACATGGCTGAGCACAGCGTGCCCACTAATTGGTAGCCAGATCTCTACGTCCACTGACTTTTGTGTCCCCTCTTGCCAGGATCGAACCCGGTACCACGCCGCTTCCAGACCAATGGCGTATTCACTCGACTAGCAAGAGTTCTGGAGAGTAGGGAAAAAATTAGCTCCTTTCAACGAAAAATAACCTGCATCAAAGTGGCTTCTTGTATTAAGAAATGGATAGGGGAAATAATGGCTCTGAAAGAACATTCAACCCGATTGCCATTCATTCTTCCGTCCTCTTGAATGAGGCGTATGTGTGGCGAAGGTTTGGGGGGTTTCAAGGGTATCCAATAAGTGAGAATGAGTCCAGTTTTACGCACAGACGGCAACAAATTGGCTTGGACAACATCGCATTGAAATATTTGGCCCTTGACCCCGAACAGCCCCCCAACCCCTGATCGAGAACTTGCGGGTGATCCTCTGAAAGGGTTGTACAAGCCAACGACCCCAAGGTCTAGCAACTTCGGGGAGGGGTAAAATGATTGTGTGAGGATGTGAGAATGATTGTGTGAATGAGTGTTTAAGAAAGGTTTGACTCAGGGAGTGGAGGATATTATGTAAGGTAAATATGCATGGAAGGCATGTGTGAGAGTGCTGGTAAGTGGGCCTCCGTCCAGAAATGACCCTCCACACACACACACTGGATGAGATACTACATCACTTAGGGCCCCATTGCTATGAAGGACCAATATGGTGTAGGAAATGGTGGGAGGGGGGGACCTTGTGTTCATAGGACCTAAAGGGAGGGAGAGGGGAGGGGAGTTTTCAGGGGCGTTGAAGCCACCAACTCCATCCTGTGGCAATCTGTTTAAGTGTCTGAGGGGGAAGGGGTGATGTGTTAAATTGTGTTGTGAGGGAAATTGAAAGGTTATTAATCTATTAAATGCTCTGTATATTATCAGGACCTGAGGGTTGTTTTTTTGAGAGATTTGATGGTTAACTTCTGGTGGCGATGGGGGAAGGGGTATGAAGTAGAGGCAGGAGGCAGGTGCAGGAGACAGGAAGCAGGGGAAGGGGGCAGAAAGCAGGGAACAGGAAGCAAGGGGCATGAAGCAAGGGAAGGGGACTAGGAAGCAGGGGCAGGAGGCAGGAGGCAGGAAGCAGGAACAAGGGTCTGTGACTGACAGTGGTTGAGTGCGAACGCTCTTTGTTTGCTCCCGATAACTGCGATTCAAAGAATCTGTGTGTGTAGTGTCCGATTTTTTTTCTCTCTAGTTTCGAAAAAGTGCAAGTATACATTGTGTGTGTATGTGTGTAGGCATTTGTATTAAAATACACATTCCTTTCTCCTTGTGGGCGGAGTTATAAAAGTCCCATTCTTCTTGCTTTGTAAGCAAGCAGGGGCGGCCATCTTGTCAGCACAAGGTTGCCTTACGGAATAGTCGTCTGTACAAGTGAATTTATTTTAACTTATTTATTCTTTTCAGTAGGTATAAATTTTTACGCTTAATTCCAGTCAATATAATAACTAGGTCTCTGTTAGGTAATACTGTATATATTCTTTCTTCTTGTTGGCGGAGTAATACAGGCAGCGGTTCGGTTCGCGCCATTTGCACAGCTAATAACGATTAAGCTAACGTGGTGCCTTAGTTCTAGGCAGCTAACATTGCTCTCTTCTTTTTCTTCAGGCAACCTTTCACTTTTCCATTTCTTTCAGGAATATAACGTTTATTTCCATTTCATATAAAATAAGTTTTGTTTTTTTGTTGTTTTTTTCCTTGCTCTTCCAGGTAAAATAACAGTTTCCTTTTTTCCCCTGTCTGTCATAATACACCATTTCTTTCATGAGTACAACGCTCATTCGTATTTCAGGAAAATTTTCAGGTTGTTATTTTTGTTTGTTTTTCCTCTACCAGGTAAAATAATCATTACTTACTTTTTTCAGACGGCATAACACTTCTCCATTTCTTTCAGGAATATAACATCTATTTATATTTCAGGTAAAATAAAAATTCTCTTTTTATTACTAAGTTAAACAGGCTTGTTTTTAGGATGACTCCACAGAAACGTGTCTGCGCGACGTGTGAAGGGCGGTTTTTGCTGGCCCACTTCAAAGGCCAACGAACAAGTTGTAGAGGCTGTGTTTCTCGTGACTAGTTGGAAGTTGAGCTTCGTCGACTAAACCGAGAGCTAGCAGCGGTACGTGCCAGGGTTGAGAAGCTGGAGACGCGAAATAATGGGCGACCTAGTTACTCATAGGTGACCGGGAGAGACCAGAGAATGTCCGAGCACGCAGCGGCGCCTGCCGCAGCGTCTGTCCCCCGCGGACAACGAGGACCGGAGACACCTGCAATAGTTGGACCACTCCACGGAAGTCAGACAACACGGGAATCGCGTGAAGCAGTTACCGTGCGAACGGAGACTAACCTTTCGTGCCCGTTCGTCGAGAAGTTGCACCGAGACCTCTAAAGCGGAGGCTACCGACAATAATGGCAAATAGATTTTCTGTTTTAGACGACTCACATGATGAGGAAATCGAGATTCGCCTGGTGGGAGACTCCATCGTCAGGCAACAACCGGAATAATTTTGTGGAAGGCGAACAGCGAAGATGAGGAGATACTGCTACCCAGGGGAAAGAGTAGAAAACCTGATAGATTCGCTCAATGATTACACGAGTGGATCCACGCAGGCAACGGCTTTTGTGATCCACGTTTGGACTAACAATATTTTTTCTACCAGATGCGTAAACTGAAAGAAAAGTGCAGGAATCTTTCTTTTTTCAGGCATTTTTCCAAGAAAAAGGATGCAGAACGCTTTCTACGGAAAGGCATCTTACATCCATAACTGTGTTAAAGGTCTTTGCCAGGAAGAAAAGGTGCACTTTATCGAAACCCGGAACGATTTCTACGAGCGGAAGGACTTGTTCCAGCAATCGGACTCCATCTGAATCAGGTTGTAGCTGTAAGACTTGACAGAGTCTTAAATAATGCTGTACAGGTTTTTCGTGCAGGTCAGTCTCACAACGCGGAGCTGGTGTAGAAAATGAAAACTTCGATCTAATGGCAATTTCCGAGAGTTGGACGGATATTTTTAATAGAGACTTTGTCGGTGAATTTATAATCTCAGGTTACAACCTCTTTTCTAAGGAGAGGGTTGGTAGAAGAGGGGGTGACGTAATGTTGTACTGCAAAGAAAATTTAAATCCCATCGAGGTTGCCGTGGAGAATCATAGCTATGCGGATATTGTATGTGCGAAATCATTAGCTGGAAACATAGTATTCAACACTGTCGTTGTCTATGGAGCTCCATCCCAGACGGAAATATCAGATCAGCTAAAGTTCCTCTTGTTCCATGAACTCATTGGATCCACAGCTACAATAATAATCGGTGACCTTAACTTTCCAAATGCGGATGCTACTGCTGACAGAGTTGGATCACAACTACTTCACTTCACAGATGATAACTTCCTTATGCAATGTGTTTATCGATCTACGCGAGGAAACAATATCCTGGACATTATTTTAACGACAAACGAAAACTCTGTGAAAAATGTTAAAGTCGGTGAACCGCTCGGAGACAGCGATCACAGTTCTCTCAGATTTAAAATTGCTACAGGTTCAAACACAGACTCAAATCGTATGCTAGTACCTAACTTTAACAAAGCAAATTTTAAAGACTTTGGGCGTGTGTTGAAAACGCCTTTAGTTCTAGGACTAATAATAACAACATCGTCACTACAATGTGGAATGATTTCCTAACAAAATTCATAAACGCTGACCAAATATACGTCCCAAGACATCATAAGCCAAAAATCTACGGTAAAACCAAAGTGGTGGAACAACTAGATCAAGGATCTAATCAAAAGGGGAAATCAGGCATATAAACGTTGTCGAGATACTCGCGGAGCACGTCCAGACGAATACAGAGAACTAAGACGCGGTGTCAAAAAGCTAATTAAAAAATAAAGAAGAATTACGAAATCGAGCTAGCTAGAAATAGAAAGGAAAATCCGAAGATGTTCTACCAGTATGTAGACAACAAAAACACGGCAAAGGACTCAATTGGCCCACTTAAAAACCAGAATGAAGATTTAATATATGACTCAGGTGCCATTGCCGAGATTTCAGTGACATTCAGTTTTTACAACGGAAAACATCGACACCATTCCAAACATTCATGTACCAATAGTTATCGAAGAAGAATCATTTATGACTAGTATTCAACTAACAGAGAAGACGTAATCAAGCATATCCAAAATTTAAAGCTAAGCAAATCGCCAGGTCCGGATTTGATTCATCCTCGCCACCTGAAAGAGTTGAAAGAAACGATAACCAAGCCACTCACCACAATATTCAACAAATCAATCGAAGAAGGTGTCGTTCCAAAAGACTTTAAAAGTGCAAACATTACTCCGATCTTTAAAAGGGGTGACCGACAAAGCTTAAGCAACTACAGACTAATAAGCCTGATATCTCTAATCGGAAAATTGCTCGAATCTATTATAAAAGAGAAAATAGTCGAACATTTAGACAAATTGAGTATCATCCGCGAATCATAGCACGGTTTTACGAAAAACAAATCATGTTTAACATGGATAGAGCAGCAGATGTAATCTACTTAAATTTTCAAAAAGCTTTCGATACGGTGCCCCGCAAGCGTCTACTTAAAAAGATTGCCGCTCATGGAATCGGTAGAAACGTATTGAAGTGGATCGAAGACTCGCTCAACGGAAGGAAACAACATACAGTCATAAATGGTCACCAATCATGATGGCAAGACGTAACAAGCGCAGTGCTCCAGGGGTCCGTGCTGGGTCCATTGCTTTTTTTAATATATGTAAACGACTTAGATGAAGGCATGGTGAGCCTATTCTCAAAAGTTGCTGACAATACAAAGCTGGGTGGTAAATCAACAACACTTCCCGATCAACATAAAATCCAGAGAGTCTTAAACAGCATTGGAAAGTGGTCAGAAAATTGGCAGATGAAACTCAACATTGATAAATGCAAGGTACTACACATTGGAGCAAGAAACGAAGAATTTAACTATACAATAAAAGGCCTGCCACTGAAAAAGGTATAAGAAGAAAAAGATCTTGGTGTTTTAGTCTGCAACGATTTGAAAGTTGGAAGACAGTGAGCAGAGGCATGCAAGAAAGCAAACAGAGTCCTTGGTTTCATATATAGAAATTTTGCCTACAAATTGGAAAATATAGTAAATACCCTGTACAAATCTTTGGTTCGACCTCATTTAGAGTACTCAGTTCAGTTTTGGGATCCATACTTGCGGAAAGATATAGAACTGTTAGTGAGAGTGCAACATCATGCTACAAAAATGATACCTAGATTACGTCAAAAGTCCTACGAAGACAGACTTAAAGCACTCAACCTGCAATCACTTGAGTCGAAAAGGTTAAGAGGAGAGCTCTTACAAGTCTTTAAGATCCTAAACAATTTTAATAAAGTAAAAATTAAAACCCTTTTCGAGTTGGACGCTTCATCAAGAACCCGAAGCCATGAATACAAACTTAAGAAGGGAAGATTTGAAACAAATATAGTAAATATTTTTTTCTCAAACAAGGTGGTTTCCTCTGGAACAAGTTGCCGGAGATCTTGTTAAATCAACAAGCATAATCATCTTTAAGAACAGTTTAGGTGCACTCTTTAAGTGCATCGACGTGGTTTGAAGGAGAGCTGGTCCAGAAGTGGACCACACGGTCTTTGCCGGCTCTGACATCTTATAATCGTATATGGTCAAGCGTGGAATTTTATTTTGTGGGGATTCTTTTGGTTTGTCTAAGTTTTGGGTAGGCTGTTGTTGGTAAAATGAATTGCCAAGGGATTTGTCACCGATATGCACTCATTAAAAACTAGAGTAAGTTATGAATGGGTGGACACTGTACTGGTAGTAATGAAAACAATATTAATAAAAATAATATCACACAGCGAAGAAATTAAGAGTGAAGAAGGCGGCAATCTGCTCCACATCGTCTCTCTAAACGTCACATTTCATAAATGCTCTCATTTTAATTACTATTGCTAATAAATGATAGTGTAGATAGAGGGGAGTAGGAAAGGGGGCAAAGAAAAAATAATAGCGTAGGCGAGTTGCGAACAGCTTCCCGCGTCGCTGGACCACTGTTAGCCAGCGGCGAATCCACTCCGCCATCCTGAGTCCCCCCAAAAGACTCATTCAAACGAAGCTTTTAAGCCGCTCGCTTTCACTCCTCGTACGCTATACAACCCCCCTTCTAAAAGCGGAGCGTATTTTGAAGAAATGAAGAGAGCCCGTTTAGAAATGTTATCCAAGGGCTAACGGTCACCTTCCCGGGTCTGGGCACCATTGTAGATAGAGGGAAGTAGGAAAGAGGACAAAGAAAAAATAATAGCGTAGGCGAGTTGCGAACAGCTTCCCGCGTCGCTGAACCACTGTTAGCCAGCGGCGAATCCACTCTGCCATCCAGAGTTCCTAAAAAAGGACTCATTCAAACGAAGCTTTTAAGCCGCTCGCCTTCACTTCTCGTACGTTATAATAGAATCTCAGTTATATATATATATATATATATATATATATATATATATATATATATATATATATATATATATATATATGTATATATATGTCGTGGTATTGTTGTTGTTGATTTATTATGCCTTTTTGTCAGAGAATTTATATGTTCAATGACTTTAGAGCACCAGTCTGATCCTATTACTTATGAAGGACAACAATACTTCTATATTGGCTGAGTGGACTTTTTAATTACTTTATTATTGGGAGAGTGTCACAGCGTTTAATCCGTTTTAAGGAGAGAGCCCGTTAAACACGTAAAGGGCCCATTGAGACACCAGAATTATCCAAAAATATATATATATTTTAAATTCATCAATTAACTACAAAAAATAAAATATTTACAATCACCTAACAAGTTTAACGGAGATAACCATACTTGAAACCGGGCCTATTTCAGAAGCTATTCATGTCCAAATCGAAATAGGCTCCAAGTAAACAAACCAATTGCCGATTAGTTATTTTATAGTGACCCTTTTAGATTAGCATTAAACTCTAATTTAAGTTTCACTCTTCTAACTGTAAATATGACGGGGTTCACTAACAATTCTCTCTACTTCAGTTAATTTGAGTACCATAATAAACTCATACTAAAGCAATACAAATATAAATGGTCATTCTGACTTACATGAAAGAAAGGATCAGGGGTTGCCGGATGTCACTTGATGGCTTTTATCGCGCTTCGTTGTGTTGGAGCGGCCGATTGTAGATTTTCCACGATATGGGAAGGGGGTAGGGGACACGATGTCCCTTCTTCGGATTTACGTTAAAAAGTGGAGGGAGAAGTTGTATTCTCTGACTCAAGGAGTGTTCTTCTGGGTGCTCTTGAAGCCTTTTTGTATCCTGGTCTTTTTCGAGGGGTTGCCCAACTGGATTTTGGGGTATACCAGGAAATTTGGAATGTACTGAAAAAATTGGATCTTCCTCAGGTATTGATTTTTCTTATCTGGTATTGAGATCGCAATTTGAGAGTCACTCGAGGGTGACCGGTTCTTCTATTCTCTTGCTTGCGAAATTCCTGTTTTGCACAAGGAATGTTGGTCAAGCCAGGCTTTTTACTGAGCCTGTGGAGGATACTTCGGTATGGTACCGATCCAAAACGTGACGTTTCTAAGTTATTTAGAAATTGGGCGAAGGAACGATCTTCTCGAACTGATCCTGTATCGTCTCTCACCGAATAATTTTTTCTCTTTCCTTATGGGGCTTATTTATAGCCTGGCGACCGCCCCATCTAAGGGAAAAGGGGCGAGGACGCAGAGGGAAGAGCGAGGGGAGAGGCTGCAGAGAGGAGAGCGAGGGGTGAGGGGAGGGTGGCACCGCGGTGCACGAGTCGGCTTCTTTATTAGAGGAACCGCTAACCGTCACCATCCTCGGTGTTCTTTTTGACTGGCCCCCTCTTTTTGTGGCGATTTAACCACGGGCCTCCGGATCTCGTAGGTAATTGGATCCTTTGAGCGCTGCGTAATGGCCTTTGGTGGTCAACTTGGCACAGCGGCTCGCTCCTCTTGCTTTCTCTGCTGGGGGGGGAGGGGGAGACTTTAACTTATATGTCCAACTGGCCTTCCGGTATGCTTTATGTTGTAATTCCTCTACAATATATATATATATATATATATATATATATATATATATATATATATATATATATATATATATATATATACGATGGGCGGTCAATAAGTTTTGCGAATCGGTAGGGCAAAACAGTAGAAGGGGGATAGCTGTTTGTGGGGGTGTTAGGACAAGTTATGACAAGTCAGGACCTGCAGCCGCACGCTCCTGCCTTGTCTATTTAAGAAGCAGTAGCCGATCGCAGATCGTCAGTCACAAATTTTTTAACAATGGAGAAGGTTGAGCACCGCTCTGTGGTCAAATTTTTGACCAAGGAAGGCAAGAATGCAAAAGAGATCCATGAACGCATGGTTGCAGTGTACACCGACACCGCCCCTTACTATGCAACCATTGCTCGCTGGAATAGGGAGTTCCGCCATGGTCGTGAGTCCCTTGAAGATGACCCACGTCCAGGTCACCCGTCAGACGTGACCAACGATGACAATGTGGCCCGTGTGGAGAGGATGATCCTCGAAAATCGACGGGTGAAGGTCGAAGAAATCGAGCGAGAACTTGGAATATCACATGGAAGTGTTATCAACATCATCCACGAAAATTTGGCCATGACCCAAGTCTCTGCCCGTTGGGTCCCTAGAAACTTCACGCCCCATGATCGACTTCAACGTCGTCAAAGTCCACAAGACCAGAGTTGCACAAGCTGCCCTGCGCGAGTGCGGATTCGAGGAGCTCCCCCCCCCCTCCCTCCTCCTTACAGTCCAGATCTGGCCCCTAGCGACCACTTTTTATTCCGCCCGTTCAGGGCTGCACTGCGTGTCGCCGGTTTGGGAACGATGAAGATATCCAGCTCGCCGTCCAGGAGTGGATTGAACAGCAGTCGGGAGATTTCTGGTTGTCAGGAATTCGAAGCCTCAGGGACAAGTGGCGCAAGTGCATTGAAGTCCCGTTTTCACTCGTCATTGTGATCCGACCATGTAAGGTAATGTTTCAGTGTCTATATTTCAGTTTTACCTTTTGTTTGTTCCAATTCTCTATTTTTCCATTTCAATTCTTTAATTTTGTAATATTACGTTTACTTTGTTTGTCCTTAATTGATAGTATCTCTTTACAAATATTTTGTTTGTTCATTAACGTAACGTTCATTTTATATTTTTAACGTCTTTTTTGTGATTATCTCTGATCTGTAGTTTTTAACTTTGAACTTGTGTTGTTATTTATGTTTTTAGGCTTAGATTACTCATTTAGAATTTGTTTTTAGCTCCTGAAGATGGGTTTTGTAATAACCCCAAACGTTGGAATTAAAGATGGGACCCGCCTTCTTCGTTTTGTCCTTCTTACTGAATATAAGACTCAAGCTTTGTAGAAGAAATTTAGGTGAATATATATATATATATATATATATATATATATATATATATATATATATATATATATATATATATATATATATATATATATATATTTATATGAGGAATATGAAGACCCATGTGATCGCTCCAAACATTTATTTGCCTGACGTTTCGGTCTTTAGCAATGACCATCTTCAGCGGATTGAATTCTAATACGTATACAAGAAATTTTTAGAATTAGATGACAAAATTGCAAAAATAGCACAAACAATTCAATATTAGTTACAATATGACAATTAAGTCAAACTCAACAAGAGAGGAAACAGAAATGAAACCAGAATGATAAGCAAGTAGTTAAATATAAGTTAATTTACAGATATTTGATATTGAAAAAATATGTTAAAAACAGTTGAATGCAAGGGATAAAGCGATCGATAAATAGGAGTTTAACCAAAAAAGGAAAATTTAAAATTTGAAACTAAATTAAACAACAAATATGAATAATAAACATGAATCAAACTCAATAGGAATAAAAGAAATTTGTTTTTAAAGTAATACCCGAAAAAATTGTAAGGGCAGGGCGAACAATGAAAAATGAAAGGTAAGTAAAATCAAATAGCCAGGAATCCGAAAGGAAAACAAAAAGCAAAGCAAAGAGTTCAATATAAGTTAAAATACAAATATATGATAGTGAAAAATATAGATAAAAAACAGTTGAATACAGGCGTAAAGGTAATTCAAACGATCAATAAATGCGAGTAAACTAGAAAACGAAAGTTTAAAACTTAATAAAGCAATAGTGAAGCCCCAAAAATATGAATGAAAAACATGAAACTAAGGGAAAACTTTTATATATAAGATAATTTTGATACGACCGGGACAAATATTTAAAATAAACACAAAGAATAAAAATGAAACGGAGAACTCTTAGACAAGAACTAACTTTCTTTTGTTTGAGCTGATGATATCGACTGATTACTATGATCGGGACTAGCAGGATTAAAGCTATGTAGGGGGAGGGGATTTGGTTGGTTGCATGTTTCTTTATTTGACTATATAGTGAACAATTTGAGGGAAGAGGAATAATCATTAAGTTCTGGGTTTACTTGTTTAATGAAAAGTGATTCCAGAATTTTTAAATCCAGAGAAGAGGAAGCGGAAGATAATAAACTAAAAGAATCAGGATCGAGCGGGTGGTTAAGATTTGAGAGTGTTCTCTTATTGAAGAGTGTTCAGGTTTAGTTCTATATGACACTCCCATATGCTTAGCAATCCTACATTTTAATTGTAGACTAGTTTGGCCTACATAGCGACTTTGGCAGGTCACACACGTAAATTTATAAATAGTGGAGGATCGCAAGCATATAGAACTAACATTCCTATTTCTAAATTTGACGTTATTGTTCACTTTTCTAAAAAATAAAATTAGCAGGGCAAAGAAACGGCGAGGAGACTCTTAATTCTCGTGTGGTTTTTATTAAAGTAAACGCTATCTCTCACAAAAAGGCTTCTTGAAAATTCTCTTTTTAGAGAAATGGATGGTCGCCCAGTAGTGTGAGTGGCGCTCCTGTAGAGGGTTGAGGAACTTCAGGAGGCTTTTCTAGCTGATTAAGGAATTCTTACTATTGCCCTTATCTAACCGCATTGATATGGGCGTTAGTGTTTCACGGCTTATGGCAAAATATCGCTTCGCTTCAAGGCAGGAATTGCTGCAAGACAACAACTCGGGTCTTTCGACACCCAGTACTGAAAGAACACTGCCGGGAATTGCATAGCATGAACATATGGAGTGGCACCCAAGTGGTACCCAATCTATGAGACTACCTCGAACTACCTCTTAAACAGCAGGGGTGACATCCACGTAATCTGGCCGAAATACACAATTCCTTAATGCAACAGTGCCTGAAAATTCATGATCCCAACATTTATTTCCGCAATTAGTTCATAACACGTCGAATCGCAGCTGGCATCCAAGATTGTGTGGAGATATTACACGCTATTAGGTAAGCTTCCATCCCAGGTGGCTATTTTTTTCTGGTCCGATGAGCTTATATATGCTAGAAAATTTACATATCGGTTTGGATAGAATAGTGCATTGGACTGAAATGTGGCTGGTGAGATTTAACATAGATAAGCGTAAGGGAATACACGTAGGTAAACAAACCTTTCTGCAGGTGTACAACATGGGCTATCATCATCGATATGCTGATACTACATATTTTAAAGAATTTAGGTGTCTTAATTTTGTAGTTAAATCAAAAAGATATTACCATTTCGTAATATAAAGCGTTTGTTAGACCTCATTTATAGATAGTTTATTTTTGGTCTCATATGCAAACGGCCATAGCATCTTCAGAGTATGTTCAGCGTAGACTGACAAAATTATTCCGTAAACTAAATCTACTAAATGGCTACTGATGAACAGTAGAAGTTGCTTTTTTATTTAGATAGTTAAGCGGCAAATGGAGATAATGAATTCCAAATTGTCAAGGTGATTTAACATTGCGATAACCCAGAAAAATTTCTCGTCTAGGATTACTCAAATATAGAATAAGTTACCGTCGCACGTAGTTAAAAGAATTACACTCAGCATGTTTAATAAAATAGATAAATAGTATTTCAACATATGTATAAACTTATTAAAGATACAAAATGCGCATAGCTTATACTCAATCTATATATTTTACCAGTGAGTATAATCCTCTCCCCCTCTTGTTTTTTTATTGATTTTGAGTTGATCTTAGATGCTATACTGGTCTGAAATTCTGATCTGGAAGGGTATAAACTTACGATATTCACTCACCATATATATATAAACCTTGAATTGGTGCTCTATCCGTTATTACTGCGTACCCAAGCCATGTTCCTGGCTACTCTAACGTGCAACCAGATGCATTCTCTCGCATTTCAGCAATTTGGGGCACACAACTCTATCAAACATCGCCCCTCGTCCACGAGACTGGTAGCCATCTGAAGAAGCAGATGGGTACTAGTCAACTTAACTTTTGAGAAAGTGAATTGTAGGACAAGTTTTCTAGATGTATCCTGATCAACCTTTCTTTGCCTGACTGTTCTCACCTGTTCAGTCCTATCACCTACCATTTGTATGTTTGCGACCAAATTCATGGCCTGTTCCAACGTTAGTTATCGAGTTACTCGCAATCTCATAGCAGGTATTTCTGTATAGCCAAGTATGAACGCCGCATAGACAAATGGACTCACGTCTGCCTTTCTTGCAGAAAAAGTTAACGTCCATCATCACACAAAAGATCCTCTGGCACCATTTCATCTGCTTACGTCGTGTTTTGAAGCTATTCTTGTTGATATTCTTGGTTCTCTTCCTCTCTCCTCACTTTTTTAAACATTATGAACTATTTTTCTCATCGTCAATAGTTTTTTCGATTCATAAGATTCGAACATCAATCATTACTCGATCAATTAATTTAGGTCTGCTTTCGCTATTTGGTCTCTCCTGTACGATCCTAACACATGGTGGGAGCCAAATTTAATCCCACCAATGCCAATTGCTCATCTCTATTATCTACTCCCGTTGTATGCGTAACATTTATTATCATCAAATACAATACTGCATCGAACGGTTCCACCTTCAACTCAAGTCATCATTCTTCTCCACTCACGCGTTCATTACATGGGTAGACAAGCTGTCGTTGATCCTGACTGGATTCCGTTCCTCTCAGATATAAGACCTTTCACGCTCGGCTGCAGAGCTGATCAATTCTTTTCTTCACCTGGCCATCCCTTGCCCTCGACTCTTGGCTAATATACATATGTTCATAATTTTCCATGGACGATTGCTAAAGTTTCCCCTACCAACCCCAAAGTGCATGGTAATCAGGTTGCCTTTGTGCCAAAGGAGGTGACATTCTTTTCGCAGTGACAGCTTGTTCTCCGTTACAACTTGTTTATAACAAACCATTTCTACAAATTTACCATAAGCCAAAGCTCCATTTAGCGTGGCACTAAACGAGATACTGTCTTTCTGGACAGACTAAGCCAGATTTTGTAGATTCCTTTCACTCTTATCTTATTGTCCATTCGTTGATATTCCAGATATCACTTTTGATATTCACCTAATATCAAATACCTTTTCGCCCACTCCGAACTCTACGCCTATCGACGATCGAGTGCTGCTGCTTACTCCTATTTTGCACACATCACGTCTTTTGTCACCATCGCTAGTCCCTCGACAAGACCCGTCAGCTGCCAGACAATTGGCTTACCCTTCTTTAGAAATAGACACAGAGAATTACAAGACATCGCCCTTTACTCAATATGACATTTCCCATCCCTGTACGATTGCCCTGATGACGAAAGTGTCGCACCTTCGCCTAGCACTGGTTGTTCTTTGTCGTGCCGTTCTTCGATGTCTATCAGATCCTCCTTTCTCGGAAATAGGTCTGTTCTGTTAGTCACGTGGCTTGCCAGATAAGACCAATAATAATGTTCACCTTAACAAGTAGGAGTAGGGTTTCTCTTAATTTTGAAGGTGGGATATTTTCTGGGGCGGGGGAGGGTGGCGATGTAGCGCGTTAATCGTGCTAAATGCTACATTGACTTGTGCCTGAGCCTCAGCCCGCTTCCAGGACGCGAGGAAACTCTTATCCTGCAAGAAGGGAGGAAATTAGTCTTCTCATTGCATTTAGTGGATCATTAAATTAAACATGATTATTTCCTCTGATGTATTCTAGAAGTATTTTTTGTCATACTGATTACATTTATGAAATTACAAAATTAAATCTCATAATTTCGCAGTTGTATTCCCACATGTACATAATGTATAATATCTGATCTATAGCTCTTTTGTCTGAATTAATCACGCGATTCCTTGTTACTGTAACTCGAAAACTTTTGTCAATTGTAGGATGGGCAAACTTGCTGCAACTGACATCTTGAGGATTGCGTACCCTTCCAGCCCAGACACCCTAGTTTCGTGTCATCCTGGCACCAATGCCCGCAAGAGGATTTGTGGGTATACATACTAGGGGCGACAATAAGTTTTGCAATTCGGATATAAGGAAACGAGATATGAGGAAAAGTGTTTTATTATTTTTCAATATAACTACCCTCGACTTCAATGCACTTGCGCCACTTGTCCCTGAGGCTTCGAATTCCTGACAACCAGAAATCTCCCGACTGCTGTTTAATCCACTCCTAAATGGCGAGCTGGACATCTTAATCGTTCCCAAACCAGCGTCCACACAGTGCAGCCTTGAGCTGGCGGAATAAAAAGTAGTCGCTAGGGTCTATATCTGGACTGTAGGGGGGATGGTTGAGCTCCTCGAATCCGCACTCGCGCAGGGCAGCTTGTACAACTCTGGCCTTGTGGACTTTGACGACGTTGAAGTCGATCATGGGGCATGAGGTTTCTAGGGACCCCACGGGCAGAGACCTTGGTCATGGCCAAATTGTCGTGGATGATGTTGATAACACTTCCATGTGTTATTCCAAGTTCTCGCTCGATTTCTTCGACCTTCACCCGTCGATTTTCGAGGTTCATCCTCTCCACACGGGCCACATTGTCCTCGTTGGTCACGTCTGACGGGCGTCCTGGACGGGGGTCATCTTCAAGGGACTCACGATCATGGTGGAACTCCCTATTCCAGCGAGCAATGGTTGCATAGGAAGGGGCGGTGTCGGTGTACACTGCAACCATGCGTTCATGGATCTCTTTTGCATTCTTGCCTTCCTTGGTCAAAAATTTGATCACTGCGCGGTGCTCAACCTTTTCCATTGTTGAAAAATTTGTGACTGACGATCTGTGATCAGCTACTGCTTCTTAAATAGACAAGGCAGGAGCGTGCGGCTGCAGGTCCTGACTTGTCATAACTTGTCCTAACACCCCCACAAACAGCCATCCCCCTTCCTCTGTTTTGCCCTACCGATTCGCAAAACTTATTGAGCGCCCCTCGTATATGCATCTTCCAAACAATTTCACTTCCTCTATCTTCAATTGCTATACGGAGTCTATCCTTATAAAATTTCTTACAGTTTTACTCGTTTGTTATCACTTTAGAAAAAATACCTAAATGAGTAAAGATAGGTAATTCTCATTTTTACCTTTAAGAACCTTTAGTTAACTAACCATATATATATATATATATATATATATATATATATATATATATATATAATATATATATGGGTAAAATTCACGAGAGGTAACACGTGAATAAGTATAAATATTTGGTTATACCACGTAGGAAAAAAGAAAGATTGATTGGAGTTAGCACTTTCGTTATTTTAACATTTTTTATGACCTCTAATAAGTTTGATTTGAGCAAGAAAGCTAGGACTGGATCTAAGGAAAACAAACCGGGGCTAATATTTACATTTCTCTCCTTTGTGCTGGAGATTAGGAACGATTTAAAGATATTTCTGCTAATAAAATCATTTCTATGCATCATGGTATCTGATTTTGACGAGTTAATCTTGGGACACATCTTAAGCCTGCAGCTTTTCCCAAAAAATGCTTCGGGGAAATTTAATTGACAGAACCAATGAATTAATAAATAAAAGCAAACCATCGAGGTCAAAATCTTCCTTTAGAATTCCCAGGACATTGTCTACATAGCGGTACCAAACAATTCGAGTAGACCAAACCGATGGAATCATTCTCGTTTCAAAATATTCCATTTATAAATTTGATAATAAGGGAGATAAGGGATTACCCATAGCCATGCCAAACACTTGTTCGTAGAACTTGCCATTGAGACTAAATTTACATTTTTTTAATGTATAAACAAACGAGTTGAATGATCGAGTTGGACGGTAAAGGCAAATCAGAAGAATTAAGAATACCAGCTAGGAAATCCAATAAGGCATTAAAGGGCACTTTAGTGAATAATGAGGTAACATCGAAAATAACTAATCTCAGGTCTGATGTTACATTCATAGTGTCTAACTTATTGCAAAGATCAACTGAATTTTTTTATATGTGAGGGTGATATGGATCCTAAGATCGGAGAGAATAAATTTACTTAATAATTTGAGAGTTTATATTGGATTGCCTGGTTTATAGGTTTTTATTAGGCCATACAAATAAGGAAATGATGAACCACTAGAAGAGACTGAGTCAATAATTGATGTGTTTTTTCAATATTTTTTAGGTCTCTATTAAAATTCTTAATTACATCATCTAAGGGGTCACTTCTTAACGGTACGTATGTAGTAGTATCAAATAACAAAGTGGTAGTATCTAAGGGATATGCAAAGATTCTGTCCATTTGTGCTACCTCATCTACTTCGCCATTGACAAAATTCCCAAATGAATTCAAAATTTTCTTCGGATTATTTTGCAACTTTGAGACTTATCAAATTTTATGATAAAAATATTACAAATCTGTGCAAAATTCCTCTTCTATGCAGGTAGGTATTAATGTTTCTTAACCTTGAGTCGAAGTAAATAAACAAACCATATTTTTGTATAAACCCGACAAAAAGAATTATTCATAAAGTTCCTGGATTCCAAAGGAAGAGACCAATAAACTCATATTCACGAGGAAATCAAATCAGACTTGATCTCGTATTGGTGGAGACGGAGATAAAAAGAAGTTCGTCTGAACTCCCCACCCCCCAATTCTTTATTACTTAAACTCAATGATTTGCAAAGGATAATCTTAGCTGAACTATAAATCGGTGTATTTTTCTAAATTGTCTTATTTAGATTCATTAAGATCGACAGGTGGGTTTAAAAATTGAATTATGCAAATCAAAAAACAAAACATTAATAAAAATGTGTTGAACGCAATTAACATATAATAGCTCAAATTATGAATAATTCTACTATTACAATAAATCAAGTTCAAAATGACGTCTTTTAGTCTAAAATATATTCCGAATCAATGAGCAAAGCTCGAATATAATCAATTCCTCTCATATTGCCCGCAAAGACGCAAGTCGCCCTTCTGCTACCATTCTTCCTAATGACATCGTTTCTAAAGGCAGGAAAATAAGACTACTAAGCATGGTATTTGATATCTAAAAGGTCTTATGATTGACAATACAAATCTTTTTTTTCTTTTTACCAATCCTGTTTTGATACCCTGAACTCCGTACTCTCGTTAAATTAAACGTCTTTTTTCTACTTACAGTCATGGCCAAATATTTTGAGACATATATATATATATATATATATATATATATATATATATATATATATATATATTCTTTTTTTAAAATTTACGTGATAGGAATAAATATTATAACATTTAAACTATTGCAGTTTTATTAAAAAGTCAGCATTTCAAAAATAATGGACAAACAGTACATTTCTTTGCTGAATCCAAAATCGCGCTCTAGTCCCCGATCCTGTAGGTATAAGAAGTGAGTTTGAGTCTCTGGGGCATTGCTATTCGATCAAAAGGTGAAAATGATGACATATATGGGTTAAATGAATGATTTTATGTAATTATAATCTATTTTGTAATATTTTCTCGTAAAAATAAATGTTAGAATCTTTCTTTCAATTCCAGAAATGGTTTTTCCAAAAGAAAAAGCATGCAACCATTGGGTTAAAGTGATTTAAAATGCAAAGAGATAATTTCTAGGAGCACCATCTTTAGGGTCATTAATTACTTTAAAAGGTCTCCTGGACGCCAAAGAGCTTCAAATGAAAGCCAAGATCGCCTCTTGGTAAGGTCAAAGCTCAAAGATCGAGTTGCCTCCAATGCCAAGCTTGGTCACGATTACAAACGAGCTGGTGTTCACGCTTCAGCGCGTAAAGTGACGAGAAAACTCTTCAACTCTTCAAAGTCTAAAGTCGAGAAGGGCTGCGAATAAGCCTCGTATCAACAAGAAGAACATTACGGATAAGATCCACTTTTGTAGGAATTAGAAGAATGGACTGTTGAAGACGGGCAAAGTGATATTTTAGGATGAAGCTCCCTTCCGCTTATTGGCAGCTTCTGGAAGATCTTTCGTTATGAGAGGAAAGGGAAGAGTTTTCACGAGTCTTGTGTTCTGCCTACGAGAAACCATCAGGGACCCCTTTATGTCTTGGTCTGCTTCTCATCTAAGGGAACTGGGGCACTAACAATTTTGCCAATGAACTCAAAATGGTACCAAAACATGCTTTATCATCACCTTTTCTCAACAGCTCAGGACCACTTTGTGCATGTTAACTGCATTTTTCAGTATGGTGGGGCACTTTTTCACAAATCAAAAACAATAACCAAGTTCTTGCCTGAAAATAACTTCGAACTTTGGGGACCTTGGTCCGGGAATTCCCCCGATTTAAACCCAATCGAGAATTTGTGGACGATAATCAAACTGGCGGTTGATAAACAAAGGCCATCCAATTGCGAGCGGTTAAGGGTTCTTATTGAACAAAATTGGAGCAAAATCTTTCAAAAATGATCACAAATTTGGTCTTCAGCATGACAAAACGAATTGTAGCAGTAGTGAAGAACAAAGGACATCATTGTATATATTGACTGTCGGCAACACTTGACTGTATTTATTAATAAAATGAGTTTAGACTCTAAATCTTTGTATATTTTATTCTTAAAATTACGATACAAACATACTAAATCAAAATGCAACGTTCGATTAGTTCTATTAATCATCATCATCATCACTAACTCTATAATTTAAGAAAGTTTTTTTTTTGAGTAATTGAATAATAATTTCATTTTAGTTTAGTTATGACTTATGTTTTTTTATCAAAGTTATTTCTAATAATTCTTTTGTAATATAAAAAACAAAATGGTGAAGTTCAGAAATAAATATAAGTATCGAAATTTTGCGAATTTTTTGAAACCAAAAGAATTACAAATGGTGAAGTTCAGAAAATTTATTTTTATATATCTTCTTCTATAATTCTATATTTTAGCAACTTGATATTTTGAAAAGGGGGAAATTTAGTTCAGAGTTCCTTTAAAAATTATTATAATTAGCGAAGTTTTTTTATGTTTTAAATTTTAATCTTAGTAGTGAAGCGCAAGCTCCCCCCGTAGGGGGGCATGGCGAAGGCATTGCCTGTTTTTTATATGAAAAATATAATAGTCTAAAACCTTTGGCCATGACCCTAGTTTTGTATTTGTAGATGATAAATCTATGCAAAAATAAAATCCCTGTAAAGGACCGAGTACCTGATTGTGCGCGCAGTCATGTTGTCTACAAGTTTATTTGTTATGATTGTTCCTCCTCGTCATATATCGGCAGCTCTAAGCGATCGTTGGGGGTCTGTTTCTCTTCACATATGGGAAGTAGTCATACAACGGCTTTTGTTCTTTCTAAAAAAGAACATTTACCTATAAGGTATCACATAATAAAGTATAAGACGTACGTGCCAATAGAAAACTTTAAAATCATAGCTAGACATAAATGTCCATCAGACTCAGGGAGGCAGAATCAATATATTAGGATGGATCGAAAGTAATGTCCGACTTTACGGTAGATATTAAAAATGACAAAACTTATAACTATGGGGATATTTAATCATAAACATTACCACCATTGCTTATAAATGCCACGCTTGTAAAAATTCTTTAGTTTTGATGCAAAATATGGATACAACTCGTTTTCAACCTCTTCTCTCGATGTCAACCAAATGGTTATAGAAGCCCCTCAACAAGTCCTAATATGAAGGATCAAGCTCAGGAAAATGTGAGGATGAAGCAATATTTCCCCACCGAGCTCCTTCAAGAGATCTTTGGTCATTCGAACTGTGTGAGGACGGCCATTAACGTGATGGATGATAAAGAAGTTGATTGCAATAGAGATTAGAATAGACAATTTCTTCCATATCCCGCCATACACTCAATGTGATCTTTTGGGGGGATTAAGCCCTACTCTCGGTTGCCGAGAAATTCTGATTTATGAACGGCGGCGTTTAACGTTATGATAAAGGACCCAATTTATATCACCAGCAACGAGGCTTCCCCCAAATGGGGTCTGAATGTGTCGAGAAAGCAATGAATCACAGCAAGCAACACACTGTTGTAGATTCGCCGTGGAGAGTTCGTGCGGGACCCATTTTCCAATCATTGGAACATTTCCGAACCTTTTCAGTTGGCGTAGGACAGTAGTACGGGTTAGGTTAAATTATTTTGCGAATTCCATCACTGAGTGATCCAGGACATTGTTCATAATCTTCCAGGATACTTATGGTGCATCAGCACCATAAGTGTCCTGGGTGAATTTGGCCGCTGTACTTGGATTGTCACCTTTTATGAAACTCCTAAAGTACAACATGTCTAATGTGATCTTTAGATAGGGGAACATAGGAGTGAATACCGAAGAAGATTATGAACAATAGTTTTACAATTTGAAAACAAAGGTTTAATCATTGTAGCATTCCTAAACGATAACAATAGGCACTAATTTAATAAATACTATCTAAAACTTTATTCCAGAAAATGGGACATTATTTTCGTTCCAACCAGATATTTATCAAATCGCCAAAATCAACTTTGAATTCAAATATTTCGGCCGTTCCTCTTCTTGTTCTGTAAAAACCACAACCCACCAAACCATAGTCAACTTAAATTGTTCAAATAGTCATCAGTTAAAATATGTCATCGCTTAGTGTTAAGGTGTGTTCTTTATTATAGTTATCAAAACATTTGTATACCATCTAACTTTGTAATAATTATTTATTTAAAGTGTTCAATTATCCCATACAATGAATTAAATTTTAGCCTAATTTCAACTCTTGTAATTTCAAGCTAAATTTCTCATTTTTGTTAATTTTCTAATGAGTTGTCATATTTCCAGAAACCAGGAGATGGGCACACAAATTCGAAACGTAGTTACTATAAATAAATGGATTTGAACTGTAAATCTAAACTTAGAGAGCTTATATCATCCGATGTCTTGAAATTACGTTTCGACCTAAAACTCTTTTAAATCCTCATTGATTTTCTCCTATTTGCTAACTTTGCAGAAAGTGATCTCCAAGAATATTATGTTAAAATAAAAAAAATATATGTATGGCAAGAAACTGAATTCCTTAAGTTTAATCTTCACCTAAATTCTTTAAAGAAGAGAGCGCCATTTGGAATATCACTGATTATAATCTACCTCGGTGTGAAAAGTGCCTCCTTGCACTTGGCCCCAAATTTAAACTATCAATATTTAAGCTTAAGAAACCCTCTTTCTCCTTTCCTTTTGAGAGTATATGAGGTAATTTAAATGATCAATTTAAAATTAAATTATCTAACATGACTTATGATATTTTCAAAAGAGTTAAGAATATGAGGTTTAAATCTATAGCTTTCCTTAAAAAAAAATCTTTCTATACTAACGAAGTTATCGCGCCACATTATCGTAACTAGACCGGACCTAGGAAACGGGTAGGTATTATGAATCGTAATAACTATTTCCAAAAAGTTAGTTCATTCTAGCAGTTGCTTATAAATTCACTGAGATTTTATTAACCTATTAATAAATGTATTTGAAACTTGAAGAACAAATAAACCTATTCATATCATGTTTAAAGAAAGATAAATAATTAACTGATGCCCAAATTCCATAACTATTTTCTAGTGGCACCTTTCTGCGCAGTATTATTTTTTGGTTAAGATCGAAAAAGCTGAAATTCCGCTTCCACCAATTTTGGCCTCCTATAACTTACCCTCGTACCAATTAGGTAAATATCTTGTTTCTTTGTTCTCTATCTTTTCTAATAATCACTTTTTTATTTCAAATTCATATGATTTCCCAAAACCACTTTAAATCGTCATTTCATAGCAGATATGTTTTTGTCGTGTGTGGCTCTATATCTCATTATGTCGGTCCGTTTTGCTTTTTTTGTTATTTTGGTAATGACATTGTAACTATTCGGCCGATTCTAGCGAAATTTTAAACCCTTATGTTGCTTTACATTATCTTTCGAATGAATTAATTGCCAAGGTCTCCCAAGGTTAGCCCGGGAATTATTTTGTTTTGGTAATAACATCATAACTATTTGGCCGATTCTAACGAAATTGAAACCCTTATGTTGTTTTACATTCTCTTTCGAATAATATAATTGCCAAGGTCCTCCCAGGGTTAGTAAGGGGAATTATTGAATGTTTTGAAGGCCGTAAGGTCATAAATCAGAATAAGTGAGAGCACGCGACTTTGGTCAGCAGACCTTGTTTTTCTCAGGTTTGATGTTAAATCTATTCCACTAACATTCCAGCAGAAGAATCCATAAAGATAATTTTAGATAAGAATTTTACCAACAGTGAAACGTTTGCAGGACTTAGCAGAAATAGACATATCTTTATTCAACCTAATATTTGAAGGTACATATTTTACATTCAAAAATAAAACTTATAAACAAACTGATGGTGTCGCAATAAGATCACCTGTAACCCCTTATCGGCAGGTTTTTTAGGACTAATCTGGAATCTAAAGTGTTTCCAGAGTCTCCTTTTGCCTGTCGTCTCTGTTCTATATGTGTTTTGTTGACGACTTCTTTGCAGTTTCCAAAGTAAACCTCAAGCTCATATTTATATTTTTAAAAGTGGTAAAATTAGTACAGGTGAGAGATGGTGATAAATATAGTGTAGAAATGAGAAAGAAGTAAAATATTTTCAAAGTGATGGAGGGTGACGGAAAGTCAGACTAATCGCTGTTTATATATACGAGTATATTGCTTATTTTGTTTGGGGTTTATTTTTGTAATATTTAACGGTTATTGGCGTTCACGCCGTTATTATATTTGTTAGTACTACTTTTAGTTGGAGGCTTATTCTACTATTGTTTAGTTTATATCCTTTGGTTTTTTCCTTTTCTCTTTTGTCTTTCTTTTTGTAATTTTTTATTAGCTAGGGTTAGTCTCTCTTGATATATACATCGAGTGTCATATTTGGGGTTCCTGAGTTGTTTTCTTCATTTGCGTTGGGTCGTTAATAGTTCAGTGTATAATTCGTGTTCTTCACCTTGTTGCAGTTTGTAGGTAGTGCTAGGGAACCGAGCGTTCCCTTTCTCTCATATTTTTGTTCTACGAATGCGTTGTTAATTTCGCCTCTTACGTTGAGGGCATGTGGTGTTCAGACATCAGTAATAAGTAATTTAAAGATTATATCCCTGTTCGTACCAGCGAACGGCCTCATCCGTGCGAGCATTGTTATATGGAATAAAAGATTCAAAGAAGGGTGATGGTTGTATTTGCCTTTACCCAGAGAGTAGGTATTTTCATTACCATACTTGGAGATGCAACACTAGTGAAATGATTGAGGTACTGATATTAAACCAGTCAATTAAAGATATTGAAAAATAGAGGAAAAGATCCTTTTCATCGGAAAAGAGAGAGCAGAAATACCATTAGAGTTTTAAACTCTATTTGAAATTCCCAATCATGAGCTTCTCTAGCACAGAAATTGCATTGCCTAGACCAAACCTTTGTGTAATTATCATCTGGCTTCCTTCCCCTCCTATTTGCCCGCACGCCTTTGCTCCCAAAGCTTCCACAATGTCGGGGGGGTGGGGGGGTATGGATGCATTTTGTGGGTTGATTTTGACAGATATGGATGACTTTTGATAGGCCCTTGTGGCTTTTGTCATCCGGGAAATTATGTTATGTTATGTTAAATCTAAAAAAATGAGTACTTTCATGTATTTTATGATGTATTATAATGGGTTCACCTCAACCTATAAAATATTTTATTTAAGGTAGGGTTGCCATCTCTGTCAAATTTCAATAAAGGACAAATAAAAAAGAATATGTATGTATATACATAATTTTTAATTTCATTCCAATATATTCCCATATAATAAAACTAAAAATACTTCTTTATTAGTAAAAGATTTTTATTTTTTTAAATTATACTTATTCTGGCTTTTTGAGGACTTGAGTAATTGGGTGTCATCTTTTGTTTTTTTAGCAATTCTAGACAATTATCTTACAAGTTGAAGTATATGAAAAGTTCATTTTTCATTGGTTCTACACAGCATCTGTTTCTTTTGTTTCGCCATTTAGTTAACAAAAAAATATCAATCCTTTCACAATAAGCTGATGTTCTAGGAATTGAAAGCATAAATGAAAATATTTTTAAAATATTCACCCAATTGAAATCACCACTTTTTAAAATCAAGTTCCATTTGCTGGTTGTTCTTTTGCATCTTGTAAAAAGTTCAGAGCTTTGAATCGTGTCAAAGTTTCTTTAAATTAATATCACTTCATCAAAAAGGTCATCCATATTAAATTCAGATTTTCTTTTCGCTTCAACTCTTTAACAACTTCAAAAGATTTCTGGTATTTTGAGGAATGAATTGAATTTTCATCAAAGTTGGTGTTTTTTTTTCTAAATATGTAATTGCTGAAATAAAAAATAACTTAAAGTCTTCAATAATCTTTCGAGTCTCAGCAGTATGGAAATTTTTCATAAGTTAGTGAACATGATAGGCAACAAAAAATTCTTCAGCATATCGAGTTTTTAACTTATTTCTTAAATTAGCCAAAATAAGAAAACATCTGCAGCTGAAGTTTAATTTTTTCAATTCCTTCAAATGATAGTTTAAATATCTTCATTGTTTGTTGCGAGAACAACAAATAAATTTCAATAATTTGGGAATTTTAGTTGAATCATCATTAATTGGAAGTTTGAGTAATTGTTTAAAGCAATCAGTTAGTCTGCTTATGAAATAAAAATTTAAGTACGACTACAGAGATAGCCACCTAGCTTGTACATGCCGAAGAATTTTATTAAATTCTGTCTCCACAAATGAATGAAAATCTTTAAGAGTTTCGCCTCTCTTTACTGAAGTTGAAAAAAGGCCATAAATCTTTAGGACAATATTTTCTATGTCCACATCCAAGTCTCACAAAGCAAATTTTACTGCATTATTTAAAATGTGCGCATTGTAATTAGCTTTAACAACACCGTCATTCAGCGTGAGGATATTAGTATATAAAGAATGCTTTATTCCCAAATTGCAATTTGCGTTATCTGCACTAAAACAAAAAACTCTCTTCCAATCGAGTTAAAAATTCTCCATACTGTTTCTTCAAATATTTGAACATTCCATCTACACTTTCGTCAGCATTCTCGAAAATTCAATTATATAATTTACCGCACAAAAATCCATTTTAAAATATCGAACAAATACTGGGAACATTTTCAAGTTTTTGGTGATTTCCAGCATCAATTTGAAAACAAAAATACATATTTGGTTCATGTTGTTTTAAATCGTTCAAAACTACTTCTAAGGTATTTTTACCGATCGTATCTGTAACGATTGCCTCTGATTTAGTCCGGCCACTCGATTTTTTTTGCTGTTAATTTTGAATTCAGGTAAAGTTTTGAATTTAAATTCAAAATACAATCCAGTGAGTTGTAGGAATGATTTTGTTTAACTGCATAAAATATTTGAGCTATTTTCCAAGTAAATATAATATCTTCTTCAGAATTTGGTTTAGCGATAAATTTATCAATTACAAAACTTGAAGATAAAACTGATTTTTTTTTACTCTAATTTTTATGCTGTTATTGCTAAAACACCCATGTAGCCAATTATAAAAACACTTTGGCAAATAATACACTTTACTTCTTGTGGATTATTAGTTGCCGCCAACCATTTATAATCTACCTACGAGTACATAAGAACATGGGAAATTGATGCAGCAAGAAAAGACCACAAAGAACCAGTTATCAACAAGCCAAAACCCAACCATCCCACACAAAATATATTTATATACGAGGGGTGGTCAATAAGTTTTGCAATTAGGATATAAGGAAACGAGATATAAGGAAAAGTGTTTTATTATTTTTCAATATAACTACCCTCCACCTCAATGCACTTGCGCCACTTGTCCCTGAGGCTACGAATTCCCGACAACCAGAAATCTCCCGACTGCTGTTCAATCCACTCCTGGACGGCGAGCTGGACATCTTCATCTTCCCCAAACTGGCGTCCACGCAGTGCAGCCTTGAGCTGGTGGAATAAAAAGTAGTCGCTAGGGGCCAGATCTGGACTCTAGGGGACATGGTTTAGCTCCTCGAATCCGCACTCACACAGGGCAGCTTGTGCAACTCTGGCCTTGTGGACTTTGACGACGTTGAAGTCGATCATGGGACATGAGGTTTCTAGGGACCCCACGGGCAGAGACCTTGGTCATGGCCAAATTGTCGTGGATGATGTTGATAACACTTCCATGTGTTATTCCAAGTTCTCGCTCGATTTCTTCGACCTTCACCCGTCGATTTTCGAGGATCATCCTCTCCACCCGGGCCACATTGTCCTCGTTGGTCACGTCTGACTGGCGTCCTGGAAGGGGGTCATCTTCAAGGGACTCACAACCATGACGGAACTCCCTATTCCAGTAAGCAATGGTTGCATAGGAAGGGGCAGTGTTGGTGTACACTGAAACTATGCGTTCATGGATCTCTTTTGCATTCTTGCCTTCCTTGGTCAAAGATTTAATCACTGCGCGGTGCTCAACATTCTCCATTGTTGAAAGATTTGTGACTGACGATCTGCGATCAGCTACTGCTTCTTAAATAGACAAGGCAGGAGCGTGCGGCTGCAAGTCCTGACTTGTCATAACTTGTCCTAACACCCCCACAAACAGCTATCCCCCTTCCTCTGTTTTGCCCTACCAATTCGCAAAACTTATTGACCGCCCCTCGTATATATATATATATATATATATATATATATATATATATATATATATATATATATATATATATATATATATATATATATATATATATACATATATATATATATATATATATATATATATATATATATATGAAAAGTAATGAGCTGGTTAATATAGTCGAAAGTGCTTGGATTCATTTTTTCATTTTCCTGTGGGTTAATTTTCATATTATTGCTTTCCTCCCAATACATAATGGATTTGTTATCATACAACCTTAAATTAGTATACATCCATTCATTATGAATGACATGTCATTTGCATGCAACTCTAGCATATATATACATGCTTAATACGAGTATATATCCATATTGCCTATCCTTCAATATCTTGTCCAATTCTGTCTTAAACCCAGAATGAGTCGAACAATTAACCAGTTCTGGAGTCAAATCATCCCAAGCATCAACCACCCTATTGCTAAAAAACAATTTGCCTACATCTGTCCTATCAAATTGGCTCTTAATTTTTAATTGGTGTTCTCGAGTAACACCTCAAGTGTCACTCAAAAAGCCTTCAGGATTAATTTGCTCCAAACCTGAAAAATATTTAAACTCTTGAATCAGACCGCCCTCCCGCCCTCAGCATTCCCTTCTTAGTCGAAAAAATATCCCGTTTTTGTAATCTGGTCTCATAGCTTAATTTTTGGAACCAAGATATAAACTCAGTACTCTTGGCTGCACCACCTCCAACATTTCTACCTCTTGCTGATAATGAGGTGCCAATGCTTGGCTAACAGTACTCAATATGTGGTCTCACATAGGCCTTATACAGCTTTGTAATCACTTCGTTGCTTTTATAGCTGACAGTTCTCAGAATTGTGCCCAGCATTCTATTTTTTGGCCTGTTCCGTGCTTCTAACATTACCTGGAACTTTTAAAACATTATTAATAATTACTTCTAAGTCATTCTCTTGAGGGATACATCTCAAACAAAATCATTATTATTCTTACCAATATGCATTGTCTTACAATTTTTAAAATTGAATTCCATCTTCCACTTATGACTTATCGGCCCATGACATCAGCTATTTCAAGTCTCTCTGTAACTGTATACACCCTTCACCATCACAATCGTTTCATCGATAGCCTCAGTCATCCTCTGTATTTTGTCAAAATATATATTTAATATAAAAATACAAGGGCTTATATCACCTACTTACAATTAAACAATCCTGGTACTCACCAGGTTACCAAAGTAAATTATCATGATTTTCAAAATAAAGGACATTTGGCGTCTTTTCCAAACTAAAAAAAGGACAAGGCCAGGAAGGCAAAATAAAGGACAAGGAAAGGAAAGCAAAATAAAGGACTGTCTTTTCTAATAAAGAACGATTGGCAACCCTACTTAAAGGTGCCCGAATGAACAAAGGTAGTCTAAAGATCGCTTATTCCCTACACTATATCTCTTTTTTTTGGAAATGTCCGGATGAACAATGTGGTCAAATGACTGGGTTTTGTTGGGGTTTATTCTTTATTCTGTTTCGATATGTGCAAGCGTTGCAACTAAGGTTAATAACATGCAAATACTCAAAAGAAATGATGAGCGCCAGAAAATTATTGCCAGACCCCTTAAAAATTTGAGGAAGTTTCATACGTGATACTGTTATTCATGTATCTCACCTTCCTATAGTTTTATATTTGGCTTGCTGTGTAATTAGAAAATTTTAGACAAATACAGACCGTCAATATCATAAAATACCATTTTTTTTAACTTAAAAGAGTGAACAGCCCTAATCATATTCTACCAATTTAGTGTGATTTTGTAAACTGTTTATTACTTTCTCAGTAATTATTTTATTTTTACCGTTAACTCTGAAGGGGGATAGGGGACCAAAGATATGAGATTGCTATATTCCGTGCTTGGCTGGTCTTACCGAAGGCTTGTGATCGAGAAGGGACTGAGAGGAATCACGTAAAAAAAAATTGTTTAATTATAACGAACCAAAACTAGCACGATAAAAGTGAGGCTCGCGTTACGATTGCGGTCAGGGAAAATTTCACTACCGGTCAGGAAAGCGAGTGTTACGAGAACAAGACTTAAGCGGGACCATGGGGGCTCCGCTACGCTAAACGAACGGTAATTAGTTCTTTATTAAGTGTGAATGAATCTCCTCTTAAATTCTCCATTTTCGTCTATAAATCGTATAGGAGGCGTAGTCACTTTCCGTCACTGGGACCAGGATCCTTTTAGCTACGCCCATTCGGAAGGATTTTCTTCTCCTGACGCTAATGAGCTTATAGCACTTCCCATTTTAACTTCTTTGATATAATTTTGTCATAGCTGAAAAGCCACCAGCTCTCTCAGCTTAATTCCATTTCCAGACGAGAAATGTTCGTTTTATTACTCTGTCGCCGAAATTTTTATTGATATCTGTATTCACGGTTTTCCATTTTAATTCTTGACAGTTTACAATATATATATATATATATATATATATATATATATATATATATATATATATATATATATATATATATATATCCACGAGGAAATTTGTTGCAATTCTTCCTATTCCGGCGAGGCATTTTGCTGGTGCAATTTTAGTGCCGAGGCCATGCCTCCACAGAACTCCTCTCCTGGTAAAGGATTTTAGAAAAATAACTAGACAAACAAGTACATTTTTAACCTAGGCACAGGGCAATAACATTAGCATCACTTATACATGGATAAAACTGTGCTCAGAGAGGGTCTGTACAACCTACCCCCACCCCCCCCAAAATACATGAAATAACGCTAAGTTGTGTCTATAATTATTACATTGCTTAAAGTTAGAAAGCAATATATTTATAGGGTGCGGGAGAACCGATTGAGCAGTTTTGAGAAGTCAATGCTCGGGGGGGGGGAGAAGGGGGTAGGGAGGTGCACGTGGTTTTGCTCTGCTCCGTAGACATCCCCATTTCAGTAGCAAACATGGTGTGGACGGGAGCCCATCGCGGCTTTGCCGTGCGCGCGTATTTTGAGAACCATCAATCTGTGATTGCGATGCAAAGAGATTTTCGGTGACATTTGAATATTCTGCGCAACGATGCCGTTCCTCAGGTGAACACAATTCGTTCCTGGGTTAGGCAGTTGGAGGCAACTGGTGGCATACTAAGAAGAGATACACATGACCGACGCAGGTCCATCAGAACACCATAAAATGTGGAGATGGTGAGAGCAGCGATAGTGCAGTCGCCGAAACGTTCTGCTCGAAGGCATGCTGTTGCTTTGGGAATTTCCGACCATACTTTGAGGATGATTCTGCATATGGATTTGAATTTCCATCCCTACAAAATAATGATGGCTCAAGAATTGAACAAAGCAGATTTGGCCAACCGCCCAAATCTGTGTGAAAACATGCTTACACAAATCGCTCCCTAGGCAGCTGTCTTCAGTAGCGATGAGGCACATTTTCACCCCTGTAGGGCTGTGAATAAGCAAAATTTCCGTTACTGGGCTGAAAATAACCACCGAATTATCCAGGAAATACCGCTATATTTCCCTAAACTAACGGTGTGGTGTGCCATATCACAATTTGGCATGATAGGCCCGTACTTCTTCGAGGAGGAAGGAATGACCGCGACCGTGAATTCCGAACGTTATGTCTCAATGTTGCACAATTTTCTGCAGCACAGAATGGAGGAAATTGCTGAAGATGAGGGATCGGGGGACGTGTGGTTCTAGCAGGATGGGGCTACAGCTCACACAGCCCGAAATTCACTTAATGTTTTGAGACGAATGTTTTCCGGACTTCTGGTGTCTCTGAGGAATAATTTAGGGTGGCCTGCGCGGTCACCTGATTTGAACATTTGTGACTTCTTTCTTTGGGGATATCTGAAGGAAAAAGGTGTTTAAACGTCGCCCTTACACCCACCACAGCTAAGGGAGCAGATTATTGAAGAAGTTAACGCATACCCCACAGTATGTGCGAACGTGCTGTACGAAACTTCAGAGATCGATTCCAACAGGGACCTAGGGACTATAAATGGTATGTATTGCTAACCTCGAGTATAATAACATTTCTTCTCTGTATACCCTACCCTTACTTTTTTCTAACTCCTTAAAACTGCTCAATCGGTTCTGCCGCACCATGAATATTTATGCCTCATTAACATACAAATTCTAAGGTACATAAAACAAATAACATGGATCAGCGAGGCTTGTATATGAATTTATGCCTCTTATGATATACAAGAGGGGCGATCTATTTATGATTATACAATGTTCAATAATAATAATACAAATTGTCCCTGGAAAACGAGATTCTTCTCCTGGAGCTCGTGACCTTTCTCGGCTGCTTGTTTTCTTCTCCGGTTCTCGCTGTGGTGTCTTGCATGTTTGCAGAGGTCGCATCTTCTCCTGACGCAGGTTCTCCACGCGGCAAACTGCGACTGGTCCTCATGTGCCCATCCTGTGTCCTTGTGAGACGCTGATTACCCGGCACGTCATCATTGCGTAAGGTGGGAAATTTCTCCGGTTTTAATCGGTCTATTGAGACAGTGTCCCTTCTTCCATCTTGGTATTCCAGCTTGAATACCTTGCTGCTACGCTCGAGCACCGGAAAAGGGCCAACATATGGGGCTTCGAGTAGTTTGTGAACGCGGTCTATCCGGACCCAAACATGCGTCGCATTCTGCAGGTCTCAGGGCACGAAAGGCTTAGGCACTGAGTGCAGGTGTCCTAAATATACTCTCGTGATATCGATATGTGCCATTGACGCTGCCTGCTCTTTAATAAACTAAGCATCCGATTTCGATGAGGTCGACGAGACTAAAGGTTTTGGGCACAATAATGTGCTGCCCGTTACTGCCGTGAAAATGGAGAATCCCAACTCGTGGGCAAAGCACGAATGCCCAGGAGGATTATTGGCAGTGCCAACAGCCAGCCTTGTCGAAGGGCCATTATGGAGCCTTTGAAGGTCCTGTTGGTCCTTTCCACCATCCCGTTCTTAGACGATCTGCATGATGTAGTGCGGAGCCGATAAAAACCAACAAGGGCTGACAATTCTTTGAATAGCTCGGATTCGAACTGGGCACCTCTGTTGGTTAGAACATAGATCGGGACACCAAATCTGGACATCCACCCGCCTAGGAAGGCCAAAGCAACCGTTATGGCACTTATGTCCAGGGTCGGTATTGCTTCTATCCATCTTGAGGCTTGGTCGATACATGAAAGTAAATATCGCCGGTGCGAGGGAAAGGATTAACCCAAAAGTGTGTATGGTGGGAGCGGTCCGACTATATCAATATGCGCAATTTCGACATTGTGGGCAACTGAGTGTGGTGACGGCGTAGATGGCTGAGCGGGAGCTGATCCGTACAGAGTCCCATCTTCCTCCAGAATGGCCCTACAGTCGATGGGGGGGGGGTATGTTCTGAAGGTCATTTATGATCAGGGCTACCGCAAGTTTCCCAGATAATTTAACATTTGACGCAAGTGGATTCCCGCAATTCCCTCGATCTTGCCAACTCCGCAGGGATTAATGAGACACTTGCACCTGTGTCAATTAATACTTTGCGTTTTTTATTTTTATCATACATTTTCGCGGCGACGGTGAAAACTAATGGCATACCAGTGGCCGCGCCCTCTAAGGCATGCCTGACTAGTTTTCCAGTGGGACTGGCGAAGATGGCCTGGAGGAGGGTTTCATTTGAAAGCGTTCTCCTCTTTTTGGCCAACCGTACCAGGGCTTACAACACTAGGCCTCCTCGCCATGGGCGGCCGCAGAAAAAAATGCAGTGGGGGGGGGGGGGAGGATATGGAGATGTGTCGTGTCGTGAGCATTGGCTGTGTTCATGGCAGTCCGCAGGGGGGCAAGGATGGGCAGTTGCCCCCCTAGAATTTATGGAAAATAAAAAAAAATGTATAGAAAATACAAAATGAATAAAATACCATGGCCATTGTTCATCTGTTTAATCAGTTTTCCATTATTCAAGTATTATTATTACTACTACGTGAACAGGAAATGGAGTCGTCGGGGCTCTCTTCCAAACTTGTCAATGACCCTGTTCTACTGAACAGGGTCATTGACAAGTTCTGGCTGTTCACTTTTTCACGGTGGACACTGAGCACACAGAGGCCGGACAAACGTTGATCGGTCATTGTTGACCTTAACCAGGTCTTCACTCTGCGCATTGTGCTAAAAGACCTCTCCACTGTACATGTTGTTGCAGGCAGAGTCAGTGTGATGAGGGTAGCCTTGCGCACAGCAGGGAACAGAGTGGTCTCCTTCAACAGCTCAATCATACCCAGAGTGAGAAAGTTGTCATCCAGTGGGCCCTTATGTTTCTGTACGTCATACCACGATTGTGCTTCTTCAACAAGATTCTCAATTTCGTATATTTCTTTGATAGATAAAACGATGGTCTTAAATCCACCTCTTTCTATTTTCTGGCGTGCGCATCGTCGAGGCATAGTCAATTCTATACCAAGTTCTCCTGACAATATTTTCACCTCAGGGATGACATCTTCTGAAAACACACGATCCGCTTCATCTCGGTGATCTCGGAAAGCTTTCATTAACAAGTCAATGTGATCTCGGACTCCCATCATGTCCATCTCGACTGCCTATAGCTGTTGGGTCACTGGCTCCAACATCGCTGAGTATTTCGCTATAATTTTGAGACAAATGAGGAACACTGTGGTACCTGCTGCACTCCTTAGCTGATGTACCATCTGACGGGTACACTGTGACTCATGTTGGCTTACCTCCAGTTGCTCCAGTTTTGCATAGATATCACAAAAGTTCTCTGAAAAGACGTGGATGCTTTCGTACTTTGCGCTCCATTTATTGTCACACAACAAAGGTAGATTTCGAATCAGCCTTCTGCGCTTGGGACTGTTATAAAAAAATTTATGATAGATTTCACAGTTCCAGTTGTATTCCGAATATCTGAGACTTAATTCAGAACATGAACCACCAAATTAAGTCGATGTGAAGAGCAGTGCACGAAAACGGCTTTGGGATAAGTGTTCCTGATACGGACCTGTGCACCATTGTCTTTTCCTACCATGGTTGAGCATCCATCGTAGCCTTGACCATGAAGCTTGTTGAGGTCAAGACCAATTCTTTTTGCTTGGTTGATGATAGTATCTGCAATTGTTGCAGCGTCCATCATGTCCAGTGGAACAAATCCAAGGAATTCTTTGCGTATGATGGCTGAATCATTCCGTTTCTCCCTGCAGCTTAACAAATTGTACGCCAATGGACAGTTGTTCGGTGCCTGATATGTCAACAGTTTCCTCAGCATTGATCGAGAATCCATTTGATTTATTTGCAGCCTTCACATTATCTTTTCTTGTCACTTATTCGGAGAGAAGTATCAGCTCGTTCTGTACACTAACTGATGTGTACCTCGCATTTTTACTGGCGCTCTCCATGTTATCCTTCAAGACCGCGTCCCCTGCTTCTATCCTGAATTGCTGTAGGTCACAGAGGTTTCCCGATATACTTTCCTTTCCTCTGAAATCAATGTCATGACTGCAGCAGAACAGAATACTAGATTGGATAGGGAAAAGTTCCTCATGATTTTGAGTGACTGCTTGGTTGACTGCTTAGTTGACTGTTCGGTTCATCTGGCTTACGATGGTCAACTCTGGGTTTTTCACAGTGGTGAGGAAATTGTTGGCATCTTGTAGTTCACCTTTGTGCCAGGATGAAAGCATGTGCTTCCTCGCGTGCTCATTGAAGTCTTTGTATTTGATAAAAGGAGTCACGATGAAAGCACTCATTAGATCTCGGTGCACTGGTTGAGGAAACAGCATACAGTATTTGCACAGAGCACCTTTCAAGTGACTTGAGTAAGACAACGATGGAGAATATTGGTTTATCCACGGGTCACGGAAACAACGGGAGCCCTTTGAATCTTTCTTATAGTTGTAATCTGTTGGTGAGGGGACATATGCATGTGTTCATCAGGAAATCATATCTTCTATCATTGGTCAAATTTTATTCGTTGTTGACATATAATCCGATATCCAGAGGATGATGCAAGTCATTGGCCACTGTAGCAAGTGGTGTATGGGGTGGCATCTGATTGGTTGCTGTGAGTAACTGGTCATCATATTCTCCTCTACGCTGCTCTGCTGGTTCATCATGCGTCTCCGATGTGCCTGGGGTATCTTGATTGTCGTCCGAGTAATCAGATTTACCATTTTTGAAGAACCTCTTGATATCCATTTCACAATCCTAAGAATAAATGAAATATATAATATTATATATTAAATTATCCATATAAAAATTATTTTTAAGTATCTTAGATGTCTTATCATTAGGATATCCAAACATATAGTAACTATTACATGTAAAAACAAAACTACAGTACTATTAATTTAATAGTATTAATAGTATAATAATTTTATAGTTTAATAATTTATACCTAATAATTTAATAGTATTAAATGTAAAAACAAAAAACGGAAAGAACGACTGCTATCAAATAAAAAAAATGACGGCTATCAAATGCTAACCGCCTATATTTCCCACATATTTCCTATATTTCACTTATTCATGAATTCCAGGTAGGGGAACAAATGCCCCTCATTGCCCCCCATCCCTCCTCCCTACGGACGCCCATGCTCCTCGCCAAAGTACATGTGCGAGAGGCAAACCACAGGTTTCTTTTTTCTCCGGAATGGTCTTAATCTTCCCTGCATATTATGCGCACTGTAATTATCATTAGGCACCAATCGTGCAAAACCCGCCGCATTATTTACGCACTTATCACTGACTTCGTTAGAAAACGCACTGGACGCGGATACGGCACTGCATCTTTCGGAATAAATACTACGACACCGCTCTTTATCGAACGCAGTAAGTTCATCTGCCAGTTTACCCAATTTGGCCAGGAATAGTTCTCTTTGTGTAGCAATTATAGGCGCAAAGTTCCGTGGTAAGGATTGTATAAATTTATGACGAGCGATGTCATTTCTTACTTCTACCTGAAGGGCAGTTTTTCGCAGTTATTCTAGGCCTGTGATTGATGATTCATTGAAGATGGGCGGCTTGAAGTTGATGGTGTTCACGAAGTCCCGTTCGCCTTTTCCTTTCTGATGGTTGCTTGCAGATTTCATATCTTCGATGCCTTCACTGTTCACGATGTAGGGGTCACCACTTTATAGAGGAGAATAGGGGAACCAAATTTACGAGATTAATATATTCCTCGCTTGGCTGGGCTTACCGAAGGCTTGTGATCGAGAAAGGACTGACAAGAATCACGTAAAAAATGATTGTTTAATTCTAACGAACAAAAACAAGCAAGACAAAAGTGAGGCTCGCGTTACGATTACGTTCAAGAAACTGAGTGTTACCAGAACAAGACTTAGGCGGACAACGGGAGCTACGCTATGCTAAACGAACCGAAATTAGTTCTTTACTAAGTGCGAATGAATCTCCTTTGCTCGAATTCTCCATTTTTCTTCTATAAATCATATAGGAAGCGTAGTCTCTTTCCGTCACTGGGACCACAATGCTTTTAGCTCCGCCCACTGGGCAGGATTTTCTTCTCTTGACTGTAATGAGTTATAGCACTTCCCATTTTCATTTCGTTGATATAATTTTTGTCATAGCTGAAAAGATTCAAGCTGTCTCGGCTAAATTCCATTTCCAGACGAGAAATATTCGTTTTATTACTCTGTTGCCAAATTTTTATTGATATCTGAATTCACGGCTCTCCGTTTTAATTCCTGACCAGTTTACATTTATATATATATATATATATATATATATATATATATATATATATATATATATATATATATATATATATATATATATATATATATATATATATGTGTGTTTGTGTGTGTGTGTGTGCGTGTGTGTGTGAGAAACTCACAAAGTAGCGCGTGAGTAGAGTAATAAATGCAAAAAATCCTACAGGAAAATGAAAGGCGGATTCCAAGTACTTTCGAACTTGTTCAGTTCATTCTCAAGGAATAACGAAAAATTGTACAAAGGTACTCGTAGAATATATATGAGAAACAACCGAGTAATGCCCCAGCCATGTACAACGAAAGGACACAGAGTATAAAAATATTATCAAAGACGGATATGAAGCATAAAACCAAATAGATAAGATCTACTTCGGGAAATTTCAACTGTGAGTAAAGAATGTAGACATTAAGGTCACAAAAATAAGTACATACACACGTAATTGTGAATAAATAAAAATGAACGAGAGAAACATAACTAAAATAATAAATCAAAGGGCTAAGATTTAAAATGGACAATTTCGTTATAAATAAGCTTATTAATAACAGGGTCCAGTTTAAAGAGACCGGGGGATATATTAAAATTTGGCGAGGAATTAATGAATGAGCATTCGATGATATTTCTTTGAACAAAGTCATCAGATTTGTAAATAAATTTAGCCAAATTCCAATTGATAGGGTGACTGTTTTCAGATAAGTGGACAAAGAAAGCGCTGATGCAATCCCCCTTCCTAACATTGTATTTATGTTGCATCAAGCGTACACTTAATTATTTACCGGTTTGCCCAAAGTACTGAACAAGTTCAAAAGTACTTGGAATCCGCTTTTCATTTTCCTGTGGGACTTTTTGCATATATATATATCTATATATATATATATATATATATATATATATATATATATATATATATATAATACAATACTCCCTGTATATTTTTTTAAGCAATATAAATAAACCATTTTAATAAAAGAACAATCGGCGCTAGGCACTCCGTAAGAAAAAAAGCGACCTCTGGCACCTCTAACAGACTTTTCTAAACTTACTCCATTGTCATTATTCATATAGATTTATACATACTCAAATATCACACAAGAAACCTGAATACACAACTAAAAATTTCATATACCCATAAAAGAAGCCCTGATCATCTTTACCCAGCCTTCAATCAAGAAAGAAGACGATTCTACCGGTTGTAGTGCCTCGCACAAAAGGCACTACAAAAAGAAGAATTGATCTCTGGTCTGCTCAAATCACTATCTCGTTGAGCCTTTCAATTGCCTCGCCTATTCCCTCGCGTGTTGCGTCGTCTCGTTAAGGGGGTATACGAGTATGTACTTAGCAATCTTCTATATTTTTCCCATTCACCTTTGTAGTATTTATTCTTGGAGTTATAGCTATATGATTGCGCCATGGACTTATTATGGGATTCATAAAGTAATTGAAGGGTAGGAGGAAAGTGGCTAGGCAACTCTCAGGCTTGGAGATTAATCTCTCCGTTATAAAGGTGAGGAAGTTCGGCCAGAAGAATTGGCAAATATTCCTGTCAAGGAGGGTATTTAAACAACGGCTCGCTCCGTTCTCCGCCATGTAGCCAGCTTCCTGACATCTTGCCTTGAGATCCCCAATGAAGATAGCCGAAACCTTTCTGCTAACGATAGCAATGAGAGCAGGAATGGGCAAATAGGATCGTCTCAGGAGCTGGTACCCCGTGGCGACCAACATTCTCCCAAACTTCATTTCCACCTCTATCGTGAGATATGACTTTTCTAAATTCCCATTTTGCTGGAACTTTATACCTTTTTTTTTACTGCAATCGCGGCTCCATCGTATCTTTTCTGAAAGTATGATAGTTGGTGCTTATGATGCTGTAGTTCCAAATTTTTATTTGATCGTGTTCCGTTACGAGAATGATTTCAGCATCGATATCCCTGAAGAGATTACCAAGCATCAGGCTGTTATTGAACCCTCTGTGTTTAGGTGTGATATCTCTAGTTTGTTTCTATGCATGATTTAGGTTTTAATTTTGTTGATCTTCAGGAATCAGTTTTCTGATTAGAGGTGTGGATTATTATTGGATATTTGGCTGGATTCTCTGTTGGGGAGTTGTTTGGACGTGATTTCTGTTTTGCCCCCATTGGTCGCTTTTGGAGGGGGCGGTCTTGGGAGGAAACTTTTCTTATGCGTTGAAGAGTTTGGCACTTTCTTACTTCTTTTGCTTACGTGTCCTTGTTCGAGAGGTTCGCGGTGACTCTTTCTTGGAGTGTAAGTCAGTTAAACCCTCTAGTCCGGCATTGTGTAATTTTCTTTTCTCGTCATTTCTATCGTTTGTGTTTTTTTTTTACGGTTTCCATGTTTACTAGCTCGCTTTATATGGGCGAACTTGAAGATTTCTACTGATTTGGGGCTTAGGGGAGAATCCGTTTGATTGGAGAACTCCATTTAGGGTATCTTCATACCAACCTGGGTTAGCTATGTTCGCCAGATGTGCGGTGCAGAATACAGGTGAGGAACTTTGTATTCATATCCCCTGTAATCTGAATTGCTTGTTGTTTGTGGTGTTGCCTGTTTATTCTGCTCTGTTATCGTCGCGTAAGTTTTGCTTTTTGCAACATTCTGTTTTCTTCTTTCAACTGGATGATCTGTTTCCTTTGGGTCAGCTGAGAACCATTGTTCGATGGTCTCCGTTGCAGTTCAAGCATTTCTTTGTTGAGAGTCACAATCTCCGTGTCTGTGCCCCTCTTGGGCGCATTCAGAATATACAGCTTTGTTCTTTTCTGAACACTTTACATTCATATGCTCCTTCATCTGATAGCATGTGAAGCATATCTGAATATTGGGAAATATCTCTCTTTCAATTTAATTGCTGGTATTTTAATATTGAAGACCAGGATTCCATCAGTGGTTGCTTCTCGAAGGTCACTTTAAACGCATGAGTGTGTTGGTTGAATTTGATTACCTCTTTAACCTTTGCCCAACTTTGTCAGGCTTCAATTTCGTTCTTAATTTCTTCGTTGTTGTGTGTTCCAACTCAGTTTTCCACTTTTCAGCATAAAATGCTTCTATTAGGAACTACTTGTGGCGGGGTCTAGACCATCAGGCATATTTTAATTAAGGCTTTTATGCTTTCTTCGGAAAAAATGTTGCCTATGTCCCTGTCTTCGGAACACAGCGCGATGAAGCCATTGTTCACATCGATCAATATGATCAATGCGACCTTTAGCTCCACGTACAATACTTCTCAGAATTTCGTTTTAATGGGTAACACGTGTCCAGAGCGAGTTCTCAGTGGGACTCTCTTAGTTGTCGTCTCCATCCCATTTGGAGGAGGGTAGGGTTGCGTTGTCCTTTGATATTTTTGTTTATACCGTTTATTTTATGTGTAAGTTGTTTTTGTATTGATTTTTATTTGTTTAAAAAGGGGAAAGATGCTCGCCTCCTCTTCACTCTTTTTGTGCTCAAGTGTGTTTGTCGCCAATGATGGTGAGATGATGATGATGGGATGGGTGGAACCGAGGGGTGCCTCCTTCCGAGGGATCACTCATTACGGACTTATTGAGGTGTGTGTATCATAGCTACTTTCAAGATACACAGAGACTGTATCTGGCCGGCCAGTGGGTTTATGGAATAAGCCCCCCCGCCCTCCTCCATGATTGCAGCTATGTCTCCTTTCTGTGAAACTCTGACACCGGATTCCGAAGTGGGCTACTCCTCAAACCTGCTTCCGTCGGTGCCCTCAATCATGCCATATCGTAGCCGAATGGCAAAGTTGGATCGAGGTTAATGAGTGACTAAACACAGACTTGATCACATTGGGGCTTCGATGGGGAGGGGGAAAGAGGGTTTACTCAGTCATATTTAGGGGGAATATCTATTGTAAATCTCTCTTTTAATAAAATAACTGGAATTGCAAAGGTACTTTCCGAAAAGGTTGTGAATACGGATGGCTTGGGCGCTATTTTTCTAGTAAGGATGAATCTTGCGTTTTTCTTCTTCCGACCTTTTTTACTGAATTAGTGATTAGCGTTTTCAGTTCTTGTGATTTTAAATATAAAATTTCAGTCATTCAATCTTTGTTACACCCTGGTTACCGTCTCTCTTCTACTTACAACTTAATGCATCATGAATTCATGAAATTTAAATTTAAAATATACTTCAGTAATAAGAGCTATCCATCGTTATAATCAATAAAATAATTTGAGCATTTATAAACAATATTTATTCACCTAAAATAGATATACCTACTGTCCCTAATCAAATTCATTATTTTAAATTTACCAAAATGGGAACTATAAATAAGTTAGGCAAAATAAAATTCGCATTGCTTGCCAAACAATATTTCTGTCAAATAGAATGTAGATTTGTATTTTCAAATGATAAATCTGTGCAAAAGATTTCCCATGTAGAGGATCGAGTACCCGATTATTCGCCGCGCAGTCATGTTGTCTACAAGTTTATTTGTTCAGGTTGTTCTTCGGTGTCATCTATCGGCAGTACTGAGCGATCGTTGAGGGGCCGTTTCTATTCACATATGGGAATTAGTTTTAGAACAGGGTCTGTTCTTTATAAAAAGGAACATTTACCTTTAATAGGTCATATAATAAAGTGCAAGATGTCAGTGACAATAGAAAACTTTAAAATCATTGCTAGAAATAAATGTTGGACCACACTCGAAACGTAGTTACACCGAATAAATGGATTTGAATAATGCGTGGATTATTTTTCGTCATTGGCTTTATCTTAAAAATTAAATTCTGCAATTTAGTTTTTAAGATTAAGCTCTTCATTCTTCTGTCGAAGTCCAGTTGTGTAGGAGCCAATCCTTTTCTATCACTCGACATAATGTTATTGGTATCCATGACATATAGGTGAAAATGGGTGGAGGAAGTAAAAGTCAAGAAGTCCGCTAAAATTCTTCATTCTTCTATCGAATACCAGTTGTGCGGGATCTAGTTCTTCTCCACCCTCGCCATAATGTTGTTGGATTCCATGACGTATAGGTGAAAATGGGTGGAAGAAGCAATAATCATGAAACACTCTGGAGTTCTTCATTGTTCTGTTGAAGTCCAGTTGTGTTGCATCCAGTCCTTCTCCACTACCCGCCATATTGCCTTTCCAAAAACCTTTTTGAAGACAACGAAAGATGCAAATACCTTGTATTGCAGACTATATAACCATATAGAACAAGAGAAAGAGAAATTAGATGTAAATGAGCAATGAGACAGAAAGCGGAAGTTTTTAAAGGTTAAAAAAGAGACATTGGAATATCCAATGCCTCTTTCTCTTACCTTTAAAAAACTGTTTCTCGTCCCATTACTCATTTACATTAAATTTCTCTTTCTCTTGTTCTATATGGTTATATAGTCTGCAATACAAGGTATTTGCATCTTTATTTGTCTTCATAAAGGTTTTTGGAAAGGCAGAAGTTAAATATGGGCAAAGCTCTGTGGTAGTTGTTACCACCCGCAGAACCTTGTATTTGATTTCTTTGTATACGATATGGAATAGTAAGCCTTTAAATCGTGAGCGAGTAAGTAGATATGGCATAAGAATTCTTTGGAGGTTCCTAGCCTGGAGGGATACTGGATTTGATAGGGTGGCAATTTGAGTTACTCTGTCTGGTAGCTTAATGGTAGAACATTTGACCGGAAATCTGGAGACACGGGTTCGATTTCCGACCAGGATAATTCAATTGGTTTCCCTTGGCGTTATTTATGCCTTCTCAGTATGGATTGTCTTCAGCGTGTCGTCCTTTGCTCTACTTGATCCTTGTGTCTTCCAATGTTCCTTTCTCTTGCCTTTAAAAAAACTTGTTTCTTGTCTCCCTCGCTATCATACGTACAAGAGGTACTAGGGACAAATTCTGGAGCCAAGGCCAAGGATGACCGCTTGACGGAGGCGAAGAAGCTCCTGAACAAGCTGAAGCATCCTGGTAAGCATAGAACGATCTGGTTCTTCCGAGACGAAATAAATTTCCTGATAACCAGTTGCACAACCTCCAGAACAACAGGTGGCTTGCTTACAATCCATGCGAGTTCCATTTATCATAAAGACCAAGTTCTTTGGGTGTGTCTCTAGTTATGACACCATGCTTCCCCACCTTTTTGAGCAGGGTTTAGGCACAATTCAGACTGCTATGTGGAGCTGTTGGAGACCCTGGTCAAACCCTGGCTGGAGTGGGTTGCTGCTGGAAGGCCATACCTCCAGAAGGAGCCAGAAGTGGCTGTCGGAGAATTTTCTACGACTTCACAGGCGCCACTTATTGACCTCCGAATTCCCTTGATTGTAATCCCATGGATTACTATAGGAAGGGGGCGCGATTGAGAAAGAGACCAACCGCTATGTTTGCAACATCAATAACGAGTTGGTGGTCAAGATCAAGGAAGTGTTCGAAAATCTTCCCAGGGACACATTGAGGAACGCATGCGACATGTTCCGTTACCGTCTTGAGTCCGTAGTTGATGCTGCGGTCGTATACTTTAAGGAAACTGTTATCTCCCAGCTATAATCGAGTTGATATTTTTAAAAAATTCAGAATACATTTTTTCGCTGAGGTATTAAGTTATTTTTTCTTTTATGTAAAACGTCAAATTCAGCCCGACACATAAAAATAACCCATTAAGACCGAAATTTCACAAATTCCAATGCCAACATATAACATTTCAAAAGAAATCAACAAAATCATCAGTGATTATATCCCTAATGAATATTCTATCAAATCAACGGAAGAATTTAGAGATATAATAAATACAACCAGACCAAATGGAATCATTGCTTCATTAGATGTGGAAAGCATTTTCACTAACATACCTACTGAAACTACGATAAATATAATAATTGAAGAAGTTTATCATAACTCGAACAAACCTGCCCCCAAACTAGATTCTAACATATTAAGAAATCTTTTGAGATCATGCACAATGGAAGCACCCTTCCCCGCGCCAGATGGAAGTCTCTACAAGCAAATAAATGGAGTTGCAGTAGGTTCACCACTAGGACTAACTTTTACTAATTTCTACATGGGTCGATTAGAAAAAGAAACATTAACAGAGAATCATTCAAATCCTTTAACCTACTGCAGATATGTTGCTGATATATATATATATATATCTTGTAATTAGAGATGAAAACGAACTGAAAAAACTATAAAAAAAAGGTGGAAGAACTGTGGAGAGCATGGCCGTGACACTAAAATTGCACCAGCAAAGTGCCTCGCAGGAATAAGAAGAATTGTAATAAATGTCTTCGCGAATATACATATATATTTAAGGGGAAACCGGTCAAGGAAGTAAGCGGGAAGCTGAGAATTCAGATAGCAGTAAAGTTTGGCGACAGTGTAATAGAAGCGAATAATTCTCGTCTGGAAATGGAATTAAGCCGAGACAGCTGTCTGCGTCTCAAATTATATCGAGAAAGTGTAAATTTGTAGGCGCCATGAATTAATGACCTTCGGAGACCATGGGATTAGGAATATCCCGCCCAGTGGATGGAGCTAAAAACATTGTGATCCCAGAGGCCACGCCTCCTATACTATTTATAGAAGAAAAATGAAGAATTCGAGAGACTGAGATTCATTCAGACTTAGGTAGACAGTTCGTTTAGCGTAGCGAAGCCCCCGCTGTACCCGCCTAAGTCTTGTTCTCGTAACACTCGCTCTCCGTACTGGTAGTGAAATATTCCCTAACCGTAATCGTGTAAACGCGAGCCTGCCTTTTACTTTGCTTGTTTTGTTTGTTGGAATTAAACATTTATTTTTTTACGTGATTCCTCTGTCCCTTCTCGATCACAAGCCTTTGGTAAGCCCAGCCAAGCCGGAATATTATTTTAGTATCTTTTGGAGTCAGATACGAGATTAACGCCTCCTATCACCTCACTAGTGGGACTTGAGGGACCTCTCTAAAATATCCACTTTATTTTAACCTTCAAACTGGTGACGGTTAACTTTACCTCCTTGTCATAAAGTGGTGACCTGAGTCCCCCTATAAATTGGTGACCTGAGCCCCCCTATGAATGGTGACCCCCTACGTTGCGAACAGTGAAGGCATCGAAGATATGGACTCTGCAAGCAACCATCAGACAGGACAAGGCGAACGGGACAAGCCGCCCATCTTCAATGAATCAGCAGTCTCAGGTTGGTTTCGCATTGTGGAGGCGCAGTTTCACATTTTGGGGCTAAAAAAGGAGGAGTCCAAGTTCTTTTACGTATTAGCCTCACTTCCGCCTGAGAGTGTTGACCGTTTTTCGGGAGCCATTTTGGCTAAGCAAAACTACCAGAGTTTGAAAATGACCAAGCCGAGCTATTCGAAAAGCTAATAGCATCCTCCGCACTCACAGGCTGGCCCTCAATCAATCTAGAAGAACTGCGAAGAACTGCCCTTCAGGTAGGAATAAGAAATGACCTCGCTCGTCATAAATTTATACAATCCTTACCACAGAACTTTTCGCCTATAATTGCTACATAAAGAGAACTAATCCTGGCCCAATTGGGTAAACTGGCGGATGAACTTACTGCGTTCGATAAAGAGCGGTGTCGTAGTATTTATTCCGAAAGATGCAGTGCCGTATCCGCGTCCAGTGCGTTTTCTAACGAAGTCAGTGATAAGTGCGTAAATAATGCGGCGGGTTTTGCACGATTGGTGCCTAATGATAATTACAGTGCGCGTAATATGCAGGGGGGATTAAGACCATTCCGGAGAAAAAAGAAACCTGTGGTTTGCCTCTCGCACCTGTACTTTGGCGAGGATGCCAAGTTTTGTTAGCCCCTGGTGCAGGTGGCCCAAAAGAGGAGAACGCTTGTAAATGCAACATTCCTCCTGGCCATCTTTGCCAGTCCCACAGGAAATCTTGTCAGGCATTCTTTAGCAGGCGCGACCGCTGGTATGCCATTAGTTTTCACCGTCGCCACGAAAATATAGGATAAAAAGTGCATATTTTTAATTGACACCGTGGAAAGTGTCTTGATAATCCCGGTGCAATGGGCAAGGTTGAGTGAATTGCGCGGATCCAACGTGAAAATATCAACAGCAAATGGAGGAAAAATCAAGGTGCACGGCGAGGTTCACGCGGACATAACGATCCCTAGTCTTCGTAGGTCCTTTAGGTGGTCGTTTATAGTCGCGGAAACCACCTCTCCGCTCTTAGGGATTGATTTCTTAAGGAATTTCAACCTGTTTGTGGATTGCGCGCGCGGCGGACTGGTGGAGGAATAGACCAAACTTGCATCAAGTGTTAAATTATCATAGATACCTGCGGTAGCCCTGATCATAAATGACCTTCAGAACATACCCCTGCCGCACAGGGCCATCCTGAAGGAATATGGGGCTCTGTATGGGCCCGCTCCAGCTCAGCATCACTGCCGTCACCACACTCAGTTGCCCACAATATCGATAGTGGCAGTGCCCCACCGTCCTTTGCACGGCCTTGGCCTTTTTCGATGGAGAGATTACAGGTTGCCAAAGAAACCCTCAAAGAGCTATTGAAAGAGGGGGGGCGTGCGTCCGTCAAGCTTGCCATGGGCCTCACCAATCCATTTAGTGCCTAAGAAGGCGCCCGGAGTGTACAGGATGGTTGGAGATTTCCGGGCGCTCAATGCAATTACAAAGCCAGATAGATATCCCTTGCCACGGATTCAAAATTTGACAGTCCACCTCCATGAAAAAAAAATCTTTTCAATGCTCGATCTGGTCCGTGCCTACCATCAGATCCCCATGAATCCGGCGGATATAGAGAAGACCGCGATCACAACTCCTCTTGGTCTGTAGGAATTCGTCAAGCTTCCTTTCGGCTTGCGGAATGCAAGTAGCATATTTCAACGGCACATGGACAACCTTTATCAAGTGTCGGTGTGTGTGTGTGTGTGTGTGTGTGTGTGTGTGTCTCCCTCTCTCTCTCTTTCTCTCTCTCTCTCTCTCTCTCTCTCTCCCTCTCTCTCTCTCTCTCTCTAGGACGTAAAGCCTTTGAGCAGAGATGTGCCCGCTCGACTGCTAGTCCAAAAGTACCCTCTTTGAATGGACCGTAAGGTCTTCTAGGGTACTTTCTTTCCTTGTTACACACTCTCTCTCTCTCTCTCTCTCTCTCTCTCTCTCTCTCTCTCTCTCTCTTAGCCTTGAAAATAAGAGGAGAAATAGCAAAATGGATCGAAAACTGGCTCACTGATCGTAAACAACGAATAGTCATTAACGGACAAGCGTCAGAATGGGTTCCTGTTAGTAGTCGCGTTCTACAAGGTTCTGTCCTTGGACCTTTCCTTTTTATTATGTATGCTAATGATATAGACGATGACTTGCTATGAAAAATTTCTAAGTTCGCAGATGATTGCAAATTAGGAAAAGGAATAATAACTGAACAGGATGTCTTTGAATCTCAAAAAGATATTGATAAGATAGCATGATCGTCGGCAGAATTGAAACTACCCTTAAATCTTAATAAGTGTAAAGTAATGCATATCGGTTATAAAAATCCAAGAGCAGAATATAAACTTTTCGATAAAAAGATTACAGTAACTGAAAATGAAAAGGATCTTGGAGTGTATATCTCAAATGATCTTAAGTTTACTCGGCAGTGCATTGAAGTTGAAAAGAAAGCACTAAGGCTTCTCGGATATATAAAACGCCAATTCTCATACACAAATAAAACTACAATCTTGAATATGTACAATGCATTGGTAAGGCCACAATTAGAATACTGTTCTCAGGTCTGGGCACCATACTTAAAAAAATATATTGAAAGATTAGAGAAGGTACAAGCAAGAGCTACAAAATTAATTCCAGAACTACGAAATCATACTTATGCAACAAGATTAAAAAGGTTAAACTTATTCAGCCTCGAAACAAAAAAATTGAGGGACCAATTAATAGAAATGTTCCAAATCTTGAAAAGAATAGATAACGTAGACTATAATACTTGGTTAGAATTCAGCACATCTAATACAAGAAATAACGGAATGAAAATAATGCCGAAGCATTTTCGAACAAGTATATGCGGAAACTCCTTTGCATACAAAATTGTAAATATCTGGAATCAATTACCTGAAGATGTGGTTTCCAGTAGTTCAGTTGAAACATTTAAGGTTAGACTGGACAAAATTTTAAGAAATGTTAGATAATAAGTGACATGACATTGTATGTTGAAAATATAAAACGAATGCTCATATTAAAGATTAGTAAAATCTCTTCATTATTATTTGTTTTTTTTTATATAAGCTAAAAATCTACTGTAAATATGTTAGATAACAAGTGACATGACAACATATGTTGAAAAGATAAAATGCATGCTCATATTAAATATTAGTCAAATATCTTCATTAATATTTGTTTAGATAAATTAACAATCTATTGTTAATTGTATGTTGATAAAAACTAAGAAAGAAATGTTCTAAGTTTAGATGAGTAAGACATAATAACTATTACGGGTTTTAATTTGATTCGGAATCTATATAAAATGTAAATACGTTTCTGTCATGTTTTACTAATACAAATAATCTTGGATATATATATATATATATATATATATATATATATATATATATATATATATATATATATATATAGGAATAATTATTTTTCAAAATATCTGACAAAAAAAATGCATCTGCAAGCGGTACTAGCAATGTCCAATAAGACAGTAAAAAGTGGGGGGTTTGTTTTTGTTATTTTTAAATAAGGATGGAACGACTAGATAGATCTAATATATAATAAGCGACAAAAAAATGTATGTTAAGAAAAAGAAAAAAAGCAGGTTCTAAATTAAGATTATTACGATAAGTCAGATTTTTGTTTTTGTATGTATATTAGTATTTCCTGCTTTCCTTTTAAAATTTCCTGGATGTGTCTAATTTCCAACACTGCCAGGTGTATATTTTCACTTTTCCAAGCCCTGAAACGGGTAGGAGAGGTGGGTGAGGAGAGACTTCATCTTTATTATCCTATTCATTATCTGTAGTATTGTATATAGTTAGAATTTAGGATAAAATTATAGGTACTTTCATTGAAATGGACCGAATGGTCTCTTGAAGTACTTACTTTCATTGTAACTCATTGTAACACTCTCTCTCTCTCTCTCTCTCTCTCTCTCTCTCTCTCTCTCTCTCTCTCTCTCTCTCTCTCTCTCTCTCTCTCTCGAGGCATCGCCGCAGTGATAACGAACAGGAAAACTGCCTACAATAACTGGAAAGCCAACCGTAATAAAGAAAGGCTTCTTTAATACAGGGAAAAGTGTAGGCGAGTTAAAACACTGGAGCGCAGAGCTAAGCGCAGCAAAGAAGTTCGGGTTGCCTCCCTCTGTAAAGAGACCCCGAAACAATTCTTCATGCATGTCAATAGCCGCAAGCCGATTCACCATGGCATAGGACCGCTGAAAGATGACAATGGCGTGTTACGAAAGTCAGAATCAGACATCGCCAACGTGTTGAACGGCTACTTCGCATCCGTATTTACGAGGGAAGTTGACGGTCCAGCTCAGAGGCCGGAGGTTCATCTCGAAGAGGGTGAAAACCTATGCGAAATAGTCTTAGAGAGAAACGAAGTAGTAGCCAGACTAGGAAACCTTAACCCATATAAGTCTCCAGGTCCGGGTGGCTTTCTTCCTAGAGTCCTCCGAGAAGTTAGTGGAGAGGTCACTCCACACCTCACCACTATTTTCAACAAACCTTTGGAAACTGGAGAGGTGCCAGAAGACTGAAGAATAGCAGACGTAACTCCCATTTATAAGAAGGGGGACCGCGAATACCCGGGTATTTACCGGCCTATTAGTATAACATCCATCGTAGGCAAACTACTCGAGGGAATAATCGCAGACTATATAGTGCAGCACTTAGAGTCGCACAACCTGATATTGGATTCCCAGCACGTATTTTGCAAGAACCGTTCATGTCTCACTAATGTACTAGAATTTTTCCACGGTATTTTGAGTAAGTATGTCCGTAGTCGAGCTGTGGATATCTTATACTTGGACTTTCATAAAGCTTTCGATAAGGTACTACACCGCAGGTTGATAAATAAAGTCCGCGCCCTTGGCATTACAGGCAAGGTAGCCGAATGGATAGAAAACTGGCTCTCGGGACGGAGGCAACGAGTAAAGATCAACGGGATAGCCTCGCAATGGGCACCAGTCAGTAGCGGGGTGCCCCAGGGCTCAGTGCTTGGGCCTCTATTGTTCATCGTCTACATCAATGATATAGACGAAGGAATAATATGCTCGATAGCCAAGTTCGCCGACGATAGCAAGCTAGGAGGTAGTGTGAGCTCGCGAGAAGGAGTGGAACGCCTCCAAAATAGCCTTCTCAGGATAGGCGAGTAGTCAGAAAGGTGGCAGATGCCATTTAACCTTGACAAGTGCAAGGTAATGCACATCGGCCATGCTAACCCTCGGGAAAACTACTCCTTGCTAGGCAAACAACTAGATACCAGTGACCTTGAGAAAGATTTAGGCGTGCTAATCACCAGTGATCTAAAGTTCTCCAAGCAGTGCATCCAGGTGGAAAAGAGGGCCCAGCGAATGCTGTGGTACATAAAGAGGCATTTTCGCTTCCGAAATAAGCAGATTGTTCTCGCCTTGTACAACTCTCTAGTCCGGCCACACCTTGAATACGCCGTACAATTCGGATCCCCAACCCCGAGGAAGGATATTGAACGGCTAGAAAGGGTACAGGCCAGAGCCACAAAATTCATCCCCTCCCTTAGACATAGAAGTTATCAACATAGGCTACGAGAACTGGGGATGTTCTCCTTGGAGACGCGCAGATTAAGGGGCCAGCTGATTAAAACTTTTAAAATAATGCGAGGAGTTGAAAACGTAGATCACAGGAGGCTGTTCACGTTGAACACAAATGCTACACGTAACCATGGTTACAAACTGGAATTACCGCAATTCCATACTAGCATTTGCGGAAACTTCTTCTCGTACAAAATCTGCGGAAGGTGGAACCATCTACCGCCAGAAATGGTGAACAGTTCGTCAGTCGAACAGTTCAACTCCCGACTTGACAAGATAATCCACACCCTGACCTAGATGGTAGCACCTTAGTATAGATTATAGATCTGAGGAAAGTAGATAGGTTTCAACTTTTTTTATAAAAATTTCCTGTTTGTGTTCTTTTTTTCAGCACATTCAGGTATCGTTTTAGCTTTTTGGCCTGCAAATGCGGGTGGGAGAGGTGGGCAGGGAGAGCCTTCATCTATGCTATACTTTCTCTTATGCTATAGGTTAGGGCTTTCCCAAAATAGTACCTCTACGGTATGGTCAGCAATGTCCTTTGAGGTACTACTATTCCTTGTGACTGCTTATGACTCTCTCTCTCTCTCTCTCTATATATATATATATATATATATATATATATATATATATATATATATATATATATATATATATATATATATATATATCCTGGTGGCAGTAGACCATGTGTAAGTGGCAGTAGATTTAAGGCCAGATCACCTTAGTCTGGGCCGTAAGGCCCATGTGATCTGTGTATCTATGTAACTTTATGTAACTCTCTCTTACAGAGCAAAAACGGGGTTACTCACGTTCCACAGTGACAAGTACCGTAGGATGTGTTCGATTAAGAACTGGGAATAACACGAGGACACCCATCCGTCACAACCTAAAGGTTTTCTATGTCAACGCTCGTAGAATTCGTAACAAATTTTCAGATTTAGAGGAAATTGCGTTAACAGATAATTATGATATAATCGGCATTACAGAATCATGGTTAAATATTGAAAACAGAGATTTCCTAGCAGAATATAATCTATATGGATACAAATTGTTTGAAAAAAGTCGAATTAACAAAAAAGGAGGTGGTGTCCTATTATACAGCAAAGAAAATCTCAACCCGATCCAATTAACAAAGCCACAAATCGCAAACATAGACACATCGTACATACTTCTCAAAAACAACCACGGGACGAAAATAGTGGTGGCTCTAATATACAGACCCCCAGCTCAGCCAACGCAAACCGACAGCGATTTCTTTGAACAAATCAGTGAAATAAGTAACGCGTACGATACCGTAATTTTGGGCGATTTTAATTTACCAGTACCAAAGTAGCGAGACCCGCTATCCGCTCATTATGGTAATGAACTCTATACTAACTTACAAGAAAGTTAACTAACTCAGTTTGCACTATGCCTACTCGCAGAAATAATATACTCAACTTAATTTTTGCAACAAACGAAGATTTGATAGAGAATATTAATGTCGGAGAGGAATTTAGTAATAGCGACCACCGTGCAAATACATTTAGTATAAATTTCAATCACAACTATATAATTAGTAGCAACGAAAGAGTCCCAGAATTTAAAAAAGCGAATTTTACTAAGCTCAGAACGAAACTTAAACAAAAAGATTGGAGCAACTTGCGTGACATAAATGATATAAACGATAAATGGACATTTTTTACTAGCTCGTACCTCGAAGCGGTGGAAAAATGTATTCCTTTAAAAAATCGTCATTTGCCACATGAAAATAAACCTAAATGGTGGACTAGCGAGATAGTTAACTGTCTACGAGACAAGAGGAATGCCCATATTAGATCGAAAACTTCTAACGACGAGACAGAACGCGCCAAATATTCAGACTTGCGACGTAAATCCAAAAGGTTAATTAAACAGAGTAAAAAGTCCTTGGAATCACATGTGGCAAATCAAAGTAAAACCAACCCAAAAGAGTTCTATAGTTACATACGACAAAAGAGAGAAACGTCTAAATCTATCGGACCGCTAACTGATGAGAGCGGAAACTTTACCACGAACGATGAACAAATGAGCTGTATTTTAAACACATTTTTTACATCAGTCTTTACTACACAAGTTCTTAGCGAAATCCCAAATCCGACAGCTATCCAAATAGGTTACAACGAGGCGTTAAGTAGTATCACCGTTACAGAAAGAGACGTACTGAGATGCATTAAAAAGCTTAAAGTAAATAAGTCACCCGGCCCGGATATGGTCTTCCTTCGAATATTAAAAGAAGCCAAAAGTGAACTAGCCAAACCGCTGTCGTTATTGTTTAATTATTCGTTAGAGACCGGGACTATACTGGATGAGTGGAAGCTCGCTAACGTAACACCAACATTTAAAAAAAGGCAGTAGATCTCTACCTAGTAATTATCGCCCAATTAGTTTAATCTCGGTCGTTTGCAAAATATTAGAGACACTTATACGCGACGAACTCGTTAACAACTTGGAAGAAAAGAAGCTACTTAGAGACACCCAACACGGCTTTCGAAATAAACGCTCTCGTCTAACGAATCTATTAGACTTCTTCAATGACATTTTTAATGAATACGACGAAAGTAAAGCAGTCGACATAATTTACTTAGACTTTCAAAAGACCTTCGACAAAGTTCCACACAAACGTTTACTAACTAAATTAAAAGCGCACGGAATTGAAGGCGCGATAGCAAGGTGGATAGAAAACTAGCTAAGTAATCGTAGGCAACGCGTAGTTATAAATGGAAAATCATCTAGCTAGACAGACATCACTAGCGGGGTACCTCAGGGGTCTGTTCTAGGACCAGTTTTTTTCTTAGTATACATTAACGACTTAGACGAAGGCATTTCAGGCATAATATCGAAGTTTGCTGACGACACCAAAATCGCGAATTCAGTACTCACTAACGCACAGATTAAGGAAATGCACGGTAATACTTCAGATTCGGGGCGCACGGTAGGTGACGCTGTTAGTAGGCTACAATTTGGGGCTACAATATATTTCTTATGACGTCAGACGGTAGCTTCAGATGTGACCAATCACGGCGACATATTTTTTTGTTGATTTGGGGATTTGTAACTTTTAGTCTGTATTATTTACTAAATATCCGCGCCTCTGCTCGTTTATAGTTTTTTCTAAGTTATGTAAGGTTTCTTGATGTCTTTTATTGTTTTTTGTTTTGTTTTCGTATTTTTTGTTTGAGGCAAACGATAACAGCTTTTTACTGGCAACGTCGTAGGTTATAAATAGGACCCGTTTTGCAAATGTTTTTCTTTCGTTATGGAGTTTTCGTGCTTTCCATGTGCTTCTTCGTTATTCGAATTCGGCTTTAGTTTGTATAATCGCGAAAAACTTTTAGATAATCTAGAGGCGCATGAACTAATCAAGAAACTTATAAAAGTAAGAATTGTTTGTTATTAGGTTAGGTTTTTCTGCCAGTAAAAAGCTGTTGGGGGGAAAAAAACCCGGTAAATTCGAAGGGACTGCTCGTGGGGGAGATATCACTGCGGAGGGACCACCCTGCCATGATCCTGAGTTTTAATCAAATGGGGGGGGGGAACAGCCCCCCAGTATATACTCATATACAAAAAAATATAACGCTGTAATTGTTCACATCTGACGCTACCGTCTGACGTCAGAAGACATATATTGTAGCCTATAAACAGCGCCACCTACCGTGCGCCCCGAAACTAAAGTGTTACCCAATGCACAACCTCAATAAATTATCGAACTGGGCGCAAACGTGGCAAATGCCTTTTAACACCGACAAATGCAAAGGGCTCCATATCGGATACCGAAATGTCAAAGCAAATTACTCATTAAATGGTACTCAACTCTTAAGAGTAGACAGAGAGACAGACCTAGAAGTAACAATATCGAGCGATCCAAAGCCCACTCAACAATGCTCAGACGTCATTAAAAAGGCGAATATAATAATTGGATTCATTGGTAGAGCGTTTGAGTATAAGTCCAAAAATACAATCCCAAAATGGAATACTGCGTCCAAGCCTGGTGCCCATACTATCAGAAAGATATAGTGAAATTAGAATGAGTCTAATGAAGGCTCACTAAAATTATACCAAGTCTAAGAAACAAAATCTACGAAGAGCGACTTAGAGAACTGAATCTCTTTCCGTTAAATCACCATAGATTAAGAGGGGACTTAATTCAGGGCTTTAAAATTATCAAAGGCATAGACAATATGGACAGCAATAAATATTTCACTATCGACCAGTCAAATTACACGAGTGGAAACGGTTGTAAAATTATAGGTAATCATTTTGACTCGCACGAATCTAAGAACTTCTTTTTTAACCGAATCGTCAACTTATGGAATGGGCTTCCTCGTAAAGTAATAGACTGAAACACCGTAGATACTTTCAAACGCCGTATAGATAAATACTTTGAATCAAATCCCCGACTAACAGCGTTTTATAGCGATTAACAAACTCCCGAGCATTCAGGTGTCAGGTTAACCAATTTTCCCCAAATAAATTTCACTTCGGGATCTCTCCCATGTTACCTGTACAGCTCTCTCTCTCTCTCTCTCTCTCTCTCTCTCTCTCTCTCTCTCTCTCTCTCTCTCTCTCTCTCTCTCTTTCTCTCTCTCTCTCTTTCTCTCTCTCTCTCTCATAAAGAAAGTAGAGAGAGAGGTGACGCCCCCTTGTCGCGGGAAGAGAGCTTGTGCGTACTCTTGACTTTTCGAGCTATGTCGGCGGGGGTACCTATCTTCTGGCACCCCTGGCAGGGTTTCCCTTGTCGATTTGGTCGGAAATTAGGTTCCAGACTAAGTTCGTCTTTTCTTTTTTTTATCCTACTCTATCCTTCATCTTTCTTTAAAAATTAATCCTATTTCTTCTACTTATACAAAAAGAAAAAAACAAAAAAAAAACAACCCCTATACCTATCATGTCACTCTTACCCTTTTTTCATCTATCTACATATAAGGACCTGGCAGCTACCTCACGCGTCAGAAGAGAGGCTTTGGAACCTCTATAAACAACGCCAATCGACGCTCACTGGTTGCGAGAGACTAGGACTTGAGGGGTCTTAGGCGTTGGGGCACGATGAATGGGATGAGGGTAGTGCCCCGGTAACCCCTTTCCTGGCGCATAATTATTGACCATTCCCAGTGACCGTTGACGGGTGCCTCTGGTAGCATTGGTCCGTGGTGACGGCCCTTTGTTCCCATGTTGGTTGCCAGGCCAATAAAAAGCCTTGGGTCGAGTCTCTTGGTGTGGCGGGATATCCACTGAACGCTGCTCCGAGATCTTGGCCGTCGTGAAGTGAACTAGTAGGAGTTTAGTACGGGGTGTGCTCCGTTGTTCCCCTGGTGAGAAATCGATGGCCCCTTCGGGGACTGTCAGTGCTGCTTGGTTGGGAGCCACGGCACGCCGAGGTTTGACGACTCGGTCGGACGAACAGCAGCACAAGGAGCGTGCCTTCTGAAAGATCCGAAACCTCTCTGATCGATAGGCGGGAGCGACTCACGCGGGGCGAACTCACCACCCCCTTTCTTTTTTATTGAGTGGTCACAAAGTATTCAGAGTTATAAAGTGTTCAGCATGACTGGAAAGAAAGGACCTGGTGCGTTAAAGTATACCTGCTCGACATGCCAAAAGGACAAGTGGTGCGTAGATTTTCCGGAGGGGTGTTTCTCAAAATGCCACCCTGGAAGTATCTGCACGGACTGCGTCCTTAGGGCAGAACTTCAGGAGCTTAAGAAACTTTTTAAATCTTCTGAGGAAAAAACACGACGGCTGGAAGAAAAGGTGAAAATCCTCGAGTCTGAGCATGTGACTCAAATCCGTCATCTCGAAGCCATCATTTCAGAGATTAAAGCCACCAATGGACAGCAACAGCAACAAGAAACTCCCAACGACGCGGATGGCTCCTCTGTTGGGCCCTCATGCACCGCGTCGATAGAGATAGGCCAACCATCCGACGTCCCAGAGCCAGCAGCTGCTGGGGTTACTCAGGGCGTCAAAAAGAAGAAAAGGAAGAGTAAGAAAGGAAAAACAGAAGAGAAAGTAGAAACGGAAGAAAAAACGAAGAAGACAAAGAAGAAAAAACCCAAAAAAGTGGGGAAGAAAGAGGAATCGAAAGAGCCCATACTGAAAGGGAAGCCTCTGTCCTCTGAAGCCAAATGCGCGAGGGTCTTTGTGATCGGTGACTCCCAAGCGCGGGATCTACAACCCTTGCTAGCGGCCCGCCTTCGCACCAGTGTGAAGGTAAGCTGCCTTCCAGGAAAGGGAAACGGAGAAATAAGGGTGGAGGCTGAGAAATCTCACATCTCTGAGAACTCAGTAGTTACCCTCATGGCAAGTGGCAACGATTTCTACCTACGAGGAGGCAATGTAGGCGCCAGTGGGAAGATCCTGACCACGGTTATGGGAGGAGTTGACGACTGTGGGCTAAAAACCCGCAGACGTGTTGTGGTCGGGATACTCCCAAGACGAGGTCCATCCCGCAATGCTCACGCGAGGAACGTCTCCATAAACCAACGCCTGGGAGATCTTTGTACGGCGGAAGGAGTCTTTTTTGTAGACCCCTACCGCACCTTTTACGGGAGAAATGACCTGTACAAAAGGGACGGAGTGCATCTTTCCTTTAAAGGGAAAGCTGCACTCGCAAACATGATCCAGGATGTTGTAGAGCGGACCCAAAGAAGTGTCAGACCCCGAGTAAAGGAGGACGTACGCCAGTACACCCGTGTTACTCCAGGAAAGACCTTTTCTGAAGTCACAAAGAGTGGAGTGATCCCGCCACAGAGAAAGAAAGCGGGAAACGGAAGAGCGTAGGGAGTCCTACAGTCGGGGACTCCCTAAAAGTTCTTCTGTTTAATGCGAGGTCTATCAGAAACAAGTTTCTAGAACTTCGTGGCCTCGTAGCAACAGAAGAACCGGAGATGGTGGCCATAACGGAGTCGTGAATAAAAACCTCAAGCCGAGATTTTGAAGGTGAATTCACGATTCCCGGTTACCAGCTCTTCTTGAAAGATAGGCCAGACAGAGAGGGTGGCGGTGTGATGTTGTATGTCAAGGATACTCTCAACTCGACGGATTGCAACATCGTATCCGACCATTAACTACTAGGTGTTGACCTAGAGATAGGTCCTGCCAAATACAGGAACCTGGTGCTTTATAGACCTCCTGCCCAACTCGTTGAAAAGGACCGAGATATGTACCAGCTACTAGGAGAACTTGTGAAAGACAGAGTGTGTATCGTCATGGGTGATTTCAACACACAAGTTGACTGGGAAACCAGAGAACCCTGTGGCGAGAACGCACTACTCCTGGAGTTCACGAACAACGAGTTCCTCACTCAATGGGTGAGAGAGCCAACGAGAGGAGACAATATCCTCGACTTGGTTTTCACCTCTGAGGATGACATCGTTGAGGACTTCTCTGTTGGCGAAGACCTCGGTGGCAATGACCACCGACTAATTAGATTTGTAGTCAAAGTCCCCAAGGCAGAGCCTGCAACTAGTAAATCAAGGAAACTATATTTGAGAAGAGCAGACTTTGCAGGTCTACGCGCGGGACTGACTGACGCGAGGCTAGAAGAGTGCGATGCTGTTGAAGACTCTTGGAACAGTTTCAAAACCACATTCATGAGTCTTCAATCGCGTTTTATCCCTCTGAAATGCCCTCGTCGGTCTTCGCTTCAACCAAAGTGGTTTAATCGAGAAATCGGGCAACTGCTTAGGGAGAAGAGAAATGTGTACCGGCAATCGAAGATCTCGGGTGACTTTGACGAATACCGGAGGCTAGCCAGGAGAGTGAAGTCCAGCATAAGGGTGGCTAAGCGGTCTGAGGAACTCCGAGTGGCGAGACTCTGTAAAGAGAATACCAAGGAGTTTTTTGGATATGTGAACAGCCGTAAACCAATCCGTCGAACGATTGGCCCTTTGAGGAATGAGGAGGGGACATTAAAGCATTCAGATGCAGAAAATGCCAACCTCCTCAACGACTACTTCTCTTCAGTGTTTACTGAAGAGTGTGGTCCCATTCCCCAGCCGACGGATTCCTACTAGGGGGAAAAGCTGGAGGCAATGGACTTCACCGAAGGAGAAATAAAGAAAAAGATCGCTGACCTAAAGACGAATAAGTCCCCTGGACCGGACGGGTTTCTACCTAAAGTGTTGAAGGAAGTGTGCGATGAAGTATCACGACATCTGTGCGCTATCTTTAACATGTCAATCCGGACCAAATGCTTTCCTAGAGACTGGCGTGAGACGGAGGTGACTCCTATCTTCAAGAAAGGAAACCGTAACCAACCGTCGAACTACCGACCTATCAGTCTGACTTCGATAGTCGGTAAACTCATGGAAAGCATCATGGTGGACAAAGTGACGTCGAATTTAGAGTCAAACCTGCTACCGAGGAGTTCCCAGCACGGCTTCCGAAGGCAACGGTCATGCCTGACGAACCTTGTAGAATTCTTCCACTTCGTTTTCAGCGAGCACGGTGGATGTGGTCTACCTAGACTTTCAGAAAGACTTTGATAAGGTACCACACCACCGCCTTCTCCGGAAAGTGCGAGCGCTTGGCATAGACGGAAAGGTAGCCGGCTGGATCGAGAACTGGCTAAGTGGCAGACGGCAACGGGTGGTGGTAAATGGACAGGCTTCTGAGTGGGTGCCCGTTACTAGCGGGGTGCCTCAAGGTTCTGTCCTGGGACCACTACTATTCATCATCTACGTCAACGACATGGCCGGTGACATGGTTGCCAAGATTTCCAAATTTGCCGACGATACCAAGCTTGGTATGAACGTTGCAAAGGATGGAAATACTGCCCGCCTGCAGGAAGATCTTAGGAAGATTGGGGAGTGGTCGGACACGTGGCAAATGCCTTTTAACGTGGGCAAATGCAAAGTGATGCATATCGGCCACAGAAACCCCCAATCTCAGTATATCCTTAAGGGCACTGCTATGGAATCCACCGACACTGAGAAGGACTTGGGTGTAACAATCACTAGTGACCTCAGGTTCTCGAAACAGTGCATTGAGGCGGAGAAAAAGGCCCAAAGGATGCTAGGCTATATTAAGCGCCAGTTTGGTTATCGGAACCAGGAGATTGTACTGTGCCTGTACAACTCACTTGTCCCACCGCACCTGGAGTATGCCGTACAATTTTGGAGTCCTTCATTGCGAAAGGACATTGCGAGATTGGAACGCGTACAAGCCAGGGCAACCAAGCTGATTCCCTCTATCCGACATAAAAGTTATGAGGATAGACTAAGGGAATTAGATCTGTTCTCGCTGGAAACCCGTAGACTGCGTGGTCAGCTCATCGAAGTTTTCAAAATACTTCGAGGGTTCGACAATGTTGACTACCGGGATATTTTCACACTGAGTGAGAACAGAACGCGCAATCACGGCTTCAAACTTGAACTGAAGCGTTACAACCGCAATCTGTGGGGAAATTTTTTCACTTACAGTATCTGCGGTATGTGGAACGCACTTCCAGTGGAAGTTGTCAACAGTGAATCTGTTGACCAGTTCAAGTCAAGACTAGACAAAGTCTTGAAAAGTGGCCGTTTAGGGACGCAAAACAATTGAGCAGCCATGTGCCCGCTCGATTGCTAGTCCAAAGGTACCCTCTTTGAATGGACCGTAAGGTCTCCTAGGGTACCTTCTTTCCTTGTTGTTACTCCTTGTTGTTACTCTCTCTCTCTCTCTCTCTCTCTCTCTCTCTCTCTCTCTCTCTCTCTCTCTCTCTCTCTCTCTCTCTCTCTCATGGAAAGCATCATGGTGGACAAAGTGACGTCGTATTTAGAGTCAAACCTGCTACTGAGGAGTTCCCAGCACGGCTTCCGAAGGCAACGGTCATGCCTGACGAACCTTTTAGAATTATTCCTCTTCGTTTTCAGTGAGCACGATCGGGACAAGGCGGTGGATGTGGTCTACCTAGACTTTCAGAAAGCCTTTGATAAGGTACCACACCGCCGCCTTCTCCGGAAAGTGCGAGCGCTTGGCATAGACGGAAAGGTAGCCGGCTGGATCAAGAACTGGCTAAGTGGCAGACGGTAACATGTGGTGGTAAATGGACAGTCGTCTGAGTGGGTGCCCGTTACTAGCGGGGTGCCTCAAGGTTCTGTCCTGGGACCACTACTATTCATCATCTACGTCAACGACATGGACGGTGACATGGTTGCCAAGATTTCCAAATTTGCCGATGATACCAAGCTTGGTATGAACGTTGCAAAAGATGGAAATACTGCCCGCCTGCAGGAAGATCTTGGGAAGATTGGGGAGTGGTCGGACACGTGGCAAATGCCTTTTAACGTGGGCAAATGCAAAGTGATGCATATCGGCCACAGAAACCCCCAATCTCAGTATATCCTTAAGGGCACTGCTATGGAATCCACCGACACTGAGAAGGACTTGGGTGTAACAATCACTAGTGACCTCAAGTTCTCGAAACAGTGCATTGAGGCGGAGAAAAAGGCCCAAAGGATGCTAGGCTATATTAAGCGCCAGTTTGGTTATCGGAACCAGGAGATTGTACTGTGCCTGTACAACTCACTTGTCCCACCGCACCTGGAGTATGCCGTACAATTTTGGAGTCCTTCATTGCGAGAGGACATCGCGAGATTGGAACGCGTATAAGCCAGGGCAACCAAGCTGATTCCCTCTATCCGACATAAAAGTTATGAGGATAGACTAAGGAAATTAGATCTGTTCTCGCTGGAAAACCCGTAGACTGCGTGGTCAGCTCATCGAAGTTTTCAAAATACTTCGAGGGTTCGACAATGTTGACTACCGGGATATTTTCACACTAAGTGAGAACAGAACGCGCAATCACGGCTTCAAACTTGAACTGAAGCGTTACAACCGCAATCTGTGTAGAAATTTTTTCACCTACAGTATCTGCGGTAAGTGGAACGCACTTCCAGTGGAAGTTGTCAACAGTAAATCTGTTGACCAGTTCAAGTCAAGACTAGACAAGGTCTTAAAAAGTGGCCGTTTAGGGACGCAAAACAATTGAGCAGCCTTGTGCCCGCTCGATTGCAAGTCCAATGGTACCTCTTTGAATGGACCGTAAGGTCTCCTAGGGTACCTTCTTTCCTTGTTGTTACTCCTTGTTGTTACTCTCTTTCTCTCTCTCTCTCTCTCTCTCTCTCTCTCTCTCTCTCTCTCTCTCTCTCTCTCTCTCTCTCTCTCTCTCTCTCTCTCTCTCAGGGTTCGACAATGTTGACTACCGGGATATGTTCACACTGAGTGAGAACAGAACGCGCAATCACGGCTTCAAACTTGAACTGAAGCGTTACAACCGCAATCTGTGTGAAATTTTTTCACTTACAGTATCTGCGGTATGTGGAACGCACTTCTAGTGAAAGTTGTCAACAGTGAATCGGTTGACCAGTTCAAGTCAAGACTAGACAAAGTCTTGAAAAGTGGCCGTTTAGGGACGCAAAACAATTGAGCAGCCTTGTGCCCGCTCAATTGCTAGTCCAAAGGTACCCTCTTTGAATGGACCGTAAGGTCTCCTAGGTTACCTTCTTTCCTTGTTGTTACTCCCTGTTGTGTTACTCTCTCTCTCTCTCTCTCTCTCTCTTTCTCTCTCTCTCTCTCTCTCTCTCTCTCTCTCTCTCTCTCTCTCTCTCTCTCTCTCTCTCTCTCTCTCTCTCTCTCTCTCTCTCTCTCTCTCTCTCTCTCTCTCTCTCTCTCTCCTTTTTTATCATTGATTGGTCACGAGTTTTCAGAGAGAGAGAAAGCGCTCAAAATGACAGGCAAAAAAGGACCTGTTCGTCTCAAACACAACTGTGCAATATGCCAGTTAGAACAGTGGTGCGTTGACTTTCCGGAGGGCTGCTACTCAAAATGCAGCCCTGAAAGTATCTGCACTACTTGCATATTGACGCGAGAGGTGGAAAAATTAAAAGACCTCTATAGAGCCTCATAGGAGAGAGCTAAGGTCCTTGAGGGAAAGTTGGAGAAGCTCGAAGCCCTTAACGTAGCTCAGGTTCGATGCCTAGAAGAGGCGCCGCCCACTGACGTGTCGGAATCCCCTGGTAATGAAGCGGACATTCCGGCATCATCTGAGGCTAATCCAGCTGAGGCGAGAGAAAAGGAGAAAAAGAAGAAAGGAGAAACGAAGAAAAAAAGAAAAAGAAGATAGTTGAAACAAAAGTAGAACCCAAAATAGAAGAAAAACATAAAGAAGAAGAAAAAAAAAAGATAAGAATGTGGAGAGTAAAGAGAAAAAGGAGAGGCCTCTTCCACAAGGGAAGACCCCGTCTTCAGAGACCAGGGTGTCCGAAGGTCACCCTCATTGGTGACTCGCAAACACGGGATCTGCAGCCGCTGCTAGCGGCCCGCCTTCGCACTAGCGTGAAGGTAAGCTGCCTGTCAGGACGGGGTAACCACACCATCAGAGTAGAGGCAGAGAAAGCTCAGATTTCTGAGAATTCTGTTGTTGCTCTGATGGTGAGCGGCAATGACCTCTACCTCAGAGGGGGTAAGGTTGGCCTCAGTGTTAAGACCATCCAAACAGTGATGGGAGCCGTGGACGACATAGGGCTTAAAACCCGCAAATGTGTGGTGGTTGGGATGCTTCCGAGGAGAGGTCCATCCCGAACCGCTCACGAAAGAAACGTCGCAGTGAACAAAAGGTTGGCGGATCTCTGCACGGCAGAAGGAGTCTTCTTCGTGGACCCCTATGGCACCTTTATCGGTAGAGACGACCTCTACCAAAGGGACGGGGTACATCTCTCCTTTAAAGGGAAGGCCTTTCTCGCCAATCTAATTCAAGATGTCGTGGAACGCACCCAAAGGAGCGTTCGAAACAGAGCGAAAGCGGACGTGCGCCAGCATGCCCGTGTCACTCCTGGAACGACCTTCTCGGAGGTCGTCAAAAAGGGTGTGACCACGAAAACAGAGAAGCCGGGAAACGGAAGAGCGTAGGGAGTCCTACACTAGGGGACTTCCTCAAAGTTCTTCTGTTCAATGCGAGGTCAATCAGGAATAAGTTTCTTGAGCTCCGTGGCCTCGTAGTAACAGAGGAACCTGAGATGGTGGCCATAACGAAGTCGTGGATAAAAACCTCAAGCCGAGATTTGGAAGGTGAATTCACGATTCCCGGTTACCAGCTCTTCCAGAAAGATAGGCCAGACAGAGAGGGTGGCGGTGTGATGTTGTATGTCAAGGATACTCTCAACTCGACGGTTTGCAACATCATATCCGACCATGAACTACTAGGTGTTGACCTAGAGATAGGTCCTGCCAAATACAGGACCCTGGTGCTTTATAGACCTCTGCCCAACTCGTTGAAAAGGACAGAGATCTGTACCAGCTGCTAGGAGAACTTGTCGAAGACAGAGTGTGTATCGTCATGGGTGATTTCAACACACAAGTTGACTGGGAAACCAGAGAACCCTGTGGCGAGAACGCACTACTCCTGGAGTTCACGAAACAACGAGTTCCTCACTCAGTGGGTGAGAGAGCCAACGAGAGGAGACAATATCCTCGACTTGGTTTTCACCTCTGAGGATGACATCGTTGAGGACCTCTCTGTTTGCGAAGAGCTCGTGGCAGTGACCATCGACTAATTAGATTTGTAGTCAAAGTCCCCAAGGCAGAGCCTGCAACTAGTAAATCAAGGAAACTGGATTTGAGAAGAGCAGACTTTGCAGGTCTACGCGTGGGACTGACTAACGCGAGGCTAGAAGAGTGCGATGCTGTTGAAGACTCTTGGAACAGTTTCAAAACCACATTCATGAGTCTTCAATCGCGTTTTATCCCTCTGAAATGCCCTCGTCGGTCTTCTGTTCAACCAAAGTGGTTTAATCGAGAAATCGGGCAACTGCTTAGGGAGAAGAGAAATGTGTACCGGCAATCGAAGATCTCGGGTGACTTTGACGAATACCGAGGGCTAGCCAGGAGAGTGAAGTCCAGCATAAGGGCGGTTAAGCGGTCTGAGGAACTCCGAGTGGCGAGACTCTGTAAAGAGAATCCCAAGGAGTTTTTTGGATATGTGAACAGCCATAAACCAATCCGTCGAACGATTGGCCCTTTGAGGAATGAGGAGGGGACATTAAAGCATTCAGATGCAGAAAATGCCAACCTCCTCAACGACTACTTCTCTTCAGTGTTTACTGAAGAGTGTGGTCCCATTCCCCAGCCGACGGATTCCTACTAGGGGGAAAAGCTGGAGGCAATGGACTTCACCGAAGGAGAAATAAAGAAAAAGATCGCTGACCTAAAGACGAATAAGTCCCCTGGACCGGACGGGTTTCTACCTAAAGTGTTGAAGGAAGTGTGCGATGAAGTATCACGACATCTGTGCGCTATCTTTAACATGTCAATCCGGACCAAATGCTTTCCTAGAGACTGGCGTGAGACGGAGGTGACTCCTATCTTCAAGAAAGGAAACCGTAACCAACCGTCGAACTACCGACCTATCAGTCTGACTTCGATAGTCGGTAAACTCATGGAAAGCATCATGGTGGACAAAGTGACGTCGAATTTAGAGTCAAACCTGCTACCGAGGAGTTCCCAGCACGGCTTCCGAAGGCAACGGTCATGCCTGACGAACCTTGTAGAATTCTTCCACTTCGTTTTCAGCGAGCACGGTGGATGTGGTCTACCTAGACTTTCAGAAAGACTTTGATAAGGTACCACACCACCGCCTTCTCCGGAAAGTGCGAGCGCTTGGCATAGACGGAAAGGTAGCCGGCTGGATCGAGAACTGGCTAAGTGGCAGACGGCAACGGGTGGTGGTAAATGGACAGGCTTCTGAGTGGGTGCCCGTTACTAGCGGGGTGCCTCAAGGTTCTGTCCTGGGACCACTACTATTCATCATCTACGTCAACGACATGGCCGGTGACATGGTTGCCAAGATTTCCAAATTTGCCGACGATACCAAGCTTGGTATGAACGTTGCAAAGGATGGAAATACTGCCCGCCTGCAGGAAGATCTTAGGAAGATTGGGGAGTGGTCGGACACGTGGCAAATGCCTTTTAACGTGGGCAAATGCAAAGTGATGCATATCGGCCACAGAAACCCCAATCTCAGTATATCCTTAAGGGCACTGCTATGGAATCCACCGACACTGAGAAGGACTTGGGTGTAACAATCACTAGTGACCTCAGGTTCTCGAAACAGTGCATTGAGGCGGAGAAAAAGGCCCAAAGGATGCTAGGCTATATTAAGCGCCAGTTTGGTTATCGGAACCAGGAGATTGTACTGTGCCTGTACAACTCACTTGTCCCACCGCACCTGGAGTATGCCGTACAATTTTGGAGTCCTTCATTGCGAAAGGACATTGCGAGATTGGAACGCGTACAAGCCAGGGCAACCAAGCTGATTCCCTCTATCCGACATAAAAGTTATGAGGATAGACTAAGGGAATTAGATCTGTTCTCGCTGGAAACCCGTAGACTGCGTGGTCAGCTCATCGAAGTTTTCAAAATACTTCGAGGGTTCGACAATGTTGACTACCGGGATATTTTCACACTGAGTGAGAACAGAACGCGCAATCACGGCTTCAAACTTGAACTGAAGCGTTACAACCGCAATCTGTGGGGAAATTTTTTCACTTACAGTATCTGCGGTATGTGGAACGCACTTCCAGTGGAAGTTGTCAACAGTGAATCTGTTGACCAGTTCAAGTCAAGACTAGACAAAGTCTTGAAAAGTGGCCGTTTAGGGACGCAAAACAATTGAGCAGCCATGTGCCCGCTCGATTGCTAGTCCAAAGGTACCCTCTTTGAATGGACCGTAAGGTCTCCTAGGGTACCTTCTTTCCTTGTTGTTACTCCTTGTTGTTACTCTCTCTCTCTCTCTCTCTCTCTTCTCTCTCTCTCTCTCTCTCTCTCTCTCTCTCTCTCTCTCTCTCTCTCTCTCTCTCATGGAAAGCATCATGGTGGACAAAGTGACGTCGTATTTAGAGTCAAACCTGCTACTGAGGAGTTCCCAGCACGGCTTCCGAAGGCAACGGTCATGCCTGACGAACCTTTTAGAATTATTCCTCTTCGTTTTCAGTGAGCACGATCGGGACAAGGCGGTGGATGTGGTCTACCTAGACTTTCAGAAAGCCTTTGATAAGGTACCACACCGCCGCCTTCTCCGGAAAGTGCGAGCGCTTGGCATAGACGGAAAGGTAGCCGGCTGGATCAAGAACTGGCTAAGTGGCAGACGGTAACATGTGGTGGTAAATGGACAGTCGTCTGAGTGGGTGCCCGTTACTAGCGGGGTGCCTCAAGGTTCTGTCCTGGGACCACTACTATTCATCATCTACGTCAACGACATGGACGGTGACATGGTTGCCAAGATTTCCAAATTTGCCGATGATACCAAGCTTGGTATGAACGTTGCAAAAGATGGAAATACTGCCCGCCTGCAGGAAGATCTTGGGAAGATTGGGGAGTGGTCGGACACGTGGCAAATGCCTTTTAACGTGGGCAAATGCAAAGTGATGCATATCGGCCACAGAAACCCCCAATCTCAGTATATCCTTAAGGGCACTGCTATGGAATCCACCGACACTGAGAAGGACTTGGGTGTAACAATCACTAGTGACCTCAAGTTCTCGAAACAGTGCATTGAGGCGGAGAAAAAGGCCCAAAGGATGCTAGGCTATATTAAGCGCCAGTTTGGTTATCGGAACCAGGAGATTGTACTGTGCCTGTACAACTCACTTGTCCCACCGCACCTGGAGTATGCCGTACAATTTTGGAGTCCTTCATTGCGAGAGGACATCGCGAGATTGGAACGCGTATAAGCCAGGGCAACCAAGCTGATTCCCTCTATCCGACCATAAAAGTTATGAGGATAGACTAAGGAAATTAGATCTGTTCTCGCTGGAAACCCGTAGACTGCGTGGTCAGCTCATCGAAGTTTTCAAAATACTTCGAGGGTTCGACAATGTTGACTACCGGGATATTTTCACACTAAGTGAGAACAGAACGCGCAATCACGGCTTCAAACTTGAACTGAAGCGTTACAACCGCAATCTGTGTAGAAATTTTTTCACCTACAGTATCTGCGGTAAGTGGAACGCACTTCCAGTGGAAGTTGTCAACAGTAAATCTGTTGACCAGTTCAAGTCAAGACTAGACAAGGTCTTAAAAAGTGGCCGTTTAGGGACGCAAAACAATTGAGCAGCCTTGTGCCCGCTCGATTGCAAGTCCAATGGTACCCTCTTTGAATGGACCGTAAGGTCTCCTAGGGTACCTTCTTTCCTTGTTGTTACTCCTTGTTGTTACTCTCTTTCTCTCTCTCTCTCTCTCTCTCTTCTCTCTCTCTCTCTCTCTCTTCTCTCTCTCTCTCTCTCTCTCTCTCTCTCTCAGGGTTCGACAATGTTGACTACCGGGATATGTTCACACTGAGTGAGAACAGAACGCGCAATCACGGCTTCAAACTTGAACTGAAGCGTTACAACCGCAATCTGTGTGGAAATTTTTTCACTTACAGTATCTGCGGTATGTGGAACGCACTTCTAGTGAAAGTTGTCAACAGTGAATCGGTTGACCAGTTCAAGTCAAGACTAGACAAAGTCTTGAAAAGTGGCCGTTTAGGGACGCAAAACAATTGAGCAGCCTTGTGCCCGCTCAATTGCTAGTCCAAAGGTACCCTCTTTGAATGGACCGTAAGGTCTCCTAGGTTACCTTCTTTCCTTGTTGTTACTCCCTGTTGTTGTTACTCTCTCTCTCTCTCTCTCTCTCTCTTTCTCTCTCTCTCTCTCTCTCTCTCTCTCTCTCTCTCTCTCTCTCTCTCTCTCTCTCTCTCTCTCTCTCTCTCTCTCTCTCTCTCTCTCTCTCTCTCCTTTTTTATCATTGATTGGTCACGAGTTTTCAGAGAGAGAGAAAGCGCTCAAAATGACAGGCAAAAAAGGACCTGTTCGTCTCAAACACAACTGTGCAATATGCCAGTTAGAACAGTGGTGCGTTGACTTTCCGGAGGGCTGCTACTCAAAATGCAGCCCTGAAAGTATCTGCACTACTTGCATATTGACGCGAGAGGTGGAAAAATTAAAAGACCTCTATAGAGCCTCATAGGAGAGAGCTAAGGTCCTTGAGGGAAAGTTGGAGAAGCTCGAAGCCCTTAACGTAGCTCAGGTTCGATGCCTAGAAGAGGCGCCGCCCACTGACGTGTCGGAATCCCCTGGTAATGAAGCGGACATTCCGGCATCATCTGAGGCTAATCCAGCTGAGGCGAGAGAAAAGGAGAAAAAGAAGAAAGGAGAAACGAAGAAAAAAAAGAAAAAGAAGATAGTTGAAACAAAAGTAGAACCCAAAATAGAAGAAAAACATAAAGAAGAAGAAAAAAAAAGATAAGAATGTGGAGAGTAAAGAGAAAAAGGAGAGGCCTCTTCCACAAGGGAAGACCCCGTCTTCAGAGACCAGGGTGTCCGAAGGTCACCCTCATTGGTGACTCGCAAACACGGGATCTGCAGCCGCTGCTAGCGGCCCGCCTTCGCACTAGCGTGAAGGTAAGCTGCCTGTCAGGACGGGGTAACCACACCATCAGAGTAGAGGCAGAGAAAGCTCAGATTTCTGAGAATTCTGTTGTTGCTCTGATGGTGAGCGGCAATGACCTCTACCTCAGAGGGGGTAAGGTTGGCCTCAGTGTTAAGACCATCCAAACAGTGATGGGAGCCGTGGACGACATAGGGCTTAAAACCCGCAAATGTGTGGTGGTTGGGATGCTTCCGAGGAGAGGTCCATCCCGAACCGCTCACGAAAGAAACGTCGCAGTGAACAAAAGGTTGGCGGATCTCTGCACGGCAGAAGGAGTCTTCTTCGTGGACCCCTATGGCACCTTTATCGGTAGAGGACGACCTCTACCAAAGGGACGGGGTACATCTCTCCTTTAAAGGGAAGGCCTTTCTCGCCAATCTAATTCAAGATGTCGTGGAACGCACCCAAAGGAGCGTTCGAACAGAGCGAAAGCGGACGTGCGCCAGCATGCCCGTGTCACTCCTGGAACGACCTTCTCGGAGGTCGTCAAAAAGGGTGTGACCACGAAAACAGAGAAGCCGGGAAACGGAAGAGCGTAGGGAGTCCTACACTAGGGGACTTCCTCAAAGTTCTTCTGTTCAATGCGAGGTCAATCAGGAATAAGTTTCTTGAGCTCCGTGGCCTCGTAGTAACAGAGGAACCTGAGATGGTGGCCATAACGAAGTCGTGGATAAAAACCTCAAGCCGAGATTTGGAAGGTGAATTCACGATTCCCGGTTACCAGCTCTTCCAGAAAGATAGGCCAGACAGAGAGGGTGGCGGTGTGATGTTGTATGTCAAGGATACTCTCAACTCGACGGATTGCAACATCATATCCGACCATGAACTACTAGGTGTTGACCTAGAGATAGGTCCTGCCAAATACAGGACCCTGGTGCTTTATAGACCTCCTGCCCAACTCGTTGAAAAGGACAGAGATCTGTACCAGCTGCTAGGAGAACTTGTCGAAGACAGAGTGTGTATCGTCATGGGTGATTTCAACACACAAGTTGACTGGGAAACCAGAGAACCCTGTGGCGAGAACGCACTACTCCTGGAGTTCACGAACAACGAGTTCCTCACTCAGTGGGTGAGAGAGCCAACGAGAGGAGACAATATCCTCGACTTGGTTTTCACCTCTGAGGATGACATCGTTGAGGACCTCTCTGTTTGCGAAGAGCTCGTGGCAGTGACCACCGACTAATTAGATTTGTAGTCAAAGTCCCCAAGGCAGAGCCTGCAACTAGTAAATCAAGGAAACTGGATTTGAGAAGAGCAGACTTTGCAGGTCTACGCGTGGGACTGACTAACGCGAGGCTAGAAGAGTGCGATGCTGTTGAAGACTCTTGGAACAGTTTCAAAACCACATTCATGAGTCTTCAATCGCGTTTTATCCCTCTGAAATGCCCTCGTCGGTCTTCTGTTCAACCAAAGTGGTTTAATCGAGAAATCGGGCAACTGCTTAGGGAGAAGAGAAATGTGTACCGGCAATCGAAGATCTCGGGTGACTTTGACGAATACCGGAGGCTAGCCAGGAGAGTGAAGTCCAGCATAAGGGCGGTTAAGCGGTCTGAGGAACTCCGAGTGGCGAGACTCTGTAAAGAGAATCCCAAGGAGTTTTTTGGATATGTGAACAGCCATAAACCAATCCGTCGAACGATTGGCCCTTTAAGGAATGAGGAGGGGACATTAAAGCATTCAGATGCAGAAAATGCTAACCTCCTCAACGACTACTTCTCTTCAGTGTTTACTGAAGAGTGTGGTCCCATTCCCCAGCCGACGGATTCCTACTCGGGGGAAAAGCTGGAGGCAATGGACTTCACCGAAGGAGAAATAAAGAAAAAGATCGCTGACCTAAAGACGAATAAGTCCCCTGGACCGGACGGGTTTCTACCTAAAGTGTTGAAGGAAGTGTGCGATGAAGTATCACGACATCTGTGCGCTATCTTTAACATGTCAATCCAGACCAAATGCGTTCCTAGAGACTCGAATGAGACGGAGGTGACTCCTATCTTCAAGAAAGGAAACCGTAACCAACCGTCGAACTACCGACCTATCAGTCTGACTTCGATAGTCGGTAAACTCATGGAAAGCATCATGGTGGACAAAGTGACGTCGTATTTAGATTCAAACCTGCTACTGAGGAGTTCCCAGCACGGCTTCCGAAGGCAACGGTCATGCCTGACGAACCTTGTGGAATTCTTCCACTTCGTTTTCAGTGAGCATGATCGGGACAAGGCGGTGGATGTGGTCTACCTAGACTTTCAGAAAGCCTTTGATAAGGTACCACACCACCGCCTTCTCCGGAAAGTGCGAGCGCTAGGCATAGAAGGAAAGGTAGCCGGCTGGATCGAGAACTGGCTAAGTGGCAGACGGCAACGGGTGGTGGTGAATGGACAGTCTTCTGAGTGGGTGCCCGTTACTAGCGGGGTGCCTCAAGGTTCTGTCCTTGGACCACTACTATTCATCATCTACGTCAACGACATGGACGGTGGCATGGTTGCCAAGATTTCCAAATTTGCCGACGATACCAAGCTTGGTATGAACGTTGCAAAGGATGGAAATACTGCCCGCCTGCAAGAAGATCTTAGGAAGATTTGGGAGTGGTCGGACACGTGGCAAATGCCTTTTAACGTGGGCAAATGCAAAGTGATGCATATCGGCCACAGAAACCCCCAATCTCAGTATATCCTTAAGGGCACTGCTATGGAATCCACCGACACTGAGAAGGACTTGGGTGTAACAATCACTAGTGACCTCAAGTTCTCGAAACAGTGCATTGAGGCGGAGAAAAAGGCCCAAAGGATGCTAGGCTATATTCAGCGCCAGTTTGGTTATCAGAACCAGGAGATTGTACTGTGCCTGTACAACTCACTTGTCCGACCGCACCTAGAGTATGCCGTACAATTTTGGAGTCCTTCATTGCGAAAGGACATCGCGAGATTGGAACGCGTACAAGCCAGGGCAACCAAGCTGATTCCCTCTATCCGACATAAAAGTTATGAGGATAGACTAAGGGAATTAGATCTGTTCTCGCTGGAAACCCGTAGACTGCGTGGTCAGCTCATCGAAGTTTTCAAAATACTTCGAGGGTTCGACAATGTTGACTACCGGGATATGTTCACACTGAGTGAGAACAGAACGCGCAATCACGGCTTCAAACTTGAACTGAAGCGTTACAACCGCAATCTGTGCGGAAATTTTTTCACTTACAGTATCTGCGGTATGTGGAACGGACTTCCAGTGGAAGTTGTCAACAGTGAATCTGTTGACCAGTTCAAGTCAAGACTAGACAAAGTCTTGAAAAGTAGCCGTTTAGGGACGCAAAACAATTGAGCAGCCTTGTGCCCGCTCGATTGCTAGTCCAAAGGTACCCTCTTTGAATGGACCGTAAGGTCTCCTAGGGTACCTTCTTTCCTTGTTGTTACTCTCTCTCTCTCTCTCTCTCTCTCTCTCTCTCTTTCTCTCTCTCTCTCGAGAGAGAGAGAGAGAAAGTAAAGGGAGAGGTGATGCCCCCTTGTCGCGGGAAGAGAGCTTGTGTGTACCTTTGACTTTTCGAGCTATGTTGGCTGGAGTATCTCTCTTCTGGGTACCACTGGTAGGGCTTCCCTTGTCAATTCGGTCGGAAACGAGGTTCCGGACTAAATGCGTTCTTCCTTCCTTTTTCTACTCTATCTTTCTCCTTTTTCACTTTTATCCTATCTCTTCCACTTATACAAAAAGAAAAAACAAAAAAAACTACTCCTATCGTCTCACCCTTACCCCCTTTTACCCTATATCTACATGTAAGGACCTGGCAGCTACCTCCTGCATCAGAAGAGAGGTTTTGGGACCTCTATAAACAACGCCAATCGACGCTCACTAGTTGCGAGAGACTAGGACTAGAGGTGTCCTAGGCGTTGGGGCACGATGAATGGGATGAGGGTATTGCCTCGTTAACCCCTTTCCTGACGCGTAATTATTGACCATTCCCAGTAACCGTTGACGGGTGCCTCTGGTAGCATCGGTCCGAGGCGACGGTCCTTTGTTTCCAGGTTGGTTGCCAGGCCAATAAAAAGCCTTGGGTCGAGTCTCTTGATGTGGCGGGATATCCATTGAACGCTACTCCGAGATCCTGGCCGTCGTGAAGGAAACTAGTAGGAGTTTAGTACGGAGCGTGCTCCGTTGTTCACCTGGTGAGAAAATGATGGCCCCTTCGGGGACCGTCAGTGCTGCTTGGTTGGGAGCCACGGCACGCCGAGGTTTGACGACTCGATCGGACGAACAGCAGCACATGGAGCGTGCCTTCTGAAAGATCCGAAACCTCTCCGATGGATAGGCGGGAGCGACTCACGCGGGGCGAACTCACCACCACCTTTCTTTTTTATTGAGTGGTCACAAAGTATTTAGAGTTATAAAGTGTTCAGCATGACTGGAAAGAAAGGACCTGGTGCGTTAAAGTATACCTGCTCGACATGCCAAAAGGACAAGTGGTGCGTAGATTTTCCGGAGGGGTGTTTCTCAAAATGCCACCCTGGAAGTATCTGCACAGACTGCGTCCTAAGGGCAGAACTTCAGGAGCTTAAGGAGCTGTTCAAATCTTCTGAGGAAAAATCACGACAGGCAGAAGAAAAAGTTAAAATCCTCGAATCTGAGCATGCGACTCAAATCCGTCGTCTCGAAGCCAGCATTGCAGAGATGACACCCACCAAGGTAGAGCAAGAGCAACAAGAAACTCCCAACGAAACGTATGGCTCCTCTGTTGAGCCCTCAAGCACCGCGTCGATAGAGACAGGCCATCCATCCAACGTATCAGAGCCAGCTGCTGCTGGGGTTACTCAGGGCGTCAAAAAGAAGAAAAGGAAGAATACACTTGTGTTAATCCAGGAGCGACCTTTTCTGAGGTCACAAAGAGGTGAGTGACCCCGCCACAAAAAAAGAAAACGGGAAACGGAAGAGCGTAGGAAGTCCTACAGTCGGGGACTCCGACAAGGTTCTTCTGTTTAATGTAAGGTCTATCAGAAACAAGTTTCTAGAACTTCGTAGCCTCGTAGCAACAGCAGAACCTGAGATGGTGGCCATAACGGAGTCGTGGATAAAAACCTCAAGCCGAGATTTTGAAGGTGAATTCACGATTCATGGTTACCAGCTCTTCCTGAAAGATAGGCCAGAGAGAGAGGGTGGCGGTGTGATGTTGTATGTCAAGGATACTCTAAACTCAACGCATTGCAACATCGTATCCGACCATGAACTACTAGGTGTTGACCTAGGGATAGGTCCTGCCAAATACAGGACCCTGGTGCTTTATAGACCTCCTGCTCAACTCTTTGAAAAGGACAGAGATCTGTACCAGCTACTAGGGGAAATTTTTGAAGACAGAGTGTGTATTGTCATGGGGGATTTCAACACACAAGTTGACTGGGAAACCAGAGAACCCTGTGGCGAGAACTCACTACTCCTGGAATTCGCGAACAACGAGTTCCTGACTCAGTGGGTGAGAGAGCCAATGAGAGGAGACAATATCCTCGACTTGGTTTTCACCTCTGAGGATGACATCGTTGAGGACCTCTCTGTTTGCGAAGAGCTCAGTGGCAGTGACCACCGACTAATTAGATTTGTAGACAAAGTCCCCAAGGCAGGGCCTGCAACTAGTGAATCGAGGAAACTGGATTTGAGAAGAGCAGACTTTGCAGGTCTTCGTGCTGGACTGACTGACGCGAGGCTAGAAGTGTGCCATGCTGTTGAAGACTCGTGGAACAGTTTCAAAACCACATTCATGAGTATTCAAATCGCGTTTCATCCCTCTGAAATGCTTCCGTTGGTCTTCTGTTCAACCAAAGTGGTTTAATCGAGAGATCGGCCAACTGCTTAGGGAGAAGAGAACTGTGTGACTTTGACGAATACCGAAGGCTAGCCAGGAGAGGGAAGTCCAGCATAAGGGCGGCTAAGCGGTCTGAGGAACTCCGAGTGGCGAGACTCTGTAAAGAGAAGCCCAAGGAGTTCTTTGGATATTTAAACAGCCGTAAACCAATCCGTCGAACGATTGGCCCTTTAAGGAATGAGGAGGTGACATTAAAGCACTCAGCTGCAGAAAATGCTAACCTCCTCAACGACTACTTCTCTTCAGTGTTTAATGAGGAATGTGGTCCCATCCCCCAGCCGACGGATTCCTACTCGGGGGAGAAGCTGGAGGATATGGACTTCACCGAAGGAGAAATAGAAAAGAAGATCACTGACCTAATGACGAATAAGTCACCTGGCCCGGATGGGTTTCTACCTAAAGTGTTGAAAGAAGTGCGCAATCAAGTGTCACGACACCTGAGCGGGATCTTCAACATGTCAATCCGGACCGAATGCGTTCCTAGAGACTGGCGTGAAGCGGAGGTGACTCCTATCTTCAAGAAAGGCGACCGTAGACAACCGTCGAACTACTGACCTATAAGTCTGACCTCGATAGTCGGTAAACTCATGTAAAGCATGATGGTGGACAAAATGACGTCGTATTTAGAGTCAAACCCGCTACTGAGGAGTTTCCAGCACGGCTTTCGAAGGCAACGGTCATGTCTGACGAACCTTTTTGGAATTCTTCCACTTCGTCTTCAGTAAGTACGATCGGGACAAGGCGGTCGATGTGGTCTACTTAGATTTTCAGAAAGCCTTTGATAAGGTACCACACCGCCGCCTTCTCCGGAAAGTGAGAATGCTGGGCATAGACGGAAAAGTAGCCGGCTGGATCGAGAACTGGCTAAGTGGCAGACGGCAACGGGTGGTGGTGAATGGACAGGCTTCTGAGTCGGTGCCCGTTACTAGCGGGGTGCCTCAAGGTTCTGTCCTAGGACCACTACTATTCATCATCTACGTCAACGACATGGATGGTGACATGGTTGCCAAGATTTCCAAATTTGCCGACGATACCAAGCTTGGTATGAACGTTGCAAAGGATGGAAATACTGCCCGCCTGCAGGAAGATCTTGGGAAGATTGGGGAGTGGTCGGACACGTGGAAAATGTCTTTTAACGTGAGCAAATGCAAAGTGATACATATCCGCCACCGAAATCCCTTAAGAGCACTGCTCTTGAATCGAGTGACACTGAGAAGGACTTGGGTGTAGCAATCACTAGTGACCTCAAGTTCTCGAAACAGTGCATTGAGGCGGAGAAAAAGGCCCAAAGGATGCTAGGCTACATAAAGCACCAGTTTGGATATCGGAACAAGAAGATTGTACTGTGTTTGTACAACTCACTTGTCCAACCACACCTGGAGTATGACGTAAAATTCTGGCGTCCTTCATTTCGAAAGGACATCTCGAGATTGGAACGCGTGCAAGCCAGGGCAACCAAACTGATTCCCTCTATCAGACATAAAAGTTATGAATATAGATTAAGGGAATTAGATATGTTCTCATTAGAAACCCGTAGACTGCGTGGTCAGCTCATCGAAGTTTTCAAAATACTTCGAGGGTTCGACAATGTTGACTACAGGGATATTTTCACACTTGTTGAGAGCAGAACAAGAAATCACTGCTTTAAACTTGAACTGAAGCGTTACAACCGCAATCGTGTGGAAATCTTTTCGCCTACAGTATCTGCGGTAGGTGGAACGCACTTCCAGTGGAAGTTGTCAAGATTGAATCTGTTGACCAGTTCAAATCAAGACTAGACAGGGTCTTGAAAAGTGGCCGTTTAAGGACGTAAAGCATTTGAGCAGAGATGTGCCCGCTCGACTGCTAGTCCAAAGGTCCCCTCGTTGAATGGACCGTAAGGTCTTCTGGGATACTTTCTTTCCTTGTTACTCCTTGTTACACTCTTTCTCTCTCTCTCTCTCTCTCTTTCTCTTTCTCTCTCTCTCTCTCTCTCTTTCTCTTTCTCTCTCTCTCTCTCTCTCTCTCTCTCTCTCTCTCTCTCTCTCTCTCTATATATATATATATATATATATATATATATATATATATATATATATATATATATATATATATATATATATCTGACAAGACATTGTGTTGATAAAAAGAAAAAGAAAGAGCATGTTCTAAGCCTAGATGAGTAGGATAATTTGATTCTACATCTATATAAAATGTAAATACGTTTCTTTCATTTTTTTTCAGAACACATAAATCCTAGATATGTACATGAATAAATACATTTAAAAAAATCCTACAGAAAATTTCCATCTCCAAACAGTATTAGCAGTGTCCATTAAGTCAAAAAGTTTTAAAATAAGAACGGAAGTAGTAGATGGATCTAATAGATAATGTAGCAGATTCCCCCTTTTATCACCCCACTCCTAACAGCACTTTTGTCATGGTATACTTTGTGGTCGTGATATACTTCTTTGATGAAGTAGGCTTTGTTCTAAGAGTGATAATTTTGTTGTTTTAAAAAAGACCGCTTCAAACACGTAAGGATATAGAGAAACGCACAGGAATTCCCAAAATAAACTTATATTTTAAATTTAACAAGTTACTACACAAAAACAAAACATGAACCACACAAATACACCGAATATTAAAATAAACAATAATTAATTCAATTAACTTGACCCTCTAATATTGGCTAAATTCGATACGCACATCAATATACAAGAAATAGGCTTTTGTCTCAACTGGAGTTTAAATACCTTGGTTGCTCTAGCGGTGGGTTTGAGTTTGACCTTGAACTCAATGAGCCCTAGACACCACAGGAATCTGGTAGGTTTTTTGACGTATGCTTAGACCAGATTGTTGAAGGTGGTCGAGATCGCCTCCAGATGGGGGTCCACACAGTATTCAATGAGGGGGGAGGGGGTCTTCAAGGGCGAAAACAATCACGGTGCTTTAGAAGGCACCAGGGTAGGCGGGGTCTCTCTCTGGCGAGAGTAAGTTGAACTTGGTTCTTAAACCAAGTTAACTTAGATTTCGGTGTGACTACCGGGTAACGGGCTCGAGGGGGAGCTTTTCTCCTTCGTTACGTAATTCCTCATGGGCGAGGACTGTACTCGGGGGGGGGGGGGTTCTTCAAGGGCGAGGATAGAGGAAGGGAGTTTCTCCGACGAGAATAAGTTAAACTTGGTTCCTCAACCAAGTTAACTTATGAGTTTGTGTGGCCACCGGGTAACGGGCTCGAGGGAGAGCCTTTTTCCTCTTCTTTTCGTAATTCCTCAAGTGCGAGGAATATCCCTGGGCTTCAGGATCACCAGGATATGAGAAGTCTCTCTGACGAGAGTAAGTTGAACTTGAACAAGTTAACTTAGCGTTCGGTTTGGTAACCAGGAACTAGCTCGAGGATGAGCTTCTTCTTAGTTCCAGTCTTCCTCAAGGGCGAGGCCAATCTCGGTGTTATGGGATACACCAGGATAGAACGGGGGATTCTCTGACGAGAATAAGTTGAACTTGTTTCCTCAACCAAGTAAACTTATGAGTTTGGAGTGGCCACCGGGTAACGGGCTCGAGGGGGAGCCTTTTTCCTCTTCTTTTCGTAATTCTTCAAGGTCGAGGAATATCCCTGGGCTTCAGGATCACCAGGATATGAGGAGTCTCTCTGATGAGAGTAAGTTGAACTTGAACAGTTTAACTTAGCGTTCGGTTCGATAACCTGGGACTAGCTCGAGGATGAGCTGCTTCTTAGCCCCCTTGGTAGCCCTGCCTCTCTTGCAGGGGACTTCGTAGCCTGACGACTCACGTATTCTACCTGTCCAGTCTTGGTAGCCCGGTCTCAATCCGGCGACTTCGTAGCCTGGAGACTCACGTATTCTACCTGTCCAGTCTTGGTAGCCCGGTCTCACTCCGGGGACTTTGTACTCTGGAGACTTACGTATTCTACCACGTTTTTCCCAAGTGTTTGTTATTTATACCTCGTCACCCCCACTGGGGTAGTGGTAGGAGGGGGTCTTGTGGACGGGCCGCGGGAGCGTTTCTACTCCAACGGTTTTTCTCATCAAGTCTCAACTCTGCTCCAGCTGGCCTTCGAGTTTGAGAAAAACGCGTCTCCAATTTCTTACATGAGGTGAAATTGAATATACTCTCGTAGAGGAGATCTTGCAGTTTAAAACCGTTCGGCTTTTCATAGCGATGAGTGGCGAGAGACTGTGGTTACGAGTTTGACCCCACGGTGCCGGGCCCGGATGTTTTTGCGGTTACCGTGCCGTGTCTCCACTTAGAGAGAACGGGGAAGTGACGATTCCCCTTCAGATAATAAGTGTCAAAAATATTAAAAAAATGCATGTTAAAAAAAAGAAGAAAAAAAGAGCATGTTCTAATATAAGATTATTAAGATAAGTCATATTTTCGTTTATTTTTTGTATATATTAATGTGTTCCTGCTCTCCTGTTAAAATTTCCTGGTTGCGTCTATTTTCTAACACTACCAGGTATATATTTTCACTATTCCAAGCCCGCAAACGGGTGGTAGAGGTGGATGGGGAGAGACTTCATCTTTGCTATCCTATGCCTTACATGAAGTATTGTATATAGTTAGAATTTATGATAAAAATAAAGGTACTTCCATTGTAATGGACTGAACGGTCCCTTAAGGTAGTTACTATCTGTCGTGATATGACATTACATTACATCAATACCATATTATATCTATGAGGGAGGGACCAATAACTTAAATGCGAGCCGACAAGGAACGGAACGCCACGAGTTTCGACGCGCGAAACAACGAGATAAGATTGCAACGAGGTCAGGTAAAATTTGGGCAATGGCAAAGCTCAAGGTTACTTAAAGAGGCATATACAAAAATATAATTTTACGAGGGGCGGTCAATAAGTTTTGCGAGTCGGTAGGGCAAATCAGAGGAAGGGGGATGGCTGTTTGTGGGGGTGTTAGGACAAGTTATGACAAGTCAGGACCTGCAGCCGCACGCTCCTGTCTCGTCTATTTAAGAAGCAGTAGCTGATCGCAGATTCGTCAGTCACAAATTTTTCAACAATGGAGAAGGTTGAGCACCGCGCACTGATCAAATATTTGACCAAGGAAGGCAAAAATGCAAAAGAGATCCATGAACGCATGGTTGCAGTGTACACCGACACCGCCCCTTCCTATGCAACCATTGCTCGCTGGAATAGGGAGTTCCGCCATGTTCGTGAGTCCCTTGAAGATGACCCCTATCCAGGACGTCAGTCAGACGTGACCAACGAGGATAATGTGGCCCGTTTGGAGAGGATGATCCTCGAAAATCGACGGGTGAAGGTGGAAGAAATCGAGCGAGAACTTGGAATATCACATGGAAGTGTTATCAACATCATCCACGATAATTTAGCTATGGCGAAGGTCCCTGTTTGTTGGGTCCCTAGGAACCTCACGAAGCCTCACGCCCCATGATTGACTTCAACGTCGTGAAAGTTCGGAGGAGCTACTGCTCCTGTACAAGCAAGACCCGGCGGGATTCGAGTCACGCATAGTGACAGGTAATGAATCGTGGGTCCATCACTGGGATCCCGAGACCAAGCTCGAAAGTATGGCCTGGAAGCACAGGGGCTCTACGACCCCCATCAAGTTCCGGACCCAATCCTCAGCCGGGAAGATCATGGCCATCATCTTCTGGGATTTGGAGGGAGTGTTGATGGTGGACTATGCGCCTCGTGGAAGGACCATCACAGGCCAATATTACGCCGAGGAACTGGCCTGGGTTGAAGAAGTGCATCCGTCAGAAGCGGCGGGCAAGTTGACACGCGGTGTTCTGCTCCTCCACGACAATGCCCCTGTCCACAAGGCCAGAGTTGCACAAGGTGCCCTGCGCCAGTGCAGATTCGAGGACCTCAACCATCCCCCCTACAGTCCAGATCCGGCCCCTAGCGACAACTTTTTATTCCGTCAGCTCAAGTCTGCACTGCGCGACACCGGTTTGGGGACGATGAAGATGTCCAACCCGCCGTCCAGGAGTGGATTGAACAGCAGTCGGGAGATTTCTGGGTGTCTGGAATTCGAAGCCTCAGGGACAAGTGGCACAAGTGCATTGAAGTTGAGGGTAGTTATATTGAAAAATAAAAAAAAACACTGTTCCTCATATCTCGCTTCCTTATATCCGAATTGCAAAACTTATTGGCCGCCCCTCATATTTACATAAAAATGAGAGAATTAAGGGGCAAGATTACATCAGAGAATTAATGGGCAAAATTACATCAGAGAATTAATGTGCATTGTAGTTATGCATCAGACTCTGAAGTTAAAATTTAATGTATTACAGAAGACTATTCAAAAGGGGAGGATTACCCCAAATGGGTTACTGAAGGGGGAGAGGGGTTGGCTTACGGAGGGTTCCGGGTGAGACGTTAGGGTAAGGCTTCACGGATGTCTTTTGCACGTGAGGCAAGGGTGCTTGGAGCTTCTGAGTGGGAACTTGCCGTGATTACAGTTTTCCGAAGGGGGGGCGGTAAAGTCCGGTCCAGGGGAGAGTATTTCGGCCACCCGAAAACGAGGGGCGAACGAGGAGGGCTTTGACAGGAGTTGATGAGTGGAGTCGGAAAAATCACTCGGTCAAATGGAATTGCCACACTGGCTGGGTTAATTCCAAGACACAAAAGTTCAGCCGTCACTTTGCTTTGTCGTTAGCACCTGCCTTGGAACTAGGGAAAACTTCTTGGGTCTGGGCGAGACTCCTCAACTCTGTGTCTCCCACATGGAAGACCAGCCCTATAAATATCCGAGGCTCCCTCCCGCAGGGGTGGGGGGAACAGCGCTACTTTCGAATTGCCTCGAATCTTCACGTTGAGGCGATTCTAACCCGCGAAAAGATGGTATGAGGTGGACGCAGTTCGAGGCTACCGCTTGTGGAAAGTGGGGGGGGGGAGCATTACCCATTTAAGCCTAACCAACTTCCAGAATCTTCTCCAGCGTAAGGACATCACTTCGTGCTGGAAAAGAAATTCCACGTGGAATTCCCCCACGCTATCTTCCTCATTATCTTTTATCTCAGACAACCTAGTTTGTTCCGCAAGGTCTGTTGTGGTCTGTTCATCTATGTAACTCTATGTAACTATGTAACTCCCTTTCTCTCTTTCTCTCTCTCTCTCTCTCTTTCTTTTTCTCTCTATCTATCTCTATCTATATATCTATCCATCTATCTATCTATCTATCTATCTATTTATCTATCTGGGTTCATTTATATATATATATATAAACATATATAGACGATATTCTGATATTCTCGTATAACAGGGACGACCACTTGAAGCATTTGGAGGAAATATTCAAAGTTTTGGTAGAAAATGGGCTAAGGATTTCATTGGAGATTTGCGAATTCGCGAAGAAAGAAATTGATTTCCTAGGGCATCACATTTCGGTGGAAGGAATCTGACCACCGGCCACAAAGGTAAAAGAAATAGCAGACTCGCCATTTTCAAAAGACTCAAAGGGACTGCGCCGTTATTTGGGCATGTTGGGATATTACCGCAGAATGATCCCCAATTTTGTATCATTTGCAGCCCCGTTGCCTGAACTTATACGCCTCCAACCCAAAGCTACTCCGAGATCCTGGCCGTCGTGAAGGAAACTAGTAGGAGTTTAGTACGGAGCGTGCTCCGTTGTTCACCTGGTGAGAAAATGATGGCCCCTTCGGGGACCGTCAGTGCTGCTTGGTTGGGAGCCATGGCACGCCGAGGTTTGACGACTCGATCGGACGAACAGCAGCACATGGAGCGTGCCTTCTGAAAGATCCGAAACCTCTCCGATGGATAGGCGGGAGCGACTCACGCGGGGCGAACTCACCACCACCTTTCTTTTTTATTGAGTGGTCACAAAGTATTTAGAGTTATAAAGTGTTCAGCATGACTGGAAAGAAAGGACCTGGTGCGTTAAAGTATACCTGCTCGACATGCCAAAAGGACAAGTGGTGCGTAGATTTTCCGGAGGGGTGTTTCTCAAAATGCCACCCTGGAAGTATCTGCACAGACTGCGTCCTAAGGGCAGAACTTCAGGAGCTTAAGGAGCTGTTCAAATCTTCTGAGGAAAAATCACGACAGGCAGAAGAAAAAGTTAAAATCCTCGAATCTGAGCATGCGACTCAAATCCGTCGTCTCGAAGCCAGCATTGCAGAGATGACACCCACCAAGGTAGAGCAAGAGCAACAAGAAACTCCCAACGAAACGTATGGCTCCTCTGTTGAGCCCTCAAGCACCGCGTCGATAGAGACAGGCCATCCATCCAACGTATCAGAGCCAGCTGCTGCTGGGGTTACTCAGGGCGTCAAAAAGAAGAAAAGGAAGAATACACTTGTGTTAATCCAGGAGCGACCTTTTCTGAGGTCACAAAGAGGTGAGTGACCCCGCCACAAAAAAAGAAAACGGGAAACGGAAGAGCGTAGGAAGTCCTACAGTCGGGGACTCCGACAAGGTTCTTCTGTTTAATGTAAGGTCTATCAGAAACAAGTTTCTAGAACTTCGTAGCCTCGTAGCAACAGCAGAACCTGAGATGGTGGCCATAACGGAGTCGTGGATAAAAACCTCAAGCCGAGATTTTGAAGGTGAATTCACGATTCATGGTTACCAGCTCTTCCTGAAAGATAGGCCAGAGAGAGAGGGTGGCGGTGTGATGTTGTATGTCAAGGATACTCTAAACTCAACGCATTGCAACATCGTATCCGACCATGAACTACTAGGTGTTGACCTAGGGATAGGTCCTGCCAAATACAGGACCCTGGTGCTTTATAGACCTCCTGCTCAACTCTTTGAAAAGGACAGAGATCTGTACCAGCTACTAGGGGAAATTTTTGAAGACAGAGTGTGTATTGTCATGGGGGATTTCAACACACAAGTTGACTGGGAAACCAGAGAACCCTGTGGCGAGAACTCACTACTCCTGGAATTCGCGAACAACGAGTTCCTGACTCAGTGGGTGAGAGAGCCAATGAGAGGAGACAATATCCTCGACTTGGTTTTCACCTCTGAGGATGACATCGTTGAGGACCTCTCTGTTTGCGAAGAGCTCAGTGGCAGTGACCACCGACTAATTAGATTTGTAGACAAAGTCCCCAAGGCAGGGCCTGCAACTAGTGAATCGAGGAAACTGGATTTGAGAAGAGCAGACTTTGCAGGTCTTCGTGCTGGACTGACTGACGCGAGGCTAGAAGTGTGCCATGCTGTTGAAGACTCGTGGAACAGTTTCAAAACCACATTCATGAGTATTCAAATCGCGTTTCATCCCTCTGAAATGCCCCCGTTGGTCTTCTGTTCAACCAAAGTGGTTTAATCGAGAGATCGGCCAACTGCTTAGGGAGAAGAGAACTGTGTGACTTTGACGAATACCGAAGGCTAGCCAGGAGAGGGAAGTCCAGCATAAGGGCGGCTAAGCGGTCTGAGGAACTCCGAGTGGCGAGACTCTGTAAAGAGAAGCCCAAGGAGTTCTTTGGATATTTAAACAGCCGTAAACCAATCCGTCGAACGATTGGCCCTTTAAGGAATGAGGAGGTAACATTAAAGCACTCAGCTGCAGAAAATGCTAACCTCCTCAACGACTACTTCTCTTCAGTGTTTAATGAGGAATGTGGTCCCATCCCCCAGCCGACGGATTCCTACTCGGGGGAGAAGCTGGAGGATATGGACTTCACCGAAGGAGAAATAGAAAAGAAGATCACTGACCTAATGACGAATAAGTCACCTGGCCCGGATGGGTTTCTACCTAAAGTGTTGAAAGAAGTGCGCAATCAAGTGTCACGACACCTGAGCGGGATCTTCAACATGTCAATCCGGACCGAATGCGTTCCTAGAGACTGGCGTGAAGCGGAGGTGACTCCTATCTTCAAGAAAGGCGACCGTAGACAACCGTCGAACTACTGACCTATAAGTCTGACCTCGATAGTCGGTAAACTCATGTAAAGCATGATGGTGGACAAAATGACGTCGTATTTAGAGTCAAACCCGCTACTGAGGAGTTTCCAGCACGGCTTTCGAAGGCAACGGTCATGTCTGACGAACCTTTTTGGAATTCTTCCACTTCGTCTTCAGTAAGTACGATCGGGACAAGGCGGTCGATGTGGTCTACTTAGATTTTCAGAAAGCCTTTGATAAGGTACCACACCGCCGCCTTCTCCGGAAAGTGAGAATGCTGGGCATAGACGGAAAAGTAGCCGGCTGGATCGAGAACTGGCTAAGTGGCAGACGGCAACGGGTGGTGGTGAATGGACAGGCTTCTGAGTCGGTGCCCGTTACTAGCGGGGTGCCTCAAGGTTCTGTCCTAGGACCACTACTATTCATCATCTACGTCAACGACATGGATGGTGACATGGTTGCCAAGATTTCCAAATTTGCCGACGATACCAAGCTTGGTATGAACGTTGCAAAGGATGGAAATACTGCCCGCCTGCAGGAAGATCTTGGGAAGATTGGGGAGTGGTCGGACACGTGGCAAATGTCTTTTAACGTGAGCAAATGCAAAGTGATACATATCCGCCACCGAAATCCCCAATCTCAGTATATCCTTAAGGGCACTGCTCTTGAATCGAGTGACACTGAGAAGGACTTGGGTGTAGCAATCACTAGTGACCTCAAGTTCTCGAAACAGTGCATTGAGGCGGAGAAAAAGGCCCAAAGGATGCTAGGCTACATAAAGCACCAGTTTGGATATCGGAACAAGAAGATTGTACTGTGTTTGTACAACTCACTTGTCCAACCGCACCTGGAGTATGACGTAAAATTCTGGAGTCCTTCATTTCGAAAGGACATCTCGAGATTGGAACGCGTGCAAGCCAGGGCAACCAAACTGATTCCCTCTATCAGACATAAAAGTTATGAATATAGATTAAGGGAATTAGATATGTTCTCATTAGAAACCCGTAGACTGCGTGGTCAGCTCATCGAAGTTTTCAAAATACTTCGAGGGTTCGACAATGTTGACTACAGGGATATTTTCACACTTGTTGAGAGCAGAACAAGAAATCACTGCTTTAAACTTGAACTGAAGCGTTACAACCGCAATCGTGTGGAAATCTTTTCGCCTACAGTATCTGCGGTAGTTGGAACGCACTTCCAGTGGAAGTTGTCAAGATTGAATCTGTTGACCAGTTCAAATCAAGACTAGACAGGGTCTTGAAAAGTGGCCGTTTAAGGACGTAAAGCATTTGAGCAGAGATGTGCCCGCTCGACTGCTAGTCCAAAGGTCCCCTCGTTGAATGGACCGTAAGGTCTTCTGGGATACTTTCTTTCCTTGTTACTCCTTGTTACACTCTTTCTCTCTCTCTCTCTCTCTTTCTCTTTCTCTCTCTCTCTCTCTCTCTCTCTCTCTCTCTCTCTCTCTCTCTATATATATATATATATATATATATATATATATATATATATATATATATATATATATATATATATATATATATATATATATATATATATCTGACAAGACATTGTGTTGATAAAAAGAAAAAGAAAGAGCATGTTCTAAGCCTAGATGAGTAGGATAATTTGATTCTACATCTATATAAAATGTAAATACGTTTCTTTCATTTTTTTTCAGAACACATAAATCCTAGATATGTACATGAATAAATACATTTAAAAAAATCCTACAGAAAATTTCCATCTCCAAACAGTATTAGCAGTGTCCATTAAGTCAAAAAGTTTTAAAATAAGAACGGAAGTAGTAGATGGATCTAATAGATAATGTAGCAGATTCCCCCTTTTATCACCCCACTCCTAACAGCACTTTTGTCATGGTATACTTTGTGGTCGTGATATACTTCTTTGATGAAGTAGGCTTTGTTCTAAGAGTGATAATTTTGTTGTTTTAAAAAAGACCGCTTCAAACACGTAAGGATATAGAGAAACGCACAGGAATTCCCAAAATAAACTTATATTTTAAATTTAACAAGTTACTACACAAAAACAAAACATGAACCACACAAATACACCGAATATTAAAATAAACAATAATTAATTCAATTAACTTGACCCTCTAATATTGGCTAAATTCGATACGCACATTAATATACAAGAAATAGGCTTTTGTCTCAACTGGAGTTTAAATACCTTGGTTGCTCTAGCGGTGGGTTTGAGTTTGACCTTGAACTCAATGAGCCCTAGACACCACAGGAATCTGGTAGGTTTTTTGACGTATGCTTAGACCAGATTGTTGGAGGTGGTCAAGATCGCCTCCAGATGGGGGTCCACACAGTATTCAATGAGGGGGAAGGGGGTCTTCAAGGGCGAAAACAATCACGGTGCTTTAGAAGGCACCAGGGTAGGCGGGGTCTCTCTCTGGCGAGAGTAAGTTGAACTTGGTTCTTAAACCAAGTTAACTTAGATTTCGGTGTGACTACCGGGTAACGGGCTCGAGGGGGAGCTTTTCTCCTTCGTTACGTAATTCCTCATGGGCGAGGACTGTACTCGGGGGGGGGGGGGTTCTTCAAGGGCGAGGATAGAGGAAGGGAGTTTCTCCGACGAGAATAAGTTAAACTTGGTTCCTCAACCAAGTTAACTTATGAGTTTGTGTGGCCACCGGGTAACGGGCTCGAGGGAGAGCCTTTTTCCTCTTCTTTTCGTAATTCCTCAAGTGCGAGGAATATCCCTGGGCTTCAGGATCACCAGGATATGAGAAGTCTCTCTGACGAGAGTAAGTTGAACTTGAACAAGTTAACTTAGCGTTCGGTTTGGTAACCAGGAACTAGCTCGAGGATGAGCTTCTTCTTAGTTCCAGTCTTCCTCAAGGGCGAGGCCAATCTCGGTGTTATGGGATACACCAGGATAGAACGGGGGATTCTCTGACGAGAATAAGTTGAACTTGTTTCCTCAACCAAGTAAACTTATGAGTTTGGAGTGGCCACCGGGTAACGGGCTCGAGGGGGAGCCTTTTTCCTCTTCTTTTCGTAATTCTTCAAGGTCGAGGAATATCCCTGGGCTTCAGGATCACCAGGATATGAGGAGTCTCTCTGATGAGAGTAAGTTGAACTTGAACAGTTTAACTTAGCGTTCGGTTCGATAACCTGGGACTAGCTCGAGGATGAGCTGCTTCTTAGCCCCCTTGGTAGCCCTGCCTCTCTTGCAGGGGACTTCGTAGCCTGACGACTCACGTATTCTACCTGTCCAGTCTTGGTAGCCCGGTCTCAATCCGGCGACTTCGTAGCCTGGAGACTCACGTATTCTACCTGTCCAGTCTTGGTAGCCCGGTCTCACTCCGGGGACTTTGTACTCTGGAGACTTACGTATTCTACCACGTTTTTCCCAAGTGTTTGTTATTTATACCTCGTCACCCCCACTGGGGTAGTGGTAGGAGGGGGTCTTGTGGACGGGCCGCGGGAGCGTTTCTACTCCAACGGTTTTTCTCATCAAGTCTCAACTCTGCTCCAGCTGGCCTTCGAGTTTGAGAAAAACGCGTCTCCAATTTCTTACATGAGGTGAAATTGAATATACTCTCGTAGAGGAGATCTTGCAGTTTAAAACCGTTCGGCTTTTCATAGCGATGAGTGGCGAGAGACTGTGGTTACGAGTTTGACCCCACGGTGCCGGGCCCGGATGTTTTTGCGGTTACCGTGCCGTGTCTCCACTTAGAGAGAACGGGGAAGTGACGATTCCCCTACAGATAATAAGTGTCAAAAATATTAAAAAAATGCATGTTAAAAAAAAGAAGAAAAAAAGAGCATGTTCTAATATAAGATTATTAAGATAAGTCATATTTTCGTTTATTTTTTGTATATATTAATGTGTTCCTGCTCTCCTGTTAAAATTTCCTGGTTGCGTCTATTTTCTAACACTACCAGGTATATATTTTCACTATTCCAAGCCCGCAAACGGGTGGTAGAGGTGGATGGGGAGAGACTTCATCTTTGCTATCCTATGCCTTACATGAAGTATTGTATATAGTTAGAATTTATGATAAAAATAAAGGTACTTCCATTGTAATGGACTGAACGGTCCCTTAAGGTAGTTACTATCTGTCGTGATATGACATTACATTACATCAATACCATATTATATCTATGAGGGAGGGACCAATAACTTAAATGCGAGCCGACAAGGAACGGAACGCCACGAGTTTCGACGCGCGAAACAACGAGATAAGATTGCAACGAGGTCAGGTAAAATTTGGGCAATGGCAAAGCTCAAGGTTACTTAAAGAGGCATATACAAAAATATAATTTTACGAGGGGCGGTCAATAAGTTTTGCGAGTCGGTAGGGCAAATCAGAGGAAGGGGGATGGCTGTTTGTGGGGGTGTTAGGACAAGTTATGACAAGTCAGGACCTGCAGCCGCACGCTCCTGTCTCGTCTATTTAAGAAGCAGTAGCTGATCGCAGATTCGTCAGTCACAAATTTTTCAACAATGGAGAAGGTTGAGCACCGCGCACTGATCAAATATTTGACCAAGGAAGGCAAAAATGCAAAAGAGATCCATGAACGCATGGTTGCAGTGTACACCGACACCGCCCCTTCCTATGCAACCATTGCTCGCTGGAATAGGGAGTTCCGCCATGTTCGTGAGTCCCTTGAAGATGACCCCTATCCAGGACGTCAGTCAGACGTGACCAACGAGGACAATGTGGCCCGTTTGGAGAGGATGATCCTCGAAAATCGACGGGTGAAGGTGGAAGAAATCGAGCGAGAACTTGGAATATCACATGGAAGTGTTATCAACATCATCCACGATAATTTAGCTATGGCGAAGGTCCCTGTTTGTTGGGTCCCTAGGAACCTCACGAAGCCTCACGCCCCATGATTGACTTCAACGTCGTGAAAGTTCGGAGGAGCTACTGCTCCTGTACAAGCAAGACCCGGCGGGATTCGAGTCACGCATAGTGACAGGTAATGAATCGTGGGTCCATCACTGGGATCCCGAGACCAAGCTCGAAAGTATGGCCTGGAAGCACAGGGGCTCTACGACCCCCATCAAGTTCCGGACCCAATCCTCAGCCGGGAAGATCATGGCCATCATCTTCTGGGATTTGGAGGGAGTGTTGATGGTGGACTATGCGCCTCGTGGAAGGACCATCACAGGCCAATATTACGCCGAGGAACTGGCCTGGGTTGAAGAAGTGCATCCGTCAGAAGCGGCGGGCAAGTTGACACGCGGTGTTCTGCTCCTCCACGACAATGCCCCTGTCCACAAGGCCAGAGTTGCACAAGGTGCCCTGCGCCAGTGCAGATTCGAGGACCTCAACCATCCCCCCTACAGTCCAGATCCGGCCCCTAGCGACAACTTTTTATTCCGTCAGCTCAAGTCTGCACTGCGCGACACCGGTTTGGGGACGATGAAGATGTCCAACCCGCCGTCCAGGAGTGGATTGAACAGCAGTCGGGAGATTTCTGGGTGTCTGGAATTCGAAGCCTCAGGGACAAGTGGCACAAGTGCATTGAAGTTGAGGGTAGTTATATTGAAAAATAAAAAAAAACACTGTTCCTCATATCTCGCTTCCTTATATCCGAATTGCAAAACTTATTGGCCGCCCCTCATATTTACATAAAAATGAGAGAATTAAGGGGCAAGATTACATCAGAGAATTAATGGGCAAAATTACATCAGAGAATTAATGTGCATTGTAGTTATGCATCAGACTCTGAAGTTAAAATTTAATGTATTACAGAAGACTATTCAAAAGGGGAGGATTACCCCAAATGGGTTACTGAAGGGGGAGAGGGGTTGGCTTACGGAGGGTTCCGGGTGAGACGTTAGGGTAAGGCTTCACGGATGTCTTTTGCACGTGAGGCAAGGGTGCTTGGAGCTTCTGAGTGGGAACTTGCCGTGATTACAGTTTTCCGAAGGGGGGGCGGTAAAGTCCGGTCCAGGGGAGAGTATTTCGGCCACCCGAAAACGAGGGGCGAACGAGGAGGGCTTTGACAGGAGTTGATGAGTGGAGTCGGAAAAATCACTCGGTCAAATGGAATTGCCACACTGGCTGGGTTAATTCCAAGACACAAAAGTTCAGCCGTCACTTTGCTTTGTCGTTAGCACCTGCCTTGGAACTAGGGAAAACTTCTTGGGTCTGGGCGAGACTCCTCAACTCTGTGTCTCCCACATGGAAGACCAGCCCTATAAATATCCGAGGCTCCCTCCCGCAGGGGTGGGGGGAACAGCGCTACTTTCGAATTGCCTCGAATCTTCACGTTGAGGCGATTCTAACCCGCGAAAAGATGGTATGAGGTGGACGCAGTTCGAGGCTACCGCTTGTGGAAAGTGGGGGGGGGGGAGCATTACCCATTTAAGCCTAACCAACTTCCAGAATCTTCTCCAGCGTAAGGACATCACTTCGTGCTGGAAAAGAAATTCCACGTGGAATTCCCCCACGCTATCTTCCTCATTATCTTTTATCTCAGACAACCTAGTTTGTTCCGCAAGGTCTGTTGTGGTCTGTTCATCTATGTAACTCTATGTAACTATGTAACTCTCTTTCTCTCTTTCTCTCTCTCTCTCTCTCTTTCTTTTTCTCTCTATCTATCTCTATCTATATATCTATCCATCTATCTATCTATCTATCTATCTATTTATCTATCTGGGTTCATTTATATATATATATAAACATATATAGACGATATTCTGATATTCTCGTATAACAGGGACGACCACTTGAAGCATTTGGAGGAAATATTCAAAGTTTTGGTAGAAAATGGGCTAAGGATTTCATTGGAGATTTGCGAATTCGCGAAGAAAGAAATTGATTTCCTAGGGCATCACATTTCGGTGGAAGGAATCTGACCACCGGCCACAAAGGTAAAAGAAATAGCAGACTCGCCATTTTCAAAAGACTCAAAGGGACTGCGCCGTTATTTGGGCATGTTGGGATATTACCGCAGAATGATCCCCAATTTTGTATCATTTGCAGCCCCGTTGCCTGAACTTATACGCCTCCAACCCAAAGCTCGTGCGCTCGAATGGGGGTGAAGAAGCACAGAGAGCGTGTGAGGAAATCAAGGCAGCTTTAATTGGATCCGTTAAACTCCACCACCCGCTGCCCAACGATTCCCCATACCAGCTGGTGACAGATTGCTCCCAGTTCGCACCAGGTGCTGCTTTACACCAAATGGTTGACGGATCCCCACGACCAGTTGCTTTCTTCTCTAGCAAGTAAGCTGGACGCAGCCAGCATACTCCACCTACGACAGAGAGCTCCTAGCGGCGTATATTGATGTCGTCCACTTCAAGCATATGATTGAAGGGTGCCACGTCATCTTGTCCACGGATCACAAGTGATTAGTGTCTGCATTTTCGTCGCCATTGAGCGCCAAAACTGATAGGCAGCAACGTCATCGGACAGCCATATTGAAGTATATCGGCGATATCGCCCACGTGCGTGATCAGGACAACGTAGTCGCTGATTGACTTTCAAGGGACGTCAACTCATTCCAAATTGACTCTTTTCACCTCCAAGCCCACTGCTCCCACCTCTCTTCCTACCGCCTCCTCTCCTCCATCCACAGCTACCACTCCTAACTCCTCTATACTTAAACTCCCTCCTACCACCAGCACTCCTCCTTCGGCAGCCTCATACCACCCCCCCCCCTCTCTCTCAGTGCCTCTAACCCCACTCCCACTCATACCACAACCGCCAACTCATCCACCTCCCCCATGCTCACCACACCCTCCACAACACTCCACATTAAACAAAAAAAAAACGAACGAACTCCATGACCCCCCCCCTCCTGCCACACATAACCACGCGTAAAGCCGATCAACCTTCCACCTCTTCTTCCTCGCCATCCCAACATCCTCTCTCTCCCAACATCCACTCTCTCATAATCTGCATCTCCCCTACTATCTCTAGCCCTCCATCTACTAGCGCTACTCCCTCCTCCTCTGCTCCTAACTCCCCCCTCCTAGACCTTACTTTCTCCAACCCTTCTTCCACGACCACCACCCACTCTCCCCTCTAGCACTGCCTGCCCACCCAATAACACCACTGACAACTTCTCCACTCCGACATTAAACCACAGTCGACACGCGTGAAGGTACTCGCTCCCCACGCCTCCTGGAAAATAACCAAGGAGACGGGAACGGTCCCGGCTTCACTCGCACTCCGCCCACGTCAAAATGTCGCCCCAAAGTGTTCAGTTAAACGTACGAAGTTAGCACGATATTCGCCATACTGTTGCCAACTGGCTCATAAACACACAAAGACCTGACATAATACTCTTGAACACGACCAGTCTACACCCTCCCAACAACAGACTCCGCATTGCAGGCTACCACACATATCTAACTCGACAAGCGCTGCACCTAGGATCAGCGATCTTAATAAAGCGCTCTATACACCACTCCCTCATTTAAATACGCGATGACTCTTTTCTAACCTGCAAGGTACAGACAAGCTCCGGCTCCATCCTAGTGGTCACGCACTACAGACCACCACGCCCTCAATTAAACATAGAAGTCCCACTCCGGGCTCTATCAAACCACAACTTACCTATCTTCTTTGCGGGGGACCTCAACACTTTTCACCCAACACTCCTTTCTAGTACCACGAATGATGCAGGAAGGTACCTGGCTGGTGTCCTGACGCGTTATCGCTGCGAGCACATCGGCCTGGCCTTCCCCACATTCTTTGGTCCTCGCGAAGGAACCACGTCTCCGGACGTGGTCTTCCGCAACGACCACGCTATACGCTTCTGCACTCACATCTTACCGGGTCCTCACGTACTCTCTGACCACATACCGATATGCCTTATCATATCCATATCCCCCATACTCATACCCACACCACCTCTCTTCGACTTCAAAAACACGAACTGGGAAGAGTTCAAGAGACACATAACAGAAAACGCCACAAAACCTCGACCTGGACCACACCAGTGCAGATCTGTTAGACGACCACTGGTGCTCAATCTTGAACAACATAACCGCAGCACGTGACCTACACACACCACCTAAAACCTACACATGTATAAAACACTTCAAATATTCCATACACACTCAGAGACTCATCACACAATACAACAATCACTACACCAGAGGCTCACGACAACACAACATCGCTCATCTACGTGCCCGCATCCTACAGTGCGTGCAACTAGATAGGACGCATTTAGGTCCAACTGGGACACAGTACTGACACACAACCCACCCAAACCACACGCGCAAGAGCACTTCCAGGAACTCCAAGAGTGGTGTCTGGCCCACGCTCACGAGCTAAGGCCCGCCCCCCTGATACGAATGGAGCTGCTTGACAACACATCTACACTGACCACTCCCATCACCGTCAAGGAAACAAAACAAGATTAAAACAACACCAAAACGCGCACCGGCCCCTCCGGGCTACCAGCCGCATTAATACACAACCTCCCCGCAAACATACACCCTACAATTACACACGTATTCAACGCCTCACTAGCCTCAGGCCACTTCCCCAAAATATTCAGTCTCGCACAACATACTTCTACTACACAAAATGAACAAAGACCCCAAACACCCAAACAATTAAAGGCCTATTGCTCTATTAGAGCACCTAGGCAAAATACTCGAACGTATGATCAACTACCGCCTACGGGACTACCTGGAAGAGAAGGACTGTTTCTCTCCCCACCAATATGGGTTCAGGAGGGGCCGGTCCACTCAGGGGGATGTAACCATCGTTCATGACACATATGACACTCTTCGGCGCAAGAGATCACTACATGCCAAACCTAAAAATTTTCTCACACACACCAGACAGGAACCACCTAAACCCAACAAGGCTCGACTACACACAGCAAACAAAAATCCTTGGGGGAACTTTGGACAAGTCTCTTAGGTTCAATATACACCAGCACATAATACAAGCAAGAGCCGCACGCACAAACAAAATGCTTGGCAGGTTCTACCCTGCGGACAAGAAACTAAAGTTACACTTATATAAAACACTCGTGCAACCTCTTTTCACGTACGCCCCACTGTCACTAGTAGCTGCGAGTTTCACGTGGCAGAAAAAGGCTCAGCGCATTCAGAACTCTGCTCTGAAGCGCTCTTGCCTCTCTTCTATGTACGCGAGAATGTCCGCACTACACGACAACAACAAATTAGCACCCTTTAACACATACGCTCACACTAAACTCACAAAACAACTCGGAAAACTCACCGGAGCCCCCATATACACCGCACTACACGCAAGACTGTATGTTACGATGGCACTGCGATACTCGGCAGCCCATGACCACCCGCAACCCATACCGCTCTACGCATAGGTTAAGAACATCATGAATAACGCGTTTCCGACTATACAGACACGATCTCCTTCCTGACCACCCCCAACCGTCGTCCAGTCATGAACACCCCAAGACACACCCAACTACACCACGTATCGGTGTCTAGCCACCGACCTATCAACTTTTCCTATCCCCTTTCAAGTTATTTCCGTACCCTTTTCCTCTGCGACTACTTGATAGCCTGTGTTACACAGTGATCCCCCTCTGTTCTTTCTATACGCATCGATTCGATTCGGTAAGTCGTTCCATTGGAGTTTTTTTAGTACGACTGCGTAGAATTCTTGGTGTTTTCACTCCGACAACTACCTCAAATTTCGGCAAAGGAGGGAAAGCTTAGGGGAAATCCCAAAGACGCCTCCGAGAATTGGTTTCTACCTAGGAACCACTATTACGAAAGAGATCGATACTCATTTCATCATTCACAATCACTAATAATTTCATATTTCTTTTTAGCGGCCCCATTTAAGCAGATGACTGCTTATGTCCCCGGCACAGCCCCCCTGCGTGAACTGCCGTCGGATGTGAGAATGGATTGCCATTCATGTTCCGTCCCAACTATGCCGGATAATAATTGGGGGCATTGGAGGAAGCTGGTTGAAGGAGTAGCCCACAGCTGATAACAATGTCAGAAACTCTTCCGGACAAGACTGTATGTTACGATGGCACTGCGATACTCGGCAGCCCATGACCACCCGCAACCCATACCGCTCTACGCATAGGTTAAGAACATCATGAATAACGCGTTTCCGACTATACAGACACGATCTCCTTCCTGACCACCCCCAACCGTCGTCCAGTCATGAACACCCCAAGACACACCCAACTACACCACGTATCGGTGTCTAGCCACCGACCTATCAACTTTTCCTATCCCCTTTCAAGTTATTTCCGTACCCTTTTCCTCTGCGACTACTTGATAGCCTGTGTTACACAGTGATCCCCCTCTGTTCTTTCTATACGCATCGATTCGATTCGGTAAGTCGTTCCATTGGAGTTTTTTTAGTACGACTGCGTAGAATTCTTGGTGTTTTCACTCCGACAACTACCTCAAATTTCGGCAAAGGAGGGAAAGCTTAGGGGAAATCCCAAAGACGCCTCCGAGAATTGGTTTCTACCTAGGAACCACTATTACGAAAGAGATCGATACTCATTTCATCATTCACAATCACTAATAATTTCATATTTCTTTTTAGCGGCCCCATTTAAGCAGATGACTGCTTATGTCCCCGGCCCAGCCCCCCTGCGTGAACTGCCGTCGGATGTGAGAATGGATTGCCATTCATGTTCCGTCCCAACTATGCCGGATAATAATTGGGGGCATTGGAGGAAGCTGGTTGAAGGAGTAGCCCACAGCTGATAACAATGTCAGAAACTCTTCCGGACAAGACTGTATGTTACGATGGCACTGCGATACTCGGCAGCCCATGACCACTCGCAACCCATACCGCTCTACGCATAGGTTAAGAACATCATGAATAACGCGTTTCCGACTATACAGACACGATCTCCTTCCTGACCACCCCCAACCGTCGTCCAGTCATGAACACCCCAAGACACACCCAACTACACCACGTATCGGTGTCTAGCCACCGACCTATCAACTTTTCCTATCCCCTTTCAAGTTATTTCCGTACCCTTTTCCTCTGCGACTACTTGATAGCCTGTGTTACACAGTGATCCCCCTCTGTTCTTTCTATACGCATCGATTCGATTCGGTAAGTCGTTCCATTGGAGTTTTTTTAGTACGACTGCGTAGAATTCTTGGTGTTTTCACTCCGACAACTACCTCAAATTTCGGCAAAGGAGGGAAAGCTTAGGGGAAATCCCAAAGACGCCTCCGAGAATTGATTTCTACCTAGGAACCACTATTACGAAAGAGATCGATACTCATTTCATCATTCACAATCACTAATAATTTCATATTTCTTTTTAGCGGCCCCATTTAAGCAGATGACTGCTTATGTCCCCGGCCCAGCCCCCCTGCGTGAACTGCCGTCGGATGTGAGAATGGATTGCCATTCATGTTCCGTCCCAACTATGCCGGATAATAATTGGGGGCATTGGAGGAAGCTGGTTGAAGGAGTAGCCCACAGCTGATAACAATGTCAGAAACTCTTCCGGACAAGACTGTATGTTACGATGGCACTGCGATACTCGGCAGCCCATGACCACCCGCAACCCATACCGCTCTACGCATAGGTTAAGAACATCATGAATAACGCGTTTCCGACTATACAGACACGATCTCCTTCCTGACCACCCCCAACCGTCGTCCAGTCATGAACACCCCAAGACACACCCAACTACACCACGTATCGGTGTCTAGCCACCGACCTATCAACTTTTCCTATCCCCTTTCAAGTTATTTCCGTACCCTTTTCCTCTGCGACTACTTGATAGCCTGTGTTACACAGTGATCCCCCTCTGTTCTTTCTATACGCATCGATTCGATTCGGTAAGTCGTTCCATTGGAGTTTTTTTAGTACGACTGCGTAGAATTCTTGGTGTTTTCACTCCGACAACTACCTCAAATTTCGGCAAAGGAGGGAAAGCTTAGGGGAAATCCCAAAGACGCCTCCGAGAATTGGTTTCTACCTAGGAACCACTATTACGAAAGAGATCGATACTCATTTCATCATTCACAATCACTAATAATTTCATATTTCTTTTTAGCGGCCCCATTTAAGCAGATGACTGCTTATGTCCCCGGCCCAGCCCCCCTGCGTGAACTGCCGTCGGATGTGAGAATGGATTGCCATTCATGTTCCGTCCCAACTATGCCGGATAATAATTGGGGGCATTGGAGGAAGCTGGTTGAAGGAGTAGCCCACAGCTGATAACAATGTCAGAAACTCTTCCGGACAAGACTGTATGTTACGATGGCACTGCGATACTCGGCAGCCCATGACCACTCGCAACCCATACCGCTCTACGCATAGGTTAAGAACATCATGAATAACGCGTTTCCGACTATACAGACACGATCTCCTTCCTGACCACCCCCAACCGTCGTCCAGTCATGAACACCCCAAGACACACCCAACTACACCACGTATCGGTGTCTAGCCACCGACCTATCAACTTTTCCTATCCCCTTTCAAGTTATTTCCGTACCCTTTTCCTCTGCGACTACTTGATAGCCTGTGTTACACAGTGATCCCCCTCTGTTCTTTCTATACGCATCGATTCGATTCGGTAAGTCGTTCCATTGGAGTTTTTTTAGTACGACTGCGTAGAATTCTTGGTGTTTTCACTCCGACAACTACCTCAAATTTCGGCAAAGGAGGGAAAGCTTAGGGGAAATCCCAAAGACGCCTCCGAGAATTGGTTTCTACCTAGGAACCACTATTACGAAAGAGATCGATACTCATTTCATCATTCACAATCACTAATAATTTCATATTTCTTTTTAGCGGCCCCATTTAAGCAGATGACTGCTTATGTCCCCGGCACAGCCCCCCTGCGTGAACTGCCGTCGGATGTGAGAATGGATTGCCATTCATGTTCCGTCCCAACTATGCCGGATAATAATTGGGGGCATTGGAGGAAGCTGGTTGAAGGAGTAGCCCACAGCTGATAACAATGTCAGAAACTCTTCCGGACAAGGGGTGGACTGCTACCTCCGCTGCTCATCACAATGGGCCCCCTTCTAGGACCATAGAGGGACATACAACCGTCTCTATGGTATGTTGGGATGCGGACGCGATTAAAACATACTCGGGGGACGGCGTTATCAATAGGTCCGCCATACAATCACACCCCCGAGACGATCCCCTGGATTCATCTCATACATTATCATCATTCACCCCAAAGGCAAATTCCCTTTTCCTCCAGGCGGCGGTCTAGCGAGGGAGGGAGGCTATTCTCCCAAAATGCAACTTAACAAATAATTTCTTAAGAAAGTAACAGAAAATCAGACACACTAGTGAGTCCCTAAAAGAGCAGGAAAAAGGCCAAGAACAGGATAGAGTGCTGTCCTCTCCTCAAAGGGGTGTTTACCACCATAATGGCGACCCAAAATGCTGCGAGGGTCCTACTCAGATGCTTTAACGGCTATGAAAAACCGGACAAGGGTAAGGTATTTGAGACCCTATTCGGTAAACTAAGCATTGCAGTCCTAAGACTAATAGATACGCCGGTAGGATACGTCGCAATATGCGAAAAAGAAGAAGACTTGAAGATACTCACGAAGAAGGAAGGGGTTAAAGTTCTAAAGGATATAAACATACAACCAAGCACACCTCCTCAGATCCAGGCACACAGAAGTCTGGTGTGCAGAAGGATGGGCCCCTGGATCGGCCAGCACAATAAGGAGGAGATAAAGGAGGAAATTGAGAGGACTAGCAATGGGCAAGGGTGGTTGAGATAATTAAATTTAGAAATAAAAGAGACAACACGAAGTATCACCACGTGTTTAAAATAATCTTCTCAGAAACGCAGATGGCGACAAAGGCAAAGGAGAGAGAGCTACTTCTCTTGAACGCAAAAATAAGTGGTGAGCAAATCGAGCGCGAAGAATTCACCCCGGTGAAGATTTGCTTTAGATGTTATAGACTAGAGCATCACACCAGGAATCGACCTGTTCCAGATGCAGCGAAAAAGGCCACGGCTGGCGTGAATGCCCAGCAGCAGAAGAGAAATGCCCAAACTGTGGACAAAGACATGGGGCAATGGCGATGTCCTGCCCCAGAAAGAAGGAGATCATGAAAAGAAAGGCGGAAGAGAAAAAGGCAGAAGGAATTAGGAGGGCGAACACCTCCTACACCCAAGCGGCAAAAGCTGCCCCCTCGAGAAATGTAGAGAATATCACCGCACAGAAAACATATTTGAAGATAGGCAAGGAGAATGAAAACTCGACAAAGATCCTCACTTGCATATTATATGCCCACGTCCGGAATCTGACGAACCCAGGTTGCTTCGCTAAAGAGCTAAATATCATGCTCAAGAACAATGGTTTAGCAGAAATGTGATTCCTGAAAAACCCCCATCAGGGAAAGTCCTCCAGATGCAATACCAGCCAGAGGAAGAGGCACCAGCGACCGCTTTCCCAAGAAATGAAGAAGAAAGAGCGGAAAGGAATACGATCCTGGAGTCCACCCCAGCTCCTCAAAGGTCCCCAAACAGGGACCCTAGAATTGAGGCCAGGAAGAAAAGGAAGAAAAGGGAAATGAGCGAGAAAAGAGCAGCCAGAAGAATCAAACAGGCTGCGGGTAACAACTCAATCTCTGCTTCTTCCTCTGAAGATGAACAATAGTTCTCCCAGCCTCCTAATGCCCATGAGAGAGCGAGGAGTAAGAACAAAAGGAAGAGTTCTCGACAGAACAAAAAATACGATGGAGAAGACATCAAAATCCGCCTCTACAGGAAAGCTGAAATCTCCTTCACAAAGGACCCGAAGATAGGGGAGATCATCAAAGGAGTCAAAGCTGGGATGTTGAAATAGACATACGATTCGCCAGACGACGAAGCGCTAATTGACGCAGCGCTCATGGCGGCCGAAATTAAACTACATGGGGACTCCTACCTCGCCGTAAGCGAAGCAGACTTTTTCAAAATTAGGAACGGTAAAAAGACACGTAACAAAAAGCATTAGAAGAAGACACACACACATACAAAACACAAGCACTAGACAACACAAACATGGAAAACACATTAAGAATACTCACAATTAACGTCAATGGATGGGAAGGGAAACACATTCCTTACGGAAACATATTCCGTAAAGTGTATCCCGACCTAATCCTCATCATTGAACATGGCGTTAACACAAATACAAACAGTATAAAGATACCAAATTACATATTTATGAACAAAAACCACACAGAGGATCGTTTCGATGGCGTAGCCATCGCGATCCGAAACAACATTTCATACAGAACACTTCCAAACCTAGATGAGTCATCTGTGGCTGTCGAAATAACAACCCTGGTTGGAAACCTAACCGTGGCGGCTGCCTATCAACCTCCACGTCGCAAATACCTACCGATCCCTAACTTTTACACTCTCTTCTGGCGCGTGAAACTTACATTTCTTGGAGGTGATCTAAATGCCAGATGCAGAGCATCAGATTACGAAAGCACCGACCAAACGGGAAGAAACCTGGAGCTGCTACTCGAAAGAGACAGACTCCACAAGGTCTGGCCAGATTTCCCGACCTTCTTAACACAACGTTTGGCAACTAAACCGGACATTGTGTTAAAGAGCAAAAACTTCACCTTCAACATCAGCAATGAGCCCGGACCAGTGGTACCGAGCGATCACATCCCGATTCTCACCACGATCTCGCTTGCTCCACTACCTAAGCCCGTTCCACTTAGGAAAGGTTACGCTAAAGCTAACTGGGAGCTATATAGAGAGATACTCAGTACATACCATCCAGCTAACCTGGGAGACACTAATCTCGAAGAGATTGATGAGGAGATAAATAAGATCACCAATCTCCTCATACAAGCCGATGAGAGATGCGTCCCCAGAATATCCTATAAATTGCTCCCACAAATTAGGTGGACGAACGAAATGAGAGAAATCGCCCGGAAACATTGGGAAATCTATGAAAGGATCGGCAGGAAAGGCACCAATCCGGAAAGGATAGCCAGAATGAGACAACTCGGAGAGGAACTAAAAAACATAATAATTGAAAAACAAAGAACAATCTGGAATGACATCATTGGGAGGCTGGACAGGGAGGACAATCCTGTAAGGTTTTGGAACAACATCCGAAGAATTAGGGGATTGCCTCCCAGACCTAAATCAAGGATGGAGACGACATCATTGAGGACCCAATGTCTCTCGAGAGAAAATTTAGAACCCACTAGCAAGAGATTTTCGCTATATCCCCTGAGGATAACGACGACCAATTGCTCGATGACCTCGGCACAGCGATACATAGAACCTACCCACACCCGCAAGTATCTCAGGAAAGAGAGATGGTTGACCACGGATGCCCGATAACTTTCGAAGAGACCTTGAACACCATAAGGTCCTTCAAGCAGAGGGCAGCAGGCTGGTCTGGGATTACAAAGAACAACCTAGTAAATTCTCTAATGCAAATTATTCAGGGTTTGGCGAACACAATGAACGCTGCCCTGAATACAGGTTACTTCCTTGACGGGTACAAGATGGCCAAAATCATCTTTATCCGGAAGGGAAACAAGCCCCCCAGACTAGGTGGCTAACTATCGCCCGATCTCTCTTATTGAGATACAGGGTAAAATCTTCGAGAAGATTATAGCAAACAGGCTACAAGCTCAACTGAGCGAGTTGGGAGCGTATAGCCCCCAACCACACGGGTTCCGTAGGAAAAGGGGCACAGATATGGCCCGGATGCTCCTAACAGAGAAAGTAGCATATTCCAAAGCTAACGGGTGCTATGTAGACATCGTGCTGAGGGACGTGCAAAAGGCCTTCGATAAATTCTGGCTGGAAGGACTTCAATACAAGATCCTGAACCTCCAGCTAGACGCAATCCTGGAAAGGATCCTCTGTGACTTCGTCATGGACAGAAGGGCCTATCTCATGATTAAGTGCTACAGAGGTCCTGAATTCGAACTCAAGGCAGGTGTTCCACAGGGAAGCTACCTAAGCCCTCTGCTTTACTTGGGCTTCACGATCGACCTCCCAACTCCGGTGCACAGGGACACGATGTATCTGCAATTCGCAGATGACATCACGCAAATTGTCCCATGCTCGGAGAGGAAAGGAAGGGCACAGGCAGCTCGTACAATAGCGGAAATCCACAACATCAACCAGTAAGAGAGACGATGGAAGATCAGGACCAACAGGGACAAATTCAAGATCGTCCCGATGAGCCGCGAGCTGACATGGCCCATCATCATAGATGGGAGGAGATACGGATACTCCGCCGAAGGCACCGTCGTGTGCCTAAAGATCACCGACCATGGATACTCGAGAGACCACATGGAGAAGCGGAACCTGGCAAGGAGAGAAATCTCCAAGCTATACAGATTTAGAGATCTTAGCTCGGCCAACATCAGGAAAATCTATATGATGTATGTCCGGGTTAAGCTCATTTACCCCGCAGTAGTTACTCAAGCGGCGAGCAAATCTTCAATAAAAAGAATCCAGCGTGTTCAGAACGCTGCATCTCTACTTATTAATAAAGTCAGAAGGCGTGATCGCCTTAGGCAAAGAGATTTGCAGAGGAGGAAACGTTTGGAGCCCATCAATGTCGTCACCCAAAACGAATAGTGTCATTCCGAAGCTACCAGGAACAGGCGGCAGGCTTAACATACCTGCGAGGCTACGGGCAAAAGTCTCACGCCGAAGTCACAAGAAGACATTACACCAACATATACATAGACGAAACACAATACAGCATGTAAGAATCAATGAGTATAAACATTTCATCAATATATACATAAACTAAACAGCAAACATTACAAATAATACAACATATAAGAATCAATGAGTAAGTAACAATATTACATTAAAACTTTTAACACGAGGTAAATTGTTGGCAAATAGAGCTAACAAAGGCTTAAAAGCTGAATATTTACACCAAAAATAAGTACACCAAACCATTTGAAAACAGACAATAAGAAGAACATTAAAGCTCATGAAAATACAAAACATAAGACAAAAGTTTAAATAAATAATAAAAGCGAAAGTAAAAATAAATAAAAGTAAAGCGATGCCTTCCCTACTAGCGCAAAATACCCCTCCCCACTCTAATTATTCACCCACTATATCTTCTACTATCCCAACATCTTCTAAAATTGAGTATATCATCTTCGTTCCATTGCAGAAAATTCCATTTCTCATATTATATTGGCCATTGAGTGAGCATTCATCATATTTGGTCGTGGCAAAGGAGGAAAGGTTAAGGGTAGATTCTAAAATGCCCGCACCAGACAGATATCCACCCTAATATCGCTTTTCGGAAGAAGAGAACTTTTCACCAAGAAAGAAGCACACATACACAAGGAAGAGGGGCAACGCTGTCCGAAGTAGGCCATGGGACCGCCCAATCTCGAGCTTAAGCGGGTCCTCCTCCGTACAATCCAGGGGGCAACAAAACCACCTCGAAGTACGGTCGTCGCAACAATTTTTGGAGCCCTAATTATAGCCCTCATCAGGCTTATTGAGACTCCCCACGGATACGCCTCGATATGTTGAGCTGATGACGACTGTGAGAAAATAGTGTCAGAAGAAGCCAGAGAGCTCCTTCGAAAAATTGGGCTTGAAGCTTCCGTACCCTAAGAAATCCTTGTAAGAAGAACGATAATCCTAAGGAGGCTCGACCTATTCTTACTGACAATAGTTGCGAAGACATCAAGACCGAGCTAACCAAGCACCAAAAATGGGCGAAGATTTCCAAGTTTTAAAAAATCAGGAAAAATATTGTCCAAATAATCTTCTAGAAAGTCGAGATGGCTCAGAGGGCCATGATGGAGGGACTTCTGGGGTTCTACCTTCGAATAGTCACTGAGCAGGTCGAAGATGAGGAATTCTTCAGTCTGGAAATCTGCTTCCGTTGCCTTGCCGTGGAATAACACCCCACGAAGGAATGTACGGCGCCTGACGTCACTTGCACCGTATGCTAAAAAAAATGGTCACGGATAGAAAGAGTGTACGTCGGAAACACCAAGATGCGTGAACTGCGGAGGGGAGCACAGGGCCTTGGCCACGAGATGTCCTGTCCGCAAAGAAGCTCTCAGAACAAAACGGGAAGTATTAAAGCAACAAAAGGAGGCAAAAAAGAAGACCTACGTCGAAGCGGCAGCGACGGCTACAACGACTATCAGTGGAACCGCAGCCCCGAAGCTAGTGATGCCAGGTGAAAGCAAGTAAATATTGACTAAGGTCATTGTTGCTCACCTGGAGAACCTACCCAACCCCGGCGCTTTTTCGGATGAATTAAATCGTCTCCTACAAAAGAACGGGGTTAAGAAAAAGCTGTGGTTCCCGCCAAACTCCGCGTCGCACGAAATACTAAATATCCAGTTTGTCGTCGAAAAACAAAAAGACGCAAACAAAGAAGATGAAGCATCAGAAAAGCAACAAACACACACAGAGGAAGAAGTAATCACGTAGGAAGAAGAATTGGAAAAGAGCGGAAACTCAAAAAAGAGCCCGAAGAAAAAAAGTCAAAGAAAAAAGAAGAAGACTGAAGTGAGACAAGAAACAGAGAAGGAAGAAAGAAAAGAAATGGAAAAAAGCTCAGAATAAGATGAAGACGAAATCCTAAACTATCCTGAAGTACCCCTCACGGAGAAAAGGGATATCCTACTGCATGGTTTCTTCTTCTACGCCCAGGGCGTGAATCTCAAAGTCTTCGGTGCTTCTGTGTGCAGACCCCCAAAAATAAAGATAGAAAAACTGCTCGATGGCGTCTACCGTGGCGACTACAAGTGGACCTACGAAGGACCTTGTTCGCCGAAGGAAATAGGAGGACTACTGATATATGTTCACCTACAAGAAGGTTAAAAGTGGCTAAAAAAACTTTGGACATTGAGTAATAGTCTATAATACGAAAAAGTGTAGAAAATAGCAAAAAAGAGAATAAATAACGATAATAAAGTGATTAGTGCGAAAAATAAATAATAATAACGGAAAGTGAATAACGATAATAAGTGAATAAATAGCGATAATAAAGTGACTAAATTAGTGGTTAAAACAAGTTATTAGATAATAACGAAAAGTTAATAAATAAAGTAAAAAAGCGAATAAATAACGATAATAAAGTGATTAAAACAAGTGACTAAAATAAATAATGAATAAAACAAATTATTGATAAATAATCTAAAGTGAGAAAAGTTAATAATATTTAAAAAAGTGAATAAATAATGACACTAAAGTGATTAAAATACGTTTACAATAAATAACCAGACATGACTAAAGTAAATAACAACGAATAAAAGAACAACTCAAATTGGAACTATGTAAATACTATAGTAATTGAATGCAACCAAAAATGATATATGGTTATATTAAAATTTAATAATATTAATAATGTGAACAACCTATTCTAAAAAATTGTAATATGTTTTTATACAAAAACAAACTCAATAAATGTATAATATCAAAATTAAAATCACTAACGTTTAGATTAGAACAATATGATCCCCTGACAATTCTAGGGAAAATCCCTCTATTTCTTACTCATACTCATATGAATCTTACTCTTCTCCGCTAAGTTAACTAAAACTTTCACCACTATTACCATTTTTTTTTTTTACATATATGTATTAAATTTTAAATATTTGTAAAAACTTGTATTTCTATCTCTAAGTTTATCTCATATCTCGTTTCATTTCTTAACGAAGAAGAAAGAGGGGCAACCCTGCCCCAAGGGGGGCCATAGGGCCGCCCAATCGAGATCTTAATCGCGTTCCCCTCCGTACCATCAGAGGGGCAACAAAACCAGCAGAGAATATTGTCGTACAAACCATCTTCGGAACCCTGAATATAGCTCTCATCCGGCTTATTGAGACTCCGTATGGTTAGGCGACGGTATGCTGGACGGACGATGACATTGAAAAAATAGTCTCCGAAGAAGACAAAGAGCCCCTTCGAAAAATTGGGCTTGAGGCGACCGTACCCCAAGAAATCCTCGTACGACACACAATCATCCTAAGGAGGCTCGACCCCTTCTTCAGTGACAACGGTTGCGAAGATATCAAGGCCGAGATAACAAAACAACAAAAATGGGCGAAAATCTCAAAAGTGCAAAAATTCGGGAGAAATATAGTCAAGATCATCTTCGAGAAGGTCGAGATGGCTCAGAAGGCCATGAAGGAGGGACTCTTAGGATTCTACCCTCGAATAGCCGTTGAGCAGATCGAAGCCGAAGAGTTTATTGACCTCGAGAGCTGCTGCTTCTGATGTATTGTCGTGGAAAAACACACCACGAAGGAATGTAAAGCGACCAACATCACTTGCTCCGTCTGCTCAAAATCTGGCGACGAATGAAAAGATTGTTTGTCAGAGAAACTAAGATGCGTAAACTGCGGAGGAGATCACAGGGCCTTGGTCATGAGATGCCCTGTCCGCAAGGAAGCCCTTAGAACAAAACGAGAAGCAATTAGGCAGCTAAAGGAGGCAAAACGAGAACCCATGTAGAGGCGACGGTGACGGCCACACCTAATGCATTTGGAACCACCTCCCCGAAACCCGCGTTGCCAAGTGATTGCAAGGAGATAATGACGATGGTCGTGTTTGCCCACCTTGCGAACCTAGCAACCCCCGCCACTTTTGCTGACTAGCTAAATCGTCTCCTGCAAAAGAACGGGATCGAGAAAAAACTATGGTTCCCGCCCACCCCGCATCGCAGGAGATGTTAAAAATCCATTTTCTTGACGATAGAGAACGAAGAAGTAAAAGCAAGAAATAAAGAACCACTATCAGTCCAACACGGAGTAAGTGCGGAGGAAGAACAGTTGTCAGAACACGAAGAATAGGCTGGGTTACCCCAAAGAAAATAAGAACAAACAAGAAAAGAAGAAATCAGTACAAACAGAAGAAAAAACAAGAGAAGAGAGACTCCGAGCAAAGCTTGCAACAACGGCGAAATCGGAAAAGATTATGAATTTTTTACGAAAAAAAGAAAAGAGAGCCCAAAATGAGCAAGAAGAAGGAGAGGATTACTTGAATTATCTTGGAGTCCCCCTAACGGAGAAAAAGGACATACTACTTCAAGGATTCTTCTTCGACGGTGAGGAACTGGACACCAATGTCTACGGAACTCACGACTGTAGGGCACCAAAGGGAAACCTAGAACAAATATTGACAGGAATTAAATGAGGCGACTACAAATGGACCTTCAGTGGACCGTGGTTGCCGAAGGAATTAAGAAAACTACTGATGGACCGCGAGGTATTCATTCCCGACTCCTGCATTCACACCATCAATACGTCCACCTTCAAGAAAGTAAAAAGTGGTCATAAAAAAAAACAGTCAATGATAAATAAGCCAAAGTGCGACCAAATGTGAAAATAATAACGAACAGTGAAAAATAAAAATGATAATGTAAAGTGAAAAAATAGCAAATAAATGGGAATAAATATCGAATAAGGGTAGAAAATAAATAATGAAAAGTGAATAAATTAAGTGCGGCCAAATGTGAAAATAATAAAGAACAGTAAAAAATAAAAATGATAACGAAAAGAGAACAAATACAGTGGTTTCACTATCATATAACATAACTCGCCATTGAGTTATTTTACTTATATATATATATATATATATATATATATATATATATATATATATATATATATATATATATATATATATATATATATGTCGTAGAATGACTCCCGACGATACTATATATAACACTATTCGTTGAGGGAACTTCCTTAATTATCTCTAGAGTGCGTTTTACTGTCTGGCGGCCGGTATTATGTATCTTCAAAATGCTTAAGAAGTGGAACTGAGCTCAAGGATAATAATATTGCTATCATTAATAAAATAGAGTTTTATTAATAATAACTATAAACAAAACACAAAAACGGAAAATATTGACAAACAGAATGGAAAGGGTCGTGGAGACTCGGGCTAATCCAAGGATTGAAAGGATCAAAAAAGGTAAAACAAATATGGAGTTAAAGAGATGGGATGGTTCGATAAACCATTTAAAGCACAGGATAGAATTGACAAATAAGGGATCAATACTCAAAAGGTGACGCTTGGCTTACGTAACTTCATTAGGGTGCAGTGGAAGGTACTTGGAGGAATATTCGGTCCGCTGGCGAGTTCCAGCCGAAGGGGGGGGATAAAAGGATCCTGACGTGGCGTCTTGGAAAGGAGAACCGTTACTCGACGAACGGCTTGACGAACAATGGCTGTTCTAGGTTGTTCTCTTCTGAACAAAGGGGGGGATGAGAACCGTCTCTTGTCTACGGGCTCAAGAACAATGGCTGTTCTAATGTTGTTCTCCTTTGAACAACAGGGGGGGGTGAGAACCGTTTCTTGGCGAAGGGCTCAAAACGAACAATGGCTGTTCTAATGTTGTTCTCCTTGAACAACAGGGGGGGATGAGAACCGTTTCTTGGCGAAGGGCTCAAAACGAACAATGGCTGTTCTAGGTTGTTCTCTTCTGAACAAAGGGGGGGGGTGAGAACCGTCTCTTGTCTACGGGCTCAAGAACAATGGCTGTTCTAATGTTGTTCTCCTTGAACAACAGGGGGGGTGAGAACCGTTTCTTGGCGAAGGGCTCAAAACGAACAATGGCTGTTCTAATGTTGTTCTCCTTGAACAACAGGGGGGGGATGCCTTGGGGACTTGGCGTCACTAAAGGCTCGAACCTTTGGCACTCAAGGAATATTGTCCTCCTTCTGGACAAGTGATGGTGAATCTCGAGGTCGAGGTCCCTTGGCGCACAAAGGGAGAGAGGGTCGTGGTGATGTTTCGCGACGAAAATCTGGATCTCCAATCTGATCTTAGTGGTAAAGTTTCCATATAAATAGCCAGGACATCTCCTTGGCGTGGGGGAGAATGGGGTGGAAGCTTCGAGGGAACGCACAGCTGGGCCGGAGAAAAATGCCTTATCTGTCCATAAGCCTAACTCGATCTGGCGAGGTCGGCGTATGGGGGCGAACGGGGGGGACGATAACCTCCTTGTTTAAACATTGGCGTCCGGTAGCTGTTGATAAGACTCCAAGCCTCGAATCGAAGATGCACGTGGGTAGCCTCATGGTTTTAAGTAAAATGTGATAGAAGTTGAAATGAATGCAGCTCTGAACTCGTTCTATCACACCCCTCCATTCCAGGGGAAGTTGTCACTTCGAAAAAAAGGAGAGAAGGGACAACGATAGAGCTCCGTTGTAGGGAACTCGTTTTCTTGTACCAACCGTATCTTCCTGCACCTAACTATTATTACCTCAATACATGATTATTTTGATCTTTAGATTACAGGGGAAAATAACCTTTAATACAACTTAATCAAAGAAAAAAAAAGGGCATGGAACAATGAAATGTTATAAACTTAGTACATACGGGACAAAATAATTTATACGTAAATTAATAAGAACAAATATATATACATCAAAAAAAATTAGACATTGAGCGTTACAAAATTCAGACATATACATTAATTAACTATATTACAAAAGAATCTTAAATTAAGTCGTACAAGACGGTATATACCTACATGGAGATACTAATCCTATGAATACAATTATTCTACGCTATTCGGTAACGCATTCCTACTGAGTGCGTCAGCGACCTGGTTATCGGAACCTTTGATATAATTTATTTTAAATTGATACTCTTGCAAGAGTAAACTCCAGCGCATGATGCGGCCGTTTGAGTGTCTCAAATTCCTAATATAGGCTAACGGACGGTGGTCGGTTCCTATTTGAAAATCTTTACATATCAAGTACAGCTTGAATTTGTCTATGACCCAGATAATTGATAGAGCTATCTTTTCTCTAGTGGCATATCTCTTTCCGCGTGGTAATAATTGACGACTAGCATATGCAACTGGATGACTCGTTCTGTCATCCACGTATTGAAGGAGTACACCTCCAATGCCCTCGTTGATCACGTCGGTCTTAACCCCAACGGATTTTTCCGGGTTGGGCAACTTAAAAATGGGGGCAGAAATGAACTTACTTTTGAGCTGATTACAACGGGAAACAGCGACATCATTCCAACGTAAACGATCGGGGAAATTCTTTTCCTGAAGGGGGCATAGGGGGGCCAAAATTGCAGCGAAATTCGGAACAAATCGCTGATAGGGAGAAGCTGATCCTAGGAACGATCTTAATGGCTTCTTTGTAATCGGGAGGGGCATGTGGGCGATTGCCTTAATCTTGTTCTCGTGGGGACCTGACTTGCTTTGTCCTATTTTGAAACCCAAATATTTGATGGTTTCGTGGGCAAACTGGCATTTGCTGGGGCCAATGGTGAGGCCATTTTCGCGCAGTTGTTCGAAAAGAGCTAATAGGGTGGGTAAATGGTGATTCCATTTAATTAGTTCTTGTAGCTGGCTCTTCGGACGTGGTGTCAGCTGCGCGTCACTATCCAGGTCAGAGGGTTCCAAAGACTTGCCTGGTAGGGAAGGAGGAGGGTAATCGCCATCAGATTGGATGCACACTGTCTGGATTACCTTAAGGGACTCCGCGGGGCAATCCTCTTCAAGCGCCGATGCTTCGTCCAGTTCTACGAAGGTATCTCCATGGGCGCGTTGGGGGTTCTTTTTTTCTTGGGGTCCATGGACAGTCTCCGTGTCCTTGTCTGGGGCCTTATCACCTAAGGGTGTTAGTGATTTACACTCCTTTTGTGCCGTCCTAAAGTCCTGGTTAAAGGTTTCCGAGAAATCGGGCGGTATCGGGGTTCTGATGGGGACGGGCTCCTGGGCTTCTTTCTTATCTCGGCCTTGAGGAAGGGCGGCCTGAAACACAGGGTCGAAACTTACTTGGGGGCTCTGTCCTATAAGTACCGTACAGAATTTTATGGGTGCTACAATGACTTCAGCCCAGCCATTATAATATTGACACTGCAGGTAACATCTAGCGACGGGGAATCGGTTCGCCCGCCCAAGTTGGTCATGTACCACCGCAAATTTTTCGTGGTTAGAGGCCACTGGGAGGAGTTCGTCGGACACGATGAAGCATGTACATCCTGTGTCCCTGACGAGAGTCGATACTCGACAGCTGTCCACGCTGCCCTCCTCATATTTCAAAGTTCCCGATGAACTTTTACCAAAAACAAAATTTACCTGGTGGTCTGACGGAGGGGGAGAAGTTTCTGCTTGGGTCTGCACCACCGGGGGAGCCGGGGTTGCATTAATCTGGTGAACTTGGTGGGCTGGTCCGGTCTTAAGCCTAGAATTTTGGGGGCAATTCCAGCTCATGTGGTTTTCTACACCACAGGTGAAGCATATGGTTGGTCGCTTCGGGAAGAGAGATGGAGGAGAAGTCTTAACGGGAGGTTTGGAGTCCCGTTGTTGGTTTGGGGGAAAGAAGTTTTGGGGTTTTACGGGGCTCGGAAACTTTGTCAGCTCTCCTGGGAAGGGGCGCGAATCCGTCCTTCTTTCTTCTCGTTGGATTACTCTTTCCCGTTCCTCTCTTTCTCTTTCTTTTTCTACCTTTTTTCTTTGAACTTCTGCTTTAATCCGAGCTAATTCAATCTGAAGCTCAGCTTGTCTTATCCGTTCCCCTCTTTCTTCTCGTTGGATTTATTTTTCTCTTCTTTGCTCCTCTTGAATGTACTCAATTAGTTCTTTTCCGGAGAGTCCACAGGACTCTCCTTGCGCTTTAAAGATTTCAAACTGAGTCATCTTTGCACTTGGGGGCGCACTAGTCAACCAACTAAAATTCCTCGCAACAAGAATTATGCCTCTATAGAATTAGCCTACCTAAATATGGGCACTGACCTATTCGTACTTGGTTTCTCAATCTAAATAACCACTGACTAAAATCACAAAAACACAAACAAATTATTATAACCGTTCCTTGAGCTACTCCAGCTTCTTAAGTTTCAAAAAAAAAAAAAAAAAGGGGATAGCAATCGTTAAAACAAAAGGGAACTACTATATTCTATTATTATAACGAATAACACTATGCTTTACTCGACTGATACCAGTGTTTGCAAAGATATAGCGTTAAACCTTACACACCTGATACCAAATTAAATAGTATATATATATATATATATATATATATATATATATATATATATATATATGTCGTAGAATGACTCCCGACGATACTATATGTAACACTATTCGTTGAGGGAACTTCCTTAATTATCTCTAGAGTGCGTTTTACTGTCTGGCGGCCGGTATTATGTATCTTCAAAATGCTTAAGAAGTGGAACTGAGCTCAAGGATAATAATATTGCTATCATTAATAAAATAGAGTTTTATTAATAATAACTATAAACAAAACACAAAAACGGAAAATATTGACAAACAGAATGGAAAGGGTCGTGGAGACTCGGGCTAATCCAAGGATTTAAGGGATCAAAAAAGGTAAAACAAATATGGAGTTAAAGAGATGGGATGGTTCGATAAACCATTTAAAGCACAGAATAGAATTGACAAATAAGGGATCAATACTCAAAAGGTGACGCTTGGCTTACGTAACTTCATTAGGGTGCAGTGGAAGGTACTTGAAGGAATATTCGGTCCGCTGGCGAGTTCCAGCCGAAGGGGGGGGATAAAAGGATCCTGACGTGGCGTCTTGGAAAGGAGAACCGTTACTCGACGAACGGCTTGACGAACAATGGCTGTTCTAGGTTGTTCTCTTCTGAACAAAGGGGGGGATGAGAACCGTCTCTTGTCTACGGGCTCAAGAACAATGGCTGTTCTAATGTTGTTCTCCTTTGAACAACAGGGGGGGTGAGAACCGTTTCTTGGCGAAGGGCTCAAAACGAACAATGGCTGTTCTAATGTTGTTCTCCTTGAACAACAGGGGGGGATGAGAACCGTTTCTTGGCGAAGGGCTCAAAACGAACAATGGCTGTTCTAGGTTGTTCTCTTCTGAACAAAGGGGGGGGTGAGAACCGTCTCTTGTCTACGGGCTCAAGAACAATGGCTGTTCTAATGTTGTTCTCCTTGAACAACAGGGGGGGTGAGAACCGTTTCTTGGCGAAGGGCTCAAAACGAACAATGGCTGTTCTAATGTTGTTCTCCTTGAACAACAGGGGGGGGGGGATGCCTTGGGGACTTGGCGTCACTAAAGGCTCGAACCTTTGGCACTCAAGGAATATTGTCCTCCTTCTGGACAAGTGATGGTGAATCTCGAGGTCGAGGTCCCTTGGCGCACAAAGGGAGAGAGGGTCGTTGTGATGTTTCGCGACGAAAATCTGGATCTCCAATCTGATCTTAGTGGTAAAGTTTCCATATAAATAGCCAGGACATCTCCTTGGCGTGGGGGAGAATGGGGTGGAAGCTTCGAGGGAACGCACAGCCTGGCCGGAGAAAAATGCCTTATCTGTCCATAAGCCTAACTCGATCTGGCGAGGTCGGCGTATGGGGGCGAACGGGGGGGACGATAACCTCCTTGTTTAAACATTGGCGTCCGGTAGCTGTTGATAAGACTCCAAGCCTCGAATCGAAGATGCACGTGGGTAGCCTCATGGTTTTAAGTAAAATGTGATAGAAGTTGAAATGAATGCAGCTCTGAACTCGTCCTATCACATTCTCATATGCAATAAAATGTTTGTGCAAAAAAAACTGCTTTCCTGTAAATAACGCAAAAAGATGATTCAAAATTACTTCAGCGTATGATGATAGACGTGATAAAATGAAAATTATTGTATAATATTAGTTATTGATATTACGAAAATAAATCTGTAGCATTTAGAGAGAATCTGATTTCAGATTTGAATTCACTATGCTCGAATTAGGTAGGAAAACGTACTTTGGTCAATTCACCAAATACATTGTACCCTAGTGTAATTTATACATAAGATTGAATAGAAATAGTTAAAATTAAATGGGAAAATAATTGGATTTTTTAAAATTGGATTTAAAAAGGAAAGTATGCTAATATTTTATAGGAATGCCAGAGGGCATTGCTATAACACTCCCCCCCCCCTAAAAAGTTACCCGCCTTTTTTAAATTTAAGACCCGCTATCTGAGTAACGCCGAGGCCTTCTGAAGATACGACCGGAGCGTGTGACGACACTGCCATTGGTTTGGCTGCGAGTGCGAGGACACGGATTTGCCGTGGAAGTGCCAGTAGCGTTGAACGAGGCACTGTCACAAGAGAAGGTTGAAGGAGTGAAGGTGATCCGCTTGTTTTTTTCCTTCTGAGATAGCGTTAAGTGGGATGTGGGAGTCTTGAGTCCCGTTGTCCTCTGGCGGAGTGACCAGTGGGGGAGAGATTTGCTCCTGACTGACCCCTTTTGCCGACGAGGGTTCCTGCAACAAAAGAGGAGGAGGCAGCTAAACGGAAGGTGGTGTTTGAGAGGCAGGGGTGGTTGAAAGGGTAGCATTGGGTTTATTTGGGGGTATTACTGTACCATAAAGGGGTATAGTAGAAGAAGAAGAAGGAGGTGATAGTGGATCTAGATGAACATTTTCGGTATAGGCGGGTTTCAGGCGGTCGATAGAAACAGTATCCTGCCTGGTGCCAAGCTGTAGGACGAAGAATTTCATCTCTCTGGAGAAGATGAGAAAGGGTCCGTCATTGACTGGTTGCATGAAGTGCGAGTTGAATCGCGAAGGATGAAAACTTGAGAGCATGCTGTCATCTCCTTCGGTACGAAGGTTTATTAGTTAGCGGGCACTCGAAGAGCAGTTGGCTTAACTTCAACCATCACCCTTACATGATTATGTACGTATGAAGAAGGATCAAGGTGAGATGGTAGAGGTCGGTCAGATGAAGAAAAGAATTGACCGGGTAGACGAAGTTGAGTATCGTAAATTAATTCCGATGCAGAGCAAGCCAGATCTTCTTTCAAGGACGAGCGAATGCCAAGGAGAATCAAAGGTAGCTTGTCCACCCAAGTGATGTTTAGATCGGTGGAATGTAAAGTTGCTTTGATGGTCCGATGCAGCCGTTCTACTGCAGAGTTACTCTGGGGATGGTAGCTTTATGGGGTTTTAGGTGATTATTGCGTCAATATTGTAGATAGCTCTGATCACAATAAACATCAAAACCTATATTACGTTATTCAAGGGAATGAAGTTAAATGCTAACGTGAAGTCTGAATTTTGCATACGAATTTTCTTAGGCCTAAACCTGGGCGACGTTGGAGGAATATGTGAATCAAAATTAAAGAGTTAAGAAAAATATATATTGTTGAATAAACAGTTAAATTATTTAAAGGTGAATTTATACAGTAGCAGTTTGATTGGATTGAATTTTACGCGTATGAATTAAATTTGCATGAGTTAACGAGAATGGATTTACAATTGATAAATATGAAATTTTAAATAGATTATAAATTGGGAAATTGATTGACAATTAGTAATTGATTTAGTGAATAAATAGTAATTGGTTGATTGCAATTAAATTGGTAATTCGATTGGTAATTATTATTTGGTAATTGTTAAATAGATTATAGTTTAAATTGTTTTATGGGATGATAAATAGATTATATTGGATAAATAGATTATAACGGAGTTGGAAGGGTCTGTAAATGAGAAAAGAATCACGCATTTTTTCGGGATTCTTTTGGGAAATTTAGCTAAACAATTACAATTCAACCTCATGTTAATTTTAAGACGCTCGGGAGAGCGGGAGTAACAACTCTCCCGATTTATGGTAACCCTTCTTGAATATTTATATATATATATATATATATATATATATATATATATATATATATATATATATATATATATATATATATATATATATGATTAAATATTTAAATTTGTAGGGGTATAGACCGCTACAGCTTGTAGTATGAAGGCAAAAGGAACCAATCACTGACATGAGTACATCCCATTGATGGGATTCAAATTGGCTGCCACGATCAGTCATGATCGTTGAGGGTACATCAAAACGAGCAACCCATGCTGAGACGAAGGCTCGAGTGACAGTGGAAGCTCTGATGTCCGAGGTAGGAACCGCTTCTGGCCAGCGAGTAAAACGATCGATCATTGTGAGAAGATAATTGCAACCACGAAAGTAAGGAAGAGGACCTATTAAATCGACGTGAACGGGGTCAAAACGCGACGAAGAAAGACGAAAAGGGATCAGAGGAACTTTTGGGTTGCGATGGACTTTGGCGCGCTGGAATGACAGGCATGAGCGAGTCCATTTTGCCACATCGGCATTCATACCTGGCCAAACGAAGCGTTAGGCAACGAACTTGCGTGTGGCATTGACACCAGGATGAGATAGACCGTGAATTTGGTCGAAAATGTGCCGATGGTAAGCGAGAGGAATGAGAGGACGGGGATAGTCAGGCAATGAATAGTCAACCAGGATGCGCCTGGAAGGACTGTCTGGCAAGTCGATCTCGGAAACAACGAGTTGAGAAGAGTGACGCAGTGTTTGCGTGTCTTCATCTTGTTCCAGAGCAAGCGCTATTGCTGCCTGATCGATGGGCGCAGTGTGGGAGAGTTTCGTACCTGAAATCGATGAAATGCGAGAGAGCGCGTCCGGTACAACGTTTGAAGAACCAGGAACGTAGCGAATATCGTTCGTCATCTGCAGGATAAAGTCAAGTTGACGAGTATCAACTGCAGTGTGTACTGACGAAGTACTACGAGACGACCAGGCACCGATCAACGGCTTATGATCAGTAAAAATGGTAAATTCGCGCCCTTCCGAATGATTGCAGAAGTGGCGGACAGCGAGATATATTCCGAGGAGTTCTCGAGGGAACGTTGAATATATATTTTGAGAGTCTGTAAGAGCGCGAGAGAAGAAAGCAAGAGGTTGCCATTGGTCACCAATCTTTTGTTGCAAGATTGCACCTACATGAGTTGAAGATGCATCTAAGGAGACGCTGATGGGGGCTCCTGTAGAAGGATGAGCCAATTCTCTTTGGTGCGAGAAAATGAATCGCACGCCTCAGTAGACCATTCAAGAGGAGAATTCTTTTTGGTCTTGGTGAGCATTGAATTGATAGGTTGCATGACCCGGACACATTTAGGAATGAATCTATGGTAGAAATTTACTATGCCACATAAACACCTGAGTTGCTTGCGTGATGTAGGACGAGAAAAGTTTCGCATCACGATGACTTTATCTCAGACATGGTGACCCAAGAAGGATAGTTACGGGACACCAAAAATGCACTTGGAAGTGTTGAGTATGATATCGTAGTCTTGAAGACGAGAAAAAACTTGGCGAAGGTGAGAAAGGTTTTCCTCCAGGGAGGAAGATGATATTAAGCGGTCATCGATGTAGCAAAATACAAAAGGAAGATCCATAAAGACTTGATCCATAAAGCGCTGGAAAGTTTGACCAGAGTAACGCAATCTATATGCATTTTGACCATTTCAAAAGCACCAAACGGAGTGGTGATGTTAGTCTTTGTGACATTATCTGGGTGAATATGGATCTGGTTGAAAGCACGAACCAGATCCGAGCGAGAAAAAAATCGTACAGCCATGGAGTGGTGAGGTGAAATCGGCTAAGTACGGCAAAGAATATCGATCAGGAATTGTCACAGTGTTAAGAGCTCTGTAATCCCCAACTGCTCTGAATCGCCCGGCATGGATTTGAGCAAAATGTAAAGTGGAGAGACCCACGGAGAAGAGGAAGGCCTACAAATGCCAGCATCCATCATGAATTGGAATTCATCACGCATAGCAGAGAGTTTATCAGGTGCTAGACGGCGTGGCCGTGAGAATACAGGACCTCCTGTTGTCTTGATCCGATGCACCACATTATGTTTAATGGGCCTGTCCCTCGAAGGTGGAAGGGTGAGCTCATGAAACTCCTGAAGAAGGCGCTGAAATGGTGACTCGGTGGATGGGAGACGAATAGAGAGGAGGGAACTCTGAGAAGGTGAGTACGAAACTGGGACAGTGAGGAGAGTTTTGCGGTCGACAAGCTTGCATTGACGAGAATCGACCAAGAGGTCGTGAGCCGAAAGAAAGTCGAGGCCCATATTGGACAATCTACCTTGGCCATGATGAACGTCCATCGAAAAACTCGACGGAGACCGAGTGAGACTTGAAGGTTACGCCTTCCATAGGTCCTAATATTGGTCAAATTGGCTGCCTTCAGAACTAAATCTGAAGGGGCAAAAGCTTTGTCGGTCTTAGAAATTGGTATGACACTGCATTCAGCAGCAAAAAGTGGGTAAAAAATACGAAATGGAGGACCTACCTGAGGAAATGAGGTATAGTCAGAGGATGTAGACCATTTTGTCCCATGCCTTTCTAATTTAAAGAAGGAGTATTTGAGGTGGAAGTTGAAGAATGAAGATTTGGAGAATTTGGTGATGAAGAGTGATTTGCGAGGAGTGGAGAGGTGAGATTAGGTGAAAGTGGAGGTACTGGTTGCAAATATGTGCAAGGTTGTAGGCATTTTACAGCCTGTGTGCCATATTTGTTGTGATACAAACACCTTTGAGTAGATTGGGTGAAAGTCCCATTATGCTTTGAGAGACTACTAGGCGCAGCGTGGGAAAAAGCACAATGGTGGTTACAAAGCTGTGTACAGCGTACAGCGTTGTGACCGTACCTTTGATGGCACCAGCATAGGCCCTGATAGTGTGGAAGATGGTGAGAATAGTTGGAAGAAGTTTGATAATATTGCTGACTCTCACCTTTTGCATCGGGATGCCCTCGTTGGTTTCTCTTTTGTGTGTGTGGAAATTATTCACGAGCACATGAATGTGAAGAAATGAAAAATAATTATGATAAATAAAGGAAATTGTCCACTCGTTGTATATAGGGGATAGTATCAAATTAAAATGATATGAATTATGACAATTGGAAGAAGGATGCTAAATATTACATGCGATATTAAAAATGAACACGTGAATCAAAATGCTTTCTAACGAGAATAGCAGGAAAATGACGCACGGAGTTCGAAAATTATTTTAACGTTTGAAATTATTTATTGATTGACGGAGATTATTAAATTCTAGGCACCATTTTATGGTATTTGGTTATTAGTGGGATTGATTTTAGTTAATAAATCAGCCTAGATAACTATTTGATAACCATTGCCATAAATTTGTTAAATTGGATGGAATAGTCGTCTGCTAATAATTAGACCTAACGACTGACGTGAACTGAATTTAGAAAACTTCGGGCGCTAGGTTTATAAGAAAACGGATGATAAACAAAATAAATATATTTATAAACTCAACGAATGCACAATGAGAGAATTCAATTAGGAAATAACTAGTGAGCGGTTATTACAATTATACGAATGAATGATATAATTAAAGTCGGATTGTTAAGGAATACAACGTAATGCAATCTATAAAAGTAATGAAAAGTAGAGTGCAATGCAAGGTATGGTAAAGTAACTAAGGTAACTATGATGGACTGTGAATTGCAATGAGAGAAGTAACCAGAACTAGGACCTACTCTCGCATGGCAGTTTGCAGATAATAAGTGTGAGAGGACCAGGAATTAAACTAAGTATAATTTGTTTGGAGTTAAATGAGTAAATGGAGAAGGAATGATTACTGACCTTTATACTGAGAATGGACAAGAGACGAATGAAGAATATTTGTGTTTAATGTGGTTGAGCTGAAAGCGTGTTAGTTTGTGTGTTTGACTGAGGGAGTGTTGCCGAAAAGAATGTATCTTAGCCATGGTTTTTGGATAGCAATTAGATATTACAAAAGATATATTGAAAATATGTACATATACAAAATATTTGAGATTTTGGATTGATTATTTATACATAGCTAAGTTGAGATTTTACATAAGATTTAATGGAAATTGTAGAAATTAAATGGGAAAATAATTGGATAATTTTACATTGAATTTAAAAAGGAAAGTATGCTGATATTTACCTTAATATTCTGTATAAGTATTTTAATCATCATTCTACTTTAATAATGCTTGATGTGTCGAATTGATATTTAATTCCCAAGAACTAATATAATTTATACATGTATTATTTTAACCAACGAATTAGTGTTATCATGTATGTAAATACTGACTTAATTATTATTACGCACTCTGTACCAATTTGTCAGAAATATTCTCTACATATATTTTAATCATCATTTTACTTTAATGATATTTGATGTATTGAATTAGATTTCGTTTACAAGAACTAATGTCATTTGTACTCATGTATCATTTTAACCAGCGAACTATTGTACATTTTACCTTATACTTTTATTATTCTATTTCCCATGCCACTGAATCTTCATTATTGTATTTTTACCCAAGTGATTCATTCCGATGGAGTTATATCATTGTTTTGATTCGAATGCTCCAAATTATTGTTATTTTCAACTTATTTCATAATTCTATAGTTTGAATGTACCACAAAAATGTAACTACATTTGCTAATCAGAAGGCTGTTTTTTTTTGTAGTGATCATGTTACTACATTTAGTCATCGCCTAACGACGATGAGAGCCTTCATTCATCTCCCATGGAAGCTCTGTCAGCGCAAACCCTGTAACCAATAATTCTGTTTTTCAATTCCCCTCGATAGTCTGTGTTAGGTCCACACGACCTCACTTTCCCCTCTTCCAGATCAGCTTTAGAAACAATCGAGGACACTGCTTCATCGTTGTGATCCAGCCCACTTCAGTGGATGGATTCACCAAGCTCCAGCCCTTCATTATAAGAACCTCAAATACCGAAATAAAGTTATATCTTCATCAAGTTGTTTATAGAAATCCAAGTACGAATTTATTTTGTCGGACATCCAAGATATATATATATATATATATATATATATATATATATATATATATATATATATATATATATAATGAAAATTAATGCAATATCGCAAGAAAAGATGAGGAATTAAACCACATTCTCCGAAGACAATTTAATTAAGAACAGTTTCGGTGTATCTCACACCCTTTTTCAACTGACACTGGATAGAAAATATAAGAGAAGTGCATATAAGCATAACACAAGGTCAGATCGTGAAAGATCCCATCTTTTTCCCCAATCCCCTACTTGTGGCTAATCTAGGGGGGGGGGGGGAGAGGGGATCTTTCACGATCTGACCTTGTGTTATGCTTATATGCACTTCTCTTATATTTTCTATCCAGTGTCAGTTGAAAAAGGGTGTGAGATACACCGAAACTGTTCTGAATTAAATTGTATTCGGAGAATGTGGTTTAATTCCTCACATATATATATATATATATATATATATATATATATATATATATATATATATATATATATATATATATATATATATATATAAGTTGCAGGAACACATATATGATGTTCAATACCGCCGCAATTCACTTATTTTCGAGATAAAAGGTTTGCTTTACTTATAATTAATTATATTCAATCCGATTGTCTAGGGCTCAATGCATACAAACAATAAACATTGGATCGCCTACCGATGTCCGAAAACCACTTATGAAATACGAACCTAATGCTAGGCTTCGAATTATGTATACTACGATTTTATTACAAATAGCAGGGGGCGGGGGCAACCCCAACATTAGAGGAGGGATATGGAGGACGAAGGCTACCCATTTCGAAAATAATCACCTTAGAGTTCGAATTCAAACGCGGGTGCTAGACCTCGTTAGGCGCTCTAATATTAATTGTTTTTATGCGGCGCCAAAAGAAGTTCTGAGCAATCGGATCGAATATAATTAATTATTATAAGTAAAGCAAACCTGACACCGAAAAACGTAAGAAAAAATACATTTTAAATGCCTGAAATTTACTCTTTTAATCCCGAGTGTTATGACATCATAGCAGCGGCAAATAATACTAATTTCAAGTGCTTATAACTCGAAAAATATTAGAAAATTTTAAGAACATTTCCACCAATTATTTCATGTAATAAAATGTATTTTTATTACGTTTTTAGGTGTCATGAACACGAATATACTGTTCAATACCTCGGCAATTCACTTTCTATATAAAAGGTTTGCTTTATTTATAATGGTGCAGACTCAAAGCAGAGGGTTGTGACCTTTTCTGTTTAACTCCAATCCCGAACACGGATAAGTAACTTATCTTTATAAATAAACGTGAAGTGCCCCCATAGTAAGATCCACGACGGTCAGCTAAGCTACCCCGGTTCACCCATGGCTTCATCAGCCTTGGGATTCCCGGAGGTTAGCTCCCAAGGAAAGGGGGCAAACTCCATCTTTACCTTGATGAGGGTCTTCAATCCCTCATAACTTAACATAATTGCATCTACAATATATAATTAGAACCATCCATAGGAATGTGTCAAAAACAAAAGGCAACATCATCAAGACTCATCAAAATCAATCGTAATATACAATAATAAACTCCGTGAAAAACTCAGAGAAATTGGAGTAATGCAACTCACAATCCCAGTCATCCTCAACGGAATCGGTTACCCCATCCCTATCCGCCAAGCAATTTCCAATTATCTCCAGTTCTTTCTGACTAAAACTGGACAGTTACATAGAATATAAATCATAGATCATCCCCTCCCTCCTGTACTAACATGGCTTATCTCCTGTTAGATTGCTAAGTCAGCCCAGCAAGCAAAGTCCGCTAAATCTTTCCTAAGCCAAAGTACAGAGAAATATAAACGGCATTGACCTTCTCCAGGGCCCATAGTGCTGACCCACGCACTCTCTGGCCCTCAATTTACCAAATTACCAATACAATAATAAAAAACTGCATCCACAGGAATGAGTCCATGATACCCCCTAAAGTTAACCCTCTCTCCCTATATAATCATCTAATCTGCGTTTGAAAACGCTCAAGTTTGGACTGTCAACCGTCTCAGATGGCAAACTATTCCAGTAATCTATCACTAATGGTGAACAAATATTTTCTAACATCCAACCTGCACCTCTGTCTTTCTAATTTTAAGTGGTGACCCCTAGTCTTATTACCACCCTCCAACTCAAATAATTTGTTAAAATCCAATTTATCCATCCCAGAACACATTTTAAAAAGCTCAATCATATCTCCCCTCACATATCTTCTCTCAAATGAGAACATATTTAGTACCCTCAGTCTATCTTCATATTCAAGGTGTTTCGTGGAAGGTATTTTGTTGCCTTCCTTTGTACTGACTCTAGTAGGTTGATGTCATGTCTAAAATGTGGTGACCATGCTTGTATACAGTACCCTAAATGTGGCCTAACATACGAGTTGTAGAGTTTAAGGAGAACCTCTTTACTCTTGTAGCTAACATTCCCCTTAATCTATCAGAGGGACTTGGAAGTCACTCACAATTTAGAAGAAAACAATCCATCAAGGCTTGATCTCATTTTTACCAGGGATTCTCATAACATTACAGGTTTAGAATTGCTTATTCCCTTAGGGAAAAGTCATCATTCTGTGATTGCATGTGATCTCTTACTGGACACGGGTAATAAAGAGGTAGATAGTAGCCAGCATCCTAGATATAATTTTCATAAAGCTAACTATGTTGGAATGAAAAGAGAGTTAGCAGAAACTAACTGGATTGAACTCTTTAGAGAAAAGGAAGTTGAAGAAATGTATAAATTACTAGTCAGGATATTATGTGATCTTATAGATAAGTATGTGCCAAAGATATTATGTAAGGTTGGAAAAAGAAAAGCTAAGTGGATGACAAAAGAAGTGTTAAACCAAATTAGGGAGAAAGAAAGGGCATGGAAATGGCTTAAAGCTAGGAAGACACCAAGGAGAGCTGCAGAATACAGAAGGGTCAGAAACCTAACTACAAGTGTGATTAGACAGGCAAAAAAAGCTTTTAGAAAGAAATTATGTAAGGACATAAAAGTAAACCCTAAGCATTTCTGAAGTTTTGTGAGGAGTCAAACCACCATAAAAGAAAAGGTACTTAAAGTGAGGAATCAAAATGGTGAAATAACCAAAACAGACTTAGAAACTGCCAATGAAATGAATACAGCATTTCAAGGTGTGTTCATACAGGAGGATGTATTGAATATACCAGCTTTTGATATTGGATATTATGGGCCAGTAATTGAAGACATTGATGTGGATATGTATGAGATTAAGGAACTACTGAAAAAAGCTAATGGTAATAAAACAAAGGGTCCAGATGGAATTCATCTGAAGCTCTTTAGCGAATGTCACAATGAACTGGCCTTACCAGTTTTAATTATTATCAAGGGGTAATGATGAAGAGAAATTAAAGGATATCTTGATCACAAAGGAGATAGTGACAAAGGAAATTGATAAAATCAAAAGTAGTATTTTTTTTTTTTTTTTTTTATAGAGCCCATCTGGCAAATCAAAAGTAGTAAAGCACCCGGTCCTGATGAGGTCTTTCCGAGAATTTTGAAAGAATGTAAGGATGTGTTAAGTGAGCCCCTAGCATGCATCTTTAGAAAATCATTGGAGAGTGGCATTGTGCCAGTGGCATGGAAGAAAGCCAATGTGATACCTATATTTAAGAAAGGGGATAAAACAAATATGTCTAATTACAGACCAGTAAGTTTGACATCAGTGGTAGGGAAAATGATGGAATCTATTATTATAGCAAGGAATATTAGAGATCACTTGGATAAGCATAAGTTGATAAAAGAATCACAGCATGGCTTTAGTAAGGGTAAATCCTGTCTGACTAATTTGCTGTCTTTTTATAGTAAGGTGTATGAAGCAGCAGATAATGATGAAAACTATGATATTTTATACTTGGACTTTAGTAAGGCTTTTGATCGAGTGCCACACTTACGGCTTCTGAGCAAAGTTAAAGCACACGGGATCGATGGCAGTATATTTAGGTGGATTCAGTCATGGCTTGGTGACAGACAGCAAAGAGTTAGTATAAATGGAGTTAAATCTGAGTGGGGGTGTGTTAGCAGTGGAGTTTCGCAAGGATCTGTTTTGGGTCCCTTGCTATTCTTAATTTATATTAATGATCTTGACATAGGTATAAGTAGTGACCTGAGTAAATTTGCTGATGATACTAAGCTAGGTAGGGCCATTAGGGCTGATTCTGATGCTGTTGTAATGCAGGAGGAATTGACCATTCTGTCCAATTGGGCTGAGAAATCGCAAATGAAGTTTAACATAGACAAATGTAGTGTACTTAGTATAGGTAGAAATAATCCATTGAATAGTTATAAATTAAATGGGAGAATTTTAGGGAGGACTGATTGTGAGAGGGACTTGGGTATTTTGGTAAGTTCAGACCTTCATCCTAGAAAGCAATGCCTAAATGCTAAGAATAAAGCTAATAGGATATTGGGATTCATTAGGAGGAGTGTAAGCAATAAGAGTGCTGAAGTCATTCTAAAACTGTATCTGGCGCTAGTTAGGCCTCATCTAGACTATACAGTACAATTTTGGTCACCATATTATAGGAAGGATATTGATTTGCTTGAGTCTGTGCAGAGAAAGATGACAAAGATGATTGGTGGGCTAAGGAACTTACCTTATGGTGAAAGGCTCAGAAAACTAAATCTACATACATTGGAAAGGAGAAGAGTCAGAGGGGAATTGATTGAAGTCTTCAAATGGGTAAAAGGATATAATAAAGGGAATCTGGGTAAGGTCTTATACTTAGTGAACATGACAGGACACGTAGCAATGGGTTTAAGCTTGATAAGTATAGGTTTAGGAAGGAGATTGGGAGGAATTGGTTTACAAATCGTGTGGTAGATGAATGGAATAGGCTCACTAGACATGTGATAGAAGCCTCCTCTCTGAGTAGTTTTAAGAATAGATTAGATAAATATATGGATGAAGCTGCTAGATGGGACTGACTTTTTTTTATGTATATATTTTTCTAAGGAGTGGGGAGATTCTATTTTGCAGTTGCATGAATGGACATAATCCTCTGGATGCATTTTATGTATATTGTAGATTAGATCTGACGAACTCCTGTAAAGGGTAACAATATTGATGACTTTTCTCTGGTAAGAAAACTTTTGTGTGTTGACTGGAACAGGAGCTGCCAAGTGTAGGCCATGAATGGTCTTTTGCAGTCTCCTTCTTTTCTTATGTTAAATCACTTGATTCAGGGATAACATAACATAACATAATTAGACAGATGACAAAAGCCACAAGGGCCTATCAAAGGTCATCCGCCTCCGTCAAAACCCACCCACAAAAAGCACCATCACCAGGGAAAGACAAAATCAAAGTCCCCCACAATATAATATAACAGATGACAAAAGCCACAAGGGCTCATCATAGGTCATCCAAGTCAAACGGCCTCTTTTTTAAGGCACCCAAACTCCCAGGAAAACTACATCCAGAGGATTGCATCCAGAAACAAGGGTATCACCAATCAAGGCTTGTCAAGAACTAAATCATGCAGCTATAGATATATACAAACAATATTAATATATACAAAACTTAGGAACCATCACAACCTTCCCTTCCCATAAACTCATCCAACCTACTCTTAAATACATTTAGATTTGGACTACCTACTACCCTCTGCGGCAATTTGTTCCAGAAGTCTACCACTCTATTGGTGAAAAAATATTTTCTTAAATCCAACCTACACCCGTGCTTTTTAATTTTCAAGTGGTGACCTCTAGTCCGATTTCCATCATCTAACTCAAAAAACTTGCTAACATCCAATTTATCTATCCCAGAAAAAATTTTAAACAGCTCAATCATATCCCCTCTCACACACCTCTTTCGAACGAGAACATATTTAATACCCTCAGTCTATCTATATATTCAAGGTGCCTCAGGGAAGGAATAATCTTTGTTGCCCTCCATTGCACTGACTCGAGAAGGTTAATATCGTGTCTAAAATGTGGGGACCATGCCTGTATACAGTACTCTAGATATGGCCTAACATAAGAGTTATAGAGTTTAAGAATAACCTCCTTACTTTTGTAACTGACATTTCTCTTAATAAAACTCAGCACTCTATTTGCCCTATTTCTTGCTTCAATACACTGCTTAGAAAACCTTAATGACTTATCTATTACTACTCCTAGATCTTTCTCATCCTCTACTGAGCTCAGCCAATGCCCATCCATTTCATAGTTAAATTCTCTATTATCTTTTCCCATGTTAATAACTTTGCTCTTATCAAGGTTGAAAGTCATTTGCCACTTATGTGCCCAGGATAACAATTTATTTAAATCCCCCTACACTTTAAAATTATCATCAATATCTTTAACTACAGCTGCTAATTTGGTATCATCCGCAAAAATTGACACTTTATTATTAACTGACTCCCCAAGATCATTTATATAGATGACAAATAATAATGGACCGAGAACTGATCCCTGAGGAACCCCACTGATAACATCCCTCCACTCTGACTTTACACCATTTAGCACTACCCTTTGCTTCCTGTCTTTCAGCCACTCAGCTATCCAATTTGAAACACCCCCACATATCCCAATCATTTTTAATTTATGAACTAGTCTCCTATGTGGTACCTTATCAAATGCTTTACTAAAATCTAAGTAAATTATATCTACATTCTCTCCCTTATCTACTTGATCTGTTACAAACTCCAGAAAGTCTAGTAAGTTAGTCAAACATGATCTACCTGATCTAAACCCATGCTGAGCATCGCGGATTAACCCCTCCCTCTCTAGATGTTGGCAAATCCCTTTTTTAACTATTTTCTCAAGAATTTTACAGACTACAGGAGTTAGGCTAACCGGTCTAAAGTTATTTGGATCCTCTTTACTACCCTTCTTGAAAATGGGGACTACATTCGCTCTCTTCCAATCATCGGGTATTTCTCCATATTCCAGTGACCTAGTATATAACTTCTCCAGAGCTATTGAGATACTTTCTACCCTTTCTTTAAATATTCTAGAATGAATATTATCAGGGCCGGAGGCCTTGGTAGTATCTAACTCACCGATTAGTCCTTTTATCGTCCTCCGATCCACACTAATGGTAGTAAACACCTTTTGCCTGACCCATGAGTACTATACATAAGACTATTTAGTTTCTCCTTTGTAAATACTGATGCAAAATGACCATTTAGTACCTCAACTATTTCCTCATCAGTTTCTCTCGCAACCCCTTCATATTTGATAGGTCCTATTTTAACTCTGCCAGACTTGTTATTAATTTTATAGTAACTAAAGAACTTTCTAGGATCTTTGTTGCTATCCTGAGCTAATTTAATTTCTGACACCATTTTGTTCTTCTTTATAATCTTATTTAACTCATTCCTAGCCATTCTATAATCACTTAAATTTTGAATATTATTTTGTACCTGTAATTTTTTGTATGCCCTTTTCTTCTCTGAAATTTTTCTAGCTATCTCATGATTCCACCATAATGGTTTCCTACTTTTGTTCCTAATGGCCTTCATTGGGATACATTGTTCTTGGACTACATTTATTATATGCTTGAAAGTATCCCACATCCCATAAGCATTTTTACCTCTGAATTCTACATCCCAGTCTACCAAATTTAGCAAGCTTTGAAGTTTTACATAATCTCCCTTATGAAAATTTGGAACTTTTTCAGCATTCTCGGTTATTTTACCCTTCTCAATTCCCAAGTTAAAACGAACTATCTGATGGTCACTATTTCCCAATGCTTCCCCAACAGTCAATTCTTGAACTAAATTATCAGTGTTAGAAAGTACTAAATCTAATATATTGTACCCCCTCGTTGGCTCATTAACAAATTGATTAAAAAAATTATCCTCAAAGCATTCTATGAACCTGCCACTTGTTCTATCCCTACCTATCATATTTTCCCAGTCCACAGAGTTTAAGTTGAAGTCCCAAATAATAACTGCATCTGTTTCACATCCCTTACCTATTTCCCTTATCATTAGTTCATCCATATCATCAGTCTGCCCAGGTGGCCTGTAAAAAGCTCCCAAATGCACCATTCTATTTTTACTGAACTTAATATCTATCCAAAGTGACTCAACTCCATCCTGCTTTATTGAAGTATTTAAACTTGAAACAATGTTGTTTTTTATATAAATAATTATTCCTCCACCAATCCTACCTGTCCTTTGACTAATGTACATATTATAGCCCTGTAAATCAAATTCACTTATAGTGTCACTAAATTCTATTTCATTAACTCATGATTCAGTAACGCATAATATATCTATATCCTCATTGCTAATATAACTAAATAGCTCATCCTTTTTGTTTCTAAGACTACGGGCATTTGTATAGAAACAATTTAACCCCCCTATCCCTGAAGCACCTCTTCCAACCTGAATGACCTCACCTCTATCGCTTTGGAACCTATTTCTGTTATCTGCCAAGTCCATTCTACTTTCAGTACTATAATGTCCTCTCATAATTCCCTGACCACTATTAGTATCTAGTTTCCCACCTGCAAAGACCTAATAACACGATCATACTTCCCCCACAACACATCTACCCCCCTCCTACTCAAATGCAGTCCATCCATCGCATACATTTCTTTCATTCCAACAAACCTATCCCACACATCCACAAACATGACACCTTCCATCTCACACATCCTCCTCACATAATCATTCAGCCCAATCGCACAAGACATCGATTCTACCCCAACATCCATTCTTGGAAGCACACCTGTCACAACACCTTTCATTCTACTTTCTTTCACCTTTTCAATCAACCTCTTGTACCTCTCACGTAACTCACATGCACCCACTTTCTTCACATCGGCTCTTTGGATTCTTGGATCTCTGTGTCCAATCTATAAAAAGGGTGATATTCTTGACCCTCTAAATTACAGCTTAGTATCCCTGACCTGTGTACTTTGTAAAATGTGTGAAAAATTGCTAAGAAAAGTTGTAGTTAAGCATCTAGAAGATAATGAATTGATTTATGATGGTCAACATGGGTTTAGAGCAAAGAGAAGCACACTTACAAACTTACTGACATATATGGAGACCTTGACAGCAGCACTGGATAATCAAATACCAGTTGATGTAAACTATCTTGACTGTAGGAAAGTGTTCGATACAGTGCCACATGAGAGACTTTTAAGTAAGTTGGAGGCATATGGGATAAGAGGTAAAATTTTACATTGGATTAAGGCATTTCTAACTGGAAGGGAACAGTATGTGGAGATAAGAGGGACCAAGTCTGATAAACTAAGGGTAACTTCAGGAGTACCACAGGGTTCCATTTTGGGTCCTGTACTATTTCTTATTTACATTAATGACCTAGTGAATGACTTGGAATGTCCAGTATTGCTTTTTTGATGATGCAAAAATTTTTAAGGAAATTAGATCACAAGAAGACATTGAATCAATGCAGAGGGACTTGAAAAAACTTGAAAATTGGAGTGTTAAATGGTTGCTGGACTTTAATGTCGATAAATGTGTCACCATGCACATTGGTCACAGAAATCCACATAAAAACTATGATTTCAATAGAAAGCAACTCAAGGAATCAAATGTAGAAAAGGACTTAGGAGTTTATGTGTCAGCAAACCTAAAGCCTTCACATCATGTTAATGTGGTAGCAGAGAAAGCCAACCGGATGGTGGGGCTGATTAAGAGACATTTTCCTGAAATTGATTTAGATACTTGTCATAGTTTATATTCTGCGCTTGTTAGGCCACACCTTGAATATGCTGTCCAGAGCTGGTCACCGTACTACAAAAAGGACATACTTGAACTTGAAAAAATCCAAAGATGTATGACTAAGCTTGTTCCAGAATTGAGGGATCTTGAATATGAGGAAAGATGTGAGCGAATGGGTCTCACAACACTTGAGAAGAGGAGACAAAGAGGTGATTTAATAGAAACTTATAAAATCCTAAATGGATTTGAGGATATTGACTATAAGCTCTTCTTCGAGTACTCTGAGACCAACACACGTTCAAATACTTATAAACTAAAGAAAAGAGGTCATTGGAGAACTTTAGCTAGAGCTAACTCCTTTAGTGTCAGAGTAGTTAATAGTTGAAATGCACTGCCAGAAGTAGTAAATGCAGCAACTATTAGCTTATTCAAGTCAAGGTTGGACAATTGTGATTATTGATTTTTTATTATTGATGTTATATATGAATAGCAAAATAAATTTGTATATATTTTTACATATTGATATGGAACTATATTTTAGTATTAAAAGGAGATTATATTCTAATGAATTTATTTTTGAGTGAACAATTTAAATTTTGTATCAAGTGTTTTGTGCGTCTACTCATTGTTGGAGTCGAGATGGGAGAAATACAAGATAGTCTCTTAACCTCCCATGTTATTGAAATAGGTAAAGGTAATTGTGTAGAGTATGGCTGGATCCGAGTCCTAGCTTATTTTGGGCTATTTTTCCTAGCTACTTTTTCTGAGCTGAAATCTATGTGGAGGAATTTTATGGCGATTTCCGATTATATAATGGCGGGGGGGTTGTGCCCCAGACCCTCCTTCCAAATGATTTAAATCTCAGGATCATCGTAGGCCCATCCCCCTGATGAGCCGTCCCTCAAAATAAGTTAGAATCACAATATTTACCTATCGTAGCACCCTGTTTGGGTAATACTTCAGATTTGGGGCACACGGTAAGTGGCACTGTTAATTGGCTACAATATATCCCTTATGACATCAGATGGTAGCTTCAGATATGACCAATCACGGCATTATATTTTTTTTGTTGTTTTGGGGATTTGTAACTTTTAGTGTGTATTATTTACTAAATATCTGCGCCTCTGCTCGTTTATAGTTTTTTCTAAGTTAGGTAAGGTTTCTTGGTCTTTTATTGTTTTTTGTTTTGTTTTCGTATTTTTTGTTTGCTGCGAATGATAACAGCTTCTTACTGCCAATGTCGTAACTTATAAATAGGACCCATTTTGCAAATGGTTTTGTTTCGTTATGGCGTTTTTGTGCTCTCCATGTACTGCTTTGTTATTCGAATTCGGCTTTATTTTGTATAATCGTGAAAAACTTTTAGATTATCTAGAGGCGCATAAACTAATCAAGAAACCTATAAAAGTAAGTATTGTTTGTTATTAGGTTAGGATTTTCTGCCATAAAAAGCTGTTGGGGGGGGGGATCCGGTAAATTCAAGGGGACTGCTCGTGGGGGAGATATCACTGCGGGAGGACCACCCTACAATGATCCTGAGTTTCAATCAATTGGGGGGGGGGTCTGGGGGCACAGCCCCCCAGTATATACTTGTATACAAAAAAATATAATGCCGTAATTGTTCACATATGACGCTACCGTCTGATGTCATAAGACATATATTCTAGCCAAAATTGTAGCCTATAGACAGCACCACCTACCGTGCACCCCAAAACTGAAGTGTTACCCCCGTTTGCTCTATTTTTTGCCTCAAATACACTGTTTTGAAAACTTCAGTGACCTATCTACTACTATACCTAAGTCCTCATCCTCAACTAAATTCAGCTAAATTCCCTATTATCCCTTCTCATGTTAAGAATAATAAAGGGCCTAGAATAGTTCCCTGAGGTATGCCACTGATAACGTCCCTCCACGTGACCTCACCCCATTCAGCATAACATAACATAACATAATTACACGGATGACAAAAGCCACAAGGGCCTATCAAAGGTCATCCGCCTCCGTCAAAACCCACCCACAAAAAGCACCATCACCAGGGGAAGACAAAATCAAAGTCCCCCACAATATAATATAACGGATGACAAAAGCCACAAGGGCTCATCATAGGTCATCCGAGTCAAGCGGCCTCTTTTTCAAGGCACCCAAACTCCCAGGAAAACTACATCCAGAGGATTGCATCCAGAAACAAGGGTATCACCAATCAAGGCTTGTCAAGAACTAAATCATGCAGCTATAGATATATACAAACAATATTAATATATACAAAACTTAGGAACCATCACAACCTTCCCTTCCCATAAACTCATCCAACCTACTCTTAAATACATTTAGATTTGGACTACCTACTACCCTCTGCGACAATTTGTTCCAGAAGTCTACCACTCTATTGGTGAAAAAATATTTTCTTAAATCCAAGTCGTGACCTCTAGTCCGATTTCCATCATCTAACTCAAAAAACTTGCTAACATCCAATTTATCTATCCCGGAAAAAAATTTAAACAGCTCAATCATATCCCCTCTCACACACCTCCTTTCGAACGAGAACATATTTAATACCCTCAGTCTATCTTCATATTCAAGGTGCCTCAGGGAAGGAATAATCTTTGTTGCCCTCCGTTGCACTGACTCAAGAAGGTTAATATCGTGTCTAAAATGTGGGGACCATGCCTGTATACAGTACTCTAGATGTGGCCTAACATAAGAGTTATAGAGTTTAAGAATAACCTCCTTACTTTTGTAACTGACATTTCTCTTAATAAAACCCAGCACTCTATTTGCCCTATTTCTTGCTTCAATACACTGCTTAGAAAACCTTAATGACTTATCTATTACTACTCCTAGATCTTTCTCATCCTCTACTGAGCTCAGCCAATGCCCATCCATTTCATAGTTAAATTCTCTATTATCTTTTCTGTTTCCTGTTTCCTGTCTTTCAGCCATTCAGTTATCCAATTCAAAACTTTACCACATATCCTATGCATTTTTAATTTGTGAACTAGTCTCATATGTGGAACCTTATCAAAAGCTTTGCTAAAATCTAAGTAAATTACATCAACATTCTCTCCCTTATCTAATTGTTTAGTTACATAATCCATAAAATCCAGTAAATTTGTTAAACACAATCTACCTCTTCTAAACCCATGCTGAGCATCATTTATTAACCTACCACTCTCTAGATGGTCAGAAATCCCCTTCTTAACTATCTTCTCAAGAATTTTACAAACTAGAAGTTAAGCTTAACAGCCTAAAGTTATTTGGGTCCTCTTTACTCAGTGAGTTTGACATCAATGGTTGGGAAAATGATGAAGTCTGTAATAGCGAAATCTATAAGATAAATACAAGTTGATTAAGGAATCTCAACATGATTTTACTATGGACAAATGTATTTGACTAATTTACTGTCTTTTTATAGAAAGGTGTACAATGCTAGGTTAGGTCAGGGTTTTTTCTTGAACTATTTTAAGTTATTTATCCCAATCTGTTCTTCATTTTTGGCAGTCATAAGGTGAAATGCGACAAAGTCTAGGTTTACTCTGATTTCAATAGAATCAGAATCAAACTCTTTTTTCTCACACTGTGCCTTCTAACTGCAAAAAAGAGAACAGATTTGGACAATGCTCAGAAAATTTTACTGGAAGAAGTAATAAAATATATTTAAAAAGTGATTATAGTAAAGTAAATAATAACCCTATTTTGTTTTAAATTCTAGGACTAGAAACCCCAAATTATGCAGAACAATTTTTCTTTCCTTCTATGAGAGAATGTACCTATCAGAGTGTACTAAACAAAACGTGAGAGTACTTATAGTATAAGGCCATCTTACCTGGATGGGTTCCACCATAAGGGAACCCCATAAGTGCCAACATGCCAGCAGAATGGAGGTTAAGGATTCGCTATTGTATTAAAACATATGAGCATCTGCTGGAAGGTGTGTTGATTGCACTAGATTATAGTAATACAATTAGGATAGTTAATTATGAATATAATGTGAATACATAAACAAAACTTGTTTTTGTTTATGAATAATCAGTAAATATCATACCTTTCCAGATTTTAGTTTATACCCATTAGTCAATTCAGTAATATTTGCTCTATGGCAATAGAATTGAGATAGTATTAAGTATTCATAATGCTCAATGTATATTGTGGTTTAATAAGACGGTTTTCAACTACAATACATAGATTCACTTCATATCCTCAAATATGCATTGTGGGAAGTGGACCTGCTGGATTTTACACAGCTCAACAAATCCTGAAGGTTGGTATTTTGATATATAAATATTGCTACTAACTCATATTCAAAGTATTTAATTTATGACACTAATAAAGGAAACTACAACTATCTACACATAACAGTATACTCCAGCTACCAACTCTGTAAATAAAGACAGATTAAAAATTACATCTTTTGATCTTAATAGGTGACCATTAGGAATATTGAGGTACTGGGTTTAATTACAGTGAGAATGGACACACAGAGATCTGGCCAATGATTGGTCATCACATAATGCACACACTTATCTCCTTCAAGGAATCCTGCCATTAGGTGGTTGTATCAACATACCCTGGATGTAGAATAGGTTCTCATGGGGTGATGAAGGTTGCTACCTGATACCTGTTTGGTTTAAAAAAAAGACTACTAATTCCCTGACACCTCCCTTCCCACCTCCTCTAAAAATGAAATAGGATGGCACAATATAATGGTAGTAGGTATATCAAGAGAGGCAGCAACCTCATCAAAGCATTGATTACAGCAGTGAGCAAACAAGATTAATGAGTTGAAGGTCAATGTAGGAGAAAGGTAATAGTGGCAAACCAATAATAGTCGGGTAAATGAGGAAATAATGGGAGAGGGCAGAAGTTTACTCAGCTATAACTGTCATAAATGGTCATTAATTGAAGAAAGCCCCAAAAATGAAAGTTTATTTCTAATTGTAAGTTAATGTTGAATTAATGAGGTGGAAGTTGTGGTTTATAAGCCTTATAACCTTAAAAATTAAAGGTCCTATGGACCACTGGCAGGCAAAAAGAAAAGCCCACTATCTTTCTAATAAATTTGAATCTGTTCATAATGCATGGCTATTCAAGGCCATTATAAAAGAATCCATTGGCAAATGACTATTTACATTGAAGCCAATTGATTAGTTATTGGACTCTCTTGATATTGACATATTTTGGCCTGATCAACTAATGTTTAATATAATGCATGAGAAGGTAAACATAAATTGGTTTAAATTTTGAGTTCATCACCTTTCTTATGCATACTTCCTGTAAACATACAAAGTATATGGTGTATTTGTCTTATCCTATTATCAATTATATTTGTTTTCCTGTGCTTGAATCTCCTTATTGCCCTTTCTGAATGCTTATGCCTATTTTAATAAGTGTTCCCTGCAAGAAGAGGCTTATGACAATACTTTTAAGCTCCTGCACTTGGTCACATCAGTTTCCTTTTATGTTTAAAATAAATAATGCCAATCCTCTTCATCCAGGAGTCCAAGAATTCTTCAAAACAGTAATTGCTTTGGTATGTTAGAGGGCAAGTTGCTATCAAGCCCATTCATGTGCATTATAAAATGGGCAAAGGGAGTATTAAGGATTTGGGGGGTTAGGATATAACTTGGAACTGTGTTGAAAGCTTTGTTGACAACATGGAAACTTGGAATGTTCATTTGAGGGTTGATTTGGGTTAAAGCTGTCAATGATGTATTGTTAGATTTGGGGGTTCTGTCTGAACCTGTGTTGGGTGCGGACCAGTGGAATGTTAGGTATGTTGCATTTTAGAATGAGTTTTTCAAGGATATTGGTAGATAGAAATGAGATAGGGCATTAGGATACTACTTGTTTTGTTAAGTTTTTTGTTTTAAGTATAGGACAGTTTGATTTTTTCCAGATGGTAGGGGGATTCAGTTGTGGAGCCAGGAGTGGTTGAAAATTTTGGTGAGGGCTAGAATCACATTGGGACCAAGGTTCTTTAAGTGTATGTTTGAGATGTCTGAGCCTCTGGCTGTGGAGTTTTTCATGGGTTTGGTTATATCGGTAGTGTTTACTTGTTAATGTGTATTCTTTGGACATTTTTAGCAATTCATTTATTGGGAATTGGGTATGTGAATGGTTTTTTAATAGTGCTGCAATAAGATTGTGTAGTGTTCCTTAGAGGAAGGTATCTTGTTTGTAAGTAGAGCTTTGTATATTGGGGTATAGCTCTTGTAGTTATAATAAAATGATTTCTCTCTCTCAGGTGAGGAGTTTACATCAGTAGATGAGGCTGTTGAGTTCTCTGGCATGCTCATCACCATTGGTGCTATTCCTTGAGCATCTGCCCAGTTTCCACACAAAATCACTTCAATAGTGGTTGGCTGAATGTGAGATGGCCTTCCAAGAGAAGCAATATACCTTCAAGTGCTATCCATACACATGAATTTTGCCCAGCAAAGGCTAGATTCTGTTTCGCTACAAAACTTATCGCTCTTCTTGGTAGAGATGTCTTCTTTTAATGGGAGACCCTCCTCTTACAGAGGTGTGGAGACATGTCAAAAGGATCTAGGGCAAATCCAGTCAAGAACACCTCTCTCCGATCCTCCAGGAAGGTTGGACCACCATATTGACCCTGTGTCTGTGGAGGAGTCCTTAGTGAATGCTTTTGCATTTTCTAACCAGGCTGCTGCTCCACGAGCAGTTGAAGCAGGTCACACAGTCGCTGTGTGTTGTCAATTGGACTTCACCTCCAGATGTAGAGAACCATTCAGTGTCATATTTATGCTGAGCTAGCTACAGTCTGCTCTCGCTTCATACGTGGATACTGCCCTTGGTCAGCAGGATATGCCATACTTCAACATGGGTGAGTGCTGCTTGGCATTTCTTCTAGTCTAGATAACAGGATCTAATCTCAGGGTATCTTCCCAGAATCCTTTCCAATGGTGACCATACTTCCATTTTGCAAACTCTGGAGAGATCACTCCACCAAGGCTGGTTTTTGCACAATTTCTCTAACATCCAACATATATAAATTGGAGAAGTTGATAAATGTGTTGGATTAGCTTACTTCCTGGACATTAAAGGTGACATGTCCTCAAGAAGTTAGCTTCCCTAAGTTTCATTCATTATCAAATGCTCTTATCTTGCTGGAGAGTGCTATTTACAAGGCCTTCCTTCATGAACAGCATTTTGCCACATTTTTCAATCTTGAGAATGCTTATGATACCGTTTGGCAATATAGTATCATAGAGCACCAACTCCAATAGGCTTGGATCCATATCTTTCACATGTTTCAGTTTTCTTTGTCTATGTCCTAGGAAATGCACTTCTGCTAGTGAAATAGTCATGACCCTGATCTGAACTTGTTCCTAAATGGGGCTTACCTGGAGGTGGTAGATTCATATCATTTTCTTGGCCTTGTTTTTTACCCATGCCTCACCAGGAAGGCACACATTTGCAGTCTTAAAGGTTCTTGCACCTGGGGTGCTGATAGGACTAGACTCAACATTTTACCACTACTTTGTACAGTCCAAGTTAGAGTAGGAATGTAAGTTTTATGCCTATGCATCTGTAAATCTATGTGCATTCTGCACATCCCCAATAGAGAGCCTCTTTGTCGATGCCCTATGCTTTTGTATGAATGTCTTTAATGTTTCCCTCAGCCACCAAGAGCTCTTATTTTGGGCATGGCCAATCAGAGTGCCTATGCCAATGAGAGACACCAATCATGCCCTTAAGCCTTTAGGGCTAGGAAATGCCTTTGAGAGTTTGGTGTAACACTCAGGTTATTGGCACTGATGCTTCTCCATAAGATCACCACCCTGGGGGATACCACCTTTAAATATGCTGCAATGTCTCTGTTCCAAAAGCTTATATGTACATATCTAGGAGTATTGCATTCATATTTTTGGGAGCACATATGTCACACTAGAACCATGCTGATGTACATAGTTGTCTCTGTGTATGACCCATGCTGTGATCCCTTTGTTGGAAGCTGGCATGGTCCTCCTGGAGGCTGCATTTGTCATAACAGCTAAGCTGGTTGCAATATCTCACTTATTATGTGGGATTATGGGGTGTGCCTGTTTCAGAGACATTTGTTATGCATAGCAACTGAAAAAGCTTGCTAAGTGCCATTGCATTGGAATCTGTGTCCACTAGTTTGTGTTGTCTTCTGCTGGGTTCCTGGGTATTGTAGCAGATGGTCCTGGCAACCACCCACTGCTGATGTCTGCTTACTCACTCGTGGACACTCCTGTGAGACTTAAGGAGATGTGGACACACATTTATTTTAATATATTTCAATCACCCAATTATAAATAATAATATAAACATATCTTCCACTAATACAATCAAATCAAATAAATATATTTAAGGCAAAAATTTGCAAGAGTATCAATATATATATATATATATATATATATATATATATATATATATATTTATATATATATATATGCATGTATGTGTGTGTGTGTGCAACCCCTCTCCTAAAATCTAGCTATGGTGCACAAAAGACCTATTTATAAAATTTGGGATAGCTCATTAGACCTTTTATGGTCTCTTATTTGCTTGGGGCATTTTCTATTTTGGGATGGTACACTTACTTTCTCTCAGTGTGGAATGGGAAATAAAGGAAAGGGTACAGGCATGGTCTCTCTCTCTCTCTCTCTAGTAGAACAAGAGGGGGAGTGGCACTCACAGCAACCCTAGTTGGTACTGATGTGATTTCTCTCAAGCATGACTAGGGGCTAGATGATCTGGTCACAATTTCAAATTGTTGCCCTTATTATGGGATGAGGTGGCGGGACCTAAGGAGATGGAAAAGGGGAAAAATATTACCCCACTACTTCACTGAAACCTGAAACAAAAAGTGGGCATAGGTGAGTTGAGGCCAACAAAACAAAACCTACCATAGCATGTTAGGGGTGTGGGAAATGAGCATTCTGATGAGAGTGCCAAGCTATCTGTACTGACTGCAACCAGGCAGGCATTTTGTTCTCCCCCACTCTGATTACATGTCAAGAGATGGAAGACATGAATTTAACGTTGTGTTGTGCCATTGCTCCACAACTTACCGATGGACCTACTACTCCCTAATGCCTTTATGGTACCAAGTCATTTTTTATCTCCTTTCAATCAGACACACTTGCAGGATGCAGCATCTTTTAACCCATTTGATGCCGCCTGATGCACATGTGCATCAAGTGGTATTTTTTGCTACATGCCTTTGACGCATATCTGCATCAGTGGTTCATTGGATTCAAAGCTATATTATTTTATGTGGCAATGCATTTGAGTCAGTTTCTCGTGTGAGGCACTCAAGGAAGGGTCTGTACTTGCTTTGCCTTCGCTGCAATGACTTCCTTTAATGAAAAATTTATAGTGGCATACTCGAATGACACTAAATTTCACAATGGCAGTGAATGGGTTAGTGGCGTGCACCCCTTAACATTTGTCATTATTCCTTGGTCCCCCAGATACTAAGACATCTTTTGGTTGACTGTCTTATTCTGGAGAAGCCTTGTGAGTGGTACCTCTTCCAGTACCTCAATTGGTGGGGTCACTAATATCTATCCCAAGTTCTTGGGGACTACTGCACACAGGACTGTGGTGTGATTTTTATGGAGGAGATGGGGTCTCCTATAATTTAGATTTAACTAAACTGGCCAAAAGATGGTTTTGTTTTTTTTTGTCATTTTGGGGCTTATGCCCTCGTTTACAGCCACATAAGAGATTTGAAAATTTGTTACAAAATAATTTTATTGAAAATTCATCAATTTTCTTTGGTAGATAGCATTGCTGTTATGAGTGTAAAAAAAAAATGATTGGAAAACATTTAATTGCACTTGATTTACATTAAATCTACAAAGAAACATGCAAATTACATTAGTAAATCAATCATTTTAGTTTTCCTTCATAATACAGTGGTGCCTCTACTTACGAAAGGCTCTACATACGAAATTTTCAGGTTACAAAACACTTCTTCGGAAAAATATTGGCTCTTGTTACGAAAGAAATTCCAGGATACGAAAGGCGAAAATTTCAAAATACGAGCTGCTACTCACAGCTCCCAGAGTCCACCGAGCGTAAACATACTTGTAGCATCCTGTATCTTGGTTTGAAAGTGGCGCGTCCGAGCTGCTCTGCCATTGGCTATTGCCCAGCATCTTCCTGGCATCCCATTGGCTAGGATGGACCTCTGTGTGTATGTGCGTATACCCAGAATCCCCTTCGTTTTCCTGTCGGCCCATGAGGATCACCGAAGCCTCAGTCTCACGCTAGCGAAATTCAGTAAAGCACGAAGTGTTCGGACAGTTTTTCGTCAGCTATTGTTAGTGTTTATTGCAACTTTACGTGTGCGTATTAACTTTTATTTACTATGGGCCCCAAGAAAGTGATGGAGAAAAGTGGTGAGAAGAAGAAGAGAGTTGTTTTGTCCATACAAACAAATCAAGAGATAATAGAAAAGTACGAAAAAGGGATGCGTTTGGTTGATCTCGCCAAAGAATATAACCGTAATCCATCAACGATCGGCACGATATTAAAACAAAAGGAAGCCCTAAAAGCTACGACTCCTTCCAAAGGCCTCTCTGTCATTTCGAAGAGGAGGTCGGCAATGAACAATGAGATGGAGAGGTTGTTACTCATGTGGATAAAGGAGAAAGAGATGGCTCGAGATACAGTGACCGAGACCATAATTTGCGAAAAGGCGACCGCCATCTTTAATGACCTCGTAAAGATAGATGCAGGCGAGGGAACTTGGGCACAAGATCCACACCAGGAGTTTAAGGCATCGCGTAGGTGATTCGAGAAGTTCAAAAGGAGGACTGGAATTCACTCTGTTGTTTGGCATGGTGAACAACCTTGGATCGGATCTTTACAAAACGTCAGGCAAAAACCACTGCTGAGAGTGAACCTGAACCGAAGAAGGCGAAAGGTGACAATGATAGCAGTTAAACAAGAGAACCATTAAAGTAAAAAGGAAGAAAAAAAACCTTTATTCTTTACATTATGTACAACTCTCATTTTTATGTTTATTGTGCAGTAATTTAATTCTAACATGTATTTGTTACAGGTTTTGATGCATTTTTGTAATTTATAAAAAAATGATGTCCGATTTTTAAGGGGCTTGGAACCGATTAGGGCATTTATAGGGTAAAAAGCGTTTCTACTTACAAAATTTTCACATTACCAAACGATTTCCAGAACGAATTAATTTCGTAAGTAGAGGTACCACTGTATATAGAAAAAAAAAGACCATATAAAGCAACTTAATATTTCTAACTATTTATCAGAAATATTCAATTGTATATTTGAGGGCATTGTCGAATATCCTCAAGAAGACTTTCTAAATGTTTCTAACTCCTTCAGCAATGGAACTTGTGCTACTAATTTGATGGGGACCAAACTAGAATATTTGTACACATATCCAGCCAATCTTATATTTTCTATCTCCCTATAAAATTTAACATTGTCAACAAAGAATTTTTTTTTTCCCCAGGGCAGTCAGGATGCTCAGGTTGATATTTATGAAAAACTTCCAGTGCCTTTTGGTCTAGTGAGGTATGGAGTAGCCCCCGATCACCCTGAAGTGAAGAATTGCATAAATACCTTTACAGATGCAGCCAAGAATGAGCGAGTGTCTTTTTTAGGGAATGTAGCTGTCGGACAAGATATTTCATTGAGTAATTTGAAACAATCATACCATGCTATTGTTTTGGTAAGTATTTTTATCACCTTGAAATGAATCAATATAACTAGGTATAGCCTATTATGTCCTTCACTTACAAATTGATCTCATCAGGCATACGGCGCAGCACAAGACAAGACCCTCAACATTCCAGGTGAGGGTTCTACCAATGTACTCTCAGCCAGGAGGTTTGTTGGTTGGTACAATGGCTTGCCAGAAGATGCTGAGCTCAAGATGAACCTTGATATTGAAGATGTAGCTGTCATTGGCCAAGGAAATGTTGCCATTGATGTGGCTAGAATTTTACTCACATCTATTGACAGTCTAAAAGTAAGTCATTTTTATTCTTCTTGCAAAGTGTAATGTTAAAGCTAGATGGAACTTCTTATTCTTTTATTTTCCTCCATGTTCCTAACTTGAGCTTTCTCTAATAGGGAGGACACAACTTTAAATGTCTCATTTTCTTCACTAGAGGAGCAGGGGAGCTTTTTCAATTTGAAGAGATTGCATGGGTGTGGTCACATTTATTTATTTATGACATGCAGCTGACAAAGAATTGATATTTTTATTGCCCTAATTTGTATATATGAACAAACCAAACTTTAACCCTTTGATGCTCGAATTGGACTATATATATAAAATATAATAACCCTTAACCCTCATGATCCCAAGAGCCTCAAAAGAGTCTGAGCACAAGAGTTCCCAGCACCTCAATTGAGGCGCTTATGTTTTTAGGCCTATGAAGCATCCTTTTGTTCAGTTAACAGTGCATTTACTTTCTCTTTTGCAATGTTTATTCAATATTCGGCTTACTTTAGTCTTTCTAAGAGATTTGTAGCTATCACATATTTTTAACTTGTGTTAATTAGTTTTTATTATTAATTAAAAAATGGCTAACCCTTCTAAAAAATTTGATATCTACTATGAACTTGATTATGATTTGGAACTAACAGACAGTGATAATAATAGTTTAGACTCATCTGATGACGAATTAGAGCCAATTATTGATGAAATGTGGCAACTCTGCCTCCATTTCTCCCCCACGAACATCATATTTCAGGATACCCCCTCAGGAATCCAAGCGCACATGGCTTTAAACTTGGAAAGTAAGCCTTATGTGTATTTTAAAGCATTTTTTAAATTATGAAATCTTATCAGACATATGCCTGGAAACAAATCGCTATTATGAACAAAGTTCAGAAACACCCTTTTCTCCTTCATCCACCACACATAGATGAAAAAATTTATCTGTAAGCAAGCTTTACGTTTTTATTACCCTTACCCTCCTAATGCCTTGTGTGAAGAAGCATAAATTAGCTGACTACTGGTCAACTGATTCGTTTATTGAAACTTTATTTTTAGGAAATTTATGTCAAGGAATCGATATCAGCTAATCTTAAGGTTTCTTCACTTTGTTGACAATTCAGTTGGAGGAGTAAGAGGGACAATGCGAAAAATAGGACGCTTCTTTCATTCATTGAATGACAAATTCCAAAGAGCATTTGTCCCCTTCCAAAAACTGTGAAAAGACTGATGGAAACATATCTAAGATTAGGGCCTATTTTATATGCAGATAATGGTACACAAGCCCTGCTTTATACTTTTTCTTTCTTGATCAGAATATGGGGCTCTGTGGAACAGTAAAAAGAAAAACAAAAATATGCCCAACTTAGACAAGGCCGTAAATAAGGTACCATTAAACTACCAAAAAAGGGGAATATTAGCCATTCGATGGGTTGATAACTGTGAAGTTTCTATTATTACCTCCATACATGAAGGTAAGTCAGTAAACTCTGGGGAAAAAAAATCATAGGACCGGAGAAGAAATAAAGAAACCAGATGCAATAATGGATTATAATATAAATATGCGCTTAACACATTGAGTGCCTGTGCACACCAGTTTAATTTCCTGGAAGGCCATGGCATACACATATGTATGCCAACTTATATTTCACTGAGCGCTGCATCACTCATACGAGGAGTGGTCAATAAGTTTTGCAAATTGGTAAGGCAAAACAGAGGAAGGGGGATGGCTGTTTGTGGGGTGTTAAGACAAGTTATGACAAGACAAGACCTGCAGCCGCACGCTCCTGCCTCGTCTATTTAAGATGCAGTAGCTGATCGCAGATCATCAGTCACAAAATTTTCAACAATGGGGAAGGTTGAGCACCGCGCAGTGACCAAATTTTTGACCAAAGAAGGCAAGAATGCAAAAGAGATCCATGAATGCATGGTTGCAGTGTACACCGACACCGCCCCTTCCTATGCAACCATTGCTCGCTGGAATAGGGAGTTCTACCATGGTCGTGAGTCCCTTGAAGATGACCCCCGTCCTGGAAGCCCGTCAGACGTGACCAACCAGGACAATGTGGCCCGTGTGGAGAGGATGATCCTCAAAAACCAACGGGTGAAGGTCGAAGAAATCGAGTGAGAACTTAGAATATCACATGGGTATTATCAACATCATCCATGACAATTTGGCTATGACCAAGATCTCTGCACGTTGGGTCCCTAGAAACCTCACGCCTCATGATCAACCTTAATGTTGTCAAAGTCCACAAGGCCAGATTTTCACAAGCTGCCCTGCGTGAGTGCGGATTCGAGGAGCTCAACCATCTTCCCTACAGTCCAGATCTGGCCCCTAGCGACTACTTTTTATTCCGCCAGCTCAAGGCTGCAGTGAGTCCAGCTCGCCATCCAGGAGTGGATGTAACAGCAGTCAGGAGATTTCTGGTTGTCGGGAATTCGAAGCCTCAGGGACAAGTGGCGCAAGTGCATTAAAGTCGAGCGTAGTTATATTGAAAAATAATAAAACACTTTTCCTCATATCTCGTTTCCTTATATCCGAATTGCAAAACTTATTGACTGCCCCTCGTATGTGATAGCCACCCTATGAGATTTTCAATACAATAGGAATGTGTGACCCCGCAGGAAACTTTTGGTACAAAAACCATGCTTCAAAACTGAATAGTTTGAAAGTTATTCAGGGTTTTGTTCTGTCAAATTTTTGCTCTTTTACTGGTATATTTATCCAACATTTAGTTTTGATAACTGCATAACATAATGTAACATTATTTTATGCTTATGCAGTTATCTTATCCAGGTCTAGCATGGGGAGCCAGTTGGATTAGGACCCTTTTCTTTTTTTACATTTTTTAGTTTTGTTTTGTTTTTTTCATATTTTTACCTTAGGTTTTTATGTTTTTTTTTACTTTTGTTGTTGTTGTTTTTTACATTTCTTTCCTTTTATTTTCAACTTTCATGAATTCTCACGAAGCAGCTCAGGCACATATGCATCTCTTCTGAGCAAAGTGTGCAGTAGAATCATGTATGCTTTCCTTTCTTGCTCCAGATCTTCCTTCTTGTTCTCAAAATAGTTGGTAACAGGGCTTGTATTTTTGTGCTGTTTTGTAAAAGTTCCTGTGGTTCTAGGCTGCTGACCATGTACACCCAAAGGACATTCTGTAATATACTCTCTGAAGGCCTTTATTTTCATCTTCTTGCCAGTTTCTTCCTTGTACAGCACATGCGCATTTGTTATTGACATGCCAAGGAGAAGCTCCATGGCAAGTTTATGGTACCATTTTAGACCTTTCTGATAAATAGGACCCCATCTGGTCAGAAAGGTCAATCCCTACATTCTCTTTGTTGTAGGCCAATATGCCTGCCGGTTTTTGAAGGGTCTTTCTTTGTTTCCTCTTGCGTCTCTCATTGGAAGGTACTGGTTCATTTTCATCAATAGGCTCATCAATATCATCTCGATTTTCACTCATTTTCCAGCACTGGCTTATGTTTGGTTGACAGTAGACGAACATCACGCACATCCACCCACTTCAGTACCACTATTCCATGTTGGTCCTCCTTGGCAACCATTTCACCCTTTTTCAATTTTCTTTGCATAAGTGTAGTTGGCATATTGCGTTTGTTGGCTCTTAGTGTCCCAACATCATGAGTTTTTTTCTTTAGGAAGTCTTGCGTTAACTCATAACTCATGTAGAAGTTATCTACATAGAGGGTTTGTCCCTCATTCAAGAGTGTACTCATTAGCTTAGTACAAACATCTTTCATCGTGCCAACTGTTTTTCTTCCTGGTTCTTTAGATTTCACGGAATACACCATCATATTGTATGTAAACCCATTTATGGAACATAGTTTGAATAACTTTATTCCATATTTGTGTGCTTTTGTAGGAATATACTGCTGGAAAATTAGACATCCATGCCACAGAATCAGTTTCATCAATTACCACGTTCTCAGTAGGTTTATAAGCTGTTTGGTAATTTCTCAGAAGTATGTCAATGAGGGGTTGGATTTTCCATAAACAATCATCGGTTTCCTCCTCATTATCCGAAAAGTGGATGCAGCTAAGCAATTGCTCAAAACTGTTTCAACTCATAATTTGGGAAATCTGATTTTGGTATAGTCTGCATGTCTGCCAATAATCTCATAGCTTCCTTGCGATTTAAGCCCATCCGTTGGATAAAGCCAAGGAAGATCTTCATTTCCTCTTTGGATGTCTCAACACAGTTGCTGTGACTGCTTTTTCTGTATTTTGTACCTCTAGCTGTAATCTGGTTTGCATAGAGACTAGTATGATGGACAATTAGGTCCATAACTTCATCATTGATAAAGGTCTAGAAAGCATCCATTGGTGTTATGTCTGGGGCCAAGTCAACTTGCAAACCAGTAAATAAATTTTGGGGGTACCGATCAGCAAAATCAGACCATATTGGAGCATATCTATCCTCACGGCCGTGATCTTCATCATCATCATTTTTGTGAATCACTCAACCTAATGATGCATTTAAATCCTCAGGGAAACATTGAAATTCATCTTCAGAATCAGAAGATGGTTGAAAATTTGGGTCCTTCACCGAGTCATCCAAATTATAATTTTCAAGATCCTCAATATCATCTTGATTCATAAGGCTTCCAATTTTGTGTTCTTGTAGAGATTTACTTGTCATTCTGATTTTTTTATTATAAAAAGTATAATCTAGAAAATCTAAGCATATTAAAATTCTATGCAAGAAAATCTAAGCAAACTAAATGCAGTGACACTTTTGAAGTTACGCTAATGATATATTATCAAATAAGCTGAAAAGAAAGGAAATAAATTTAATTATACAGAATAATTTGGTGGCATGCATATATAAGTGACACATTATGACATACTGACATATACATATGTATGCCAATGGGTGTGTGTCTTACCTACTTACTTACATAACCCACTAACTTAACCTAATATCATCAAATAATTAGTACTGCACTACTTCTAAACACATTTTGCACCAAAGTATATGTAAAAAAAATATGGCCCCCAGGGAAGTGACACTGATTTACCCCCTGGTGCTCAATGTGTTAATTGACAAATCAGATATGATGATCATTTCTGTTGAATGTCTTAGAAAATCCATCAAATGGTACAAAAAGCTTTTTTACCATCTTGTTGATGTTGCCATACTCAATGCATATAACATGCATTTGATGAATTTAGATTGTAGACAAAAAAGGCTTTCTTTGAGAGAATTTTCAATGAAAGTAATAAAACAATTACTTGACAGACATTACTCAGTGACTAGTGCTTCAAACCAACTAAGTACTCGACCTTCAGTAAATTCCTTTGTTAGACTACAAGGGATAGGTTTTCCACAAAAACATTATATTGCTTCAATGCCAGCTGAGGGCGAACAGAAATTGGCTCAAAGGCAATGTTATATTTGTGCTAAAAAAATATTAGAAAGCACACAATTGTCATTATGGTGCAAGCATTGTCAAGTGCAACTGTGCATGGAACCCTGCTTTTCTCAATACCATACAACCCAAGAGATGTGAAAAGAAAGTATGTATAAGCAGTGTGTGTATATTTGAGTATCCGTACATACATACTAAATTTTATCTTTTAACTCTAAAAAGACTAAAAGGTATAATTCAGTTATTAATTTTTTCTTTTTTATTGATATAAACACTATTATATTTTCGTTCAATACTCTGTGAACTTTTTGAACAATTTCTTTAGTTATAAAACTTTTATGTGTACATTTGTGCATTCAAAACAATTTTTGTGGTCAGTGAGCAGGCCATTTAAATGACCATTTAAAGCTCATCTTGTAATGCAATTTCTGGAAGACAGGTAAGATAAATATGTAGATATTTTATATATTTTTTATTGATAAGAAATTTTCCTTTTAAAGAAGTGAATTTCAAGTAACATTTTAAAATTAAATTCTTTGGGTAATGAAAGAGCTTCAAGTTTCCAAGGTGTGGTATTTGTAATGGTGTGATCTATTATTGCAGTGTACTATAGTCTTGTTGTCGATACTTCAATACTAGGTGACCTCTTAAGGTCGTGTGAAAATAACCAGTCAGTCCACGCCTGTCACCCACTCTTATCAAGATAACGACATACTTAAGAAAAAGCTATAGACACAACAACTCTAGCCTACTGTTGTGGTGGAGCGAATGTGAGTGTGTGTAAAAGGGCCATTCTCCCACCCCTTTTCTAAGTACCCTCTCCCTCCCTCTGTAAGAATGTGTGTGTGAATGGGAATGGGTTTGGTTTTTGTTTGTTTGTTTTTTATTGATTAGCATGTTATTATAAATTTTTTTTCTTATCTTTCCAGATAGTTTCTTTGCTAAATTTATTTTAACAAAGCGCCATAATTTGGAAAGATAAGAGGGCAAGCACTTGTAAATTACCCCTGTAATTGAAGCTATAACTGTTATTATTATTATACCAAAGGCCATTAGTATAGGACAAGGGTTCCAGGCCATGTTCTGTCCTATTTGATTGTGTATAAAAATAGTTTAGCTTTAACGAAGGAGGGCTTATTAGAGCCACACAACTCTAACAAGGTTACCTATCTTAGTCCAAGCTCGGAGGTGCAATTTTGAATACAAAAATTTTGTAAGTAAAGGGACTGTATAACGTGAGCCCATCTATTGTTGTTCATTGACTGTAGTAACCCAAATTTTATTTGGGTTGTTTGATTCTTATTGTTCCTAAAATCAATTAATAATAATTATAAGTGGGACTTATTTATTTTTTCTGATATATATATATAGGCTCATTGGGTGCACATTTACCCATATTTTTATAAATATTGTATTTTTTTCGTGTTAGTAAAGGACTGTACATACAATCCGTTTCATTCTCCTTCGATTTCTCACGTCCGGATTAGTGTAGGAAGCGGGTTGGATCGATTGGGGTTAGTCTAAATTTTTCGGCCCGCTACACTGTTTCCTATCATAGCCCTAAATTACATATTACATTATTCTATTTACTAACCCTTACAAATAACTTATTGTGTCAATTACTACCACATCTGATGCGCCACATCATCATCGGTAAGTTTTCTAAATAATAGTTGTTATAACCTAACTGAAATAGTTATACTACATTGGCAATGAAGATTGAGGATTTGTGTTTTGCCTATTATCAGTGGGTTAAATTGTCCCCTATTCCTATTTTTGTGGGTTATTTTTTGCAATACAATGTCTCATAGGTTCTATTGATAGTTTTGATGCTGGAGTCGAAGATTTTGAGACCTATATTAATAGAGTCTAACTCTATCCAGCCTTTCTCACATTGGCTGGACCTAAGGCTTTTGCCTTAGCTAAGCGTCTGTTATCACCAAAGGAGCCAGGGACTTGTAAATATCCTGATATTATTAAAGTTCTGAAGGAACATTACAAACCCAAGGTAATTCTAATATATGAAAGATTTAAGTTTTGTTCTAGGAATCAAAAATCTGGTGGAACTATTGCTAATTTTGTTGCTGGAATTAAAGCACTAGAGCACACATGTGAGTTTGGTGACCATCTAACAGATATGTTAGAGACAGATTTGTGATGGGCCTATCTAATGAGTCTACGCAGCACATTTTGCTGGCAGAATCTGACTTAACTTTTAGTAGAGCTGTAGAAATAGCTAGTGCTAGAGAATCACTTGCAGAGATGCACAAGCTATGGGACACTGCTATAAACAAACTGCATAAACAGAACCCTACCTTCAAACATAAGCCTAAAGCTGGAGTGGCAGATGCTACCCCAAAACCTAAGACACCTTGTTCTGGTTGTGGTAAATTACACTGGAAATGGGAGTGCCCATTCAAGGATGCTACTTGCTTTGTTTGTAATCAGAAGGGGCATATTAAACCTATGTGCAAAGAGTAAATTTTGATAGGACCAAACCAAAATTTAAAGGGAATGATCGTGTCCATAAACTGGACAAAGCTAAAGTCACTGAGGTAGATTCTAGCTATGACTATGTCTTTAATGTTACTCCTACTAAAGGTAATCCTCTTAATGTCACATTATTTCTAAAAAATGTAACTATGGAATTGGATACGGGTGCTGCATGTTCCCTTATTTCTGAGGACACTTTCTATTATCTATGGACTTCTATAAATCTTAAGACTTATGGTGGTGTTCCCCTCAAAGTAGCAGGTGAAATTTTTGTCTGTGCTAGACTTGATTCTGCTAATTCTTGTCAAGCCACTATTGTTGTTGTTGAAAGATCAAGCCCATGTCTTTTAGGAGGAGATTAATTCATTCCCTTCATCTAAATAATTAGAAGCTCTCAGATATAAATAGTGTATCATATACTGAAGCTGATCTAGTAAAAGAATTCCCAGATTTATTTTCTCCTGGTCTGGGTTGCCTTAAAGTTAAAATGTTTCCTATTGAGGTAGATCTAAATATCCTTCCTAAATTCTGTAAAGCCAGGAAAGTTCCATATACACTAAGAGCTAAAGTAGAAAGAGAATTTGATAGATTGGTAGAAGAAGGTATAATTTTCCCTATATGGCATTCTGCCTGGGCTGCTCCATTGGTACCCATATTGAAGGCAAATGGATCAGTCAGGATTTGTGAAGACTATCGGCTTACAGTAAATAGAGCCGCCAGGCTGGATACCTACCCCATTCCTAAGATGAGGATCTGTTTAGCAGTCTCTCAGATGGTAAGCTATTTACTAAACTAGATATGTCTCAGGCATATGCCCAATTATGCCTTGATGATGCATCGCAACAGTATACAGTGATTAACACACATCGTGGGTTATTTAAATATCATAGGTTGTCTTTTGGAGTTTCCTCCATACCTGGTATTTTTCAATGAGCAATTGAAGATTTATTAAGGTATCTTACATGTGTTGTTTGCTACTTGGATGATGTGCTCATATGTGGTTCATCTAAACATGAGCATGATCAGAGACTTAGATCTGTACTAAAGATACTAGAAACTGCTGGATTAAAGCTTTGTTTAAGAAGTATGCTATTGGTGTTCCTACTGTGTCTTATCTGGGTTATCGTATTGATGCTCAGGGTATTCACCCCACTTCTGACAAAGCTCAAGCTATTGCAGATACCCCTATTCCTACTAATGTGGCTCAGCTAAAGTCATACTTAGGTTTGCTTAACTTTTATAGGAGGTTCATTCCTAAGGCAGCTTCTATACTGGAGCCTCTTAACAGCTTATTAAGAGCTGGTGTACTTTGGTCTTGGGGGGGAAAAGCACAAACAACTGCTTCTGTTACCTCCAAGCAGCTTCTACTATCTTCTGAAGTGCTAGTGCATTTTGACCCACAGAAACCTATTGTTAGTGGTTGCAGACAGCAGTGCTTATGGAATTGGAGCTGTTTAATGTCACCTGATAGATGATATAGAGCAGCTTGTTCACTTTGTTTCTAGTACTCTATCAGCTACAGAACATAATTATTCTCAGTTGGAAAAGGAAGCTTTGGCAATGGTTTTTGCTCTAAGGAAATTCCATTTCTATTTGTGGGGTCAACACAATTTTACATTGGTTTATTTTCTTGTTCTAAATGTATCCCTCTTATGGCTTCTAGTAAATACAACATTGGGTTCTTCTTCTGCAGGCTTATAATTTCACTCTTATTCATTGTTCTGGAACCTTATTAGGTACGACCGATGTTCTAAGCCGTCTACCTCTTCCTAGTATTAGCATAACTGAAAATACTCCAGTTCCAGCTGGTGAATTTTCTAGACTTTTTATCAGTCACTAGTGTCGCTGTCAAGGATTGCACACATGCAGATCCTGTTCTTTCCTCTAAAGTACACAAGTTCTGTGAGATTGGGTGGCCAGCCTCAACTATGGGGAATCCTGGCTTTGCTCCTTATGTTCAGAAGAGGGATGAGTTATCCATTCAGTCAGGTACAGTCTTGTGGGGCAGTAGATTAGTTATTCCTCCTAAATTAAGGAATGCTCTATTGCATGAACTACATGCTAATCATGTGGGTGCTTCTCGCATGAAAGAATTAGCTAGAGGTTACTTTTGGTGACCTAATTTGGACAAGGACCTCAAAGAACTATGTAGGTTGTGTCCCCAGTGCTTAGCTCTACACGCTACACCTCCTAAGGCGGAATTAAATCCTTGGGAGTGGCCACAGTTGCCATGGCACAGGTTGCATGTCGATTATGCTGGGCCAGTAGATGGTAAGCATTTTCTCATCATAATGGATGCTCACTAAATGGGTTGATGTTTACCCTACATCAGGTTCAACTGCTAGAGAAACTATTAAGTTTCTTAGACATTCTTTTGCTCAGTTTGGTTTGCCAGTTTCACTTGTTTCTGACAATGGTCTTTGTTTTACTTATGCTGAGTTTAAGAAATTTGTCACAAGTTGTGATATTCATCACATTACTACAGCAGTATATAAACCTTCTACTAATGTTTTAGCTGAGAAGATGGTTCCGACCTTCAAGAAAGTTCCCATACATCTTCCGAGCTTCTTAGGACACAACTATAGATAGGTTCCTATTTAACTATCGACTGACACCACACTCTACTACTGGAGTTTCCCCAGCTGAGTTGATCTTTGGTTGATGCTTGAGGTCTAGATTAGATTAGTTGGGGCCTACAGAATCACTATTTGCTAGAGTGGCCCATAGGCAGGAATGTCATAAAGCTAACCACTCTAAGTGTACTAGAAACTTATCCCTGCCACCATCATCTTCAGTGATGATCAGGAATTATACTCCTGGTAGTTCTAAGGTGATACCTGCTGAAGTACAGGAGCAGACTGGTCCTTTATCTTATAGGTGTAGTGTACCCACAGATGTTGTAAAAAGGCACCAAGATCAGGTTATTCCTAGAACCACAGGGGCTCCTGTTATAGAAGCTTCTGTGTTACAACCTATTTCTCCTACTTTTCTAGTTCATCCTATTTTGCCTCCTACTTTTCTAGTTCATCCTATTTTGCCTCCTACTCCTGTTTCTCTTGTGGTAGACTCTTCACTTCGGGTTATTGGTTCTCCTTCAGCTAATGTGTGCAGGTCTTCTAGAGTGAAGAAACCTGTAGATAGGCTAAATCTATAAGTTTTGTTCTATGTTCTAACTAATGGTAGAGGGATGTAATGACCTGATCTATTATTGCGGTTTACTATAGTCTTGTTGTCGATAATTCAATACTAGGTGACTCTTAAGGTCCTGTAGAAATAACCAGTCAGTCCACACCCGTCACCCACTCTATCAAGATAATGACCTACTTAAGAAAAAGCTATAGACACAACAACTCTAGCCTACTGTTTCCTAAAAATAGCATAAATTACATATTACATTATTCTATTTACTAACCCCTACTAATAACTTATTGTGTCAATTGCTACCACATCTGATGCGCCACATCATCCTCGGTGAGTTTTCTAAATAATAGTTGTTATAACCTAACTAATAATAGATATACTACAGTATTTGAAGGGTTAAATCATATATTAAGAGTCAAATTGGCTTGAAATTGTGGTTCCACTTGGCACATAGGCCTTTAAAGGGTTAAGATATAGTGAAAGCTAGAATAAACCTGAAATGGAGCTGGGCTGACCATGTGGCAAGATTGCAAAATGATAGATGGACCAGAAAATTTATTGATTGGGCTCTACTTGATAAGAGATGACCAAATACAAAATGGAGAAATGATCTTCAAAAATATGATAAAAATTGGGAAAAAATTGCACAAGACCAACAAAAATTCAGAACATTGAGAAAGAGCTTCTCTCAACAGTGGGAGGTAAATGCCCTGAAATGATGAAGATTTATAAAAATATGGACCAGTAAAGATCCCTGGGTCTACTCAAGGTCAGTCCAAAAGAGATGAGGATAGGAAGGATCATAGTGGATAGAAAATTATATTTATTAATTCTATTATATTGATTCTAGTGCTTTCAATAACTTGTAAGTATAAGTTGTTCAATTATCTAGCTCAAGCAGCTATTAGTTTAGTATTTTAAAGCTAAGTTGCCTGAGAAAGTGGCAATTTTCCAGTGAATGAAGATTAAGATCCCAAAATATGTAGCTTAGAAGCTTTAAAGTCAGTTGAAATTAAGACACCAAATTCATTTTCAATAATAACCATTCTCTCACCCTGATAGGGTTTTGGTAACCTATCTACATTACCTTACACTTATATACATTGAATCTCATCTGCCTCTTTTTGCCCTATTACTCAATTTTGTATCGTCTGGTAACTTAAAATTCGGGATTATAAATTATCTTCAAAGTCATTAACATAAACTGTGTATAATGCTTTATTGCAGGTCAAATGTTTGGCTATTTTGAATATTAAACATTGTATAAACGTGAAACTTGGTCCACTGAAATATCCTAGGTAGGTACGTACGCAGTTAACATTTAAATTGTATTGATAAGTTACATACAAAGTTATGTTGAGTTATGTATTTTGATGTGCTTTCAACTGTGTTACACTCTATTGCAGGTGTACAAAAATACCCCTGAAACGATGTCTTACAACTACAGAGAAGACACAGATTGTTGTAGGTCTTGCAGAAGGCTTATCTGTTGGAGAATTAGCCCAAGAACTTGGTTGGTACGAGAAGTGTATCCCAGTGTGACATCCGAAAAATAGGTAGACGAGTAAGAAAAGACCACGGTAGCACAAGTACTGCCATATTTCAAAGTGCTGGAGTTGCTCCTTTGTCCAAAAGCACCCAGTGTAGGATCATTAAAGAGACGGCCAGAAGTGTTAAGTGCATCGCTAGACCCATCCTGAGCAAGAATCACAGAGAGAAGCATATTGATTGGACAAGGAAGTACATGAAGATCAATTTCCAAGATGTCCTCTTCATGGATGAGGCCAGAGCTACTCTGAATGGCCCTGATGGATGAGACAAAGTTTGGGTACCTCTTGGAGCCTCTCTCCCGCATCTCATTCGGCATCAACAAGAAGGTGGTGGTGTCATGTTTGGGGCAAGAATAATAGGAACTGAACTTGTTGGGCCTTTTCGAGTTCCAAAATGTGTCAAACTCACTTTTCTGGAGGAGGATTTTGCAGCATGGTTATATGATCTGCCACTCTCAGATCGACAATGATTGATTTTTATGCATGATAATGCTCCTTCACATTCAGCCAAGGCTACAATTTTGTACTTCGCATTTTGGGAATCACAGACCAATCACTTATGACCTGACCTAAATGGCATTGAACAGTTCTGGTCGATCATGAAGAGGAAAGTGTATGAAAGAGGTATTCAGTTTTCAGCGAAGGATGACCTGTGGGAAAAGATCAAAACAGTTGCTGGCACCATAACATCTTCCCAGATTAATCGGCTAACAGCTTCTGTGGACAAAAGACTGTTTGATGTCATTTCTAAACAATGAAGTTACGTAGACAAAAAGTACAGCAACAACAATTCAATTGTGTTGGTTTCATATCTTTTGCTGCTATTCTTCAGTAGCCCGGTAATATAACGATAATACTTTGTTCTATCACCTTAATTTGGCATTTTCATACACCTGCAATAAAGTGTGACAGTTGAAAGCACATCAAAATACATATCTTTGTATGATCGTATCAATACAATTTAAATGTTAACTGGATACGTACCTACCCAAGATATTTCCGTGGACCAAGTTTCGTGTTTGTACAATGTTTAATATTCAAAATATCAGCCAAAAATTTGCCCTGCAATAAAGCAGGATACAAAGTTTAGATTATCATAATAATGGTCTATGAACAGGTTTTTATGCGTTTCTGCCAGTGACCAATGCCCCTTCCTAGTTAATCTTATTAATCGCCACACTATGTACAGCTCACTATATAAATAGTATCAGCAGCTTTTTTTAGTCAAACATTGTGATTAGCTAAGAAAAAAAAACAAATAACTTAAATAAATGCGCTGATGCCTAAAGTCGATGCTGCGTATCATTTATTAAGTTTGGGGTCTAAATGCTTGTGATTTTGTCTAAACTAACCAATTTGATGAGTTTTCCCACAATAGAAGTTAATGAAATAGGCTGATAATTTGGGGGTTAGAAAAAAATGTAAGTCATCTAAGTTTTTTCAAATGATTTAGGACAATTTTCCACTGCTGAATCTGAAAATGATATCCATTTTTCCTATCAGGTCAGGTTTTTGTGCTAAGTTGATTTTTAAAAAATCTGATCTTAATACTAAATTGATGACATTTTCAGTTGAATTTTGTTAATATTTCTCATCTGAAATAGGTTTTTAAAATAAAAAATATCATTTTCTAACACAATTTAACATCACAAAAAATATGTATTGTTATGCAGATGATGTAACTCTGCTCGCAACTATTGACTTCCCTCACTCTCACAGCATTGCATCTAATTCCCTCAATGAAGATCTTTGATGCATTTCTATATGGTGCCATATATGGAACATGAAGCTTAACATCGCTAAATCTAAATGTACGTGTATCTCACAATCTCGTAGCCCTTTTCCTCAACATGAACCTCTCCATGTTGATGGTTTAGCATTGAACGATGTGGACAAACTGGACATTTTGGGCATTAAATTTGATTCCACATTAACTTTTGACTGCCACATCAGATCTCTTGTGACTACTGCTTCACAGAAATTGGGAATCATGAGAAAGGCTTATGCCACCTTCAATGATGCTTCCCAAGCTTTATTCTTCCAGCTTTGGAATATTGTGCCCCTGTCTGGTTGTCTGCTGCTACCTCACTCTTGCATCTTATTGACAGAGTCTCTTATACTGCCAGCTTTCTTTGTGGCGGTAATGTCCAATGGAACCTTGCACATCGCCAGAAGATCAGCAATGTGTGCATGCTCTATAAGATACAATCCAATCTGCATCACTCGCTGTATATTTCCTTGCCAAATCGCTTTGTAGCAAGGAGATACAATCGTCAGGCTTTGGCCCGGCATCCTCTTTGTTTTCAGTGTATCAGATGCCGTACTAGCTAGTTTCAGCGTTGCTTTCTGCCAAGTGTTGCCCATCTTTGGAATTCCTTGGACGAAGAGACTAGTTCATCATGAGCCATTATCCTGTTATTTTGTTATTTGTTACATTTTTCTTGTTTGAATATTTTATATACAGTATATCTTGTATTGTTTGAATGTTGCTATATACTGTTTTTCAATTTTTTTATTTAATTTTATTACTCAATTTAATTTAACTGAATCCATAGATGACTGGAAGCCTTGAGGTTTTTCTTTACCTATCTTTTCCCAGTTTGTTCTTCTATCCCACTTCCTTTTCTTCTTACCATCGTTCCCTCTTCAATGTTGCAGGTGTGTGGGGATTGCTAATTGCAATCTATCTTCCCGTTCTACCCGTCTCATCTTGTGTAATAATAATAATAATAATGTAAATTGGATATTAAGTCATCATTGTTCAGAATTCAGGGCATGAACTTTTGTTTCTTCGAGCTCCTAGAATGCTCAGCAGTAGGGATATCTCTCTTCAGACTCCACTAGTAATCATGACTGCATCCCAGCATCCCTGATACCTGGTTTCCATCTCTTTCATGTCCTGATGGAAGGTGATGTGAGCACTGTCAGAGAGGAGGTTTTTCCTTCAATCTGGATGCCAACAGTTGGACAGAGGATTTTACAAGCTTAGATCGTGAACTAGATCATTTATTCCTTTTGGGAAAAAGGATTTGGAGCATCATCATAAAAAATCTGTTCTTCATTTTCTTCAACACTGGAGGAATCATAGTCATCATGGTCAGGAATTTCTCCAAAGACATACTGGAATTTCATCACAATGAGCTATAGAACAATGTGATGATTGAAGATCAGGATACTCAAAGCTACTCTGGTTCATTCTGTTATTCCCAGTCAAATCAATAGCACAGAAGTAGCAGTCAGTGCCAGGGTTTACCGGCTCTCTCCAAACCATGGGAATTCCAAACTTCAGACAACTCTTTATTCCCTTGGTCCATTGATGTAGATAGTTGGTGCATGTCTCGCATACCATGTGTGGCGCCAAAGCTTTATCCTGGTCACCAAGTTTCATACCAAAATAAGGTAAGAATGTTTCATGAAACTCATGACTGGATTCCTGTTAGGAACAACAGTGTATTCGCCACAGATGTTACAGAATACATCCGACTTATTTTTGCAAGATCTTCTTGCCGAATCCATTTCATTCACTTGTAAAAGAAAAATACTAGTTAGTCAAAAATTCATGTATGTAAACTCTTCAGAATTCATTTATTTAAAGAAATAAGAAAGATTTTTGCATCATATAAATAGAAACTACCCGTAGACATAAAATATATATAAAAAAACATGTGTTGATAAATAACAAAGTTGATGTAATTGAGCAAAACTAATACGAGTTTTGGATTTAGCTAAAATAACTTGGACAATAAAGTTGGTGTTAACCAGTATTATCAGGATTAATCTTAATCCTTTTGCAAAAATCACAGCCCCAGTCACCTTTAGTCTTTGCTTCCTTTAATTAATTAAAAATTGTACAAAGGAGTTTTCTTAATTTAATTCCTAATTCTTTAAGATGAATTAGGTTTATATCTATATATAGAAAGCTTCTTGCCCTACTCCAGGATTCTCTACCGGTTCATGATGACCATCCCCTCTGAATATCAATACCATCCTTTCATGCACCCAAAAGTTTTGTTCTTGTGAGTGGAATGGGCAGGGATCTTATGGACCCTGTTTAGTTTTGCCATAGCAATATATGGGATGTGAAGGGTGTATGGAATGAGGGGTGAGTTAATTTTTAAAAGAGGGAGACTGCAGATATTTGCACTGAAACCAGGCAGCTCTTCGGACTGCTTGGCAAAGAAGATGGGAGACCGTCGAAGGGAACTTAAAGTTGCGTGCCATTGCGCCGCGACTGTTCCCATGGACCTATCCCCTAATGCCGCGACGGCTTCAGGTCACTTTCTGTCGTCTCTGAATCGGACACATTTGTGTGACGCATCGCTATTTGATGGAGCACTCGCCTGCGCCCTATTGCGACGACTGCGTCGTCCCCCAGGCTGTTCGGCACATTCTTGTTTAATGTCCCAGTCTGGGTGATCTTCGCGCACGTTACCTGTCCCGGTACCGGAATGGGCGGGGTTGCTACTGCCTGTCCCTTGTTTTCTTTTCAAATTTCTTAAAGTAGCCTAGAACTAGGCTGTTTGTTTATGGCGACTTATGCCTAAGTTGGCAGTCGCCATATTAGCCCCTTAATTTTTTTTTTTTTTTTTAAAACACAGATTTGGCTAATGATTCCAAAGAGTACTTTGAACTCAGGACGGTCGCAGGCCTTCCCGATCACCAAATTCAGCCGATGAGAAAAACAGTGTACATAGACCACGAGAGTCTGCTTAGCCTTCACGATGGCTTGACATCTGTTAAATTGACTGGACATTGATGCTGCCCCGTCGTAACCTTGGCCTCGCAAGTTTACTACATCCAGCCCAAGAGAGTTGAGGGTGTCCAACATCAGAGTGGCTAGCGCTTGGCCCAAGGTGTCTTTGGCCTCTATAAAAGCGACAAAATCTTTGCTTATTACAGCTTCTGAGTTCACGGTGCGAAGAATGATGGACGCCTGCTCAATTTGAGCTGTATCCGTGGTCTCGTCCATCAGCACTGAGAAAAGCCTTGCCTGCTTGCCTTTAGTGACCAACTCGTTGCGATTAAGTTCACCCACTATATTGATGAAGTTCAGTCTGGATTCAAAGAGACGCATATGAAGCGTAGTGGGGTGACTCTGAAGAAGAGTCTGGAGTACCTGTCAACACGGAAGCACAAAGCATTCCGAAATATGCCATCATTTTTCGAGGCCAAGATGTCTCCGGCGTCGCTGTGGCCGCGAAAAGCGTTAACCCTAAACCACTAAGTGTAAAAAATATTTACGTTAAGACGGATATATTATATATAGGAGATACAGCTGTATTCGAGATGACAGAATGTAAACAGTAATAAGGAACAAAAATATTTTCTAGGAGATATCAATTAGTTGAAAATACACTACTCACCAGTAGGATGATAACGCTTTTAAGCACTATTTATAAGCACAGACACCGAAGTTCATACTACCTAACTATCACTGTAAGATTCGACATGGAACGGGCGCGCTGTTGGCAAGTAGCTGTTTATATATCTTCTACAGATGAGCTCTAGAATGTTCCAGTGACTTAGATGGTGGGGGTCCCCAAACATTCCAAATCACAGGAGGCGACACCACTGTGCAATAACTAGCTTAATATGACAAAAACGGGTGCATTATCGGCAAGAAACTTGTTATATAACTTCTAGAGATGAGTTCTAGAATGTTCCAGTCACCAGTGCCTTGTAGGTGGCGTGTAGCTTCTGGTGGTGACTCACCGCTGGAGTTCTCTTCCGGTAGCGCGCGGCTAACCACGTGCTGTGGGTTCCCAAACATTCCAAATCACCTGAGGCGACAGTAGCCGCCACTCACACTGCCCTCAACTCATTTTACCTCAATGTGTGCTATTTTAAAACTCTTCCTATCTTATCGGTAAAATAAATGTTGCTAAATATCTAATTACTTTTGCAAATTTCTAAAAGTCAAAAAATTATTGCCACCTTTTTTTGGGGGGGGGGGTCGCCCTCCCTCTAACATAAAGCAAATTTTCGGGGAGGGTGGCTGCCAAGCTCACTTATTCCCCTTAGGTATGCTACTGGTTATCAGGTTTTCCAAAGTTTGCAACAGTTTCATCAAAATTTGTGACTATGTCCTTCCCTCTCTCTCAATCCTTACCCAACCTTGGGTTGGGGGCGGATGACGAGCTCATACAACAACACTCAAACAGGTTGATGGGGGCTTCCCTCCTAACTTTAGAATGTGGCAAAGAGATTTTCCCCTTCACCATCTTAGGGGCCACTTCTGAGACAGGTCCCCTCCGCCCCCTGTGCTTTCTCATGGGTCGCTCCAAGACTCTTCTACCAGAGAGGGAGCTTGTCCCTCCTTTTTTGATGCATTTGGGGGGGTTTCCCCCTTACCCCCTTTTGTAGAGTTGTCTCCTGGCAACTCTCCCCTTGCTTTCTTGGAGGCCTGCTAAGAACAAGGCAAGGTAGAGGATGCACCTCCCCTTGGGGTCAGGTGACCCACCACAACCCCCTTAGAGGTGGTAAGCAGGGGCTAAGTTCCCTAGGCTTTACCCACACATCTCATTGATCTGAGGTTTGTCAAGTTGGGAGTTGGCATGCCTGCTCTCCCTTACCAATACGGGTTACCGTAGCACTCCTATTGATGTCCATGATTGGCCATAGGCCCTTTGAGTCCCCATTAGGAGCGTTTTCCAAGGGGGCAAACCTTGGCTTAGCACCAGACATTAAACCTTAATCAGCACCTATGCAAGGTCATCCTTATGGTGCAGGGGGCCTCTGAGGACTCGCAAGGAGAGGAGGGACCCCCTTCAACTTCCTGGTGCCCCTTTGACAGCCAAGATCTTCTCTATCTCAGAGAAATATCTGGCCTTGGTGTCCCTTCTGGAGGAGGAGAAGGGTGGGTTCACTCCTCTGCCTCCATGGGGGCTCTGGGAGATGAGTTTGCTTTCCACTTCAGCAAGCAACCAAGCCAATATAGGCATGTCTGGCCCCTAGACTTCTTCAGGCTCAAGGCCAGAGTCATAAATGGGGTGAGCAGAGCTTCAATTATGTCCATCAAAGGATAACTTCAGCTAAATTTAGTGGGAGAGAGCCAAAGGTGACCCTTTCTCAGATGGGAGCCTTCTGGTGAAGCCGGCAGACCCTTCCGAGTTGGTTATGATTAGTGCCCTTCAGACTTGATGGCTTGCCATTGAGCATGATGCCACACTCTACCATGAACTTCATGAAAGGAGTGGTTTATGCGAGAGAATTCATGGTGACTCCTTAGAAGACATCACTGAAGAGCTGGTTGACCATGGAGCAGTCATGGTCAATCATGTGATGAGAAAACAGTAGGTGGGAGCCTCCCCCCCCCCTACACTCATCACATTCTATCGTAACAGGCTCCCTGAGTCAGTGCATGCTGGAAGGTATTTGTGCCACTGTCATAGAGGTACTACTGCCAACCCTTCAGCCATATGTAATACTCTTGTAATGTGTAAAGTCAGGTTTAACTGTAGTGTGCGTAAGTTGTTCCAAGGTTGTACACAACAAGTCCTTATTGTTAATTGTAGAGAGCATTGTGGTATGTATCTAGAGAGGGAAATCCTGGCCATTCCGGCCGTGGATTTTCTCCTTTTGCCAGGCTCTGGACTTGGTCCTAGGATGCCTTATGCCTCAATGCTAAGAAAGGCACCCTCTGTTCCTAGACCCTCCAGGCCTATGAATATGGTAGCTTCTGTACCCATTCAGAACCTTTCTGCAGGTTCTTCCCAACCTGGGCACTACCATGGTAGAACTAGTGAGACAAAGGGCTTGCACCTTTCCTTGGCTAAAACCAGGGCTCCACCCTCATGAGCTTTTCCTGTAAGGCAAAATGGCAGTGCGCCTCCTCCGAGTCATTACACTCACAGGGTGCAAATCTCCTGAAAGTGTTCATGAGACCTTCTTTGGGGACTTGTGTCATCACATCACAACTGTTCCTGTGGACCTAGCCCCTAATCACTTGGCAAGTTTAGGTTACTTTCTGTCATCTTCGAATTGGGCACGCTTGTGGGATGCACTGCCATCTGATGGCATTCTCCCCTGTGATTACTGTGTGGTCTCCTAGATTGTTTAGCACATTCTTGTTAAGTCTCCTAGCTTGGGGATATTCACACCCGGGCAAGCAGGGTTGCTACCGCTTGTCCCTTGTACTTGGGTCGGGTTCATGGTCACACTTGCGGATTATCACTTTTTGGAAGAGGTTGACCTCCATTTGGCTTGATGCATGCTTTTTCTCTGCTTTTACTTGTTTTTGTTTTGTTTTTTCTTAACTTAGTTTTTGTGGATTTTGTTTTGTTGCTTTTCATTTGTTTGTTGTGTTGTTTTCTTTTAATATAGCCTAATTATTAAGCTAACTTGATTGCAGTAACTCATGTTCATGTTGGCAATCGCTAGGATAGACTCATTAAATAAAAAAAAACACACACAGAGACTGTGCCACTGGACAGATGATTTGGTTTTTCCTTACACTGACTATATGGTGGGTGTAAGTGCAGCCTTTCGTGGTGTGTGTCAAAGATCATGTGACTCCAACCCAGCGAGTCCTTGAGCTGGGGGTAGGGTCACCCTCCTTTAGGTCATTTTTTCAGGTCTTTTTATTCTTTTGGGGGTTTGTTTCTTTCCTACTCACTGATGTACATATTTGCATCATGGATAAATGTTCATATTTTGTTACATGTAGATTAAGGGATTAATATTCAAGTGTTGCATTGGCTATGCTCTTGTAAGTTACTGCTATGACTTGATCATAGATTTTTTTAAAATCACACCATGCCCACATTGTTCTAGGACCTCTTGTTCCTGCAATATGCTCCTGTCATCAGGAATAAATGAATTTTATTCCTCCTTTGCTCTCGATCTAACCTGCTCATTGTTATTTTTTGTTTAATTTGGGTGATGTTGTTTACCCCACATTGACAGACAAAACACCATCTCTTGTTGCATTCCCCTTTTGTATTCGTTTCTTTCCTTGGCAGAAAACAGATATTCCGGAGGCTGTTTTGTCCAAGCTGAGTCAAAGCCAGGTTCAGAGGGTGACGATGGTTGGCCGGAGGAGAGCTCAGGACGTTGCATTTACCATCAAGGAGCTCAGAGAGATGGTTAACTTGAAGGGATGCAGAACTGTTCTCAGAAAGGAGGATGTTGCAACCCTCCCAACCATCATATCGAGTAATGAGATTCTTCTACCTTGTCATGATTGGCTTTCTTTTCGGTGGAGGACACAACTAATGTCCACTGTTTCATCCCTCACCCATGTACCTTTTCATCTTAAACTGTTTTCTAAATCTAGGAAAATCACTTATGCCTCATGATATTACATGCCTTTTGGCCTATTGCTAAGGAAGCATGGATAGCTCACCGCTCATGGACCATTCCTAGTTTGCGACAACCCTTCTTCCCAACATTCATCCTATATCCCTATAATTAAGACTGGTCCTGTGTTTTTTGTTCGGCGATGTGACCGACGCTTTCTATTTCTGTGGTAAGAGCTTAAGAATACTACATTCATGCTATCAACTGAACATCACAGAACATCTAAATGTGACTGCACCCATGGTGGAAATTGTTAGACACATTGGGTTGGGAATATACTCTTCTTGTGTTGCATTCTTTCTCCAATCTCTTACTGTTTACCTATCCCTTTGTGTGTTTTTTTTTATATTTACATGTGTTCCTCTAAAATACAAAAGATAAATTATTGGGTGTTGTGGGATGATGCATCCTTGGTTGCCACCATGATGAGACGATAAAATGAAAGCCTAAACCCCACAACATTGAGGAGAGCCAATGCCCTCAATTTATGTGGTTATGCTTAAGAGGGGGGAGGAAGTTTTTGAAAGAACCTCCCCCCCTCCCCCTCATGTCGGGATCCTTTTGATGTGACTCGCCCATCTACACAGGTGCCCAGCGGCCTCGAAAAAGGTTGATGGAGCTTCTGTACAAGACAGGAATGGAAACGACCCCAGCGGAGGCGATGGAGAGCCGCGAGTGGAGACTCAAATTCCTTCGGAGTCCACTCGAGATTGTTCCCACTCAAGATGGCCTATCCTTGCAAGGTGTTCGTCTCAGCGTGAATATGTGAGTTTGTTTCTTTACTCGCCCTCAATGGGAAGGAGCGACGCGCCCTTCCGGCCCCACTACTCTCGGCAGTCTCAAATTAGACACTACTCTGGCTTTATACCTAGGTATTTCCAATATTACTTTTCTCACCTATTTTCTTGGCCGGCGGCTAATATCCTAGGCTAGTCGTCGACAAGCTTTCGTCCATTCATCCCTGATCGGGGCCTAGGAGGGGGGGGAGTAGACTCACCCCCTCTCTCTTGGCAACTCCGGGTTTTATCATGTCACCATTATTTTTCCCCCTTTCTCCCCCCCTTCCTCCCATTTTTATTTTCCTTTTACGCACCCAGGACGGGATGTCAGCTATACATCTTCCACTCATTTTCACTTGCCAGATTTCTCCTCACAAACTTCCTGCGCGATACTCCCTTGTTGACATTGCACTAGAAATCAAGAGAATTTTATCCCCCCCTAACGTTATAGACAGACGGGGCCCACGGCCCTGCCCAAATATTTGTGACCGATGTATGATGCCCTCGTTAGTTTTCGCTCTAAGCTTGATTTTTTTTAATCTTAATCAGATTGTGAGCTTTATTTGGAAAGGCGTCTTCCATTTATATCCCCGCCTAAGTTGATTTGGCTTCCCTGTGGAATGGGGCAGGGTTGTTGTTTTTTTTATTCAAATGGGTAATGGGAAGCGAAGTTAGATTCCCTGTTTTGGACACACACACGCTCAGTTTGTCTACTTTGCTGGTGTGTAAGTTGCATCTTCCTTCCTTCGCATCATCTCTTCGATCCCAGACGGAATAATGTGTAAATACGGGGTGGGTATAGGAAAGTAGCGTAGGCGAGTTGCGGACAGCTTTCTGCGTCGCCGGAACATTGTTGGCAAGCGGAGAATCCATTGCGCCAGCCTGAGTCTCTGTAAGGTTTCATTCAAGCCAAGCTTTTAAACCGCTCGCTTGCACTTCTCGGCACGGTACAAATGAAGTGTACATTAAGATCAGAATAACAATCTCTGGCGAGGCCTAAGTCACCAGTGGTACTATCCCCATAGGAGATACTAGAACTTTATCTACAAATCTCCTGGACAGGGGGGAGAGTGGGAATGTTATGCTGAGAAGAGGGGGGATGACTTGAGGTTGGGTAGTTGCGTGATGATGCGTGTGGAGCTGCCAACCCCCACGAGGTATGTTCAATATATCTGCCAGTAGAGTGATCAGTTCGTGACGCCGCTAAAAGTGTTGTGTACGCGATCGCTGGGTTCGAAGCTGTGATTCTATGTTATAAATCCACCGCCGTATAATTCCAAATCCACCCTCAAGGCGATGTGAGGTGACACCTGGTGGCCCCGCACCTGCACTATGCCCTCCGGCCTCAATGCTCGCAAGAGGATCTGCGACTCCACCCCTTTTCACTCTATCTTCGCTTTTTTTTCTTTTTTTTTACAGATCTTCCCTTACATTATGCATGAACTGCTTTCATTGTTGTTCCATTTTAAATTTTAAAAAATTTCTGAACCCGCATCGAGTGATGTGCTGCAAAAAATAAATCCCACTCATTTGGGTCCGTCTGAGGTTCTCACATTGAATCTGTATGAAGGAGAATTTATCCCATTTCGCGTCATTCTCTCCTTCAAAGAATGGACGGCGAGGGAGCAGTGCCAACGTGCGACACGGAGTTCCTTGAATGCGGTCTACTCCTGCGCAGCATCGGCTATTCCAGTCTCCAAATCGACTCTTCCATACCATTCGACGAGCGAACAGGGACTATACCCAACGAAGGAGGGAGGGTTACTGGACAGGAAGGTAAGAGCTCATTTAAAAGTAACCCCCTTTTAAGGTAACTGTTAGTTATCACATGAACTTTAAACAGGGCTTTGAGATACCCACTTTTGAATGACTACTACTAGAATTATCTTGCGCCATCCGCCTTCACTAGAGCACAAGACCTCGCTGTCGTGGGTCATACTCGAGATTGTTTCAAGGTTGACTCATAACGACTTTTCTTAAAGAGAAGGTTTTTGTGGGTAAACTTTTAGGCGATAAAAAAGTAGGGGCATATGTTGCTTCTAAGGACGATTGAAGAAACCATAAAGCCAGGAGATATTTACCGAATCCCTTCATATTTTACATGTTTTACAACCAAATCCTTATCTCATCTGCGCGTCTTAAAAAGCGACTGGGTGTGGTCCCTCCCATGTGGGAAGACGTTTAAGGATAGAAACTTTTAAGTGCGTTAAATGACCTTGATTCGGAGGTTTGCCTTTAAGGCTGCCCATTCTCTCCTATTTTTTTTATCCTACTTCCTCTTGCTAATGGCCAGTGTATCTTTATGATACTGCGACTACATCTCATTATTAGGTTTGCTCACGTTCCTTTTCCCTTATTTTTTCGAAATACCATTATCGGTAGTAAACCATGTCACCAAATTCCCATTTTTCGGTTACCTCGGATCATTCGGCTTTCAGGACTTTACGTCAGTGGCTGGGTGGGGACGGGTCCTGTTGGAGTCATCTTGGCGACGATGCAGAGTGGATTCAATACGGGAAAGGCCGTCCTAGCTGACCTCGCATCACGGCCGTTGCAAGAAAAGGCCGGTAAAAAAGACATCATCCGGATTCTCGCATCCAAAAGTAAGTCGATTTGCCATGATTGTGGTGTTGGCGGAACGTCGTAAACAGAAACAAAATGTGGCTGCACTCATGCGTGAAATGGGTGGAGATATTTATGTGGAATTCGTTAAATGGCTGGATTTGTTCCGGAGATTACAGACCCTTTAAGTGCCCTATTCTATCCATCTCTATCTCTTTCTTTCCTATCTCAGGCACGAGTGATGACCTATAGTTATTGGATAGTTAGTTATGTTAAAGTATTATAAAATTAGGGAGCAGCAAAGACACGAAGATTCTCTCGAGGTCAGTCCAAAGCTACAGCTCCCGCCTTATCATTCATCTAAACCACCCAAAAAACTGCAATTTCAGAGTCCACAGAGATGTTCAACAATACCATTCTCTAAATCTCGAATACTCAAATCAGGCAAGGAGTTCCCCCCCTCCCCCCTCCCTCTCCAAACAAAACTCATACTGACCCCATCTCACAGATTACCCAAACCCCTTGAAAAACTAATACCCAAAGTCGTACACCTTTCACAAATAACACGGATTCAGAAACTATCACTCTACCACAACTCTATTCACCATCCTCACGCAACACATTATAGATGGTTTCAATGGATACACTAACCCACCCACCCCTGCACAATACTCGCAGCAATAGACATAAACAAAACATTTGATACACTACCCAAACATATACTTGCTCCTAAAATCCTAAATACCAACAACAAAAAATTACTAGCACACTTCATCTTCGGCAGAGAAGGACAAGTTCCACACAAATCATTCCATAATCACTCCACAGTGGCGTCCTCCAGGGTGCCATTCTCTCACCCCTATTTTTCAACATATTTGCTCACAACATTCTGCAACTACAATCCCTTATTCAAACTGACATTTCGATAGCATCACACCTTAAAATCAACACGGCAACCACAACACTCAACGATACATAACTCAATATTCACACCTGACTACCACGACTCAAATAAACACCCAAGAATCATGCTAAATGGATGTCCTACCTTTAAACCAAACTCCCACCCTCCTGAGAATCACACACTACACTTTTCTCATTCACTTCACATATAATTTAGCTAGGTTACAAAGAAACGCAACGCCCTAATACCAAATATCACTTTTGCACAACAAAAGTCACTTTATCACACTATACAAACGATTCATCCGTTATGCAATATCAGCTTGGCACCCAATACTTACAAAATTATTACAGGATACACAAAAACAACTCCTTTCACACAATTACATGCCAGAAACGAAAATATTACCAATCTGACTTCTAAACATGATAGAAACCCAACACTTCAGCAAAGCCTTAAACCAATCCCAACCACCACATTACAACAAAACTACCTCCACCCAGCACACTACTCCCAACACTACATTAACCTCGCCCCCCCTCCTTCTGCCCCAAATCGCAGCTTAATAAAACATTTCAAATGAACGAGTACCGCATTGGACAGGTAGCGTCGACGCACGGGTTCGATCCCAGCCAGCGTAAACACACGACTTTCAGCGGCGTGACAAGCTGTCCGCCCATTGGGCGGAGGCACTGATACCCCCTTGTGGGTAAGTTTTAAGTCCCCACGCACATAATTACAACGCTAACTTTCCCTTCCCGTCTTCACAACAAAACATACCCACTCCTTTTCTGGAACCATGCCGATGGAGTATTAGAATCTCCTATGGGAGCATTCCTATTCATATACCCCAACGTGGAGTATTAGTGTCCTCCCAAGGGGGTGCTCGTATCTACATAGTCCTGGCGCGAAACCACAAAGGGTTCTATCGTCGTTGGTTGGCATCAAAAGCGATTGTCTTTCTGATTTTAGTGTGCATTATCTGCTTAGACGCTCTCGTCCACGATCCAAGGAATGGATGCCGCTACTTACAACTAGAACGCAATTTTAGCTCGACTAAAATTAGCCCACTCTTCTCCATCAATAACAACAAATTCACAATAAACCTCCTCCCCCCACCCTACACACACAACACTAACATGAATCAGATATAAGCAAGACTAAGATAGCACTAAACACCTCCTCCTCAACTCCCCTAACCTCGCACTAACACTAAGCACATACTCCATTACCTTAATGAGACTGTTCTCATGGACCTAATCCCCATTGCTGCGACGGCTTCAGGCTGCTTTCTGTGGTCTCCGAATCGGACACACTCGCAGAATGCACCGCCATCTGATGGAGCACTCGCCTGCGCCTTAGTGGGATGACTACGTTGTTCCCCTGACTGTTCGGCGCATTCTTGTTGAGTGTCCTAGGCTGGGTGATCTCCGCGCACGTTACCTGCGGGGTCGCTACCGCTTGCCCCTTGTATTCGGGACGGATTCGTACTCACAGACCTGTGGACTGTGTGACATTTTGGAGGAGACTGGCCTCCTCTTCCATTTTATTTGACTCTCTTTAGTTTGGTCGCATAATTCTGCACCAGGGGAAGGTGGGCCTCCAACCGACACCGGAACATTCTTGCTTTTGTTTTTGGTAGGGTTCTTTATTTATTTTAATGTAGCCTTAGTATTAGTCTTGAGATTGAGTACGGCGACTTAGGCCCTTGTAGCCAGTGACAGGTGGCACTATGAAAAAAGAAAATACCTCAATGAAGGACCTGCGGATCTACGCAGGTGTGGTCACGTTCCTTCGAGACGACTGTGACTCCCTGATAAAAAAAATAGGGCAGCCAAAAAGTAAAGTGATGTCAATTGCTAAGAACTAAAAGCATGGGAGTATTTGTTAGATTGGAGTTGTATGGCTAAGAAATATATGACTGTTTGCTTGGCATTGGAAGTGAATGTAGGGAGTCGATCTTTGTAGGTAGGTAGTTATTGTTGAAAGCTCCCTGGGAGCAGATGGCATCTCTGCTCCTTCTCACCGCCTGGGAGATTAAGGAAGAAAGCTATTAAGTAGGAACCTTCGTCATCGCGGGGTGAAGGGGGTTCGTTCCGCCTCGGGGGTATGTGAATGCAACTATTGTGAAGAGGGGAGAGGAAAGAGAGCGGTGTTGTGATTGACTATGTGTGTAAGATCTACCCACACCCGCTCCGATAAGCACAGCGCACCCACCAATCGGTGCGGGGGGGTAGACCTCTATGTGTGCGGATGTTTGTGTCCGTTCTCGCTTCGGATAGAACCCGGCACCTCAACATCAGAAATCCAACGCGTTATCCACTCGGCTAGCGACAGCTTTGATAAGTCTTTGTTAAATCATATAGTGTTCTGAGCGCCCTGGGTAGTCCCCTTTTCGGGGAACTCTGGCATTTTAATTTACTAAGGTCTTTTAAACAATTTCCTCGCGAATTGCAACAGTGGATTTCTTATTCTTCTTTTTTTTTCTTATTCTTCCTTCTTTTTTTTAAGACATTGTACATCATTACAAACCCCAACACCTCCTAAGATTTGTCCTTGTGCTGTCTGGAGGAGACAAGTTAGTTGCCATTTTGTGTGAATTTATTTCGTCTGGTACATGGCTTGTTTAATTAAACTCCTGTAGAACTAAATAATCCTACGGTCTGTATTTTTGCCCCTATGAACATGTTTATTCAGCACCCAATTTAATGGCCCCTTTTTTTCCCCCACTCGCTCTCGCCTAAGATGTCTTCATCTCGCCCTCTTCGTCCCTGTTCCTCTCGTGTAATGGCGGCGGGCCTATCCGCGACGGTCAAGCGCGCTTACTTCTTGCCTCTTTGCTTATCTTGGGTTTTTTATTTTTTTTTTTAGCTTGTTTCTTTTTTATCTTTGTTTGTTATTTTTATATCTACCTTAGTATTAGACTGTCGCGTGATTACGGCGACTTTTGCCCTAGTAGGCAGTCGCCAGATGGGCTCTCAAATTTTTTTTCAAAATCATATAGAATGGCCACTCTCCCGTTTCGACCCCACCCCCTCCCCCCAGTATTCTACATGGGCCATGTATTTTCCACACACTTCACTTTCTTTCTGAGCCTGGTTTTCAGAAAGGTTTATGTCGTAGGCCTTGTTTGGACACCCCTGTGCAAGATCCTCTTAAGGCGGCACGTACCATAGAGGATCCAAGAGAGCAGGAGGGGGCCACCTCCCTCGTATTGTTCCCCTTCTCAGCCAAAAACCTTCCCATCTGGGTGAAGGATAAGGCGGAGGTTGGCTCGTCTGTCCTTGGAGCCCCTTCCGTGGGTGGAGATAAGAGAGTTCATCCCCGCCCTCTTCCCCTAAAAAGAAGAATAAAAAAGACTAAGGGGTCCCTCTCTTAACGGGGGTCCGGTGAGTCTGACGCTGCACTCTACCATGAACTTCGTGAAAAGACTGCTTTATGCCAGGGAACTCTTGGAGTACTTCTTAGAAGACATCACCGAAGAGCTGGCTGACCAGGGGGCAGTCAAAGTAGAACGTGTGATGAAAAAGCGGGGAGACCTCGAGACTAACCCGGCCTACACTCTAGGTCTCTTTCGATTGAGACAGGTTCGCTGAGTCGGAGCGTACCAGCTGATATCGCTACCTCGTGAAGGTATTCGTGCCAGTGCCGCGGAGGTGCTACTACTGACACCGACCGCTTCTACCATACGAATCGCTCCTTTCGACGTGCAAAATCTGGGTTACCCGAATCATGTAAGTTACTCCAAGGCCATACACGATAAGTCCTTATCGTGTATGGCCAAGTGTGTCATTTGTGGAGAATCGCATCCTGCTTCCTCGAAGCAATATGACGCGTATATCCTAGAGAAGTAAATCTTGGCCGCTTAGGCTGCGGATCGTCTCTCCTTTCGCGAGGCTAAGGCTTACTCTTGGCGCGCCCACCGCTGCCTGGGATGTCATGCTTCAACTTTAAAAAAAAGGCACACTGCTTCTGGCCCCTCCAGACCTACAAGTACGGTCGCTTCCGCTCCCATTCGGAACCCTTCTCCAATCAGTAGGGTACCCTGTGTATCTTGTTACCTGAAGGAGTTGAAGTCCCGGCCTTAGTGCAAATTAGGGAGGCCCCGTCACTGGGTTGATTTGAACTCTCTAATGGGGCCTGGGAAAGTTGTTGGTGCGCTTCTCCTTCGCTCCCTCTCAGCGGTACTTTTTGTAATTATTTTACTCTACGACTTTCAACATCAACCTCTTTTCTACCTGCACTTGGTACCAAGAAGAACTGTTATTCGGAGAGTGTGCTAATTAGGGACAACCCATCACTGGGTTGAATTGAACTCTGACGGAGCCTGGGAAAGTACATAGTTGTGCGCTTCCTCCTTGCTCCCTCTCCCTAAGAGAACAGGAGTCCGTGGCGGAGTCTTTCGCGACCGCTTTCTCCGCATTCTCTAGCCGAAATGCTCCTCCGCCCTCATTCAATGTCCTCCCATGATGTCGCTGAAGGTCGCCGACTGGACTTTACTTCCAGAAGCGGAGAACCCTTCAACGACATGTTTACGTTGAGTGGGTTGCGTTCCGCTCTCGCTGCATGCGCGGACACTGGCAATGGTCTGGACGATGTACCCCACACCATGCTAGGACACCTGAGTGAGCGAGGCATAGCCTTTCTGTTAGATTTTTTCAACAGGATCTGGGTGGAGAGTCTCCTCCCAGACTCATGGCGAATGGATACTGTGCTCGCTTTTCGAAAACCGGGGAGAGAGCATTCTATCCCGGCCGGTTTCCGCCCAATCTCTCTGACCTCCTGCGTGTGCAATTTGATGGAAAATTTGATAAATGTTAAGATTAGCCTTTTTCCGGGACAGCGGAGGCCCCCTGTCTTCTGTACAGTGCGGTTTCCGCAAGTTCCACTCCACGTCGGATGCTCTGCTCCGACTGGAAAATGCCGTCTGCGAGGCCTTCCTTCGTAGACAGCACTGCGCCACGGTGTTCTTTCTATTTGGGGAAAGCCTATGATACCGCATCGCGATACTGTATCATGAGGACTCTCCACACGATGGGGCTGAGAGAAAGCCTCCCAATCCTTATTTCTGAATTTCTGAGAGATCGCCGATTCCGCGTATGGGTGGGGGGAGCCCTCTCCCGCCCAATGAATAAGGAGGAGGGCTCCCCACAGGGCAGTGTCCTCAGTGTCACACTCTGCTGTGAGCATCAATGGTATCACCTCAGTGTTGTCGGAAAATGTTCTCACTACGCTCTACGTGGACGACTTTTCGATCTCTTCTGGTGCAGCCCAGATGCCAACTCTTGAGCGTCGACCCAAACAAGCATTTAACCGCATCTCTTGCTATGCCGAAGCGCACAGGTTTCGGGTTTCGTTGGTCAAGACTAAGGTGGTGCACTTCTGCCGCCATCCACAGGTCCACCCCGACCCGGACTTGTTGCTAAACGGCGTTCACCTGGGAGTGCTAGATTAGCACCGTTTCCTCGGTCTTGTTTTCGATCCACGCATCACATGGGAGGCTCATATTCGCAGCCTTAGGGTCTTTTTTTTATCCGTGCCATGGACATTCTTCGTTCCTTAAAGTTCAGCACTTCCAGTGCTGATAGGACTAGTGCCTTAAGTTTCTTCCGATCCTTTGTTCGTTAGAAGCATGACTACGGTTGCGAGTTCTACGCATCCGCAGCAAAACGTATATTGCTGAAGGTGTTTTCGATCCACCACACCGGTCTCGCTCTGCGCCGTAGACAGTGCATTATGCGCCTGTCACCGTAAGCCCGGCGCCTCGCTGAGCCACCAACGACTCTTACTGTATTCGCAGCTTATCTCGACTGTGCCCATGTCTGCCGAGAAACGCCAGTCATACCCTAAGTCCTTTAGGTTTAGAGCTAGGAAACTCCTTCGAGAGCTCGTTGTAGCTCGGTCCGATGGCGCCTCTGGTTCTACCGAGGACGCCACTCTGCAGGGTACCTTTGACTATTTGGCCCCTTGCCTCTGCTCCCAAAGCTTCCACAGCACCGGGGGTATTGCGTTCGGCCGTTTTTGAAGCACATTCGTGCCAAGCTGGTCCGTACCAGTGTACACGGATGGCTCTAAGTCCCAGAAAGGGTTCGGCTTCCACGCCGTATCCCTTATGTTTGAAGTCGGCCGAGCTGGTTGCAATACACCTCTCGATACGAGAGATAACGTGGCGTGTCCGGATTGGGATCTTTAGTGACTCACAACGCGCCCTGAGTGCTTTCTGGGCATTGGAATCTCCGCATTCCTTGATTTACGATATCCGTGACGCCACGGTTTTGGCGACCCGGGCGGAGGTCGAGATTATCTTCTGCTGGGTTCCTGGACATGTAGGAATTGGGGGGAATGAAGGCGACAAAGAGTCAGTGAGGACTGAGCGACCAGACCAGCGTTTCGCTCTTCCTCATACTGACTACATGGCAGGAATCAGGGCTGCCCTCCGGACTACCTCGCAAAGAAGATGAGAGACGGTCGAAGGGAACTTAAAGTTGCGTGCCATTACGCTGCGACTGTTCCCATGGACTTACCCTCCAATGCCGCGAGGGCTTCAGATCGCTTTCTGTCGTCTTCGAATTGGGCACAATCTCACAACGCACTGCCATTTGATGGTGCGCTTCCCTACACCTTAGTGCGACGTCTGCGTTGTCCCAATGACTGTTTGGCACATTCTTGTTGAATGTCCCAGTCTGGACTCTGAGTATTTGGGGGAGGCTGGCCTCCTCCATTTTATTGGACTCACTCGGGTGTTGGTCGAAGGATCCTACGCTGTGGGGAGGCGAGCCTTCCCGGCAACGCCAGAGCGTGTTTCCTTTTGCTTTGGTGTTCTTTTTTTTGGGGGGGGGGGGGTTGTTGGTTTGTTTGTTTTTTTCATTTTCTAGATTTGTTTTGTATTTTAAATATAGCCTAGTAGTATTAGGCTGAAAATTAATTACAGAAATTTATGCCTTAGCTATTAGTCGCCGCTCAAAAAAATTTAAAAATTGATTAGTCTCTCAGACGGTAAAACACCTCTTGGCTAAACGTTCTAGTCTGGAGGAGGAGCTTCGTGAACGTGACACTGAGAGGCGGGGTCGCGTACCGCCCTTCCCAAAGCCTCGGGAAGAGGGATTTTTTTCAGAGCCCATCTTGCGACTGTGATGAAAGGGACTCTGCGCTCCGGACTAACTTTTGGGAGGCGGCCGGTCTCCTTTAGAGTATTTAATTATCTAAATTGTTTTGATTGCACGCTCGATTTCCTGAAGGGGCGCGCCTCCCTCCTGAAGCTGAGCATTTTTTTTAGAGTTTTATTTGTTGCATTTTTTTGTTTTTTTATTAGTTGCTGAATTTCCGTTTTATTTTAGAGATTTTGAATAACCTGGCCTAAAGATAGCTATTTTTTTTCGTTGCCTATGCCCTCGCTTCCGGTCGCCAGTGGAGAAATTTAAAAAAAAGAAAAGACAACAGCCCTTAAGCAAGGTTAGTTGCCTTTACGACACGCGCTTAAGACGCAATGGTTGCCTTTCCTCTCCCACATACAATTTAATGTGTTAATCGATCGGTGGCTTGATAGAGCTTAAAGGGGTGATATTTGTTCTCACCCCATCCCCTCTAATATGTTTGGAAGCAGTTACAGTTGACCATCTAGTCCCTAACTTCCATCACTTTGGGAAGCCTAAATTTTAGTCGAGCCATGCGCCAACGTCTATAGTCGGTCCCATTATGGTCATGAACATAGAAACGTTAATGAAAGGGGTTCATTGTGAACTTGACTCCTGCCACACACTCACATCTTACTCCTTTCCCTTTCAGGAATCCTTCCAGTCTCTTTCAATGACTGGAGTAGTTTGGATCGATTCGAAGTGGAAAAGGGCAAGAAGTTGGGCAAGCCACGAGAGAAGGTGGTGGACCTCGCACAAATGGTTCAAATCGCTCAGAAGGATCACTTAGTGTAGACCTGAACCTAAGATGGAGGAAGAAATAACGTGTTTCCGATAGTTGGATTTAGTTAGAAAGTAGGAAAATGGAATCATTCGTTAGGGAAGAAGAAACAGGTAGATAAGATCACCAATTAATGATATCCTCACCCACTTTGAGCATGAAAGATAAGGTTGGCATTTTCTTCCGTTATCTCCCTTACTCTTTAGACCTTTGATTCGATGAATAAGCCAATGAGTATGAAATCTCCATCCATCTTTAGTCCTTAGTGAGAAAGAAGCCAAGGGTATAATGCCTACTGGGGTCATTTTCTGCAAGAGAACAAAGGTCGAGAAAATTGATAACCGTTTCCCGGTTAGGACCCAGAGATTAGCTGTTTTTGGTTTTGCGGTGTTTTAGCAAAGACCATTGGGTCCACACGAGGCCAGCCCATAAGGTTACATTGTCATCGCAACAGCCAAATCCCCGCACATATGACCAATTTTACTTTATGTAACATTATTTGCAAAGTATCCAGCCTATTCTTGAACATGTTTACTGAAGTACTAGATACTACTGTAGCAGGCAAGGTATTCCAAGGGTTGTATCTCCGTTAAGCAAGAGGAAAGAAAATATGGAAAAAGAGGGTAAATTGCTACATCTAAACCAAATCTATCCTAAATGCTGAAGTTTGGGAACACACCTTAAAAGGCTTCGGGGACAAATTTCTAAGAACTCGGGTAATCGAAAAATGTGAACTCGAACTCGGCGGGTTTAAAGATATCTTGTATATTAACGTGTTCCCTTTCCTGGATCTACGTTAAAGTCGTTTTGAAAATCGACACAAACCTAAGCATTAATTAAGCCCAACGCTATGGTGCCATTGGACTGTCCTTGATCCCAATACCTCGATGCCCTCAGACCATATTTTTCCTCCCTTGGGTTTGGACACTCCCGCAGCACCATTGGATGGATCGCTCGATCACTGGATAACTTTGGTCTGCTAAACTCTACGTCACTTTTTGATTAAATGTCTACTTTTGTCTGCGCGCGTTCTACCTGTCCCTTTCCCAAGGCGGTAGTTACTATATGTTCCTGTTGCCGAGTTGCACAGCCTTGGAGGTTTTTTCTAAAGGATGCCCTCTTACAATATACTTAATTTTGAGGCTAATAACAACAAACATTTTCTGTTTCCGAGTCATTAAATAATGTGTGATTCCTGTAAGGTACCTGACATTTTTGCATTGTTTAGGGGAGGCGGGGTTTGCTATAGTGTTTCTAGAGATTATATGCAATACCTCTTTAGCGTGTTATCATTTTCCAGAAAAATTTTATGAAATATTTTGTTTCAGATACATTTAAGACTAATAATCACAATTTAGTAGATACTCAAAACACTTTATCTCGGGTATTAGTTTATAGTAGAGTTTCTGAAATTCGATTACAACGACCGTCCAGACATCTTTTGCAAGAAGAATTTTCTGATATGACTATGAAACGGAATTTTACCAAGAAAATAATTATATCGTGAAGGAAATAGGTAAATGAAAGTCTTCTCTGCAAATTTCATAAGATTTTAAGCTTGATCATCGCACTGTGAAGAAAACTGTAGAGAATGGTATTCGGCCAAGAAAGAAAAAGGGCACAACCAGAATTTGGGGCTCTTACCCCTAGAGATCTTTCTCTTATCAACCCCGTAAGGGGGCGCGGCGATTTGCCATCCTGGCCGCCGTGCTGACGGGACTCATGACCCCGTCCGGCCCCAGCTTAGCCTCTCTTCCTTCCTTCAGATAGCCTGTATTTCTCTCCTACCTCGTCGCTTTTCATACAACCTCTCCCACAACTTTCTCTGGTCAGCCTCTAATTTCACAGGATAGATGCTGACCTCCTTCTCAAGCCAACCGCCCCGGATTGGGGCTGAGGGGGGAGGGGACAAAGTTCTCTAACCCCTGAGCTCCGGTTCGGGATGGGGTTTTTTTAACAACCTGCTTCATCCCCACCCATACCTTCCTCACATCCCTTTTCCTCTCCTCTTCACATTCTATCAATTTTACGCCGTGTCTAAGGTGGAGCCGCCATGCCGATGGACTGCCAGGCCACCAGGCGGGAGGGGTGGTCCCAAATGGCGCCGCCTGGCCTGTAAGCACCTCTTGAAGTGCGGGCAACTGTGAGAGGTGGTGAGCTATTACGTCCCGTGTAAAAAAGAGGGTCACCATGCCCAATGATGAATATAAAAAAAAACCCAACCCCCACCCCAACTTCCCCAAGAACATCAACGGAGCCGCCCTCGGGCAGCTGCACCGAAAAAATGGAGTTCTTCCCCCTTGTGCTTGCGCAGGGGACCCTCCATACTTTTTAACCGGAGAGGAGGCTTACTCCTCTCCTACGCCTACGGGTGTAGGGGACCCCCTCACCCCCTTCTCTGAAGGTGCTTTCGGGCACCTCACTATTTCCAGCGGCAGTCCCTCCATTTCTTTCTAAGGGGACTGCCAAGAAAGCCAGCAGGCAGCCCATTGCCGACCGCCCCTCGTGTAAGCGGCTCGGTAGGGGGGAGAGGGAAGCCAGGCCCCTTCGGTCGCTTCCCTCAAAAGACCTGCTGGCAAGAATTTTAAACCTTGCTGGGGTCAAGGCCTGTGCCTCCCCACACAAGACTGGCGACACTGCCAAGGGGACATGCGATGTCCTGGGAGGGGATGGCGAACTGGAGGCCCCTCCTGTGATAGACATGGTCCTTGAGGAAAACCAGCCTCAGACGGTAGGGCCTTCCATGGCGGGGAATCCGGGCTCGGCGCCAAGCACCGAACCCGAATCCGCCCCTATGCAAGGTCCTCCTCAAACGGCTGGGGATTCTGAGGCAGTACAAGGAGGGGAGGTATCTCCTCCGGATGATGCCCCTGCGACCACCAGGACCTTCTCCATTTCGGAGAAGGACCTGGCTGAGGCCAGTACATCTGGCCTAGGGGCGTCTACCGGCGGGGGTGAGAAGCGGGTTAATTCCCCGCCATCCTCTCCAAAAAAGAAGAGGACCAAGACCAAAAAGACAAAGAAGACTCGAGGCTCCTCTCCATCCGCGGGGATAGATGGGTCTGCTTCCACTCTGGCAACCGACCAAGCCAAGATCGGCACATCCGGCCTCTCTGCCCCCCCCCCGGTTGCGGAGCCCCTGACTAAGACAAAAGTGCACAGGGCGGAGCCTCGATGACATCGTGGCCCCTGATTCAGAGGTTACCTGGCGTTTTCGAGCCCGCTGGCTTCAAACGCTTCCTCGTTATTCGCTCCACTGATGGCAGCATGTTGTCCAAGGGCAACATGATCCATCAGAGGAGAGGATTAGCTAGTGCAATTGGTAGAGAGCCGAAGGTAACCCGTTTCTCGGACGGGAGCCTTCTGGCGAATGCGGCGAATCCCGCCGAGGCGGCCAAGATAAGTGCTCTTCGGACACTTCATGGCACCCCGGTGAGTGTGACGCCGCACTCTACCATGAACTTTGTGAAAGGAGTAGTTTATGCGAGGGAACTCGTTGACTACTCCATTGAGGACATCACCCTAGAGCTGGCCGACCATGGGGCGGTCAAGGTCGAACGTGTGATGAGAAAACAGGGAGGGGCCTCGAGACCCACCCCTACACTCTTCGTCACGTTCGACTGTGACAAGCTCCCTGAATCGGTGCGTGCCGGTTGGTACCGTTACCGCGTGAAGGCATTCGTGCCACTGCCGCGGCGGTGCTATTACTGTCACCGCTTCGGCCATACGAATCGCTCATGTAGACGTGCAAAGTCGGGGTCACCCGAAGTATGTGTAAATTGCTCCAAGGTCGCACACGATAAGTCCAAATCGTGTGTGGCCAAGTGTGTCAATTGCGGAGAGTCGCACCCCGCTTCTTCGAAGCAATGTGGTGCATATCTCCTCAAGAAAGAAATCCTGGCTGTTCAGGCCCAGGATCGACTCTCATTCCGCGAGGCTAAGGACTTGGTCCTGGCGCGCCCGGCTCTGCCTGGGATGTCATATTCCTCAATAGTTAGAAAGGCACCCTCTGCTCCTGGCCCATCCAGGCCAATGAGCACGGTTGTTTCCGCGCCCATTCGGAGCCCTTCTGCGGGCTCTACCCAACCCGAGCGCTTCCCTGGTAAAGCTAGCGGCAAAAAGGGTTCATACCCAGCCCCGGCTAAAACCAAGGCTTCCCCCTCTTCCCCCAGCGTGACCGTTTCCCGTAAGGCGAAACGGCCACGCGCCTCCACCGAGTCGTTAGACTCACAGGAGGCAACACCCCTGAAGATGGTCGCTAGGCCATCTTCGGGGGTTCCTAAAGCTGTCCCCCGAAAGGAGCTTCGGCTGCTTCGCCCACGCCCCGAGGTGGAGCGAATGGCTCGGAGACGGTGGACGGGATCCAGCGCTCCGTCGGGCCCCAGCTTAGCCTCTCTTCCTTCCTTCAGATAGCCCGATTTCTCCCCTACCTCGTCGCTTTTCATACAACCTCTCCCACAACTTTCTCTGGTCAGCCTCTAATTTCACAGGGTAGAATGCTGACCTTCTTCTCAAGCCAACCACCCCGGATGGGGGCTGAGGGGGGAGGGGACATTGTTCCCTAACCCCTCAGCTCCGGTTCGGGATGGGGGTTTTTTAACAACCTGCTTGATCCCTACCCATACCTTCCTCACATCCCTTTTCCTCTCCTCTTCACATTCTATCTGTTTTACGCCGTGTCTAAGGTGGAGCCGCCATGCCGAAGGACTGCCAGGCCACCGGCGGGAGGGGTGGTCCCAAATGGCGGCGCTTGGCTCTGCCGGGCCTGTAAGCACCTCTTGCAGTGCGGGCTACTGCAAGAGGTGGTGAGCGATTGCGTCCCGTAAAACAAAGAGGGTCACCATGCCCAATGATGAAAAAAAAAACATCTCCCCTTAATTCCCCCTAAAACAACGGAGCCGCCCTCGTGCAGCTCCACAGAAAAGATGGAGGTCCCCCCCCCCACTGTGCTTGCGCAGGGGACCCTCCATACCTCTTTAACCGGAGAGGAGGCTTACTCCTAACCTACGCCTACGGGTGTAGGGGACTCGCCCTCACCCCATTCTCTGGAGGTGCTTTCGGGCACCTCCCTATCTCCAGCGGCAGTCCCTCCTTTGCTTTCTAAGGGGACTGCCAAGAAAGCCAGCAGGCAGCCCATTGCCGACCGCCCCTCGTACAAGCTGCTCGGTAGGGCAAACCCCCTTAGGGGGGAGAGGGAAGCCAGGCCCCTTCGGTCGCTTCCCTCAAAAGACCTGCTGGCAAAAATATTAAACCTTGCCGGGGTCAAAGCCTGTGCCTCCCCACTAAAGACTTATGACGCTGCCAAGGGGACCTGCGATGTCCTGGGAGGGGATGGCCAACTGGAGGCCCCTCCTGTGATAGACATGGTCCTTGAGGAAAACCAGCCTCAGAAGGTAGGGCCTTCCATGGGGGGGAATCCGGGCTCGGCGCCAAGCACCGAACCCGAATCCGCCCCTATGCAAGGTCCTCATCAAACGGCTGTGGATTCTCAGGCAGTACAAGGAGGGGAGGGATCTCCTCCGGATGATGCCCCTGCGACCACCAGGACCTTCTCCATTTCGGAGAAGGACCTGGCTGAGCCGGTCCATCTGGCCTGGGGGCTTCTACCGGCGGGGGTGAGAAGCGGGTTCATTCCCCGCCCTCCTCTCCAAAAAAGAAAAGGACGAAAAAGACCAAAAAGACGAAGAAGACTCGGGGCTCCTCTCAATCCGCGGAGGCTACAGGGACGGATGGGTCTGCTGCCACTTTGGCAAGCGACCAAGCCAAGATCGGCACATCCGGGCCCTCTGCTTCCCCGGGTACGGAGCTCCTGACGATGACAAAGACCAAAAGTGCACAGGGCGGAGCCTCGATGACATCGGGGCCCCTGATTCAGAGGTTACCTGGCGTTTTCGAGCCCGCTGGCTTCAAACGCTTCCTCGTTATTCGCTCCACTGATGGCAGCATGTTGTCCAAGGGCAACATGATCCATCAGAGGAGAGGATTAGCTAGTGCAATTGGTAGAGAGCCGAAGGTAACCCGTTTCTCGGACGGGAGCCTTCTGGCGAATCCCGCCGAGGCGGCCAAAATAAGTGCTCTTCGGACACTTCATGGCACCCCGGTGAGTGTGACGCCGCACTCTACCATGAACTTTGTGAAAGGAGTAGTTTATGCGAGGGAACTCGTTGACTACTCCATTGAGGACATCACCCTAGAGCTGGCCGACCATGGGGCGGTCAAGGTCGAACGTGTGATGAGAAAACAGGGAGGGGCCTCGAGACCCACCCCTACACTCTTCGTCACGTTCGACTGTGACAAGCTCCCTGAGTCGGTGCGTGCCGGTTGGTACCGTTACCGCGTGAAGGCATTCGTGCCACTGCCGCGGCGGTGCTATTACTGTCACCGCTTCGGCCATACGAATCGCTCATGTAGACGTGCAAAGTCGGGGTCACCCGAAGTATGTGTAAATTGCTCCAAGGTCGCACACGATAAGTCCAAATCGTGTGTGGCCAAGTGTGTCAATTGCGGAGAGCCGCACCCTGCTTCTTCGAAGCAATGTGGTGCATATCTCCTTGAGAAAGAAATCCTGGCCGTTCAGGCCCAGGATCGACTCTCATTCCGCGAGGCAAAGGATTTGGTCCTGGCGCGCCCGGCTCTGCGTGAGACGTCATATGCCTCAATAGTTAGAAAGGCACCCTCTGCTCCTGGCCCATCCAGGCCAACGAGCACGGTTGTTTCCGCGCCCATTCGGAGCCCTTCTGCGGGCTCTACCCAACCTGGGCGCTCCCCTGGTAAAGTTGGCGGCAAAAAGGGTTCATACCCTGCCCCGGCTAAAACCAGGGCTCCCCCCTCTTCCCCAAGCGTGACCGTTTCCCGTAAAGCGAAACGGCCACGCGCCTCCACCGAGTCGTTAGACTCACAGGAGGCAACACCCCTGAAGATGGTCGCTAGGCCATCTTCCGGGGTTCCTAAAGCTGTTCCCCGAAAGGAGGACAGCAACAAAGGAGCTTCCTACCCCTTCGCCCACGCCCCGAGGTGGAGCGAGTGGCTCGGAGACGGTGGTTCCTCGAAAAGAGGGCCCCTCGCCTCCGAAGCCGCAACGCCCGCCTAAGGTTTCGAGGCGGAGGGAGGAAAAGACTCGCATGGCGAGCCCAACCTCCCCCAATAAGTCCTCGAAGGCGACAGCGCTTTGTCCGGCCAACAGCGCCCGGGGTTCTGCCCCCGGGAAGCGTATGGCCTGGAGGGCATATTCCTTCAATGGAATTGCCGTGGACTCCGGGCCAACTGGGAGGAGCTGCGGAGGCTCGTCTCGTCCCGTTCCCCGTTAGCTATTTTTTTGCAGGAGACCATGCTAGGCGCGTGCCCGCTGCCTGCCCTCCCGGGGTATAAGGGTCTTGCGACCCCACCACCGCGGGATGGCCGGGCTGGGGGATGCGCGGTTTACACCCGGCATGATGTCTCCGTTCTTCCTTTCTCTTTAGATACCTCCTTTCAGGCAGTGGCTGTGCAGCTGCACCTGGATAGGAGGTATACTATCATTTCTGCGTACATTCCACCGTCAGCTGACTTCGACGCGGGGGACTTCCGCCGCGTCGCCCCGTAAGGGGCGCGGCGATTTGCCATCTTGGCCGCCGTGCTGACGGGACTCAGCACCCCGTCCGGCCCCAGCTCAGCCTCTCTTCCTTCCTTCAAAACACTTGTTTCCTCTCTTTTCACACAACCTCTCCCAGAACTTTCTCTGGTCAGCCTCTAATTTCACAGGGTAGATGCTGACCTTCCTTTCAGCCAACCGTCCCGCATCGGGGCTGAGGGGGTGGGGGACAATGTTCCCTAACCCCTGAGCTCCGGTCTGGGGTGGCTGGTTTTTAACTACCTGCTTCATCCCCACCTATACCTTCCTCACATCCCTTTTCCTCTCCTCTTCACAATCTATTAATTTTTACGCCGTGTCTAAGGTGGAGCCGCGATGCCGATGGACTGCCAGGCCACCAGGCTGGAGGGGTGGTCCCAAAGGGCGGTGCCTGGCTCGGCCGGGCTTGTAAGCACCTCTCGCAGTGCGGGCTACTGCGAGAGGTGTGCGCGATTGCATCCCGTGTTTAAAAAAGGGTCACCATGCCCAATGATGATAAAAAAACAAAACAAACCCAACCCTCAACTTCCCCTGTTCCATCGACGGAGCCGCCCTCGGGCAGCTCCAGCAAAAAAATGGAGGTCCCCCCCCCCTGTGCTTGCACAGGGGACCCTCCATATTTCTCTAACCTGAGAGGATGCTTACTCCTCTCCTTCGCCTACGGGTGCAGGGGACTCCCCCTCACCCCCTTCTCTGGAGGTGCTTTCGGGCACCTCCCTTTTCCCAGCGGCAGTCCCCTCTTTTCTTTCCAAGGGGACTGCCAAGAAAGCCAGCAGGCAGCCCTTAGCCAGCCGCTCCCCATCAAAGCGGCTCGATAGGGCAAACCCCCTTAGGGGGGAGAGGGAAGCCAGGCCCCTTCGGTCGCTTCCCTCAAAAGACCTGCTGGCAAGAATTTTAAACCTTGCTGGGGTCAAGGCCTGTGCCTCCCCACACAAGACTGGCGACACTGCCAAGGGGACCTGTGATGTCCTGGGAGGGGATGGCGAACTGGAGGCCCCTCCTGTGATAAACATGGTCTTTGAGGAGACCCAGGCTCAGACGGTAGGGCCTTCCATGGGAGGGAATTCGGGCTCGGCGCCAAGCACCGAACCCGAATCCGCCCCTATGCAAGGTCCTCCTCAAATGGCTGAGGGCTCCGAGGCAGTAAAAGGAGGGGAGGGATCTCCTCCGACAGGTGCCCCTACGACAACCTAGGACCTTCTCCATTTCGGAGAGGGACCTGGCTGAGGCCGGTCCATCTGGCCTGGGGGCTTCTGCCGGCGGAGGTGAAAAGCGGGTTCATTCCCCACCCTCCTCTCAAAAAAGAAAAAGACAAAGAAGACGAAAAAGACTCGGGGCTCCTCTCCATCCGCGGGGGCTGCGGGGACGGATGGGTCTGCTGCCACTTTGGTAGGCGACCAAGCCAAGATCGGCACATCCGGCCCCTCTACCCCCTCGTGTGCGGAGCCCCTGACCAAGACTAACACCAAAAGTGCACAGGGCGGAGCCTTGATGACATCGGAACCCCTCATTCAGAGGTTACCTGGCGTTTTCGAGCCCGCTGGCTTCAAACGCTTCCTCGTTATTCGCTCCACTGATGGCACCATGTTGTCCAAGGGCAACATGATCCATCAGAGGAGATGATTAGCTAGTGCAATTGGTAGAGAGCCGAAGGTGACCCGTTTCTCGGACGGCAGCCTTCTGGCGAATCCCGCCGAGGCGGCCAAGATAAGTGCTCTTCGGACTCTTCATGGCGCCCCGGTGAGTGTGACGCCGCACTCTACCATGAACTTTGTGAAAGGAGTAGTTTATGCGAGGGAACTCGTTGACTACTCCATTGAGGACATCACCCTAGAGCTGGCCGACCATGGGGCGGTCAAGGTCGAACGTGTGATGAGAAAACAGGGAGGGGCTTCGAGATCCACCCCTACACTCTTCGTCACGTTCGACTGTGACAAGCTCCCTGAGTCGGTGCGTGCCGGTTGGTACCGCTACCGCGTGAAGGCATTCGTGCCACTGCCGCGGCGGTGCTATTACTGTCACCGCTTCGGCCATACGAATCGCTCATGTAGACGTGCAAAGTCGGGGTCACCCGAAGTCTGTGTAAATTGCTCCAAGGTCGCACACGATAAGTCCAAATCGTGTGTGGCCAAGTGTGTCAATTGCGGAGAGCCGCACCCTGCTTCTTCGAAGCAATGTGGTGTATATCTCCTTGAGAAAGAAATCCTGGCCGTTCAGGCCCAGGATAGACTCTCATTCCGCGAGGCTAAGGACTTGGTCCTGGCGCGCCCAGCTCTGCCTGGGACGTCATATGCCTCAGTAGTTCGAAAGGCACCCTCTGCTCCTGGCCCATCCAGGCCAACGAGCACGGTTGTTTCCGCGCCCATTCGGAGCCCTTCTGCGGGCTCTACCCGACCCGGGCGCTCCCCTGGTAAAGCTGGCGGCAAAAAGGGTTCATACCCAGCCCCGGCTAAAACCAGGGCTCCCCCCTCTTCCCCCAGCGTGACCGTTTCCCGCAAGGCGAAACGGCCACGCGCCTCCACCGAGTCGTTAGACTCACAGGAGGCAAAACCCCTGAAGATGGTCGCTAGGCCATCCTCAGGGGTTCCTAAAGCTGTCCCCCGAAAGGAGGACAGCAACAAAGGAGCTTCGGCTCCTTCGCCCACGCCCCGAGGTGGAGCGAGTGGCTCGGAGACGGTAGTTCCTCGAAAAGAGGCCCCCCCGCCTCCGAAGGCGCAGCGCCCGCCTAAGGTTTCGAGGCGGAGGGAGGAAAAGACTCGCATGGTGAGCCCAACCTCCCCCAATAAGTCCTCGAAGGCGACAGCGCCTCCAGCGCTTTGTCCGGCCAACAGTGCCCGGGGTTCTGCCCCCGGGAAGCGTACGGCCATTCCCGTGAGGGTCCTTAATTCGAGGAGTGCCCCCGCGTCTCCTCCGAGCTAGGCCTGGAGGGCATATTCCTTCAATGGAATTGCCGTGGACTCCGGGCCAACTGGGAGGAGCTGCGGAGGCTCGCCTGGTCCCGTTCCCCGTTAGCTATTTTTTTGCAGGAGACCATGCTAGGCGCGTGCCCCCTGCCTTCCCTCCCGGGGTATAAGGGTCTTGCGACCCCACCACCGCGGGATGGCCGGGCTGGGGGATGCGCGGTTTACACCCGGCATGATGTCTCCGTTCTTCCTTTCTCTTTAGATACCTCCTTTCAGGCAGTGGCTGTGCAGCTGCACCTGGATAGGAGGTATACTATCATTTCTGCGTACATTCCACAGTCAGCTGACTTCGACGCGGGGGACTTCCGCCGCGTCGTGGCACGGTTGCCGAGGCCCTATCTCTTGCTTGGAGATCTGGACGGCAGGCATCCTCTCTGGGGAGATTACTCCATAAATCCCAGGGGACAAGTCCTTGCCGATCTGATCGAAGAGCTTGAGATGGGTGTCCTAAACGTGGATGAGTTTACGCATCACTGTCCGAGAACCGCTTCATTTTCTTGCCTTGACCTATCTTTGTGCTCTTCGGATGCACAGCCTGATTTTGATTGGGGGGTGGTCGATGACCTCCATGGTAGTGATCACTTTCCCATTCAAATATCATTTTCAGGGCAACTGCCGCCTGAGAGACCACCTCGGTGGTGCTTCGCGCGGGCGCGGTGGCCTGCATTTCAGGAAATGACTGAATTCTCTATCTCAGTCGAGGAGTTTAGGTCGGTAGATGAGGCCGTTGAGTTTTCCGGCAACCTCATCGCCGTGGGCCTGACTACTATTCCTAGGACGTTTGGCCGTTTTGCACGCCGACCACTCCCATGGTGGTCGGCCGAGTGTGAGACGGCCCTGAAACAGAAGCGTTATGCCTACATGCGCTATAAGCGCCGCCCGAACGATTTCACTGTCGCTGAATTTCGTCGGGCTAGGGCTAGGTTCCGGTATATTTCGAAGCACGCCCGCCGCTCTTCTTGGCGGGCATACGTGTCTTCACTTAACGGGAAAGACCCCTTTAGCTGAGGTGTGGAAGCGAGTCAAAAGGATTCGGGGCAAGTTCTCGCAGGACCCCCCTCCCGTTCTCCAGGAGAAGAGGACCGCAATCTCGGACCCCGCGTCCGTGGCGGAATCCTTAGCGACCGCTTTTTCCGCATTCTCTAGCCGTGATGCTGCTCCGCCAGCATTCAATGCCCGTCGTGATGTCGCGGAAGGCCGCCGGCTGGACTTTACCTCCAGAGGCGGAGAACCCTTCAACGACAAGTTTACTGTGAGTGAGTTTCGCTCCGCTCTCGCTTCGTGCGCGGACACCGCCCATGGTCCGGACGATGTCCCGTACGCAATGCTTCGACACCTGGGTGAGCGAGGCATGGCCTTTCTGTTAGATTTGTTCAACAGGATATGGGTGGAAGGTCTTCTCCCAGACTCCTGGCGAATCGCTACTGTGCTCGCCTTTCGCAAGCCGGGGAGAGATCACTCTACTCCGACCGGTTTCCGCCCAATCTCTCTAACCTCTTGCGTGTGCAAGTTGATGGAGAAATTGGTAAATGTTAGATTAGCCTATTTCCTGGACAGCGGAGGCTATATGTCTTCTGCACAGTGCGGCTTCCGTAAGTTCCACTCCACGTCGGATGCTCTGCTCCGACTGGAAAGTGCCGTCTGCGAGGCTTTCCTTCGTACACAGCACTACGCCACGGTGTTTTTTGATCTGGAGAAGGCCTATGATACCGCATGGCGATACGGTATCATGGAGACTCTCCACACGATGGGGGCGAGGGGACGCCTCCCAATGTTTATATCTGAATTTTTGCGAGATCGTCGATTCCGCGTACGGGTGGGGGGAGCCCTCTCCGGCCCAAAGGAGCAGGAAGAGGGTGTCCCGCAGGGAAGTGTCCTCAGTGTCACACTCTTTGCCCTGAGCATCAACGGCATCACCTCGGTGCTGCCGGAAGATGTTCTCGCTACGCTCTACGTGGACGACCTTTCGATCTCTTTTGGCGCGGCCCAGATGCCAACTCTGGAGCGTCGACTCCAACAGGCATTGAACCGCGTCTCTCGCTATGCCGAAGCGCACAGGTTTCGGTTTTCTTTGGCCAAGACTAAGGTGGTGCACTTCTGCCGCCATCCACGGCTTCACCCCGACCCAGATTTGTTTCTTAATGGGGTGCGCCTGGATGTGGTTGAGTCGCACCGTTTCCTTGGTCTTGTATTCGACCGACGCCTCACCTGGGAGGCTCACATTCGCAGCCTTAGGGTCTCTTGTACCCGCGCCATGGACATTCTCCGTTCCGTGACGTTCAGCGCTTGGGGCGCTGATAGGGCTACTGCCTTACTTTTTTATCGATCCTTTGTTCGCTCGAAGCTCGACTACGGATGCGAGTTTTATGCATCCGCAGCCGAGCGTTTATTGCGGAAGGTGGATTCGATCCACCACACCGGCCTTCGCCTTGCGACCGGTGCCTTCCGCACTTTCCCCATTGAGAGCCTGTTGGTCGATGCTGGGGAGATGCCACTCGCTCTGCGCCGCGTGCAGTGCATCACTCGCCTGTACGCGCGAGCCCGGCGCCTCCCTCAGTCGCCAACAGCTCTCACTGCATCCGCAGCTGATCTCGATGGTGCCTATGCCACCGAGAGACGCCAGTCATACCCTAAGCCCTTTGGGTTTAGGGCCAGGAAACTCCTTCGAGAGGTAGATATAGCTCTCGGGCCGGTAGCGCCCCTGGTTCTGCCCCGGACGCCTCCCTGGAGGGTACCAAATTTAGCTATTTTTCGCCACGCCTCTGCTCCCAAAGCTTGTACTGCGCCGGGAGTATTGCGTTCGACCTTTTTGGAGCACACATCGTGTCACGCTGGTACCGTGGCAGTGTATACGGATGGCTCCAAGTCCCAAGAGGGGGTCGGCTTCCACGACATATCCCCTCTGTTTCAAGTCATCGGGGCTCTACCAGGCGCTGCGTCTGTCTTCACGGCTGAGCTGGTGGCAATACACCACTCGGTACGGGAGATTACGCGACGTGCCCGGTTCGGAGACCGGATTGTGATCTATAGCCACTCACAAAGCGCCCTGAGTGCTCTCGTCGCATTGGAATCTCCGCATCCCCTGGTTCGCGATATCCGTGACGCCACGGTTTTGGCGAGCCGGGCAGATGTCGAGATTATCTTTTGCTGGGTTCCTGGACATGTAGGAATTGCGGGAATGAGCGCGCCGATGAGGGTGCCAAAGAGTCCGCGAGGACTCTGCGACCGGACCAGCGTTTCGCTCTTCCTCACACCAACTACATGGCAGGAATACGGGCAGCTCTTCGGACTGCTTGGCAAAGAAGATGGGAGACGGTCGAAGGGAACTTAAAGTTGCGTGCCATTGCGCCGCGACTGTTCCCATGGACCTATCCCCCAATGCCGCGGCGGCTTCAGGTTGCTTTCTGTCGTCTCCGAATCGGACACACTCGTGTGACGCATCGCTATCTGATCGAGCGCTCGCCTGCGCCCTATTGCAACGACTGCGTCGTCCCCCAGACTGTTCGGCACATTCTTGTCGAATGTCCCAGTCTGGGTGATCTTCGCGCACGATACCTGTCCCAGTACCGGGATGAGCGGGGTCGCTACCGCCTGTCCCTTGTGCTCGGGACAGATTCGTGCACATTGACTTGTGGACTTGTTGACTTCTTGGGGGAGGCCTGCCTTCTCCCTATTATTTAAGCAAGGTTTTTTTGTTTTGTTTTTTGCATTTGTTTTTTTTTGTTTTGTTTTTTGTTTGTTTTTTTTCCTTTAGTTGCACGCTCCTGCGCCGGGGGGACCTCTCCCCGACGCACCAGCTTGCTTCCTTTCCCCCTTTTGGGGTGTTGTTTTTTTTTTCTCTCTTTAATTTTATTTTAAAGTAGCCTAGAACTAGGCCAGTTTTAATACGGCGACTAATGCCCAAGTAGGCAGTCGCCAGATGAGCTCTTAAAAAAAAAAAAAAAAAATCGGAGATCGTGGTTCCTCGAAAAGAGGGGCCCCCGCCTCCGAAGCCACAATGCCCGCATAAGGTTTCGAGGCGGAGGGAGGAAAAGACTCGCATGGCGAGCCCAACCTCCCCCAATAAGTCCTCGAAGGCGACAGCGCTTTGTCCGGCCAACAGCGTACGGCCATTCCCGTGAGGGTCTTCAGTTCGAGGAGGGCCCCCGCGTCTCCTCCGAGCTAGGCCTGGAAGGCATATTCCTTCAATGGAATTGCCGTGGACTCCGGCCCAACTGGGAGGAGCTGCGGAGGCTCGTCCCGTTCCCCGTTAGCTATCTTTTTGCACGAGACTATGCTAGGCGCGTGCCCCCTGCCCGCTCTCCCGGGGTATAAGGGTCTTGCGACCCCACCACTGCGGGATGGCCGGGCTGGGAGATGCGCGGTTTACACCCGGCATGATGTCTCCGTTCTTCCTTTCTCTTTAGATACCTCCTTTCAGGCAGTGGCTGTGCAGCTGCACCTGGATAGGAGGTATACTATCATTTCTGCGTACATTCCACAGTCAGCTGACTTCGACGCGGGGGACTTCCGCCGCGTCGTGGCACGGTTGCCGAGGCCCTATCTCTTGCTTGGAGATCTGGACGGCAGGCATCCTCTCTGGGGAGATTACTCCATAAATCCCAGGGGACAAGTCCTTGCCGATCTAATCGAAGAGATTGAGATGGGTGTCCTAAACGTGGATGAGATTACGCATCACTGTCCGAGAACCGCTTCATTTTCTTGCCTTGACCTATCTTTGTGCTCTTCGGATGCACAGCCTGATTTTGATTGGGGGGTGGTCGATAACCTCCATGGTAGTGATTACTTTCCCATTCAAATATCATTTTCAGGGCAACTGCCGCCTGAGAGACCACCTCGGTGGTGCTTCGCGCGGGCGCGGTGGCCTGCATTTCAGGAAATGACTGAATTCTCTATCTCAGTCGAGGAGTTTAGGTCCGTAGATGAGGCCGTTGAGTTCTTCTCTGGCAACCTCATCGCCGTGGGCCTGACTACTATTCCTAGGACGTCTGGCTGTTTTGCACGCCGACTACTCCCATGGTGGTCGGTCGAGTGTGAGACGGCCCTGAAACAGAAGCGTTATGCCTACATGCGCTATAAGCGCCGCCCGAACGATTTCAATGTCGCTGAATTTCGTCGGGCTAGGGCTAGGTTCCGGTATATTTCGAAGCACGCCCGCCGCTCTTCTTGGCGGGCATACGTGTCTTCACTTAACGGGAAGACCCCTTTAGCTGACGTGTGGAAGCGAGTCAAAAGCATTCGGGACAAGTTCTCGCAGGACCCCCCTCCCGTTCTCCAGGAGAATGGGACCGCAATCTCGGACCCCGCGTCCGTGGCGGAATCCTTAGCGACCGCTTTCTCCACATTCTCTAGCCGTGATGCTACTCCACCAGCATTCAATGCACGTCGTGATGTCCCGGAAGGCCGCCGGCTGGACTTTACCTCCAGAGGCGGAGAACCCTTCAACGACAGGTTTACTGTGAGTGAGTTTCGCTCCGCTCTCGCTTCGTGCGCGGACACCGACCATGGTCCGGACGATGTCCCGTACGCCATGCTTCGACACCTGGGTGAGCGAGGCATGGCCTTTCTGTTAGATTTGTTCAACAGGATCTGGGTGGAAGGTCTTCTCCCAGACTCCTGGCGAATCGCTACTGTGCTCGCCTTTCGCAAGCCGGGGAGAGATCACTCTACTCCGACCGGTTTCCGCCCAATCTCTCTAACCTCTTGCGTGTGCAAGTTGATGGAGAAATTGGTAAATGTTAGATTAGCCTATTTCCTGGACAGCGGAGGCCATCTGTCTTCTGCACAGTGCGGCTTCCGTAAGTTCCACTCCACGTCGGATGCTCTGCTCCGACTGGAAAATGCCGTCTGCGAGGCTTTCCTTCGTACACAGCACTACGCCACGGTGTTTTTTGATCTGGAGAAGGCCTATGATACCGCATGGCGATACGGTATCATGGAGACTCTCCACACGATGGGGGCGAGGGGACGCCTCCCAATGTTTATATCTGAATTTTTGCGAGATCGTCGATTCCGCGTACGGGTGGGGGGAGCCCTCTCTGCCCCAAAGGAGCAGGAAGAGGGTGTCCCGCAGGGAAGTGTCCTCAGTGTCACACTCTTTGCCCTGAGCATCAACGGCATCACCTCGGTGCTGCCAGAAGATGTTCTCGCTACGCTCTACGTGAACGACCTTTCGATCTCTTTTGGCGCGGCCCAGATGCCAACTCTGGAGCGTCGACTCCAACAGGCATTGAACCGCGTCTCTCGCTATGCCGAAGCGCACAGGTTTCGGTTTTCTTTGGCCAAGACTAAGGTGGTGCACTTCTGCCGCCATCCACGGCTTCACCCCGACCCAGATTTGTTTCTTAATGGGGTGCGCCTGGATGTGGTTGAGTCGCACCGTTTCCTTGGTCTTGTATTCGACCGACGCCTCACCTGGGAGGCTCATATTCGCAGCCTTAGGGTCTCTTGTACCCGCGCCATGGACATTCTCCGTTCCGTGACGTTCAGCGCTTGGGGCGCTGATAGGGCTACCGCCTTACTTTTTTATCGATCCTTTGTTCGCTCGAAGCTCGACTACGGATGCGAGTTTTATGCATCCGCAGCCGAGCGTTTATTGCGAAAGGTGGATTCGATCCACCACACCGGCCTTCGCCTTGCGACCGGTGCCTTCCGCACTTCCCCCATTGAGAGCCTGTTGGTCGATGCTGGGGAGATGCCACTCGCTCTGCGCCGCGTGCAGTGCATCACTCGCCTGTACGCGCGAGCCCGGCGCCTCCCTCAGTCGCCAACAGCTCTCACTGCATCCGCAGCTGATCTCGATGGTGCCTATGCCACCGAGAGACGCCAGTCATACCCTAAGCCCTTTGGGTTTAGGGCCAGGAAACTCCTTCGAGAGGTAGATATAGCTCTCGGGCCGGTAGCGCCCCTGGTTCTGCCCCGGACGCCTCCCTGGAGGGTACCAAATTTAGCTATTTTTCGCCACGCCTCTGCTCCCAAAGCTTGTACTGCGCCGGGAGTATTGCGTTCGACCTTTTTGGAGCACACATCGTGTCACGCTGGTACCGTGGCAGTGTATACGGATGGCTCCAAGTCCCAAGAGGGGGTCGGCTTCCACGACATATCCCCTCTGTTTCAAGTCATCGGGGCTCTACCAGGCGCTGCGTCTGTCTTCACGGCTGAGCTGGTGGCAATACACCACTCGGTACGGGAGATTACGCGACGTGCCCGGTTCGGAGACCGGATTGTGATCTATAGCCACTCACAAAGCGCCCTGAGTGCTCTCGTCGCATTGGAATCTCCGCATCCCCTGGTTCGCGATATCCGTGACGCCACGGTTTTGGCGAGCCGGGCAGATGTCGAGATTATCTTTTGCTGGGTTCCTGGACATGTAGGAATTGCGGGAATGAGCGCGCCGATGAGGGTGCCAAAGAGTCCGCGAGGACTCTGCGACCGGACCAGCGTTTCGCTCTTCCTCACACCGACTACATGGCAGGAATACGGGCAGCTCTTCGGACTGCTTGGCAAAGAAGATGGGAGACGGTCGAAGGGAACTTAAAGTTGCGTGCCATTGCGCCGCGACTGTTCCCATGGACCTATCCCCCAATGCCGCGGCGGCTTCAGGTTGCTTTCTGTCGTCTCCGAATCGGACACACTCGTGTGACGCATCGCTATCTGATCGAGCGCTCGCCTGCGCCCTATTGCAACGACTGCGTCGTCCCCCAGACTGTTCGGCACATTCTTGTCGAATGTCCCAGTCTGGGTGATCTTCGCGCACGATACCTGTCCCAGTACCGGGATGAGCGGGGTCGCTACCGCCTGTCCCTTGTGCTCGGGACAGATTCGTGCACATTGACTTGTGGACTTGTTGACTTCTTGGGGGAGGCCGGCCTTCTCCCTATTATTTAAGCAAGGTTTTTTTGTTTTGTTTTTTGCATTTGTTTTTTTTTGTTTTGTTTTTTGTTTGTTTTTTTTCCTTTAGTTGCACGCTCCTGCGCCGGGGGGACCTCTCCCCGACGCACCAGCTTGCTTCCTTTCCCCCTTTTGGGGTGTTGTTTTTTTTTTCTCTCTTTAATTTTATTTTAAAGTAGCCTAGAACTAGGCCAGTTTTAATACGGCGACTAATGCCCAAGTAGGCAGTCGCCAGATGAGCTCTTAAAAAAAAAAAAAAAAAATCGGAGATCGTGGTTCCTCGAAAAGAGGGGCCCCCGCCTCCGAAGCCACAATGCCCGCATAAGGTTTCGAGGCGGAGGGAGGAAAAGACTCGCATGGCGAGCCCAACCTCCCCCAATAAGTCCTCGAAGGCGACAGCGCTTTGTCCGGCCAACAGCGTACGGCCATTCCCGTGAGGGTCTTCAGTTCGAGGAGGGCCCCCGCGTCTCCTCCGAGCTAGGCCTGGAAGGCATATTCCTTCAATGGAATTGCCGTGGACTCCGGCCCAACTGGGAGGAGCTGCGGAGGCTCGTCCCGTTCCCCGTTAGCTATCTTTTTGCACGAGACTATGCTAGGCGCGTGCCCCCTGCCCGCTCTCCCGGGGTATAAGGGTCTTGCGACCCCACCACTGCGGGATGGCCGGGCTGGGAGATGCGCGGTTTACACCCGGCATGATGTCTCCGTTCTTCCTTTCTCTTTAGATACCTCCTTTCAGGCAGTGGCTGTGCAGCTGCACCTGGATAGGAGGTATACTATCATTTCTGCGTACATTCCACAGTCAGCTGACTTCGACGCGGGGGACTTCCGCCGCGTCGTGGCACGGTTGCCGAGGCCCTATCTCTTGCTTGGAGATTTGAACGGCAGGCATCTTCTCTGGGGAGATTACTCCATAAATCCCAGGGGACAAGTCCTTGCCGATCTAATCGAAGAGATTGAGATGGGTGTCCTAAACGTGGATGAGATTACGCATCACTGTCCGAGAACCGCTTCATTTTCTTGCCTTGACCTATCTTTGTGCTCTTCGGATGCACAGCCTGATTTTGATTGGGGGGTGGTCGATAACCTCCATGGTAGTGATTACTTTCCCATTCAAATATCATTTTCAGGGCAACTGCCGCCTGAGAGACCACCTCGGTGGTGCTTCGCGCGGGCGCGGTGGCCTGCATTTCAGGAAATGACTGAATTCTCTATCTCAGTCGAGGAGTTTAGGTCCGTAGATGAGGCCGTTGAGTTCTTCTCTGGCAACCTCATCGCCGTGGGCCTGACTACTATTCCTAGGACGTCTGGCTGTTTTGCACGCCGACTACTCCCATGGTGGTCGGTCGAGTGTGAGACGGCCCTGAAACAGAAGCGTTATGCCTACATGCGCTATAAGCGCCGCCCGAACGATTTCAATGTCGCTGAATTTCGTCGGGCTAGGGCTAGGTTCCGGTATATTTCGAAGCACGCCCGCCGCTCTTCTTGGCGGGCATACGTGTCTTCACTTAACGGGAAGACCCCTTTAGCTGACGTGTGGAAGCGAGTCAAAAGCATTCGGGACAAGTTCTCGCAGGACCCCCCTCCCGTTCTCCAGGAGAATGGGACCGCAATCTCGGACCCCGCGTCCGTGGCGGAATCCTTAGCGACCGCTTTCTCCACATTCTCTAGCCGTGATGCTACTCCACCAGCATTCAATGCACGTCGTGATGTCCCGGAAGGCCGCCGGCTGGACTTTACCTCCAGAGGCGGAGAACCCTTCAACGACAGGTTTACTGTGAGTGAGTTTCGCTCCGCTCTCGCTTCGTGCGCGGACACCGACCATGGTCCGGACGATGTCCCGTACGCCATGCTTCGACACCTGGGTGAGCGAGGCATGGCCTTTCTGTTAGATTTGTTCAACAGGATCTGGGTGGAAGGTCTTCTCCCAGACTCCTGGTGAATCGCTACTGTGCTCGCCTTTCGCAAGCCGGGGAGAGATCACTCTACTCCGACCGGTTTCCGCCCAATCTCTCTAACCTCTTGCGTGTGCAAGTTGATGGAGAAATTGGTAAATGTTAGATTAGCCTATTTCCTGGACAGCGGAGGCCATCTGTCTTCTGCACAGTGCGGCTTCCGTAAGTTCCACTCCACGTCGGATGCTCTGCTCCGACTGGAAAATGCCGTCTGCGAGGCTTTCCTTCGTACACAGCACTACGCCACGGTGTTTTTTGATCTGGAGAAGGCCTATGATACCGCATGGCGATACGGTATCATGGAGACTCTCCACACGATGGGGGCGAGGGGACGCCTCCCAATGTTTATATCTGAATTTTTGCGAGATCGTCGATTCCGCGTACGGGTGGGGGGAGCCCTCTCTGCCCCAAAGGAGCAGGAAGAGGGTGTCCCGCAGGGAAGTGTCCTCAGTGTCACACTCTTTGCCCTGAGCATCAACGGCATCACCTCGGTGCTGCCAGAAGATGTTCTCGCTACGCTCTACGTGAACGACCTTTCGATCTCTTTTGGCGCGGCCCAGATGCCAACTCTGGAGCGTCGACTCCAACAGGCATTGAACCGCGTCTCTCGCTATGCCGAAGCGCACAGGTTTCGGTTTTCTTTGGCCAAGACTAAGGTGGTGCACTTCTGCCGCCATCCACGGCTTCACCCCGACCCAGATTTGTTTCTTAATGGGGTGCGCCTGGATGTGGTTGAGTCGCACCGTTTCCTTGGTCTTGTATTCGACCGACGCCTCACCTGGGAGGCTCATATTCGCAGCCTTAGGGTCTCTTGTACCCGCGCCATGGACATTCTCCGTTCCGTGACGTTCAGCGCTTGGGGCGCTGATAGGGCTACCGCCTTACTTTTTTATCGATCCTTTGTTCGCTCGAAGCTCGACTACGGATGCGAGTTTTATGCATCCGCAGCCGAGCGTTTATTGCGAAAGGTGGATTCGATCCACCACACCGGCCTTCGCCTTGCGACCGGTGCCTTCCGCACTTCCCCCATTGAGAGCCTGTTGGTCGATGCTGGGGAGATGCCACTCGCTCTGCGCCGCGTGCAGTGCATCACTCGCCTGTACGCGCGAGCCCGGCGCCTCCCTCAGTCGCCAACAGCTCTCACTGCATCCGCAGCTGATCTCGATGGTGCCTATGCCGCCGAGAGACGCCAGTCATACCCTAAGCCCTTTGGGTTTAGGGCCAGGAAACTCCTTCGAGAGGTAGATATAGCTCTCGGGCCGGTGGTGCCCCTGGTTCTGCCCAGGACGCCACCCTGGAGGGTACCACATTTGGCTATTTGTCGCCACGCCTCTGCTCCCAAAGCTTGTACTGCGCCGGGAGTATTGCGTTCGACCTTTTTGGAGCACACATCGTGTCACGCTGGTACCGTGGCAGTGTATACGGATGGCTCCAAGTCCCAAGAGGGGGTCGGCTTCCACGCCATATCCCCTCTGTTTCAAGTCATCGGGGCTCTACCAGGCGCTGCGTCTGTCTTCACAGCTGAGCTGGTGGCAATACACCACTCGGTACGGGAGATTACGCGACGTGCCCGGTTCGGTGCCTGGATTGTGATTTATAGCGACTCACAAAGTGCCCTGAGTGCTCTCGGGGCATTGTTGTCTCCGCATCCCCTGGTTCGCGATATCCGTGACGCCACGGTTTTGGCGATCCCCGAGGACTCTGCGACCGGACCAGCGTTTCACTCTTCCTCACACCGACTACATGGCAGGAATACGGGCAGCTCTTCGGACTGCTTGGCAAAGAAGATGGGAGACGGTCGAAGGGAACTTAATGTTGCGTGCCATTGCGCCGTGACTGTTCCCATGGACCTATCGCCCAATGCCGTGGCGGCTTCAGGTTGCTTTCTGTCAGTCTCCGAATCGTTTACACTCGTGTGACGCATCGCTTTTTTGATGGAGCGCTCGCCTGCGCCCTATTGCAACGACTGCGTCGTCTCCCAGACTGTTCGGCACATTCTTGTCGAATGTCCCAGTCTGGGTGATCTTCGCGCACGACACCTGTCCCGGTACCGGGATGGGCGGGGTTGCTACCGCCTGTCCCTTGTACTCGGGATGAGTGCGTGCACATCGACTGGTGGACTTGTTGACTTTGGGGGGGAGGCCGGCCTTCTCCCTATTATTTAAGCAGGGTTTGTTTTTTTTTGTTTTATTTTGTTTTTTGCATTTGTTTTTTTTGTTGTTTTTTCCTTTAGGTTGCACGCTCCTGCGCTGGGGGGACCTCCTCCCGACGCAGGAGCTTGCTTCCTTTCCCCCATTTGGGGTGTTTTTTTCTCGTTTCTTTAATTATATTTTAAAGTAGCCTAGAACTAGGCCAGTTTTAATACGGCGACTAATGCCCATGTAGGAAGTCACCAGATGAGCTCTTAAAAAAAATGGCTTCTCATAAACCTAAAACTTCCGCTTCTCGTGCCAAATGTTCTTCAGGTCTCCTTTCAGCCTTCCCTCGCTCGTTGGATCCCTATGCCAACGATGTAGACCAAAATTTAGATTATCCCTGCTTTCTGGTCTTTAGTTCCTTATCTGGAACCCCACCGCATGTGGTCAAGAGATAGATGTGATATCATGGTTGAGGTATTACCTCACTCTGAACACAGCCTTGTCCAAAATATCTTCGATTGCCGAAGTCCCCGTAACTTTCGCCCCACCCACGTCTGAATTTTGTCAAAGGTGTCGTCCGTTCAAACGAATTAAAGGACTACGACCTCACCCGTCTCCAGATAAGCTTAGTACCTAACGCGTCACACATGTCCACAAGGTGATTAAAAGTGTGGACTCTGCTAGAGTCTCGACTACCACAGTTTATTAAACCAGGGTACCTTCGTGTCCCGGTAATCCCCTACGTCGAGCTACCCAAACGTTGCTTCAATTGCATCCAATTTGAACATGGTAGTGCCTTTCGGCACTCTCGTTCCTCTGTGAATTGTAGTTTTGGTTACCATGGCCCCAAATGCGCCAAAACACCGGATTGTGCCACTGGCAGTGGTGCTCACAGTGCTGCGTCGAAAACCTGCCCAGGCGCGACTCTGCGTTTGGACGTGAGAGAGGCTCACCTACGTGCTTGAGCACAAACCTCCTTTTGGCAGTCTTTTCTCAGACATTTAGGGTGACGCTGGACGAAACCGACCATCAATTTCAAGTTCCGACACGCCCTTATCGCCCATCAACGTTAATGCCCGATATACCCTCGACGCATCACTCTCATACCGAGATACCTAATGTTGCTCCCCTCTAGCGGGACCGCCGACATCAGACGTTAACTGAAAGAATCTTTTATATCCACCTGTAATGGTGCTTATACCCAATCCATGAACCTCAAACTCCGTGGTAAGAGGAAGGATTCTTCACCTGGCTCATCTGCCCCCAATAAGCGAGCAGACTGAAGCTGAGCCTCGAGTCTTCTATGGACTCTTCTGTTGTTGAATATTCTGTTCTCCAATTCCGTCCCTCCATTCACAGACGTAGTCCCCTTTTCGGTCCAAACGGTAGCAGCAATCCACTCAGATGACCTGCTCCACCCACTCACTCTCTTACACATATTCCGATGGAACCCGTTGATATTCCAACATCGCCAGCCGCGGTTGTTGGATCAACTCAGACATCGAAAGCTCCCTCGGCCCATGATTCCGGATCTACCATCTGAAAATCTCTTCTGGAACTTCCGTTTCCGCCGGGCTGTGCGCCTCAGTTACAGCCAGGGGCCTCGACCATGTCCTCGAAACCCTCGGAAATATCCCCCATCACTGCTCCTTCCATGATCCCTTTCCCTGCTACAGCAGGCTCTTCGTCCCCCAAGCTCTTTGAGACTTACTTCAAACTTAACCTTAGCCACAAAAGAGAAAACGATATCTAATGTGGTATCCAACCGTCCCACATAATATCCTCCATTTTACAATGGAATTGTCAAGGCGTTCTTCCCATGTGAGAAGAACTCAAAGTTCTTTTGAAGACTCTCCACCCCGCTGTTATTTGTCTTCAGGAGAACAAACTGGGTACCAGCCTTTTTCCGGCGGTACCCATTTTTTGTATTTTCGACTCTATTGCTCACGGTGGGGTGTCAGTTATAGTTTCGCCATTCCCACTATATATCTCCCCTCCCCCTTTAAGCTGTTGTCGTGAGGGTTTTTCTTACAAGGCTTTTTACTGTTTGCTCTATTTACCTCCTTCCTTCTTTACTATCGTCATGAATCGACCTTTTAAAACTTGTAGACCAGTTGCCCTCCCCGTTTTTATTACTCGATTTTAATGCCCGTCACCCATATTGGGGCGACATTACCCGTAATGCCAAAGGCAGTGTTTTAGAGTTTTATTATCTGACTTTCTCTGCATTTTAAACACCGGCGATTTTACCTCTTATCGTGTCCAGACGGATTTTTTGGTTTTATTGACCTGTCTCTCTGTTTCCCAGATTGTCTCACTGCCCTTTATGACCTCCATAAGAGTGACCACTTCCCTATTGTCTTGTCGGCCGTTAATCCTAGTCCTCGTACAACCATGCTACTCAAGTGGGACTTAGGCCATGCCGATTTGGAAAGCTTCCGAGCAACGTCTTTCACAGGTGCCTCCTTGGGGACCTTCAATGGTGTGGTCGCAGTAGTGGCGTACTTGACATCGATTATCAACAACCCGGCCACACAGATGATTACCCGGAGGCGACCCGTAACGGGTCTCTCGACTGTATCCTGTTGGACCTTGGAGCATGCGACAGCCGTCAAAAACTAGAAGTTAGCTCATGTTAACTTGTAACTACTTACTACCCCGTTTCTCTGTTATATGCAGACTTAAGACTAAGTTTACAGTTTGACATGTAAGTTAAATGGCGTCGATAAACTGAAATTACAAAACGAAAGCGCTGGGCGATCTTGATTATTCCACGCTAAAATGCCCAGTATAGTTTTCCCTAGCCTTATAAAAATCTATCTATATACATATTAATTTGCAAAATAACTTGAGATGTCAAAGAAACTTGACAACACGTAATGAAATAGGCAAAACTGTTCAGCACATTGTTAAAAATGAGCAGACATTGGTATTAGAATCACACAAAGCTCAAAAGAATTGTCTCACAAATTACAAAGTCTACCCCTACAAACAAGACTAAATTTTATCTTACCATAAAAAACGACTTTAAACTAAAGTTGAATTTTAAAGGGTTACTTTGATTGTCTAATTTGCGTATTTCTATCATAACTATTATAGATCTGAACTCGAGTATAGTCTTTATGGACGTGGATATTTCCGATTATAGAGGTCAAAAGATTTAATTCATCATACTGTCCTCCACTTGAGCGTATGCGCGGGACCCAATATGAATAATTGTCTTAGAAGTATAGCAATGCCCTCTGGCATTCCTATAAAATATTACATGTATCATTATTCCATTGCATCAATTTCTATATTACCATTACCTAATATTATTTTAACGTAATGTACCTTGTGCATAAATATTAGCATACTTTCCTTTTTAAAATCAATGTATATATATTCAAATTGTAACCCATCTCAACATAAACGGGAAAGCAATTTTACTTTCAAAAGGTATTCCCCCAAATTTCCTTTAGAATAAGATTTTTCCTTATACCAACACACACAAACGAACGCACGCCTTTAGCTGCCCGCTTTGAAGCAGTCACCCATTCATTCGTGCTCAACTTTACTTCGAATCAAGGTCAGTTATAAATCCTCTCACACTTATTCTCTGCAAGCTGCCATACGAGAGTAGGTACTAATTCTGGTTACTTCTCTCATTGCAGATCTCAAATCACAGTCCATCATAGTATATTTCAATTATATTTACGTTGTATTCCTTAACAATTCTCAATTTAATTATCTCATTCATTCGTATAATTATAATTACAGCTCACTTGTTAATTCCTAATTCAATTCTCTCATTGTGCATTCGTTGATTTTATAAATATATATTTTGTTATCGTCCGTTTTCTTATAACCCTCGCCGTCGAAGTTTTTTCAAATTCAGTTCACGTCAGTCGTTAGGCCTAAATATTAGCAGACGACTATTCCATTCAATTCAACAAAATTATGGTAATGGTTTTTAAATAGCTATCTAGGCTGATTTATTAACTAAAATCGATCCCACTAATAACCAATACCATAGAAGCAATAGATAAGTCACTAAAGTTTTGTAAGCAATATAGCAATGTCCTATAATGGCAAGACTCCCAGGGAATTTTATTATATTAAAATGTTCTCCAATCAAATAATCAGGGTGATTTAATATATATATATATATATATATATATATATATATATATATATATATATATATATATATATATATATATATATATATATATATATATATATATATATATATATATATATTCAAATTGTAACCCATCTCAACATAAACGGAAAACCAATTTTACTTTAAAAATGTATTCCACAAAAAAAACCTCTAGTAAAAGATTTTCCCTTACAAAAACGAACGCACGCCTTTAGCTTCCCGCTTTGAAGCAGTCAACCACTCACTCGTGCTCCTCTTTACTTCCTATTCTCTGCAAATTGACGTACGAGAGTAGTTCCTAATTCTGGTTACTTCTCTCATTGCAGATCCCAATTCACAGTCCATCATAGTTACCATACCTTACTTTACCTCGCCTTACATTTCACTCCATACTTTTTACTACTTGCATACATTTCATATCCTATACTTCCCATCCTTTTGACAAGTCAGTTATACCTGTAATACCATCCTATAATCTCATCCTTCAATACCATTCTGTAATATATATTCTGTTTATTGTCCGTTTCCTTATAAACCTCGCGTTCGAAGTTTTCCAAATTCAGTTCATGCCAGTCGTTAGGCCTAAATATTAGCAGATGACTATTTCTTCCAATTCGAAAAATTTATGGTAATGGTTTTCAAATAGCTATCTAGGCTGATTTATTGACTAAAATCAATCTCACTAGGCTGATTCATTAACTAAAAGCAATCCCACTAATAACCAATACCATATCACTGTGTTGATTCAAAAAATAAAGCGGTAAACATTCGTTTTAAGATATCTCTTTTAAGGAAATTTTAAAATTTGTTTTTAGTCTCGGGCAACTCTACATCTTCACTGTGTCGGTCGGTCCCCATTTTGCTTCTTTTTTTGTAATAACATTGTAACTAACTATTCGGCCGATTCTAACGAAATTTGAAACCCTCATGTTGTTTTACATTCTCTTTCGAATGATATAATTTCCAAAGTCCTCCAAAGGTTAGCCCATGTATGATTTTGTTTAGGCAATAATATCATAACTTGTCGTCCGATTCTCTTTCGAATTATATAATTGCCAAATTATTACCAAGGTTAGACAGGAAATTATATAGCAATAAACACTTGATCTTTTCTCTTATTATGGCGCATTTTCTTCTCATTTGGCGGGCTGAACGGCTGGTTACTCGAGTGAGTAGCTCCTCAGATAGATTTCTTAATTCCATTTCTCATACGTGAGAATCAAGGGATGGGATTACTCTTTTATGTTATATTTATTTGGGTGGTTTGGTCGGCCATAATAAGAAAAAATTTCCCCCTCCCCCCCACATTTCAAAATTACCTTCAAAATCATATATAATACAATATGATGCGAGTGCAATAGCTTCAAAGTAAAGCAGACCTTTTATCCTGAAAGTAGTAAATGAATGCCGGGGTAATTCTGAGAGTAGTTGCTTATAGTATTTTTTTTAAGATATGTAGAATTTACTAAAAAATTTATATAGATACTTAATATTTTTTAAATGAACTTGAAATATAATGCGAACGTACAACATGTTTGTGATATTTTTCAAATCGGTTAATTCTTAGAGTTGCCACGTCTTCTTTACAAGATTGTCATGCACCGTCTGCACGAGCGAATATTTCAGTTGCGTCAAAGTTCCAAGTTCTGTCCTGTTTGAGTTTAGTTGCGCTGCTCCTAAGTGTTTGTTAGTTCTCTAGCACCATAGCTTTGTTGTTTCGTCCTCTATAACTTACACCGTCGATAGACACCTAAATACGAACATACTCGCCTTTCTTGAGCGGATAATTGTTTCGATCTTATTGCCGGTTAAACTGAACCAAAGTAGGTAAATACTTAATTTTATTGTACTTATATTCTCGTCTTCTTTGCAAACATGGAAGAAATAACCATGAAAATACCAAAAAGGGATTGGAAAGGTTGCAACAATCTTGCAACGATCTAGTTGTAGTTGTTCCCTAAAATTGTAGTTGCATTTCATTTATATTCCTTGTTAGTTATAATAACATTATAACTAATCAGCTGATTTTATCGAAATTTAAATCCATGATGTTCTTTTACATTCTCTTTCGAAGGATATAATTGTCAAATCCTCCTAAGGTTAGCCCAGGAATTATTTTGTTTTGGCAATAACATCATAACTATTCGGCCGATTTTAACGGAATTTGAAACCCTTATGTTTTTTTTTTACATTCTCTGTTGAATGATAGAATTACCAAGGTCCTCCCAAAGTTAGTCCGGGAAATATTGAAAGTTGTAAAGGTTGTAAGGTCATAAATCAGAATATGTGAGAGCACACAATTTTTCGGTCAGCAGATCTTTTTGTTAGGCAGTTTTATGTGTACTTTTCAGATCTTACACTCGTTTTCCCGGAAATGCATACTTTTCCTATAATAGTAAAAATATGTATTTCTAGCAAAAACAAGTTTCAAATCTGAATGGTACACATAAAACTACTAAGAGAAATATTTTTTAATTCATTTAAAAGATCCATAATCAGAACCAGACCAATCCTTACCTAATCTACCCTAAACTAACCTAACGTAACCTAAAAAATCAGACAGAAATCTGGGGAAAAGCACCTCATTTGTTGTGAAATTCATGCCTGTATAGATCCACCGGTCAAACTTCCGAAGATCTTCGCCGTGTTTTTTTGTAGTAAAAACTAATAATGGTGTTTTTAGGCATTTTAGTCGTCATTCACGGCTTCGGTTAGGCGCGGAAAGTACTTATTTTTAAGATACAACACACTGAGTAGGGCTCTACTTGCGTTTTACTTTTGCTTTTCCTTGTAAGGATATTTCTTCATCAACTGTTATACAGTTGTTCACTACGTTGTTTTCTCTTTGTGGGTTACCAGGGTACGTGCATTTGGATCGAGGTAGCCTACTTCTTTCATGTCTGCCGAAATAAAATCATTTTTGTACGAGAAAGGGGTTTCAACAAGTAGTTAAACACCTTAGTACCTTACCATCCTACCGGAAATGGATAATGCGAGTGCTGAATGCTATGTAGGAATTGTATGGAAAACTGTTACCTTTGCGTTGGAGTCTAGAAATCTGACCATTAACCATTGAGAACACCTCCTCCCGGATGCTCTTCATTCCTTGCGTTCATTGTTATGTACTTCAACGAACGCACCTCCTCACGAACGGTTTTTATCACTTTCCCGAAAGACCACGACGGGAATGAGTATATTTAGCTGGCTTGCTTCACCTAGTAAAATACTGTTGAAATGACATGTACGGAATAATGACGATCCCTTAGTACGCCAAGTGGAACTAATCGAAGCCAATCCTAAATATGCACACGTCAGATTTCCAGACGGCCGACAAGATACGGTGGCTATCCACGATTTTGGCCAGCCGGAGAGCGACAATTAAACGAGATCGAAGATATTTCTAATCTTAATTCCGATACAAAATCCTCCTATCCGTTTCTTGATGCTCCTGTAAATGTTAAAATGAACGAGATCCAAATCCATGATGTAATGATGTTCCTCTTCCAGTTGCTCTCCCTGAATCCTTCCCTGAAAATATCCCTCGTCGATCTACTCGATCTAGAAAACTTGACTGTTCTATCGAAAACGATACATCTCATGATGTTCCTCCTTCAGCTGCTCTCTCTGACGCCTCCCCTGAAACTATTCTTCGTCGCTCTACTCGACCTAGAAAGCCTATTGAACGTTACAGTGGAAACTGCTATATCCTGTAAATACTTGCTCGCATTAGACGCTTGATCTAGTATTTCATTGTATTTTAGCCTTTTTCTTTTTGTAGATAGGAAGATTATTATAATTTAGTTTGGGGTTAAGTTTATAACTAACCTATGTTTCTATCTTTATTAGGTTCAAATATTAAATAAACGTATAAAATAGTTTTATTGCTATATGACTAAGTATAATGTATGGAGATGAAGATCTTGCAGTTCCTCTACTAAGGGGACTCCTAGGTTTGTGAAACCACCATTATGTCACTTATACATACATATTAACATTTATAATTTTTTGTTTGTGAAATGTACATGTGCCTATATTTGTGTATGTGCTTATGTCTGCATTATGTGCCTCTTTGTGTGCGCACTAATGCGAGAATGTGTTTATTATATGTATTATTCTCTTTGTATACTTATGTTCTGTAATTGTTTATTTCAGTGAAATAAAGCCAACGTTTGGAATTTTCTTTCACCTTTGGGCTATTTCACCAAGATTCCTTTGGGCGAACAGCCGTGTTTACCCGTCGCTCTCCGCTCCTAAATATATTCAGCAGTATATTCAGGGGCCGAGCTGCAGGCTACCTAACGCGTCTACGGGTGGCGGATTGTGGAACGTCCATCAGATAGGATGGGTAGCTGTGAAATAAGCAAGCTTCAACTTGACGAATAAACAGTGGCAAAGCCGCTACTCTTGTGTACTCAAGAAAAAACTAATTCAAATGAGGGCAGAATGTGGTTTAAAGAATAAACCAAAGCCTATGAGTAACTGAAATCTCCTATAATATTGATTTATTGTTAGCTAAATATTCGCAAGAAAATTATTTGTCACCAAAATTATTAATAAGGTAGCTGAAGTTACTTTTTCAAAACAAACAATAACCAGTCATGGAAAAATTCTCTTATAATGTATTTGAGCAATAGGAACATCTCATCAAAAGCAACGGGTGGACACGCCCTGATTCCTTGCCAACTCCTGAACCACTGTCTCTTGGATGTCCCTGACTGGACAAAGACTACGGGAGTCAACTCCTAATGCAAAATTTGCTGTAGCAACATTCCTTAATAACTGGTCGTCTCGGACCACCTTGCCACCAGCCAAACTATGGAGTGGTAAAATAGTGGGCTAAGGAAGGCGCATCCCCTTCCCACTCTAAGCTTCTTTTATGCAAGTTTCTCTCTATGCCCAACTTATTCTTTTTAAGGGCATGAAGTGACGTCATCGCCGAAATAGACGGACAACTAACTACTACTACTTCACCATTATTCCAAACATTGGCAACCCTGATTTCAAGATTTCAATATAATGCTAGGCTTTCGAATTACTAATACTACTAGGTGATTAAAAATAGTGTGAGGGGACCCCCGTAATTAAAGGGGAGCATGGGGGTGATGCCCCCATTTATAAATAATTATGTTAGGGTTCAAAAATAATTAAAAATCCTAGCATTAGGTTGAAATCAGAGTTCCCAATGTTTGAAATCAGAAATTCCTTACACATCAAGGAAGACAAGGTGGACTTATTTTAATTTCCATTTTCACCGCATTAAGTTGGAGTATCTTAAAAATATATACTTTCCGAGCCAAACTGAAACCATATATAACGACTAGAATGCCTAAGAACACCATTAGTACTGTTTTTAATACTAAAAATACGGCGTAGGTCTTCTAAAGTTTCACCAAATAACTTGAGAGGTCAAAGAAACTTGATAACACGTAATAAACTAGGCAAAAATATTCAGCACATTTTGTTAAAAATGAGCAGACGTTGCTAGAGGAATCATTCACAAAGCTGAGAAGAATTCTTTCACAAATTACAAAGTCTACCCCTCAAAACAAGACTAAATATTCAGAAATTTTATCTTACCATAGAAAACGACTTCAAACTAAAGTTCGGTTTAAAGGGTAACTTTGATAGTCTAATTTGCCTTTTGTTATCAGCAACTCCATTGGAATTTGAATTAAAATATAGTCTCTATGAGTGTGGATATTTCCGATTATCGCGGTCAAAGGGTTTAATTCATCATAGCATCCTCCGCTCGAGCGTATGCGTGGGGCCTAATATGCACAAAGCTGTCTTAGTAGCAATAGATAATAGGCCATTGAGGTTTTGTAGGCAGTGTGCTGATGCAAAAACTAAAGCAAATAGAGTGTTTGGCTTCGTTAAGAGAAATGTTAGTTACAAAAGTAGAAAGGTTATCCTTAAACTGTATAACTCGTATGTTAGGCCACATTTAGAGAATTGTATACAGGCATGGTCCCCACATTTAAGACATGATATCATATGAACCTTCTTGAGTCGATACAAAGTAGAGCAATAAAGATGATACCCTCTCTGAGACACCTTGAATATGTAGATAGACTGAGGGTATTAAATATTTTCTCATCTGAAATAGTGTGTGCGAGACGGGTATTATTGAGCTTTTTAAAATTTGTTGTGGCATGGATAAGTTGGATTTTGGAAAGTTCTTTGAGTTGGAGGGTACTGGGTAGTAATGGCACTGAGGGTCACCACTTGAACTTTAAAAAAACAGGGGTGCAGGCTGGAAGTAAGAAAATATTCTTTCGCTAATAGAGTGGTAGATTTTTGGAATGATTTGCCAGAGGAAGTAATAGATATTAGAAACCTTAATGTTTTCAAGCGTTTGTTGGGCAAGTATATGGGAAGGGAAGGTTAGCCTTTGTTGAGTTTTGCCTTAGGGTATAAATTGTACATATTTTAATATTGATATCGTAGTTGCATGGCAGTGCCTTTGATGACCTTTTAACAGTTATTCACACTAGAAACCCAGGTAGGAGGCTGTTCAACCTTTGAGACCCGGCTCATCATTGGGTTTTGAAATCACCTTCTCTTAGGTGGATTGCCTGCCATGACTACGAACTCCACCTACCCGCCCCCTCCACCCGTGACGCCCAGCCACGGAGGCAACCTCCATATTAATAGTGTCAGCTTTTTATTAAAAGACTCCTGACTGAGATTCGAACTGCCGATCCAACGATTGACGGGCAAGCGCTCAGGCTAGTATAGTCAGGGTTGGTTGGGAAAAACCTATTTATCCTTTTACCCAGTTTTTCCCGGGTAAAACTGGGTAAAACTGGGAAAAACATACAAACATAAAATTTTATGCAAGTATAATATAAGATAACAGAATCAGCCTCAGTGGTCTTTGTTATATAGGTTCCATAGCATTATCAACTTGAATTTTTAGCAATATCTAGTCCAAAATTTTGAAATTTTACATTTTTTTTTTATCTCATCTACTAATGTTGTATATTTTTTTAAATTTTATTTTAGAATATTTAATATGCCAAAATATACAGATTTAGAGAGAAATTATGGTATTCTTGGTGGACGGCCAAATAACTCATTGTGGGTTGAATATCTAGAGATTAAAATAAATTTTTAAATATTACAGTAATTAGCAATTGAAAAACTAAATATGAAAATAAATAAAATGCAAATAAGTGTGTTTAGTAACAATTAATATAGGTGATATTTATTATATTTTTTTAGATCAATAACATTCAAATACATTATAAATTATATTTTATTAACAGGATGATCACAACAACCTGTCAGACTGTGTTACTGCTCGGCTTAATCTCATCGCAGATAGTAACATTAATGAAGAAATAAGAACTGAAATAAAGAGAAGGTTCAATGAAGTTGTAACTCCACAACACCTCCTTGCTTATTTAATTGATTACCGAAGACGAGAAATGCCATTGAAAATAATGAAAAATGGATTGCTTTAACGGATGAACAACAGTATATTGTATGTAGCTATGTTGATTATTTGGATGAAAATTTAATGGTTGTCCTGGCAGCATGTGAGACAGAAGACATCACAATATTTCCAAAAATGGCTTTCCAGAAATCTCTGAGCAAATTATTACCTCAAAAATATTGGCAGTATATGATAAAAGTTTCTTCATTAGATCTAGTTAAAAAATTCTGCTCCCGATGTTATCTATTTCATCATGTCCACATTCCAGTGCTGTGATTGAGAGGTAGTTCAGCACAGCGGCCCTTATTCATACAAAGCTAAGAAACGGACTCAACAATGAACGTGTTGCTAAGCTTATTCACGAATACAGGCACTTTGGATGGAAGGAACCAAAAGATAACGAAGACAATAATAGCATCATAAGTGAAAGCACATGTCAATCAACTTCTAGATATTCAGAAGATGATCTTAATGAATTCATGGATTTATGATAATCAGAATTATGTGTATCTGTTTGTCGGGGGCATTGTTTAATTTTTCCAACTAGTAATGAAAACCTATGTTACGCCAACTAATATATTATCAATTCTTCCTTTTTATCCTTTTTACTAGTTTTTCAAAAAAAAATCAGTTTTACCCAGTCTTTCCCAGGAAAAAAACCTACCCTTTTACCCGTTTTTTCCCAGAGTTTTTCCCGGGCAAAACAAGAGAGGGAAAAACTTACCTTGCCAACCCTGAACACAACATGAGATTTAAGAACATAAGAACATAAGAAAAGAAGGAGACTGCAAAAGACCATCCATGGCCTACACTTGGCAGCTCCTGTGCATGACCCAGGGACCTGTTTGCTTGGCCGCAGTTAAAAAAGTTAAAACTAATAAAATTAGTAATTGGAGGTACATATCATGGATCTTTATCTTTCCTGGAAACGCACATTATGATCGTGTGCAGAATCAGATGAATGTTCATACTTTTCAAAAATCGGAATCCGAGATATTCCGATTCCTTCTCCGATCCGTTTTAGTGTGATGTAAACAAATGATTTAATCTTTGAAATTTTATATTAAAAAAATATCGCTTGTTACTAGAACTACTGAGATGTTACTCATCTATACATTATACATGAATCTTTGCGTATTTGGGCCGAATTAAAAAGATAAATTTGCAAGGAATTTCAATAAAAGGTCTTGCAATCATCTCTGCTTATTTCACTCTATATATTTCCTTTCTTTCTTCACATTATGAAGTTATAAGTTTACAGCTAGACAAGGATTTAACCAATTTTGACTATTAGCCTATTGGAATCGCGATTGGACACAGTGAAAAATAGGGCAACTTTCAGCTTCTTTGGATTTTTTTTTGAGCGGTTAACAAATACTAGTTGTGTTCGAAATTATGAGGAAAAATATTTATATTTCCATATTATAAAAAAATAAGAATGAACAAAGAAACAACAGGTTGATGGTGGGAACAAAGCCCCAACTAATTCTTTTTCTGTCAAGTCTCATCCTCGTCTCAGACAAATATATAAACACATACAATGTAATAAAATGCACAATTTTATATCTAAGAAAGATTGTCGAAATCTAAGCCATCTCAATAGCACCCAAATACTTTTCCAGTCGACTTTTAACGGAATAGAATAAAATACTATTAACCGTCATTGGTAGCAAGACATTATATCTATCAATAAATCGCTTAAAAATATCTATATATATTTCGCCCATATCCCTTTGTACAAACCCCCTTTTGTTAAAGATTGATACAACCTCTTAGCCATTAAAAAGAAATTGTCTAGTTTGATGCATACTGGGTATTGCAAAGGTCCTCTTACAATTGTTTCGACGCTCTCAACAAAGGATATAATGACAGTTTTAATACAGTCAGGCACATTTTTATTACTTTAACATATAAATATGTGTTTAAATTGTCAATTAATCAATGTAGCCACCCTTGGCGGCAAACACGCGCTCCAGGCAAGACTCGAAGGCTGCGCAGAGGTTGCGGACGAAGTTCTTTCTCATGTTGGCCCAAACGCGTTTGACGGAAGACTTCAGCAGCTCGTCAACGTCGCTGTGGTGGCCCTTGCCTGCCTTGCCTTCAACATGCGCGCACACGCTATAGTGGAGAGGATTGAGGTCGGGTGACTGTAGCAGCTAAAGGTCCTTCGACCCCAACCACTGTTGCACGGTCTTGGCCCCGTGGGCTGGGTACCGTCCTGTTAAAAGACGTACTCCGCTTTCTTCGTGGTCTTTCTCACCCAGGGCAGGACCTGTAATCTGCCGTAGTAAGCCTGTAACCAGCCTCGAACCAAACCGGCTGCATCTTCTCGACATTTGAAGCCACGTCGCCAAGCATCACCATGGTGTCCGAGTGTTTGGTCGTGGACATGTAGTGGACCTCAGCGACGTCCTGGCCAGAGCTTACCATGCGTTCGTTCTGCTTGTTGATGACCGGATCGACCGTGAAGACTTTTTCATCAGAAAAATGAGAATTCGTTTGCTATGGTTCTTCAAGTCATTGAGGAGGCGACGACACCGCGCCCGACGTTGTTCTCGCATACCATCAGTGAGCAGAGGCTTTTCCACATACCTCAATCTCCTGATGGCCCTGCACGTTCGAAGGCCTTTCTTGAGCCTCTCCGCGACTCTTTGGAGAGTCATCGGACTGACGTTGAGCCGCTTAGCGATGTCGGACTTCTTGTGGCCCGCGCGCAAGAGAGCAGAGATCTCATTCTTTTCCACTGTGTGCAGTTGTGTCGAGATTCCATCTCGACACAACTGCACACAGTGGGAAAGACATTTTAATGACACGTGCTGGAAAAGTAGAACCTTAAGTATTTTTGACGGAACCTTTTTTACCACACATGTAAACCCCGATATTATCCTAAAAATATTTTAAATACCTCGATTATGTCCCGCCTCGGCACCCCTGTTCATAATATAGTCAAGGTGTTACCTAATTTGACCTTCGTATAATCTGCTAATAATAACCTCTATTTTTTACAATCCCAAACTTCCTGCTGACATTATTCCTTGGGTGTTTTCTTTGAATATTATTATGATAAATAAATCTGCAAATAAATTAAGTAGTAAAAATAATTCAGGTAATATTAATGGCAGTTAAAGCATCGGAATTTATATTGACATCGTCGAATGATGCTAAAACATAAATCAACATTATATGAGGTTTCAGCATTAGATGTACATATAATTGAATATACAGAATCATACAAAAATTATAAGGCGTAGAAATTGTAATAAGGACTCAGATTGCATGAAATATAGCAACCTTTTCTATCATTATTACTATATAAGTAGAATGATTATATGTAGAATAAAGTTTGGAAATTCAATTCACGAATACATTGTATTGTATCATTACTACAGAACTAATAAAAAAGTTTAAATGTTGCCGGCATTTATGGCGGCGCATTTAAATATATAAATAAACTCTTAAAATTCAAATGGACAATTTAGCCTATTTTTATGCATATGAGTGATTTATTTATACAACCACGGATGTTTGTGTCATTTTCCGGGGTTTTTATACTAGATGGAGTGCAAAGTATCACTAGTTTCTTCGAGGTCTCTGCACAATCTATAGTTACCTAATGTCTTAAGTTCTGATTGGCATAGGACTTCACAGAATGGGTTCGGTTTGCGTGGGTCGAACCGAATGGAATTTCCCGTGTTTTATTGGCTTCTCGCAAATCTTGAATTCCTTTTCATATCCAAATCCGGCATTTGTAAATTACGAAAATGTTAGCGCCAAATTGCCACAATCCTGGCATTTATTTCACGTTTTGTTACGATGAACCATTTTGATATTTTTTTTCATCTCTCAACTTCCTCCGTAGGTATGTACATATGACACGCTCACATACATTAACCTCACTCACATAGGATGTATTCCCTTCTCAAACACCCGTCATTACTCTATTCCATGCACATGCACATGGAGACAGTATCTTCCAGAACGCAACCATGATGATTAGGGTGGGTACGATACCTGATTTGTGGGTTTTGTCCCCTGAGCCAGTCAAGGTTACTATCGAGTTCTCTAGCCTCTCCAAAGGATGTTAGTGAAGGTTTAGTAATGCGCCTGAGAGGCTTGGAGAACTCAGCATCAGAGAGTTTGGCCATTGGCGTTGATATATCGGACTGTCTGCGTTTTTTAGCAATGTTGTTTGTTTCTCTACCAGAGCAGATGACCTCTGTCCCCTCCCTTAGCAGATTAAGGGAGAAAGCCTATGATCTTATAGCCTGTGGTGTAGTTTCCCTAATCTGTGAGCTGAGGGAACGGTTGGTGGAATCTATGTAGATGCTGGGCATAACAGTTTTACCATTTTCGTGCCGCTTCTTACAAGACCAGTTGCCACTTCCTCTTCCTCTGTTTATCAATCTATCCTTCCCAGATGACTGGTAATAAATAGCGTAGTGTACGCTTGGATAGTTCAATGTAAATAAAAGGTCCCAGCTTTTGAAGAATATCGATCCCAATTAATCCATTTGAACAGAAAGGGTACCAGTTTTGTCTCTTTGAACATTAGGTTGTACTAGTATATGCACATTTGAAGAATAGAGATCGTAAAATATGAAATATGAAAGTAAAAGTCGAAAAGTAAAATTACTTATCAATGAGAAAAGGGTAATATAAGAAATTAGATGTTAGTGGATCGGTTTCGGGTTCACCAATGGAGGGGTTGGTTATGTAAACATGCTCACAATTAATGTTTATTGAGAATGTCTACAGATCAAATTCTTTGCAGTTGCCTCAAGCCAGCAGGCTCGCAGCTCGCGTAGATGGAGAGCTTTCTTGGAGGTTGATGTGAAGGCTGGCACTTGGCGTGTAGAGATGAGAGTTGTGTGAATAACAATTCATGTGCCTTTTCCATTACGCTGCAGAATAGTTAGGACAGAATGGCGTGTGATTGCCAGCGGTCACTGGCTGTGCCATTAGTTTCCAAAATACTGTTGGGCAATTGCATCGCAAAAGGCCTGAACTCAATTTTGCTTCAGTTTTTCCACGGAATGTTAATTTTTATAAAGTGGAATGTAAGAATTCTCTTCTGCATCTATTCATTTTTCCCCAAAATCTTAGCCTTGTTTTTATTCCAGGAAGATTATACATGCCCGGTATGGAGACCTGATTCTCTGGGTCACAGTTCTATGAACATATCCTATGTTGAGGATTTTTTGGTGTATACTTTTTGAAGTTTTGGTAACAGTGGCTGCATCTCAACACTCGATAATCCCCATGTATCCCATGGCTGGTGTCGCCGATTTATCTACAATTCACCAAATCCATATTTGTGAATATCTTCCTCTTTGATGATAGGTTTGTGTGAAAAACAGGATTATTTAAATTGTACTGTGGCCCCACGGCTATACAGTTTAATCGGATTATTTTCGAAACATTTAGTATATTTCGAGAAACTCTATAAATCTACCATAGGTTTCAGTGAAAGGTTTAATAATATAAATGCAGTAGTTCCCCAAATTTCATCACACTAATCAAAAAAGTGCCTCAATCCATTTTTGAGGGCTCAATTTAGAATTTTAAAGGAACTTTCTAATTTACATTTTGTTTTTACTTCGTACTGAACTTATTCCAGTACGAGGGGCGATCAATAAGTTTTGCGAATCGGTAGAGCAAAACAGAGGAAGGGGGATGGCTGTTTGTGGGGGTGTTAGGACAAGTTATGACAAGTCATGACCTGCAGCCAGCCAAACGCTCCTGCCTCGTCTATTTAAGAAGCAGTAGCTGTTCGCAGATCGTCAGTCATAATTTTTTCAACAATGGAGAAGGTTGAGCACCGCGCACTGATCAAATTTTTGACCAAGGAAGGCAAGAATGCAAAAGAGATCCATGAACGCATGGTTGCAGTGTACACCGACACCGCCCCTTCCTATGCAACCATTGATCGCTGGAATAGGGAGTTCCGCCATGGTCGTGAGTTCCTTGAAGATGACCCCACCAGGACGCCCGTCAGACGTGACCAACGAGGACAATGTGGCCCGTGTGGAGAGGATAATCCTCGAAAATCGACGGGTGAAGGTCGAAGAAAATGAGCGAGAACTTGGAATATCACATGGAAGTGTTATCAACATCATCCACGACAATTTGGCCATGACCAAGGTCTCTGCCCGTTGGGTCCCTAGAAACCTCACGCCCCATGATCGACTTCAACGTCGTCAAAGTCCACAAGGCCAGAGTTGCACAAGCTGCCCTGCGTGAGTGCGGATTCGAGGAGCTCAACCATTCCCCCTACAGTCCAGATCTGGCCCCTAGCGACTACTTTTTATTCCGCCAGCTCAAGGCTGCACTGCGTGGACGACGGTTTGGGGACGATGAAGATGTCCAGCTCGCCGTCCAGGAGTGAATTGAACAGCAGTCGGGAGATTTCTGGTTGTCGGGAATTCGAAGCCTCAGGGACAAGTGGCGCAAGTGCATTGAAGTCAAGGGTAGTTATATTGAAAAATAATAAAACACTTTTCCCCATATCTCGTTTCCTTATATCCGAATTGCAAAACTTATTGACTGCCCCTCGTACTTCCAACTTTATTTACCCAAATTTAAACAACATTTCGTCCAGTTTTTCTCAAATTTACAAGAAGCACATTTCATTTCGCGTGTAATATTCATCCAATTAATAACTTTACAAGAATCTTAAATAAGCAGTTTTTACTTCATTATCAAATACACTCCGCTCCATGTTTATTCAGGGTTTCAAGTCGAAGAATCATCTAACTGTTAAACAAGGGAATTTTCAACCAACCACGCAAATACTGAAATAGCCTTATCATAAATTCATAACAATGGCTACCTGACACAAAGCCTACCATTTTAATCGGGTATTTCCAAATTTACCCATTTGAACATTAGGGGCTATACTTTGTGCCTTACTTCAAGAATAGCGGTTCCTGGGTCAATTTAAAACACTATTCTTCAAAAGCTCTTTTTAAATAGATCTTTTTATTTGGTCCCAAATAGGTACAGGCTCAGTTTCGTCTCATTACGCTCTATCCTTTAGCTGTACAACGACTGATAAATATTGCTTTAAGGGATTCTTTATATGTAAACTGAGAAAACAATACGTGTTTTTGCATTTCTTTATCTCTTGATCACTGTTATTGTTTTCTCAGTTTTCATATAAAGAATCTCTTATGGCAATATTATATCAGTTGTCGTGATGATACGAAACTGTACCTATTTGGGACCAAATAAGAAGTCGTTCTCTTAAAGCAAAATAAAAAAAAGTTTTTATTTGCAACTTCCCTGATATTTTTTTAGAAACCAAGATGGCATGTTTACCAGGAAGTTTTTGAAGAGTGGTGAAGTTGGGGCAGACGAAAAGGTGTAGGGAACAGAGGAAGTAAGAACATAAGAAAAGAAGGAGACTGCAAAAGACCATTCATGGCCTACACTTGGCAGCTCCTGTTCCAGTCAACACACAAAAGATTTCTTACCAGAGAAAAGTCATCAACATTGTCACCCTTTACAGGAGTTTGTCAGATCTAATCTACAATATACATAAAATGCATCCAGAGGATTATGTCCATTCATGCAACCACAAAATATAATCTCCCCACTCCTTAGAAAAATATATACATATGTACATAAAAAAAAAATCAGTCCCATCTAGCAGCTTCATCCATATATTTATCTAATCTATTCTTAAAACTACCCAGAGAGGAGGCTTCTATCACATGTCTAGTGAGCCTATTCCATTCATCTACCACACGATTTGTAAACCAATTCCTCCCAATCTCCTTCCTAAACCTATATTTATCAAGCTTAAACCCATTGCTACGTGTCCTGTCATGTTCACTAAGTATAAGAACCTTACCCAGATCCCCTTTATTATATCCTTTTACCCATTTGAAGACTTCAATCCAAAATAAGAAATTAATTATGGAGCAGGAGGAGGCAAATTCTTTGGATGTGTTTCGTTGCACGTCGATAATTTGGATTATCTTTTGATGTTTCTTTGAACTCTCTCGATAATATGGATTATTCCGTAATATTCCCATTCTTTATATAGGAATTCGCACCTAATATAACATATTTAAGTTCTGTAACTGTGAGTATTAGATTAAAGAAACCCTAATTTTTTTTTAATACGTTTGGTTCGAACGAGTAGTATAGGCTTTGTTTACATTTGCCGGCCGCCATCTTTATTTACATCTGAGGCGAGAAGGATTGAAATATAGCAATATTTTTCATTGCACACGCATTTTGTTTAGGATGTGAAAAATAATTAATTGCTCTTTGTTACATTTTGTGGTAATTGTGTAGACGATGGCCGGATGCGATTATTTTGAGCGTCGGCTCGTTGTTGGGTACGGCTCGCCGCGGGGATAAATAACACTGTGATGACGCTGAGTTTAAATCCTTTGGGGGGGTAGGGGTCTGGGGGGCACAGACCCCCAGTATAAAAACGAAAATCGCCATAAAATTCTTCGATTTCATCTCTAAAAAAGTAACAACGAAAAGTAGCCCAAAATAGCAACAAAAAAGCTAGGCCTAGGATCCGGCCATCGTCTACACAATTACCCATTTTGTTTATATCGTTAGACTAAGCCTAATTTGTTAAATGAATGGCTTTAGTTTAAAATAGACGAAAATAAATAGCAAAATTCCATTTTTAAGCAACATACAATTCGTTTCCTCTCGGTTCTGGTTTATAATTGTTTGGGTAAATTTGTTTAGGACCGTTTTTGTGTTATTTGCACTTCAGAGTATGGCAGAGTTGGGTATTATGTGTGATGTTTGCGGAGTGTTGAGGAAGGGAAGATTTTCTGAATGTGATGTATGCTCGATAATGAGTAAGAATGAGTGGCATACTTTAATGGTTAGTGAGCTTAAGAGTATGAGGGTGAGAATTAATCAAGAGACTGGTCGAAATATTATTTTTAAGTTAGGAGGAGATGATGAGGAGCAGAATGGTAGACAGTGGAAGGTCGCGAAAAATGATGCCGTGAATCGTAACCTACTGAGATTTATTTAGGTTTGATTTCTTATGTTCTAATAAAAATTACAGCGCGAAAGTATTAACTTTAAAAAGGAGGTGAAATTTACGAAATTCAGGGAAAACTTGCAGCAGGTAATTTTTACATATAAAACGCTAAACACCTTCCTTCAACCTTTACTGGGTCTAAGCAGGCGCGAACAAAATAATGGAGATGACGGGCGGGCGTTCGGCTCCTCCATGTCATTTGTATCAGGGGAATTGCCCTTCCTAACCCATCCATCCCTTGGTGTACAGAATAATGATATTAGGAATAAAACCTTATTTAGTGTAACAATTAAATCAGAAATAAAAACGCATTTGGTAGAATAATGAAATCAGAAACAAACCTATTAGGTGAAATAATGAAATCAGAAAGAAATTAATCCTAAAACTGATCCTTGATCAATTTGCTTCAAGAGTAGGATTCAATTTAACCAGAAATTGTAATAAGGATCGGGAAAGAAATCCTTGTTTTTTACAAATATAGAAAGAAGGATAGAATTTGCCCCTTCGAGAGTGATGGTAGAACAATTGATAGATATCTAAATGATCACTTCGGCTCTGTCTTTAATGGCATTAAGTTTAGCCAGGTTGCCGAACTTACCTTAAGTCTTAGGAAAATAAATCTCCATACGTTAGAAAGGAGAATAGTTCGAGGGACTTAATTAAAGTCTTCAAGTAGGCAAAAGGTTATAATAGGAGAGACATAGGTAAAGTTCTTATTTTTAGTGGGTAAAAGGTTATAATAGGAGAGACATAGGTAAAGTTCTTATTTTTACTGAATCTGATAGGACACGTAGCAATGGCTTAAGAAGGACAAGTTTAAATTTAGGAAAGAATTATTATAATTTGGTTTACAAATCGAGTGGTAGATGAATGGAATAAGCTCACTAGTCATGCGAGAGAAGCGCCCTCTCTGGGGAGTTTTAAGAATAGATTGGATAGAATAATGGATGAGGATGTTATAAGAAATTGAACTTAAGGATAGGAAGAGGAGCTGCCTCGTATTTGCTATTGATTGTTCTTTTGCAGTCTCCTTCTTTTCTTATGGCTGGAGTTTCAAGATTAGAAGTGAAGGAATGGTAGAGAGGATCACTTTTGATTTGAAGGAAATTAATGAGGATATGAAATCGATAAGGCAGAAAGAGCTGATGATAATAATAATAATAAAAATAATATATATATATATATATATATATATATATATATATATATATATATATATATATATATATATATATATATATATATATATATATACAAGCATTCTTCATTTAACTTTTCTAATCAGTGTAATTTTTAATAGGTAAGTTTCATAGTGCGAAGTACCAAAGCATTGGAAATTAGCTTTGTAAGACTTTGGAGAAATTGATCACGTCTAATCTATTTGATTTCTTAGGGAAGAAAATAGTTTGATAGCAAAACCATTACATAGTTTTCGTTCCTCGATTGTTTTAATGGTAGGGTTTTTACCACCGATCTGCACTTCATTAAAATGCCTTTATTTCTATTTAGTGGACCTACTGATTAACGTAGAATCAGAAACACGGACATCTACAGCTTATGGCTGCCTCAGGGAAAACGCCCGGACTCTGACTCCATCCGACGCCTAACCATACATGGTGTCGCTTAACTTCGCTAAACGAGTTGTTCCCACTCTGCTAAGCCATGGTCCTTCCTTGAATATGAAACTTGTAAATGGATGGTTGTTATGGTTTCCCTGGAATTTAATCAAGCATTCGATAAAGAGCTTGAAGGAAATTTTATTACTGAGGAAAATGAAAGTGTGATTCCTGGTAGTATTTATAATTGAATTGGCAATCTATGTGCTGTAGCAGAGGGATGAGGTGCACTCTGTTGTAATATGACGATTGAGTGCACTCTACTGTAGTATAGCGAAGATGTGCACTCTTTTGTAGTATGGCGATGGGGTGATATATGCTGTAGCACACGGATGAGGTGCAATATGCTGTAGAATACTGATGGGATTATCTGTGATGTAGTATATAGATAGGGTGCTGTGTGTTGTAGCATAGGAATTGGGTGTTCTATGCTGTAGCACAGCCATTGGGTGATCTATGCTGTAGCACAACCATTGGGTGATCTATGCTGTAGCACAGCCATTGGGTGATCTATGCTGTAGCACAACCATTGGGTGATCTATGCTGTAGCAAAGCCATTGGGTGCTCTATGTGGAAACACAGCCATTGGGTGATCTATGCTGTAGCACAACCATTGGGTGATTTATGCTGTAGCAAAGCCATCGGGTGATCTGTGCTGTAGCACAGCCATGGGGTGATATAGGCTGCAGCACAATCATTGGGTGATCTATGCTGTAACATAGACATGGGGTGATATGTGCTGTAGCATAGCCATTGGGTGATATATGCTGAAGCTTAGCCATTAGGTGCTATGTGCTGCAGCACAGCTACGGGGTGATATATGCTATAGCACAGCCATTGAGTGATATATGCTGTAGCACAGACATTGGATGATATGTACTGTAGCATAGCCACGGGGTGATATATGCTGTAGCACAGCTATTGGGTGATTTAAGCTGTAGCATAGCCATGGAATGATCTATGCTGTAGGATAGACATTGAGTGATATATGCTGTAGCAAAGCCATTGGGTGTTCTGTGTTGTAGCACAGCTATTGGGTGATCTAGGCTGTAGCACATACATTGAGGTGATCTATGCTGTAGCATAGACATTGGGTGATCTATGCTGTAGCACAGCCATTGGTTGAAATATGCTGTAGCACAGCAATTAGGTGATATATGCTGTAGCAGTGCCATTGGGTTATATATCCTGTAGCATAGCCAGGGGGTGATATATGCTGCAGCGCAGTCATTTGGTGATCTATTATGTAGCATATCGATTGGGTGATCTATGCTGTAGCACAGCCATTGGGTGATATGTGCTGTAGCACAGTCATGTGGCGATATATGCTGTAGTATAGTCATGGAGTGATATATGCTGTAGCACAGCCATTGCGCGATCTATGCTGTAGCATAGACCTTGATAATATATGCTGTAGCACAGCCATTGGTTGATCTATGCTGTAGCATAGCCATTGGGTGATATATGCTGTAGCATAACCAATGGGTAATATATGCTCTAGCACTGCCATTGGGTGATATATGCTGTAGCATAACCAATGGGTGATATATGCTGTAGCAGAGCCATTGCGTGATATGTGCTGTAGCACAATCATTGGGTGATCTATGCTGTAGCATAGCTATTTGGTGGTATAATCTGTAGCACAGCCATTAGGTGATATATGCTGTAGCATAGCTATTAAGTGATCTATGCTGCAGCACAGCCATTGGGTGGTATATGCTTTAACATAGCAATTGGGTGACCTATTCACAACTATGGAGTGATATATGCTGTAGAACACCATTGGGTGATCTATGCTGTTACATAGCCATAGGCTGATATATGCTGTAGCATAGCCATGGAGTTATATATTCTGCAGCGCGGTCATTGGGTGATCTATGCTGTAGCATATCTATTGGGTGATCTATGCTGTAGCACAGCTATTGGGTGATATGTGTTGTAGCACAGTCATGTGGTGATATATGCTCTAGCATTGCCATTGAGTGATATATGCTGTAGCAAAACCAATGGATGATATATGCTGTAGCAGAGCCATTGCGTGATCTGTGCTGTACCACAGCCATGGTGTGATATATGCTCTAGCACTGCCATTGAGTGATATATGCTGTAGTATAACCAATGGGTGATATATGCTGTAGCAGAGCCATTGCGTGATCTGTGCATTAGCACAGCAATAGGGTGATATATGCTCCAGCACAGTCATTGGGTGATCTATCCTGTAGCACAGCCATTGCGTGATTTATGTTGTAGCATAGCCATTGGGTGATCTATGCTGTAGCACAGCCATTAGGTGATCTATGCTATGCATATCCATGGGTTGATCTATGCTGTAGCATATCTATTGGGTGATCTATGCTGTAGCACAGCTATTGGGTGATATGTGCTGTAGCACAGTCATGTGGTGATATATGCTGTAGCATAGTCATGGGGTGATATTTTCTGTAGCACAGCCATTGCGCGATCTATGCTGTAGCAGAGACATTGGGTGATATATGCTGTAGCACAGCCATGGGGTGATATATGCTCTAGCATTGCCATTGGGTGATATATGCTTTAGCAAAAACAATGGATGATATATGCTATAGCAGAGCCATTGCGTGATCTGTGCTGTAGCACAGCCATGGTGTGATATATGCTCTAGCACTGCCATTGGGTGATATATGCTGTAGTATAACCAATGGGTGATATATGCTGTAGCAGAGCCATTGCGTGATATGTGCATTAGCACAGCAATAGAGTGATATATGCTCTAACACAGTCATTGTGTGATCTATCCTGTAGCACAGCCATTGGGTGATTTATGCTGTAGCATAGCCATTGGGTGATCTATGCTGTAGCACAGCCATTAGGTGATCTATGCTAAAGCATATCCATGGGTCGATCTATGCTGTAGCATAGCCATTGACTGATATATGCTGTAGCACAGCCATGGGGGTAATATGTGTTGTAGCACAGTCATGTGGTAATATATGCTGTAGCACAGCCTTTGGGTGATCTGTGCTGTTGCATAGCCATGAGGTAATATATGCTGTAGCACAGCCATAGGGTAAAATATGCTGTAGCACAGCTAGGAAGTGATATATGCTGTACCACAGGAATTGAGTGATATATGCTGCAGAATAGCCATTGTAAGATATGTGCTGTAGCATAGCTATGAGATGATATATGCTGCAGCGCAGGCATTTGATGATCTATGCTGTAGCATAACTCTGGGTTGATATATGCTGTAGCATAGACATTGAGTGATATATGCTGTAGCATAGACATTGAGTGATATATGCTGTAGCATAGCCATCGGATGACCTGTGCTGTAGCATAGCCATGGGGTGATATATCCTGTAGAAAGCCATTGGGTGATCTATACTGTACCATAGCCATTGGGTGATTCATGCTGTAGAACAGCCATTAAGTAATATATGCTGTAGCACAGCCTGCGGGTGATATAGGCTGCAGCACATCCATGGGGTAATATATGCTGTAGCACAGCCATAAAGGTGATATATGCTGTAGCAGTGCCATTGGGTGATATATGCTGTAGCGCAGCCATTCGGTAATCTATGCTGTAGCATATCAATTCGGTGCCCTATGCTGTAGTACAGTTATTTGGTGATTGTGCTGTAGCACAGCCATTTTGAGATCTATGCGGAAGCATAGCAATTGGGTGATATATGCTGTAGCACAGTCATAGGGTGATATATGCTGTAGCACAGCCATGAAGTGATATATGCTGTAGCATAGCCTTTGTAGGATCTGTGCTATAGCATAACTAATGGGTGATATATGCTGTAGCACAGCCTTTGGTTAATCTGTGCTGTAGCATAGCTATTGGGATATATATGCTCTAACACAGTTATTGGGTGTTCTGTACTGTAGCATAGCCTTTAGATTATCTATGCTGTATCATAGCTATTGAGTGATCTATGCTGTAGCATAGCCATTGGATTATCTAAGCTGTATCATAGCCATTAGGTAATTTATGCTGTAGCATAGCCATTGGGGGTGATCCATGCTGTAGCATAGCCATTGGATGTTCTGCGCTGTAGCATAGCCATGAGATTATATATCCTGTAGTACAGCCATTGGGTGATCTATGCTGTGCAAAGCCATTGTGTGATATATGCTGTATTCCAGTCATTGGGCGATCTATGCTGTAGCATAGCCATTGGGTGATATATGCTGTAGCACAGCCATGGAGTGATATATGCTCTAGCATTGTCATTGGGTGATATATGCTGTAGCAAAACCAATGGATGATATATGCTGTAGCAGAGCCATTGCGTGATCTGTGCTGTAGCACAGCTATGTTGTGATATATGCTCTAGCACTGCCATTGGGTGATATATGTTGTAGTATAACCAATGGGTGATTTATGCTGTAGCATAGCCATTGGGTGGTCTATGCTGTAGCACAGCCATTAGATGATCTATGCTAAAGCTTATTTATGGGTCGATCTATGCTGAATCATAGCTATTGACTGATATATGCTGTAGCACAGCCATTGGGTAATATGTGTTGTAGCACAGTCATGTGGTAATATATGCTGTAGCACAGCCTTTGGGTGATCTGTGCTGTTGCATAGCAATTGGGTGATATATGCTGTAGCACAGTCATAGGGTGATATATGCTGTAGCACAGCCATGAGGTGATATATGCTGTAGCATAGCCATTGTAGGATCTGTGCTGTAGCATAACCAATGGGTGATATATGCTGTAGCACAGCCTTTGGGTAATCTGTGCTGTAGCATAGCCATTGTGATATCTATGCTCTAACACAGTTATTGGGTGTTCTGTTCTGTAGCATAGCCTTTGGATTATCTATGCTGTATCATAGCTATTGAGTGATCTATGCTGTAGCATAGCCATTGGATTATCTGAGCTGTATCATAGCCATTGGGTGATCTATGCTGTAGCATAGCCATTGGTGAACCATGCTGTATCATAGCCATTGGATGTTCTGTACAGAAGCATAGCCTTTGGATTATCTATGCAGTATCATAGCTATTGAGTGATTTATGCTGTAGCATAGCCATTGGATTATCTGAGCTGTATCATAGCCATTGGGTGATCTATGCTGTAGCATAGCCATTGGTGATCCATGCTGTAGCATAGCCATTGGATGATCTATGCTGTAGCATAGGCATTGGTGATCCATGCTGTAGCATAGCCATTGGATGTTCTGCGCTGTAGCATAGCCATGAGATTATATATCCTGTAGTACAGCCATTGGGTGATCTATGCTGTGCACAGCCATTGTGTGATATATGCTGTATCCCAGTAATTGGGCGATCTATGCTGTAGCATAGCTATTGGGTGATATATGCTGTAGCATATTCATTAGGTGTTTTATGCTGTAGCTCAAACATTGGGTACTATGGTGTAGCACAGCCATTGGGTGATTTGTGCCGTAGCACAGTCATGTGGTCCTATATGCTGTAGAGCAGCCATTTGGTGATATATGCTGTACCACATGCATTGAATGATATACGCTGTAGCATAGCCATTATAGGGTCTGTGTTGTAGCATAGCCATGAGGTGATATAAGCTGTAGCACGGCCATTAGCTGATATATGCTGCAGCACATCCATGGGGTGATATATGCTGTAGCGCAGCCATTTGGTGATATATGCTGTAGCACAGTTTTTCGGGTGATATATGCTGTAGCATATCCAATTAGTAATATTTTCTAGCACAACAATCGGGTGATATTTATTGTAGCATAGCCATGGGGTATATATGCTGTAGCACAGCTATTGAGTGATCTATGCTGTAGCATAACAATCGGTTGATATATGCTGTAGCATAGCTATGGGGTGATATATTCTGTAGCACAGCTATTGGGTGATCTATGCTGTAGCACAGCCATTGGGTGATCTGTACTGCAGCATAGCTATTTGATTATCTATGCTGTATCATAGCCATTGGGTGATTTATGCTGCAGCATAACCATGGGATGATTTATGCTGTAGCACAGCTATTGAGTTATATATGCTCTGTCATAGCCATTGGCTGATCTGTGCTGTAGCATAGCCATGTGGTGATATATGCTATAGCACAGTGTAAGGGAAAGGGACGCCAAGAAGAATACCCCCTTCATTTGTTTCTTGAATTTCTTCCCTCCCTATGTCTCCTAAGTATAAGTCTACGTGGAGTAAGGTCTGTATCCAAGGAGAAAAATAAAAGAAGAAAGAATTTGAATATCGCTCAGCGCCTCACAGGTTTACTTAATTTGGGCGCTAAAAGCTTTCACCTCGCCGATGAAATGCTAATCCCCGTAGTTGGGAAAAGGATAGCTGACGAAAGTTCCCACCCACATTGTTGGAGACGATTAAGACCTGTGTCGGGCGACAAAAGCTAATCCCTCTAGGCGCCGGAAGCTTTCTCACAGACGTCTGTGCCTTCCAGCGATCGAGCACCATAAAAGTGGCCGTCATATAAATACCCTGGGTGTTTCGAAGATGGGTAAATTGAGTTTGAGATTTCGTCGCCTTCCGTTCAGATCGCGTGTCTGTTACAACAAGTCCCTGGTATTTGCGTATACCATCGGGGTTGAATCTCACGAGGCAGATCCATCTCTTTTGTGAAGGCTTACTCTGTTCAGAGCAAGCCTCGAATAATCTTTTCGTCCCAGAAGGACTGGCCGAGATTCCTCTCGTCTCATCTGGACCCCTTCCCCCCTCAAGGATCTCCAGTTTCCCGTGTGAGATTTCGCGCCAAGCTGCGTCAGAGTCTCGATTTATGGAGGTTGCACTTCTCTGGAGCAGAGGTACCATCGTCCGTCTTCAAGGAGGATCGTGATCTCGTCTTCTGGTCCTTCCCCTCTCATCCTCGTCACCATCAGGATATTCGGCCGAGAATCACGACCATTTTCCGTTTCCATTCCCCCGCGCCGACTCGCTAAAAGAGTCCACTTCCTCGAGGACTTCCTTTAAGGTAAAATGACCTCTGATTGCAATCTCCCGTTAATCGACCCGCTTTCCGACTTTTAAATATTCCCTCTTTAAATATATCCTTGAACTGCAACTTGGTAAGCTCATTAAACGCTATCGACCCCTGTAGTAAATCACACTCTTATACCTCGCAATCAACGGATTACTTTTACGAAGTGAACGTACTTGTACGTAGCGAAGGATGCGTACGTACATTAGAGGATATATGTGTATATATACATATTTTCGTGGCTTTTATCTCTTTCCCCCCAACCAATAGATACATATATGTATATATATAGACGTATTGTCTGGGGAGGTGACCTATTCCACGACACACAGCCATTGGGTGATCTATGATGTAACATAGCCATTGGGTGATATATGATGTAACATAGCCATTGGGTGATCTATGCTGTAGCACAGCCATTAGGTGATTTATGCTGTAACACAGCCATTGGGTGATATATGCTGTCGCACAGCCATTGGGTAATATATGCTGTCGCACAGCCATAGGGTGATATATGCTGTAGCATAGCAATGGGGTGTTATATGCTGTAGCACAGCCATTGGGTGATGTATGTTGTAGCATAACCATTGGGTGATAGATGCTGTAGCACAGCCATTGGTGATCTATGCTGTAGCATAGCCATTGGGTGATCTATGCTGTAGCATAGCCATGGGGTGATATATGCTGTATCATAACCATTGGTTGATATATGCTGTAGCATAGCCATGGGGTGATATATGCTGTAGCATAGCCATTGGGTGATCTATGTTGTAGCATAGCGATGAGTTGTTATGTGTTGCATCATCTCGTCCTTTCAGGATTCCTCCCTTCCACAATGCCCCAACCATTCCCCATCACTGAACCCCTTCCATGCTCATCTCTCATTGACTCCCCCCCCCAACCCAGCCCTTTTTTTACATAATCAACCCTCTTTTAGTCGCTCTTACAAGTCTTCCCACACCCTCACCCCCTATCCATGCCCTTCTTCACACCAGGGACATTTCTTACTCACTCCCTCTTCAATCCATCTACTCTTCAATAAGATGAAGAAGAAGGAAAGGAAAAGAAAAAGAAGGATAAGAATTGTAGATCTGACGAATTAACCGATCGCGTGATGAAGCCGCGATGGGTAGAATGTTTTTATTCGGCGGTTAATCATTTGCTAATCTTGGTTGGCTTAGCGGCCAGTCGTAAAATGTGTCCTTGTGTCTTTAGTTAATTAATCGGACCGGGTGGCCAATTCCACCAATCCCTGGGTCTTGGATCAACAAAAGGCCTTGGATTAACGAAAGGCTCAACCTCAACTTCCACTTCCTCTGAAGAAGACGCCATAAATAATGAGAGGAATTTTTACATATTTTAAGGGATATAAAAACGGTTAATGCACTCGCTAGTGGGCGTCAGGAATTTGTAAGCAACCCATTTTCCCCAAGATAAAGGTATAGGGGGGAAATAAAGTGGCTACCTGAGGCATAGGGACAGTTGGCCCGCAACTCTCCCGAACTTGTTCTAAGGATCGAAGGACCCCCCCCCCTCAAATAATTAATATAATTGAGAAGAGGAAGAGGTGGTGTAAGCGAGATCAAATGAGAATTAAAAGTCCAAAGATGTGTGTGCGTTTTTAAGGCGGTTTAACGCCCTCCTTCACTCAGTCTTGGAACTATCCGTGTCTCGGAATGAGGGAAGGGCAGAGGTGAAGGCGCGCAGGAACTTCCAAGAGCATAGGGACTTGAAAGGTTGGAATGTAGCCACTAATAATTTCCTCCTGTATGGCCCTCTTCCCTTGAGTACTCCTGCCTCCGTTGGATGAGGGATGTGCTCTTTTATCGTGAGCTTGATCCCCCCCCCCCTCCCTCACCTCGACCCACCGTAGTGTAGTGCAAGAGAGCTCACCTCCCGCTTCTCACCGGGGCGTCCGTCATAACTCCCTCTCAGGGCATATTTGGAGCCTAATGAAAGGGGGCGTTTGGATGTTTACCCCGCACTGTGCCTGGGACCCCGCCCAGAATAATGGGAACCCCGCCCGCAACACGAGTCTGGTGGGACGAACCAGAATAATGCTCGAGTCAGTGGCGGTTCTCAACGCAGAATCAGTTGCCATGGCGATGGGAGACTATGACGTCATGCTTGGCGTTGCTGTAGAGTTTGAACTCGTCGTGTTTTTTTCAGTAAGAGAGGAGGTGGAAATACAACCATACATGTTGGATGACAAAATGCGTCGAGGAAGTGTCTGGGTTCATGATCTAGATACATCAATTCACTTCACACTCACGTGGCAAGGTTATTGTAGATCCCTTTTACCCATAAAAGCGTGCTTGCCCGGCAATCGCTGGGTCGGCAGTTCGAATCTCCGTCCGGATTCTTTTTAAGCTGACACTATTTACTAAGGGAGGTTACCACCGGGATTGGGCATCACAGGGTGGGGAGTTGTGGCTTGCCCTGGCTGACGTCTGCCCGAGAAGCAACATAGGAGGACTGAAACCAGCGAACTTTAATTTTTAAATACTACCATACGGCATTTTACAATAGTCCTTTAATGGAACGCAAATATTTATAAACAATTTCCGAATCTTGTAAAGATGACAAAAGGCCTCGACCATAATATTACCTGACCTAACTACACCTAACCTATCCTAACTTAACCCATCTAATCTAGAACAGGTTAAGTTAAATTGTTAAGTTGGGTAGGGTAGGGGTTAAGCTTAGGGTTAGGTTAAGGTTAGGGTTGGGTTAAGGTTAGGTTAGGTTAAGTAATAATATGTCGAAAATCATAGGTTTCCTCATCTTTACAAGATACCAATTTCCTCTTGCTCCCCAAAGCTTTCATGCGTCTTCTCCATTCCTCGTGGACGAGATCCCCACCTAAAGCATAGGAAAGGCACATAAAGATCAGAATGACAATCACTGGTGAGCCCCGAAAGCACAAGAGTACCTGGTAGTTGGGGGGAGGGAAAGGGGCTTGTATTGTGTTTTAGAGGACAACATAGGGGACACTATTACCCCATCGGGAATGTTTCAAAACACAGGACTGTGTATAATGTATTGTGAAAACTGGAATGGAAATACAGCGGTGTTACGAGTAGTTATGTGTATGATGATGCGTCTCTAGCTACTTACTACCCCGGAGGTATCGGCGTATCCACCCTGTGGGCGGCCATCTCCTAACGCCACCGAAAGTTTTGTGTCTGCGCTCGCTGGGATTAAAAACCCCGCCCCGACGTCATAAATCCAACGCCGTATCCAAGGGTTACCGAGAGCTCCCCGATACAGTTGAAGACGTCCCTTTTCCCGCATTTCCTTCGATTTCTGGTCCCTCTTCCTGTGTCCTCTCGGCGTCTATCGCTCATCTCTTCTTTCTTCTCGCTTCTCTCTCTCTCTCTCTCTCTCTCTCTCTCTCTCTCTCTCTCTCTCTCTCTCTCTCTCTCTCTCTCTCTCTCTCTCTCTCTCAGGCCGTATGGCGTTCATCGGATGAGGCTATTGACCATATTAGAACGGAAAAGAATTAAGTGGTTGGGGAAAAAAAGAGAGTTATAAAGTTTATGCTTTGTATTATATAACCGGTGTGTGAATACAAGGATGTAAATAACGGAACCATTACTGAAGGATCGAACTGATAACGTGGAGTCTCGTTTGGCTGAATTGTGAAAGGATTCGAACCCAGGGATGATAGCTGGAGAACAGAGACCAAAACATAAAAAAAGAAAAGATTAATCAATAGCCTGTGCTCCTGTTACCATCAAGTTCCCGTCCCACTTAACATTCTCATTCATAAATCTATCAAGTCTACTCTAAAAACTCTCCAGGGAGGAGGCTTCTATCACATGAGAGACCATGATGTACAGAAATTAGCCGGAATCGGACCCGAAAACTTCATTTTTTCCATAGCAAGAAACACGTTTGTGATTTAGGGATGTTTTTAAACTTGAAGACTTGCAAACAAGTGTTGTCCAAATTGTTTTATTAATTTCAATCAGCGTTTATCCACGGTCGAGTCATAAGCTTCGTTGAGTAAACTTGACAACGCCTAAACCTATTAATTGGTTTTCAGGACCCCGCAGATAGAGGAGTCTAGGTAAAGAGCAGATACAGATCGGATGCAGGGAAGGCCAACAAATGTATTCGTTTGTTTCGTTTTGCAACCACGTTGGCCTATGTGTATTTTGATGTTCACATGGGCAGTTTCTGTATGTAAGTTATGGGTGTTTATGGGATTTGGGTATGTTTCATGCACATGCGTTGGTTATGTTTCTTATGTGTAGCATGAATGTTTGCTGTGTAAGTATATGTATCCATATCTTGGGAATTTTATTATGTATGTTTATGCGTGTGCGTAATTGTGTGTAAATGGGAGAAGAAAGTCGGGGTCGTAGAGGGGTGAGCCTATGCCCAAATGGAGCTGATGTATGATGTGGAAGTTTGTGAGATGAATCTGGCCTCTCCCGGAGTGGAGATATTTTGAGAGACATTCTCGCATTAGGCGAAAATCAACAGGGGCATTGCCACAAAGGTTTCGAAAGACGTTCATAGAGAAAGTGAAGAAGATAGAGAATGTGATGACAACACATAGCAATAAATTAAAGAAAAGGAGAACTTGGGTCGTCAATAACACGAATCTACATTATTTCCGTCTTTCTTCACATTTATTTTTTACAATTATGCTTAATTAAAAGTGTAACTAATTTATTATAATCAGATCAAGTGTTTTAGCACGATAATTATCAACACTGAAAATAATACATGCGGTGAACTATGTTTTTTACAGGTAATATTCAATGTACTAGGTTTACAAGGCGCCTACGCCCTAAACCCACTTGTGTATGTGGGACAGCAGAGCAAACAACCAGTACGACCTAAACTAGAACCAGGTCCATACGTTTTACCCCATACTATTGTGAACATGCGTCATATTCTACCGGGTATTGCAAAAGTCCTGTTACACTCGTTACGACACTCTTAACAGAAGACACAATGATAGTTTTGATGCAGCTTGGCGCGTTTTTATGGTTTTAAGATATTAAAATGTGTTTAAATCGTAATATTAATCAATGAGGCCGAGCTCGGCGGCGAACCCGTCTCCAGGCGAGACTTGAAGGCCTCATACAGGTTGCGGACGAAGTCCTTCCTCATGCTGGTCCACACGCGGTTGAGGGACGACTTGTGATCGTCGGCGTTGCTGTGATGGACCTTGCAGGACTTAACCTAGACATACGCCTAAGCAGTGTAGTTGATGAGATTGAAGTCGGGCGACTGCAGCGGCCAAAAGTCCTTCGACCAGAAGTTCATGTTCGACCCCAACCACTCTTGCACGGTCTTGGTCGTGAGACGGTGCACCAGTCCCGTCGAAAGACATAAGTCCGCCTTCTTTGTGATCTTTCTTACCCAGGGCAGGATTTCTGTGGCCAAGATAGCCCTGTAACCGGCCGCGAACCACACCGGTGACATCGCGCAAGTCGAAAACACGACACCGTGTATCTTTACGGAGTCCTGGTTCGTGGTCGTGGACTCTTAGCGGACTTCGGAGACGTCCTAGCCGAAGCTTACCACGCGGTCGTTCTGTGTGTTGATAACTGGATCGACCTTGAAGGCATTTTTTCATTAGAAAATAATGAGAACTCTATTACCATGACTCTTCAAGTCGTTGAGAGGTTGATGGCAACGCTCCCGACGTTGTTCTCCCACACGGTCGGTGAGCAGAGGTCTTTCCACGCACCTCAAGCTCCCCCCCCCCTTCCTCCTCCTTAAATGCCCTGGATACCGTAGCATCGAGATCTTCCTCTTCGCGAGCGCAGGCATTTTGAGCATCGGAGCTCTTTCGAAGGCCTCTCTCACAGCCAAACGGTTGACAACTTGAGGTCTGCCTGAACGAGGTCGATCTTTGAGGTCTTTCCTGTTCTTGAGCCTCTCTGTGACTCTCTGGACGATTATCCGGCTGACGTTGAGCCACTTGGCGATGTCTGACTTGTTGTGGCCCGCGGGGGAGAGAGCAGAGATCTCGATTCTTTTCACTTCCATCTCGACACCCCCATACAGTAGAAAGACGTTTTAATACCCCGTGATGGAAAAGTAGAACTTTAAGTTTGTTTGACAGAACTTTTTAAATCAGACACGTAAACCTCTCGGAAGATTTAAAGAACGAGTGTAACAGAACTTTTACAAAATCCGGGTCACCCACTACTGCCCATAAAACTTGGACTAATGGAAAATTTTCTCAACAAAGAAATCCAAGTTTTCACTTTCCCGAAACAGAAATTTCCACGAAGCGAAACCAAACTGGAGGTAGGTAAAGGTCCTGAAAACAGGAAAATCATGAAAGACAATTTCTTCAAATGCACAGAGGACAATGGGAGACGCCTCACTTCTATTCAAGTCTATAATCTAAAGCATCCGCAATAATCGAAGTCTAGACTATGAACGAATTGTAGAAGATTTTCAGAACAAACTCTACTCTCTTGTTTCATGACTGCTTAGATGCATTTTCTCAGTTTGTATACAAACTACCTTCCAAAACATCTGCCATGATTAGAGCAAGTAAGGGGAGCATTTTCATTAAGACTAATGAGTGAGGGAAGATCGGTACCAGGGACTCTGGGATGTGAACTTACTTGCCGACTACTGCTGGTATATGGAGAGAGATATTCCACATGTAAAATACAAACGAAACCATTTGAAAAACTCATTCTTTTCTCACTGATGTCATTATTTGTACATCGAGTTTGTTTCGCTAAAATAAATGTACTAATTTCATACGTTATTTTTATATTGCTTTCAATTTTCCAAGTTGATGTAAAATAAAAGTAGACCTGATTGAAGAAAACTAGTACTATTTTTTTCTTTAATTCAACATGTCAAAATTAGGAATAATTAGCTAAGAAAACTTTAACTCAGACAAAAATATTACAAACGCAGACCTGTGTAAGAGGAGAGCATGCAACTTTAATTAATCTTGTGAAAATTTGCATAATTCGACGAAGGCATAGACACTAGAAGATAAATAAATAGAACAGACAGGACGAAATAAAGGGTGGTTCTTATGTGTGGTCTATACAAACATATTTATTCTTTAGTGTATGGTTTACAACAGAACGTAACACAACCTAGGATAAATGAGGTTAGGTTGTAAACGGTACACGTAAAAATGAATGAGTCTGCAGACCACACATCACGGAGCACCGGAGGATGAAAATAAGACAGAAAAATAATAAGGAACAAAAGTTGCTCTTTCTTGTATTTGATATGGATAGTGAGCTTTTAGATTGAGCGGGTTAAAGATTTGGTATAAAAATCCCTTGGAAGCATCTATAAGCCTGGTGAGATTCGTAGATTGATAGGATGAAGTTTTGAGTTTTAATGTAGTTATGTATTCAGTAGTTTGGTAGTTAGACTACCTGACCTGGGGTCCACTCCAGGCCAGTATTTTCCTCTTGTTGCTTTAAATGAACTGTCATTTGCTCTTTGACTTCGTGTCTAGCTTAGGAGAGACAATTTTAAAATTAGTAATAGCCTTTTATCTTCCTACAATAAACACTGCAAATGGATGTGTTTGCTTATCATTTGAGCAACGAAAATGGATACTAAGGTTCTATTTTATAGTTGAGAAGATAGCAATGGTTCAACAACAGCGGCGCAACAATTTTGGAACTAATCCTGCAACTCCAGTTACAGTGCAGTATGTGAGAAATTGGAAGTTTGCGGTATTATGCATGATTCGTCCAAGCAAGCGACTGGTGTCCAAACACATCAACAGATGCTAACACTTCTGATTAGGTGTTACAGATATTCAACCCATCACCAAGAAAAAGAGACTTATGGGCGAAAGAATATAAAAATTGGTTAATTGATCAATGGATTGATGAGCAAAAGTTTGAGATATTTCTCTCATAAGGAAGAGTTTTTGTACGAAGGGGTGAAAGAATGAATTCTGGCCGCATTATATCAACTGTAAAACATGGAGGTGGTAACGTTTGGTTTGAAGGTGTTTCGCAGGATAACTCCCTTTTAAAGCGTCACGTAATTTTGTCTTGGAGACGTTTGGTTGGGTCAAATTTCATCATGCAGCAAGGTAATGACCCCAAACATCTTTCCAAATTGTGCAAGAAATATGTATTGAGAAAAAAATGCAAGAAAATCAACTTACTCTAATTGAATGGCCACCTCAATCGCCGTACTACAATCCAATAAAGCTCCTGTGGGATGAATTGGATCGTCGGGTAAAATCGAGACTACCAACAAGTATGGAAACCCTTTGGATGTATTTGCAAAAATGGCAAAAATATCTCAGCCGATTATTTGAGTTCTTTGGTTGAAACACTGTCAAGAAGATACGCCTCTTAAAAAGCTAAAGGTGGATATTTTGAAAATTCCAAAGTTCAGGGATTTTTTCAGATTTATCGTTATTTTTCAGTCTTTTCTAGTATAATTCTGTTAATTTATCAATATTATTCTACTTCCAATAAAAAATGATGCAAGGAATTTCAGCATTATTCAATTTTATCTTGATACGACGTTGGGTACTTCTAGGCTCTCTCGGCTTTTTGAGAAATCAACCAACAAAACTTTCTTTCAAAAATACAAATTCTGCAAGAATTCTGTCCTTTTAAAGCGTCACGTAATTTTGTCTTGGAGACGTTTGGTTGGGTCAAATTTCATCATGCAGCAAGGTAATGACCCCAAACATCTTTCCAAATTGTGCAAGAAATATGTATTGAGAAAAAAATGCAAGAAAATCAACTTACTCTAATTGAATGGCCACCTCAATCGCCGTACTACAATCCAATAAAGCTCCAGTGGGATGAATTGGATCGTCGGGTAAAATCGAGACTACCAACAAGTATGGAAACCCTTTGGATGTATTTGCAAAAATGGCAAAAATATCTCAGCCGATTATTTGAGTTCTTTGGTTGAAACACTGTCAAGAAGATACGCCTCTTAAAAAGCTAAAGGTGGATATTTTGAAAATTCCAAAGTTCAGGGATTTTTTCAGATTTATCGTTATTTTTCAGTCTTTTCTAGTATAATTCTGTTAATTTATCAATATTATTCTACTTCCAATAAAAAATGATGCAAGGAATTTCAGCATTATTCAATTTTATCTTGATACGACGTTGGGTACTTCCAGGCTCTCTCGGCTTTTTGAGAAATCAACCAACAAAACTTTCTTTCAAAAATACAAATTCTGCAAGAATTCTGTCCAAGTTTAGATTTCTATGTTGTCTAATGCTCAAGTTAGAATTTTATTGTCTTGAGTCATACTTGAAGGGTCTGAAATGAAAATAAATAAAATTTTCTACATGTTAAATAAAAAAATAGATTAAATAATGTTCCCTAAAAATCCGAGCGGCAAAATAAAGTCGAACAGGTAATTTACAACAATTGGAACAAAAATTTTATATCAGTTTTAACGAAAAAAGGAGGGTTTTTTAATATGTCAATTTGATTTGGTTTGTAACTAACACAGTTTTCGAGTTATAACTCTTCTAAATAATTCCGTGGTTTGGAAATATATGTATATCAGTCATACCGCAAAGCAAGAGAAGATAAACAGAATAATTCTTCTTCGCAATAATGTTTTTTTTCCTAATTCCGAAAATAAAATGCAGCAGGTGAGGATCGAACCAAACACAAGTGAGGTAGCGAACAACCGCTTTGATCTCGGTTAAAACAATCCCTTAGACCACTCGGCTACATGTGAAACAATCTGACGATAAATTACTCTATTTAACTTCTCTTTCTTTGCAGTAGGACTTATTTATTTGTATCATTTTCTCGTGTTCATGAAATACTATATTATATATATATATATATATATATATATATATATATATATATATATATATATATATATATATATATATATATATATATATATATATATATATATATATATATATATATATATATATATATATATATATATATATATATATATATATATATATATATATATATATATATATATATATATAATTATTCACAGCAATATAAAGTGAAGTTTATAAAATCCAATGATATGTAGCTCTACAGAAGCCAGTGACAAGCACTTCCCTATGACTAAAGAAAGAGGAGTAAGGATCAAATATACAAATAAGTTTCTTTGCGACATTAGCTGTAAACCTATTGTTGCACACTCCTTCTTTTCTTATGTTCTTATTCTTTGCATATAAACACTGTCTAGATGGTTTAAGAATCTGACTTACTCTATTAACGTCTTTCTTCATAGAGTTAGACAATCCTGAGCAGGAAATGAAATGTGAATATAGTATATGGAATCTAAATGTCATATGGTTGGAAAATAAGATAAATTATTGTTGGATCGACTCCTTTAACTGTCAAGAGATCGTTTTCAGATTTTTAATTACTAGGAATACATAGTTTTCAACCTAAATATATAAACAAAGTATATTATAACAAAGTATAATAATTTTAAACAACTTATATGAAGTATTTGTAAGATATAATTGAAGGAAAACTAGAGGAAACGAGTCTAAATAAGTTTTCAAGCGCTACTGGACAAAGGAACCTTTCTTCTGAATTACTTTGAGCAGTCCAGTGTCTACTGATGGAGTCAAAGTTTGGATGCAATCAGTAGCAACATTCTTTGTAGCATCTTGGATGGCTCAGCAAAGGCCATTTTTTGTTGTTAAATTGCCTGCCATCTGCGTCAACTTCTCTTTTCAGGATGCCCCACAAGTTTTCTATTGGATTTAGGTAATACCTGTTAGGAGAAGAGTACATCATTGAGTCTCCTACAAATCCTTTCGACCCTCACCAATGCTTAGAGAATTTGTGTACATGGCAGAGAGCATTATCCTGTAGTAAGACAAGTGTCTTTCTCATCCTAACTTGCACTTTCTTGAACCAAGGTAGGAGGTTTTTATTCATGAACTCGCAGTATGTTTTAGAATCCATTTTCCCCCATTGAGAGCCTGTTGTTCGATTCTGGGGAGATGCCACTCGCTTTACGCCGCGTACAGTGCATCACTCGCCTGTACGCGCGAGCGCGGCGCCTCCCTCAGTCACCAACAGCTCTCGCTGCATCCGCTGCTGATCTCGACGGTGCCTATGCCACCAAGAGACGCCAGTCATAACCTAAGCCCTTTGAGTTTAGAGCCAGGAAACTCCTTCGAGAGCTAGGTATAGCTCTCGGGCCGGTGGCGCCTGTTTCTGCCCAGGACGCCACCCTGGAGGGTACCACATAGGCTATTTGTCGCCACGCCTCTGCTCCCAAAGCTCGTACAGCGCCGAGAGTATTTCGTTCGACCTTTTTGGAGCACACCTCGTGTCACACTGGAACCGTGCCAGTGTATACCGATGGCTCCAAGTCACAAAAGGAGGTCGGCTTCCACGCCGTATCCCCTCTGTTTGAAGTCAGCGGGGATCTGCCAGGCGCTGCGTCTGTCTTCACGGCCGAGCTGGTGGCAATACACCACTCGGTACGGGAAATTACGCGACGTGCCCGGTTCGGAGATCGGATTGTGATCTATAGCGACTCACAAAGCGCCCTGAGTGCTCTCGGTGCATTGCAATCTCCGCATCCCCTGGTTCGCGATATCCGTGACGCTACGGTTTTGGCGAGCCGGGCGGATGTCGAGATTATCTTCTGCTGGGTTTCTGGACATGTAGGAATTGCGGGGAATGAGCGCGCCGATGAGGGCGCCAAAGAGCCTGCGAGGACTCTGCGACTGGACCAGCGTTTCGCTCTTCCTTACACCCACTACATGGCACGAATACGTGCAGCTCTTCGGACCGCCTGGCAAAGAAGATGGGAGACTGTCGAAAAGGAACTTAAAGTAGCGTGCCATAGCGCTGCGACTGTTCCCATGGACCTATCCCCCAATGCCTGACGGCTTCAGGTCGCTTTCTTTCGTCTCCGAATCGGACACACTCGTGTGACGCATCGCTATTTGATGGAGTGCTTGCCTGCGCCCTATTGTGACGACTGCCTCGTCCCCCAGACTGTTCGGCGCATTCTTGTTGAATGTCCCAGTCTGGGTGATCTTCGCGCACGTTACCTGTCCCGGTACCGAAATGGGCCTGTATCTTGTACTTGGGACGAGTGCGTGCACATTGACAGGTGGACTGGTTGATTTGGGGGGGGGGAGGCCGGCCTTCTCCCTATTATTTAACCAGGTCTTTTTGTTTTGTTTTTTTGCTTTCTTTATTTTTCCCTTATAGGTCGCACGCTCCGGCGCCGGGGGTACCTCCCTCCGACGCAGGAGCTTGCTTACTGCTCGCTTCCTTTTCCCATTTTTTGGGGGAGGGGGTGTTTTTTATCCTTTTGAATTTGATTTTAAAGTAGCCTAGTAGCCTTGGGCGAATGCCCAAGTAGGCCGGCGCCACATGAGCTCTTTTAAAAAAAAATGTCGCTCCAGCCCGCTTCCAAAAGTCTCATCTGGCCCTCACTCTGAAAAGGTTGCCCACCACCTGTTTTAGTTGAACCGTTTCTTTAGGAGTTGAATGCCATTCTCTAGTTTGTTTTTTTGCAGTGAGATGATCAAGGTTCAATTTTTTAAATTTGAAGAGAAGACTTTCTTCTATCTAATTGTTTTCTGGTTGGGAAAATTAATTTTTCCTGGCCATTTTATCAGAAAATGCTTCTAGCAAAAGGTGTCTAGAGGGCTGTTGTAATCGAATTTTCAGACACTCGACTTTAAACATGTAATACTTGAGATAAATAGTGTTGTATCTATCAAACTGTGTCTATTACTTTCATAAACGTATCTAAAACAAAAAGGTTTCATAAACTTTTTCTGATAAGTCATTAATAGGGAGATAAATAACAGTATTCGAATTAATGATTCCTGAGTTATATTACTCTTACTAACACACTATCTTACTGTACTCCATTATGCTGCAATCTCTGTGACCTAATTAAAAACCACTATCTAACTAATTGTGCAGATATCTGACTACTATTCTATGCAACTTAAATTTATACGGCAAATTCCCACGTTACACATTGCCATTTTATCCACAACCTCACCTCATCCACTTCACTTGTTCCATCTTTAGAATTTCAATGAGACCGTCAAGATAAGACCTACCCTCCCGATTCCACGTTATGACTCATTAATTGAAATGATTTTCTCTAAATGACCAAGTATTTCTTTTATTAATAACCTTTACTATAATTTTTCTCACTAAAAAAACTTAAAGTCCTATAGTTAGAATTTCTTTTACTTCCTTTTATACATAAAGTAACTACACGAGCTAACTTCTAATTTACAAAGCTGATGAAAACTATCAATGCCTTCCTTCAGTTCCAATTTAGAAATATTATTAGGATGTCGAAGTTTTGTAGTAGCTAACAACAATAAATAACTACTAGGACCGATACTGGGTATATAAATCCCAATAAACAATTTCATATAAATTGGACAAACACAAGAATATACGAACGTATATTCAAGCTTAGGTTTATTAATTTGTACATTAATACCAGGCCGTTTTTCCCCTGATATACGCTCTCAGTTACGTGCTTTATATAACCTGATTTCGTAATGGTTAGTCCAAGCGCCTTACATTCTTTGTGGTATCTGTAGCACTGTCCTTCTATATATGCATCTGAGAAGCTCCTCCTGTACACAGGTACCATCTTAAATTTATCCCTGTTATTTTTAATTTTCCACTTTTCTTCGTATCTATTAATGCTTATTACCTCTTCTGCAGTTATTCTAGCTTGTAAGGGAAAACAACGATCTGGGTGACATCGTCAGCAAATTGTATGTTCAGGCAGCCCTAATTTCTGGGTGGTGGTATATCTGCGGTGTAGATTATGTAGAGAAATAAACTCAGACATCCACCTTGGAGGAAACCCGCAGCGAGCTCAAATATTTTTCCCTGATGTCATCCTATTTCCACATAACCACGTCTCTCCATTACATAATCGCATAAAATACTTTCGATCTTGTTGTTAATTCCCATTCTGAGTATCTTGAGTTGCATACCCCTCTGCTATACTTTGTCGAATGCCTTGGACACGTCCAGGCATACGATATCCACGCTCATTTTTTCTCTCTTTGCCTTCGCTATATTTTCAAGGATGACTCCTAGGGCCATTTCCGTGCTTCTGTTTTACCTAAAGCCAAATTAGCAGCTGTTTCTCCGGTCATTATAATCGAGGTATTTCGACAGTCTATTATTAATTATTTTTTTCCAATATCTTACTGATAAAATCTAGTAGTTTAAGTTAATGAAGGTGATGAAGTGTGTGGTAGGTTTTCATAGGTATGAAATTGTTTACTAGTTTGCCCTGGTGTTGAGGGCTTCACTAGCATACTTTCTTCTTATTGTTTGTTTAGTTTTTATATCCTCCGTCAATAATAGCGCTCACCGTCTATGGCAGTCAGCACTAAACATTATTGTTGTCCACTCTGGGGGAAGATGGGGTTCAGAAATCCAAATTGGGAAGTCGTCCACATATTATGAGCACTTAATGGAGAGGGGATCTGCAATAGGAAATCATTAGTTGCTATAATGTGGTGCTTATAATAACTCCCTGCGGAACTCCCTCATGTTAGATACACATGTTGAAGTACGCTCTATGGAGGTTCACATTGAAATGTTTCCCAATGAGGAAGTTCTTAATGAAATGAGCCAGAGAGCCTCTGACTCCAAGTTGGTGTATTTTATTCTGGGTGTCTTCTCTGGACCGTGCCGTGGGATTTGACAAGATAAAAAAAAGAAGACGATAGTTAAGATTCCGCCTTCGGCGAAAGAACGACCAATATTATGTTTCAACATGATCCAGAGTTCGAATGTATGCCGATGTTTGCAAGTAGCCATATTGGCTAGGTGATAGGAGGTTGTTGACCTCTAGAAAACAAATCAATATAGTGTTTATCATATGTTCTTGGAACTTTCTAAAGCATTATGCTAGTACTATTACCCTCTAATTGGCTGGGAGAGAAGGATCTTTTCTGGGCTTCAAGAAAGGCAGAAATGTTGCCTGGTGCCATTCTTCCGGAAATGAGCTCTGTCATATCTTGTATATTTTCAGATGTTTGATGCCGTTTCGGTGTAGTCTCTAGATGATACGGCACAATATCTGATCGTATCTGGACACAGTGTTTGGGCAGTCTGAGAGGGAAACTTCTAGTTCTGATAGAAAGCTTCGTTGTATTGGAGATCATGCCATGTTGAAAAGTCTAGGAGAGCAGTTTTTGTTCTCTTTTTCCATCTTTCACGAAGAACTGGCCTAAAGGGACTTTTGAAATATCACTAAGGTAATCTCCAATTATATTTGCAATTGCTTGTGTGTTGCTAACAAGGTCGTTGTTTGTTTTCAGAATGGGCGTACCGCGGTTTTAGAGCCTCACATTCCGTTGAGTAGGGGTAATGCTGCGGTGATTGTTGGTGTGTAGTTTTGCCAGGACTGTCGGTGAACTTGCATGAATGTTCGTCTGGCTAAGGCACAGGGTCGCATGTATTCGATGAAAGTTTCAGGTGTACCTGCATATCTTAAATATCTGTGAGCTCTATCCCTCTGCTGTTTTCCGTTCCGGCATTGCTCCCCCCCTCCCCCCTATGGGGTAGAAAGTTGGAAGTTCTTCGGAGTTGTTTCACTATGTTTCGTAGAGTTTCTGTGAATGGGCGGATATCATCGGCACTATTCGGTGGCTTGAGGATGGTTGGGATTTGAGCTGTGGCTGAAGTGACAGATGGCCATCTGCTACGATGGTGGCTTTGGATTTAAAGTGGTTTGAGGGAAGACTTTGCTGAGGAACGGATAATAATGGCTCCCGCACATATTTTCGTGAGTATATCAGTGGATCTGTTGGGAAGATAGATGATCGAATGAATAAGTCAATATTAGAGAATGTGCTCCTTTTGGTTGTACCAATGGTGATTTTTAGCATTGAAGGCCCTACTGACCAGAAATCGCACTGGTAGTTAGTCAAATAGATATTCTAGGGCTTCTTTGAACGTTTTTATATTTGGTAACAAACATACGCAACATAGTTACCAGCTGCTAGAGCATTTGGTGGGGTATTGAGTTGATGAGGGGTGTAAGGAATGTTCTGATGAACATGTATAGCATTGCCTTTGACCCGGTCTATTGGTAATCTGTGGCAGTTGTAAGTAAAGAGATTTTAAGAAATCTTCCGAGTGGTTTTAGATGGTGACATTTAAGTACATAATCACCTGGGAGTATTCAGTGATACAGTCTAATATGATTCATAAGTGGCACGTAGGTCAGAGATATTCCATTGTAGGATTTGTGTTTGAGGTGTTTATACATTGGATACAATGGTTGGGATTTGTTGATACCGGATTTGATTGGTATGCTAGAAGGGCGGTTTGGGGTGGTGGTTGAAGAGGAGGGGAGGGTTATATGGCATATGTGTGTATTAGCGAGTTTTGAGTCTGGTTTAGGGAGGGGTGTCGTTAGTAACGGGACCTCCACGTTGGTCCTCATTTATTCGGGTTCTGGTTCGGAGGGAAAAGATGTCCTCTGTAACTTTGGTTTTAGCAATTTACTCTTTAGAAGTTCTATAACTATGGATCTTTCCTTTGGGTGGTCGTGGAGGGATTCTGTCTGCTGTTCATTTTTTTGTTTTGGGTCTTTCATTGAGTCAGGGATTCAGCTCCTTTGTGTTTAATTGCTTCATGTAGGGTGAGCTGTGGATTCTGTAGTGGTCGCAGGTGTATTTGTAGTTTCTATGAATGCTTTTTGAGTTCCGTACTTAGGATGCATTTCGTCCTCAGGTGTTATAGTTTCGAGACTAGAGGTACTTATCGCTTTTTGTAGCTTGGGATCTGAACTGGCAGTGAAAGACTGAGGACCTTGAATCTCGTCAGCATAGGAAAAGAGAACATGAAGGTGATCTGAATGAAGTCTTGACGACGGGGAAATGGAGAATACTTACAGGACTGATGGAAGCTTGAGGATATATGAATTGGAAAACAGGCAGTGTATTGATAAGCGTCACTCACAAGGATGGGGGTACCCTGAGGGATCTGTTACACTTGGTATCTGGAGGAGTTGCACGTCACCCCGGCTTGAGTGCAAATTAGAGAAGCCCTATCATTGGATTAACCTAGAACTCTCTGATGGGGCCTGTAAAAGTAAAAGTTTAGCCTCTACTCCTTCTTCTGCTAACCCCTACCTCGTCTTTTTTTACCAACTTTTACCCTGCATTCATTCTTCCATCTACACTTTTTACTCCGACACTTTCGTTGGCGCCCTCTTCTACTGTCCATGTATGATAATAATAGTGGATCACCCACCTTACTCGTTAGTGAATCCGCGTATCTGTACTTTTGTTTATCACATACCCGTCAACCCCTTCCGAACTTGCTCTTCTATCCAAAGAAATCTGGCTGCTCGGCGCACTTTCTTACTCTTTTGGGATCTCGGTCGGGTGGTAGTGCACACTGTGAGATTCCTACTTGCTGCGGGGCCGAAAACCCGCTGGCTGAGGCAAGTATTAGGAACGGGGTTTGCTGGGCCGTCACTTTGCTTACCTTCTTCCAGTACACATATAAGGTGGTACGTCACCACCATCCTTTATATTGAAAGCTCGAGGACAAAATTCGTCTGAATGGCGGGTTGGGTTGGCAAGCCCCATCTAAGCTCGAACCCGTGTGCCGAGTATGTGCAAATAATTCCATTCTGGAATTTTCCTGATGCTATGGAGACTTTTCTCTAAACTTCCCAAGACATTGAGAGTCGTGATATCTACTTTCTATGCACCCATTTTATTTTTTATATATTTATATTTTGGCTACAAATGAAGGAATTAGTGGGCGAACGCAGGGGCACGAACAGGAAAATTAGACATCCCTTCGACTGGTGGAGAGACTCTCTTCTCACCATTTCCATGCGCCATCTTTGGAGCCACCCTCAGGCAGCTCCACCTCAGAAAAGGAGGTGCCCCCCTCCCCTTGTGTTTTATCAGGGGTCTACGCATGAGGTGGCTTCCGCCTCACCCTCTTATTTAGAGTCTCACTGGAACCACTCCAATTCTGCACCAGCAGCGTTCACTCCCTTTCCTTTCACAGGAGGCTGCCGAGAAAGCAGGCAGGCATCAAGGGAAAACAGGTGGTGGCCTCAAAACCCACCCCTAGGTACACTCTTTGTCACGTTCGCCCCTCACAGGTTACCTAAATCGGTGCATGCCGGTTCGTATCGTTACCGCGTGAAGGCATTCATGCCAAAGCCGCGGAGATGCTACTACTGCCACTACTTCGGCCATACGAACTGCTCGTGCGGAGGTGCAAAGTCAGGTTTACCCGAAGTGTAGGTAAGTTTCTTAAAAGTCGTACACGATAAGTCCTTATCGTGTATGTCTAAGTGTGTCAATTGCAGAGAACTGCACCCCACTGCCTCGAAGCAATGTGGTCGTATATCTTGGAAAAGAAAATCCTGGCCGTCCTTGCTGCTAAGGACTTGGTCCTGGTACGCCCAACGCTGCCAGGGACGCTTTAGGCCTCAATTTAAAAAAAAAAATCCTTTGCTCCTGGCCGCTCCAGGCCTGCGAGTATGTCGTTTCCGCACCCATTTAGAACCCTTCTGCGGAATTTATCCCCAGCCTCCGAGCGCTCCCCTGATAAAGCTGGCAGCACAAAGAGTTCAAACCTAGCCTCGGCTAAAACCAGATCCCCCCCCCAATCTCCTCCAGTGTGACCCTTTCTTGTAAGTCGAAATGACCGCGCGCCTTCACCGAGTCATTAGACGCACAGGAGGCAACCTCTTAGAAGGTGGTCGTGAGGCCGTCATCCGTGATTCTTGCTTAAAACTGCCTCCCAAAATGAGGACCGCACCATCGGATCTTCGGCTCCTACGCCCCCACCCAAGGCTAGAAGGGGTGGCTCAGAGACGGTGGATCCTCAAAAGATGGACTCCTAAAGATGGCCTGCCAAAGTCTTTGAGTTGGAGGAAGGAAAATAATTGCATAGCGAGCCCAACCTCCACCGGTAAGTCCTCGAAGGCGACAGCGCCTTCAGCACCTTGTTCGACCAACAACGCCACTAGTTCTGCCTCTAGGAAGAGTACGGCCATTCCCATGAGGACTTTCCTTCGAAGAGGGCTCCCGTATGTCCTTCGAGCAAGGCCTGTTTACCAGATTGCTGCGAACTCCGGGACAACTAGGATGAGCTGCGTAGGCCTGTTTTCTTCCCGTCCACCGTTAGCTATCTTTCTGCATGCGACCAATCTGGACGCGTGCAACTGCCCATCCTCCCAGGATATAAGGGTTTTGTGGGTCCACCTCCTCGGGATGGGAGCCTGGCAAGAGGATGTGTGATTTACATCTGGCATGATCTTTTTCTTCCTCTATTTGCTATAAATACCCCCTTTCAGGCAGAGGCAGTGCAGTTACACCTGGATAGGAGCTATAATGTAATTTCTGCGTACATTCCACCGTTTGTAGACTTCGAGGTGGGGGATTTCCGCCGCGTCGTGGACCGGTTTTCAATGCCCTTTCTTGTTTTTGGAGATCTGAATGGTGAACACCACTTATTGGAGGCATACACGATTAATCCCAGGGATCCTTGCCGACCTGATCGACGAGCTGGTGATAGGTGTCCTAAATGTGGATGAGTTTACGTACCACTGTCCGAGAACCACTTCATTTTTCTGCCTTGATCTATTCTTGTACTCGTATGATGCACAGCCTAATTTGGGGTGTTTGGTGGTCGATGACCTCCATGGTAGTGATTACTTCCCCATTAAATAATCATTTTCTCGGCCGCTGACGACTAAGACCACTGCAGTGGTACTTGAAGCGAGTGTGGTGGTCCGCATTTCAGGAAATCACTGATTCCTCTGACTCAGTCGAGGAGTTTAGGTCGGTGGATGAGGCCGTTGAGTTCTTCGCTCTCAACCTCATCACCATGTGCCTAGCTACTATTCCTTAAACGTCTAGTCGTTTAAGGACCGCTTCCTTGGTGATCAGCTGAGTAAGAGATTGTCTTCAGACAGAAGCGCTATGTCTGCATACGCTCTAAGCGCCGCCCGAATAATTTCACTGTCGGTGAATTTCGTCAAGCTAGGACTAGGTTCCGTTATGCTTCGAAACAGGCCCGCCGCTCTTCCTGGATGGCATACGTGTCTTTCCTTAACAGGAAAGACTCCTATTAAAGAGGTGTGGAAGCGAGTCAAAAGGATCGGGGCAAGTTCTCGCAGGACCCCATCCGTTCCGTTCTCCAGGCAACGTGACCACAATCTCGGAACTCGGGTGCGTAGTAGAATCTTTCGCCACCGATTTCTCCGCATTCTCTAGCAAAGATGCTCCTATGCCAGCATTCAATGCACATCGTGATATCACTGAAGGCCGGGGACTACATTTCACCTCCAGAAGCGGATACCCCATCAACTACAGGTTTGCATTGAGTGGGTTGCGTTCCGCTCTCGCTTCATGTACGGACACGACGATGTCATTTATGCCATGATTCGACACGTGGGTTATCGAGACATGGCCTTTGTTAGATTTGTTCAACAGGATCTTGGTAGAGGGTATCCTCCTAGACTCCTGGCGAATCGCTACTGTGCTCACTTTTCGCAAACCGGGGAGAGATCATTCTACCCCGGCCGGTTCCGCCCAATTTCTATAACCTTCTGCGTGTACAAGTTGATGACGAAATTGGTAACTGTTAGACTAGTATTTTTCTGAACAGCGGAGGACACCTATTTTGTAAACAGTGCGGCCTTCGCAAGTTCCTTTCCACGTCGGATACTCTGCTCCAACTGGAAAATGCCACCTGTAAGGCCTTTGTAGACAGCACTCCGCCACGGTGTCTATCGATCTGGAAAAGGCCTATGATATCGCATGGCGATACGGTATCATGGAGACTCTCCACACGATGGGGGCGAGGGGACGCTTCCAAATTTTTATTTATTATGATTTTGTTTCGAGATAGTCGATTCCGCGTAAGGGTGGGGGGAGCTCTCCCCAGCCCAATAGAGTAGAAGAGAGTGTCTCTCATGGAAGTGTCCTCACACTCTTTGCCCTGAGCATAAAGGGTATCAACTTGGTGTTGCCGGATGATGGTCTCGCTACGCTCTGCGTAGACGACATCTCAATCTCTTTTGGTGCTGCCTAGATGCAAACCCTGGAGCGTTACTCCAACAGGCATTGAACGCAATTCCTCGCTATGTCGAAACGCAAGGTTTAGGTTTTCCTTAGCCAAGACTAAGGGGGTGCACTTCTGACGCCATCCACGGCTCTACCCTGACCAAGACTTGTTTCTAAATCGGGTATACCTGGAAGTGGTAGACTCGCACCATTTCCTTGGTCTTGTATTTGACCGACGCCTCACCTGGAAGCTCATATTCGCAGCCGTAGGGTCTCTTGCGCCCGCACCATGGATATTCTTCGATGCATGATGTTCAGCACCATGGGCGCTGATAGAGCTAATGCCTTACTTTTTTATCGATCCTTTGTTCGTTCGAAGCTCGACTACGGATGCAAGTTTTATGCATCCGTAGTCGAGCGTGCGCTGCGGAAGGTGGACTCGATCCACCTTACCGGCCTTCACCTAGCGACCGATGCCTTCCGCATTTTTCCCATTGAGAGCCTACTTGTCGATGCTGGGGAGATGCCACTCGCTCTGCACCGTGCACAGTGTATTTCTCGCCTGTACGCGCGATCCCGGCGCCTCCCTCAGTCACCAACCACTCTCACCTCATTCGCAGCTGATCTTGACGGTGCCTATGCCGCTGAGAGACCCAGTCATGTCCTAAACCCTTCGGCTTTCGGGCCAGGAAACTCTTTCGAGAGCTTGGTATAGCTCTCGGGTCGGTGACGCCCCTGGTTCTGCCCAGGACGCCACCATTTGTCGCCACGTCTCTGCTCCCAAAGCTTGTACAGCGCCGGGAGTATTGCGTTCGGCCTTTTTAGAGCACACTTCGTGTCACGCTGGAATCTTGCCAGTGTATACGGATGGATCCAAGTCCCAAGAGTGGGTCGGTTTCCACGCCGTATCCCCTCTATTTGAAGCTAGCGGGGTTCTGCCAAGCGCTGCCTTTGTCTTCACGGCCGAGCTGGTTGCAATACACCCCTCGGTATATTTATAGTGACTTACAAAGCGCCCTGAGTGCTCTCTGGGCATTGGAATCTCTGCATCCCCTGGTTCGCGATATCCGTGATGCCACGGTTTTGGAAAGCCGAGCGGATGTCGAGATTATCTTCTGCTGGGTTCCTAGACATGTAGGAATTGCGGGGAATGAGCGCGCCGATGAGGGCGCCAAAGAGCCCGCGAGGAGTGAGGGACCAGACCAGCGTTTCGCTCTTCCTCACACCGATTACATGGCAGGAATAAGGGCAGCTCTACGGGATGCTTGGCAAAGAAGATGGGAGATGGTTTAGGGGAGCCTAAAATTGCGTGCCACTGCACCGCAACTCTTTCCATGGACCTACATTCGCCCCCCTCCTCCCCAGGACATCCCAGTTCCCATTGTCTTGTGTCAGGTAAGAGAGAGGGGCACGTAGGGTGACCCCCTTTAAGCTCAAAATTCGAGCCCGCAGGTCTTTGGAGGGAAGATGCCGACGGGCCCTGCCTTTCCTCCTCCCCCTAAGGGGATTGGCCCAATTATGGTCCGCCTGTCTTTCTTGGCAGTCCCCTTGGAAACTAAAGGGAACACTGCCGCTGGAAAGAGGGAGGCACCCGAGGGCACCTTCAGAAAAGGGGGTGAGGGAGAGTCCCCTACACCCGTAGGCAAAGGAGAGGTGTAAGCCTCATCTCCGGTTGAAAAGTTTTGGAAGATCCCTTGCGAGAGCATAGGGAAGACCTCCATTTTTTCAGTGTAGCTGCCCGAAGGCAGCTCCGTCGGTGGTGAAAGGGAAAAGCGAAGAGTTTGAATTTTTAGATTCTCATCATCGGGCATCGGGATCCTATTCGTTATACGGGAAGCAGACGCTAATCACCCCCAGCAGTAGCCTACTCTGAGAGGGGTGAACACGGGGCCTGCAGAATCAGCTGCCGCCATTTAGCCCACACTTTTCCGCACAGTGGCGAGGGAGCACTTCGGCATGGCGACTCCACCTTGGGCTGGATGTAAAATATATAGAGATTGAAAGGAGAGAGAAAGGGGTATCTGAGTAAGGTGTGGGTGGGGCTGAATCAGGTTGTAAAAAGCCCACCACCCCAAGCCGGAGTTCAGGGGTGAGGGGCCAGTGCATCCTCCCAGCCCCGATCCGGGATGGATTGGTGAGAGGAAGCTGGTCGGCGTCTACCCTATGAAATTAGAGGCCGACCAGAGAGAGATGTGGGAGAGGTTGTAGGGGAAGTGAAGAAGTAGGGGAGAAATACAGGATGACTGAAAGAAGGAGAAGAGACTAAGCTGATGCTGGACAGCACGGCGGCCAGGAAGGCAAGTCACCGCGCCCCTTACAGGGCGTCCTACTAAGAATATCTGCCCTAATGCCCTACCTCTCTGGCTGCCCAGTTGAGATCTACGACATTTGGTGAAGGACCGACGACTGGTTAACTTCTGGGTCACTGTCCTAGGTCGCGAACACCATTATTTAACGCACCTAGGGATGACACTTGAAAAGTCGTAAACCCCGTGACAAGATAGGCGGGATCGGCTGGGTGAGGGACATAGCCCTCCGACCTCCTTTTTTCAGTGGTTACAGGTGTGGCGAATCTTCGTGTGTTGGCTGGTTTTCACCAAAATATCGGATTATCCGACCATAAATTCAGACCCGACCTTGGTATTGGGGCAGATGATGAGATAACGCCAGCACCACTCTGACCTATGGAGGAGCGATCCTCCAACCTACTGACCGCGGCAAAGGGACTTCCCCTTTGCTATCTTTGGAGGTGTACCCCCCCCCCCTGTGCTTTCTCAGAGGCCCCTCCAAGATTCTTCTATTGGATATGGCGCTTCTGCATTTTTGATGGGTTCGCAGTGTTTCCTCCTTAGCACGTTTGGCATAATTGCCTACCGGCGAATTTTCCCAGGGCTTTATCATGGGCCCGCTCAGAACATAGCAAGATAGATGACTTACCGCCTCAGTCCCCACCTTCCCGATGGGGTCAGATGATCATCCACAAACCCCTTAGAAAGGTAAGAGGCGGCATTGTCCCCGGCCTTGCCGAGACGCCTGGTAGACCCGAGGTTTGTCACATTGATGGGAGCCGGCAGACCACTCCCCCTCTCTTATCAATGCAGGTCGGCATGCAAGCCCTAATGACTTTCGTGACGGGCCATACGACCTGGAATGTTCGGTCTGGATACCTGATACTTTTGAATGGAGGGCAATTGGAGGCTCCTCGTGAGTTGGAGATGATCCCGGAGATGACCTCGTCCCAAATAACATTGTCTTCCATGGAAGTTAACCTGGGTTCGGTGCCAGACACCGAACCTGAGTCAACCCCTGTACAAGGCCCTCTTCAGGCAGCACGCCTCCTAGTCTGATCCTTCTGGGAGGGGTGAGAAGCGGGTTCACTCCCCGCCCTCCTCTCCACAAATGAGAGTAGAGCTTCCTCTCCCTCTTCGTGGGCTCTGGGAAAGGACGGGCTTGCTGCCGTTTCGGCAGGCTAACAAGCCAAGACAAGCACGTCTTGCCCAGAAGCACCATCGGGTGGGAAGGCCCAGACGAAGACCAAATTGGCAAGTACGGTGAGCGGAGCCTCGATTATGTCGGGGCCCCTCATTCAGAAGTTACCTGGCGTTTCTGAACCCATGGCTTAAAATACTTTTTAGTTATTCGCTCCACTGATGGAAGCATGTTGGTCAAAAGCCACATGCTCTATCAGATAAGAGCATTAGATAGGCTCACTGGTAGAGAGCCGAAGGTGATCCTTTTCTCTGATGGTGCCTTCTAGAGAATGTGGCTGACCCTGATTGTGGCCATGATTAGTGCCCTTTGGACACTCGATGGATGCCGCACTCTACGATGGATTTCATGCAAGTAGTGGTTTATGCGAGGGAACTCGTGGACTCCTCTTTAGATTACATCACTGGAAGGCTGGCTAACCAAGTAGTAGTCAATGTAGACTGTGTGATGAGAAATCAAGGGGGGAAGGAGCTCGAGATACACCCCTACACTCATCGTTACGTTCGATCGTCAAAGGCTCCTTGAGTTAGTGTTTGATGGTTCTACTACTGCCACCGCTTCGGCCTTACGACTCGCTCATGTAGACGTGCAAAGTCGAATCTACACATTTGACTATTTTTTGCCACGCCTCTGCTACCAATGCTTCCACAGTTCCAGGAGTGTTGCGTTCGGCCTTTTTGGAGCACACTTCGTGCCATACTGAATCCGTGCCAGTGTAGAGGGATGGGTCCAAGTCCCAGGAGGGCGTCGGTTTCCATGTCGTATCTCGTCTGTTTGAACTCAGCGGGGCTTACTATGCACTGCGTCTGTCTTCGCGGCCGAGCTGGCTGCAATACATCGCTCGGTACGGGAGATAAAGCGTTGCTCCAGATTCGAAGACCGGAGTGTGATCTTTAGCGATTCACAAAGCGCCCTGAGTGCTCTCGGGACATTGGAATCTCTACACACCCTGGTTCGCCGTATCCGTGATGCCACAGTTCCCGCAAGGTCAGCGGATGTTGAGCTGATCATCTGCTGGTTCTTGGACATGTGGGGACTGCGAGGAATCAGTGCACCGATGAGGGCGTCAAAGAATCCACGAAGACTGGGCGACCAAATCAGCGTTTTGCTATTCCTCGCACTAACTACATGAGAGGAATCAGGGCTGATTGGCAAAGAAGATGGGAGAAGGTAGTGGGGGAAGGGGCTCTTGGGAAGAACCTGGCCTTCTCTATTTGACTCTGGTGTTGGTCACATGCTCCTGTGCCGGTGGGAAGCAGGCCTCCTTCTGACGCCGTAGTGTGCATCCTGATTTCTCTTGCATCTTGTTTTCGTCTTTTCTTGTTTTTTTTCTTTGTTTTGGGTTGTTTTGGGTTATTTTTTGTTTTTCCTTGTTATCCTTATCTAGCCTAGCATTACGGTATAAGAAAATTACGGCGACTTATGCCCTTGTATGCAGTTGCCAGATGGGCGTCTTGAGTAGTTGGTAAAATGGTATAGTGTGGATTTCCAGGAGTCGGGAAGGAGTCGTGAGGTCAACGGAGTAAGGAACTCGCAAAGATATGATGGGAGTCTTGAGATTGCAGGAGAGGGAAGCCGCATGGGTCAGATGGGAATCTTTAGAACGTGGGAGTTGGGAATCCCCATTGGGCCGAATAGTCTTGGGGACGAACGAGTTGGGAATCCGCAAGGCTTTGATGGGAGTCCTAAGGACGTGGGAGGGGGGACGTGGGGACATGCAGGTGATCCGATGGAAGTTTTTAGGATGGAGTAAAGATCTTGCAAGCTTTTGATAGGAGTATTGTGGATTTGGGAGTTGAGAATCAGCAGCGATCGCATTGGGTTTAGAGCACGTGGCAGTGGCGTCTTGAGGAGGGGAGAGTGGGGAACCCACAGGATCCTTAATGGTTATCTTAAGGGCCTAAGAATAAACAACCCGCAAGAGGTATGATGAGAGTCTTAAGTTTGGGGGATTGAGTAATAGGAGTGGATGTGTGATGGGAGTTGATGAGATAAGATTGGAAATCATCCAAGGGATCGGATGCAATTCTTGAAGAAATGAACGGTAGGGACCCGCAGGTGTAGAAGGGTAGGATTGGGATCTGATGGGAATTTTTTAGACTCGTGAGTTGGGAATCTGGATGACGTCTTTTGGGAGTCTCGAGTACGCAGGAGTAGTGAATCCTCATTGGGATTCTGATTGGATTCTGACGTGTTGGAGTGCGGAATCCGCTGTTGCTTTGATGGGAGTCTTGTGGAAATGGGAGTGAGGAATTCTTCGGGAGTCTTGAGGATATAGGACGGGTGGCCCCCGCGGGTTATAATGGTATTTATGGGGGTCTAAGGGTTGGGATTTCGAGATACTGGTGGGAGATGTGTGGAAGTTGGAGTGGGGAGCCCGCTGAGCGCTTCGAAGATGGAAAGGGGAGGGGGCGATTCAGCAGGAACTTTGATGGGAGCCATGTGCACCTTTGGGTAGGGAATCCACAAGCCGTCGTGAGTACGAGGGAGTAGGGAATCTGCAGAAGTAAATTGGAGGTCTTGGAGACCTGAGAGAGGGTACCTGGAGATGATTGTAGAGTGAGTAATCTGAAGATTGTAGGTGGGGGAGTCTTGAGGTCATGTAGGAGTCTTGAGGTGATGAAAGTGTGGAACCAGCAGTGGTCGTATGGGATATTTTGTGTACGTTGGTTTTTCGAACCCGCAGGAGGTCGGTGCAGAGTCCTTTGAGGGGGTTATTACGCTTGCCTGAGGAAGGCTAGTGAAGAGGGAACATACCCCTATGACACGGTGTTTTGTGCTAGCTTTCGTCACTTTATGACCTTCTTTGGCTGCCAATTCAAATTCCAGGACTTATCTGCGAGTCCTTTTTTGTACAGTGTGGGAAAGTTTTCTCGAGGCTGCTCAATATTTATTTAAAACTAGCAGAGGTACCCGGTGGTGGCCGAGATAAAAAGTCCTGTCGCAAATATTTACAGATGAATATTATTTGAAATTCGTATATTATGACACAAAACTATCTTTACTTGCTGATTATTATTATTATTATTTGTAAGATTCAGGAGAGTTGCGCACTCTCCCTATCATGTAATATTATATACTATCATACAATATACTTACAATGAGTAAACGTTTTACCGCGCGCACCCGGCAGTTGCGCGTATGCGTGAATGTCAAATAAAATGGCGGTCTAGTCATTTTCATGAAATGGATTGATGGTCTAGCAGACCTTGCCCAATGCTTATACAGTAGCGGCCACAATATAAGGGTCAGTAAGAACAAGTGTATCCAAATATTTATTAAAAAAGTTTAGCGATACGTTAAGACCATATCTTATACACATATTTAGATATATCTAATATCTATCTTTCGTGAAATGTTCAATTGAATGGAATAAATATTTCGTAAGTTATGAGGAAATAAACAAACTATCTTCCAAATTGCAGCGGCCAAAAGTCAAGAGTCACTTATAAAAACAATGTAAAATGGAACAAGAACAAAAATGAAACCCTTACTATCAATATTTTATTAATATCCCTTTACTAGCAATGACCTCCCGACATCTGTTACCACAGGACTGAATTAATTTCTTGAAAAATGATGGGGTAATATTGTTCCATTCGTTTTTCAATAATTCCCAGAGTTCCTTTTTGTTCTTCGGATCTCTCCTTCGCGCCTCATCTCCAGTATTCTTCCAAACGTTTTCTATAGAGTTGGGATCGGGACTTTGAGATGGCCAGTCCATTAGATCAACCCCTTTATCACTCAAAAAACCTTCGACTCTCTTCGCAGTGTGGCAGGGAGCGTTGTCTCCTGCACGAAGATAGGAGGTTGAACTGACGACGATCGGAGATGTGGAAATGCTTGCTCTCTAAGAATCTGCTTGTAGATTTCAGCATTGACAGTCCCTTGTAGGCGAATAAGTGCATCCTCCATATTTCACTGTCTTCTTCACACATGCGCGAGATAATCTTTCGCCACATCTTCTTCGGAAGTACATCCCGCCATCGGAACCAATCACATTAAACTTCGATTCATCGCTAAAATGAACTTGCACCAACTGTTCTTCTGTCCAAACGACATGTTCGTGAGCGTAACAAGGACGGGCCCTTTGATTCTTCTTGGAGATCAAAGGTTTCTTTGCCGGTGCCTGCGCAAGCAACCCAGAACCGCGTAACCTTCGAGAAACTGTTTTGCGCGATACGTTGATGTGAGGGAATCCCACGTGGAATTTCTTGTCCAGCACGGAACTTCCATGTGCTGGAGAAGATTCTGTTAGGCTTAAATTGGTAAGCCTAACCCACCCACCAACCTTCCATAAGCGGTAGCCTCGAACCACGTCCACCACGGTCCATCTTTACACGGGTTAGAATAGCCTAGGCAAGAAGATTCTACGTCTTCCGAGAGTAGAGCTGTTTCCCGCTAACCCCCCGCGGGAAGAGCCTCGGACATAAATAGTGCTCGACTCCCATGAGGAGACACAGAGTTGAGAAGTCTCGCCCGGACCCAAGAAGATTCCCCTAGTTCCAAGTCAGGTGCTAACAACAAAGTAAAGTGACGGCTGAACTTTTTATGTGTTGGAATTAGCCCCAGCCAGTGAGGTAATTTCATTTAACGATCGCTACCGAGTGATTTTTCCGACTTCTCTCATCAACTCCTATCGAAGCCCTCCTCATTCGCCCCTCGTTTTCGGGTGGCCGAAATACTCTCCCCTGGACCGGACTTTACCGCCTCCCCCCATCCTTTTTTGGAGAACTGTCATCACTTTAAGTTTCCGCTCAGAAGTTTTGAGTGCCCTCGCCTAGCGTGCAGAAGACATCAGTGAAGCCTTACCCCGTCGTCTCACCCGGAATCTTCTGTAAGCCAACCCCTCTCCCCCTTCAGTAACCCATTTGCGTTAATTCCCCCCATTTGAATAGTCTACTCCCGTAACACCTTAAGTTTTAACTTCATAGTCTGATTCATAACTACATTCCCCCCCTCCCCCGCCTTCGTTCATCTGATGTAATTTTTGCCCATCATTTCTCTCATTATTTTTATGTAAATAAAATTATATTTTTTTACATGCCTCTTTAAATAACCTTGAGCTTTGCCATTGCCCATATGTTACCTGACCTCGTTGCACTCTTATCTCGCATTTTCGCCCATCGAAACTCGTGGTTTTGCGTCCCTTTTGATAGTTTGCCTTCAAGTTATTGGTCCCTCCCCCATATATATAATATGGTATTGATATAATATAATGCCATATCACGACATATTTATTTACTAATATACATATTATATAATTTTAGGGTCAAGTGTGTTTGGGGTTTTTACGGACCCGTGTCATTTTAATTCCGACATTAGAATTTCCCTTGTTATTCACGTCTACCCCTTTTATTTTAATTTTTGTATTGTACTGGCAGAAGGCAAGTTCAAGTTAATTGAAGAGCAGTGGAACGTAATCTATTTAGATTTGGTGTTAGACCCCAGGTAATTAATTTTTTTTATTGTGTTTGAATTTTGGAGACTCTCCTGGTTATTAATCCAAAAGAGTTAATTAAGGTCTTTGGTGTCCTAATTCCGGTAGGACCATTTTAATTGATTTTTTCGCTTAGAAACAGCAGAGGTAGGTAGCTGTATCTTAATTTGTTTTGTGATCAAGGCCTTCACGAATATTCAAGTATTCGTTTCGCGTGGGTAGTGTCCTAGCTCGTTCGCGTGTCAGTGTTTCCTCAGTTAACTGCGTAACAATGTCATCCTTCGAAAAATTCAAGAGTCAGGGGGAAATGTTAGGTCTTTCGGGCAAAGACCTGCTAAATTACGTACAGGAAGAAGAGAGGAACGAACGGTCAGAGCGAAGGAAGGAGGAACTAAGAAAAACGAAGATGGAGATGGAGAAGAACAAAATAGAGGAGAACAAACTGAGGATGGAGGAGAACAAACTGAGGGTGGAGGAAAACAAACTGAAGATGGAGATGGAAGAGAAAAAACTGAAGATGGAGATGGAGAAAAACAAAATGGAGGAGAACAAACTAAAGATGGAGATGGAAGAACGTGAACAAATTAGGCAGCATGAGCTGGAAATGAGCCGAAATCAAATGGATTCTCAGTCCATCGGTTCCCGGGCTGAAATTCCCCAAACTCCTTCAGTCCACCTTCCCACTTTCAATGATAGAGAGGACTTTGGGTCATTTTTGGCCCATTTTGAGAGAATCTTTCAGATCAATAGATAGGATCTCGAAAATGATGGCGTCGCTCGCTTACCCCCCCTCTTAAATGCCAAGTTAAGGAATATCTTCGTATCCCTTCCCCCGGAAGCAACTTTGGACTATTCCACGTTAAAGTCCGAATTGCTAGCCGCTGTTCATATGAATAGCGAATTCTACCACTCCCGATTCCGCCAGGAAAGGATCCGCCCAGGCCAAACATTTCGACAACACGGGTACATCCTCCAAAGACACCTTTAGTGTTGGCTGGATGGGTGCAAGATTCCCCAGGTCTACGAGTCCCTTCTGGACTTCTTCCTTAGGGATCAGCTTTTAGCTGCCGTGGCTCCCGAAATTCGAGCCTTCATTAAGGATAAACGTTGCGCCACTTTCGAGAAGTGCTTGGAAGAGGCCGATGTCTAAGCGGGTAGTCACGATTTATACCATAAGGATGTATAAAAGCTTCCCAATCGTCCCCCCCCCAAACTAATTTTATGGCCTTAAGACCCCCCCCTTCCCTAAATTGGTTCCAAGATTTACCAAAGTTCCTAGTCCCTCGAAGCCAAGAAACTTCCATCCATCTGAACACCAAGACGTTAAGCCCCTAGGATCTTCTCCCCCGGTTGTGCCGTACCAAAAGAACCCAATCGTCTGCTACACCTGCGGAGTTCCCGGCCATTACCGCACGAACAGTCCTCAAAACTCCCGATTCGCAAACTCAAAGTCCCACAAGTGCACCAAATCTGGGCCGCCCCTGATCCTCATCTGTGGCCTCAGGAGACTTCCGATCCTCCCTCGCCCGCCAAAGACCCGGTCCATCAGGTAAACTTTCTCTTTAATGAGAACAACCTTGGTGGATTGAAGTTCGAGAACGGAACTGTGAACGGTCGCCGAGTATCCACCCTCGTCCGTGACACCGGGTGCACCTGTATTATAATGTCTGAGGACCTACTTCCCCCTGTTGGGCAAGACCACAAGAAATTTGCGGTGGTCCATGACTACCTTGGCCGGGCCAGTCGTTTCCCAGTAATTCGTTGTCACATTGAGTGTGACTATATGTCCGGTTGGGCCGAAGTGGTAGCGGCCCCAATCCAGTTCTACTCCGTTTTATTCGGTCAGAACCACGTAATTCACGAACATCCCATGGCCCAGCCCGTCATTACCCGTACACAGGCAGCCCTGGAATCCCGTGCACTTGTTTCCCTGGAAATCCCTATTGACCCGGAGTTTCAAGCCCTCCGGAGCGACAAGTTTTCCCGAGCCCAGGAGTGCGCAACTCCTCCCCCCCTTTGGGAGAAAACTAAAGGCCACGAGCGTGAGTTTACCCGAGGTAACAAACGAGTGTCGCATCCCGTGAAGAAGGACTTATTGAGAGGTATAAGACCTAATTTGACATTAAGTCACGAGAACGAAAATTCAAGCCTGGCGCAGAGGTGCTGGTGCTACTTCCCACGCGAAGCAACAAACTCCTTAGCCAGGGAAAGGGACCCTACCCCGTCTTCGAGGCTAGAGGACCCGTGGATTACCTCATCCATACTCCGGCCGGAGCGAAGGTTTTCCACGTGAATTGTATATATATATTATCTCATTAATGTTCCTAATTATGTTTTTTTTTTGGTCCACTAAATTGGTTAGTCTTTAGTCGCAGATTTATGACTGCATTTAATTGTATCCTTTTTATCGGTTCCACTGAAATGTCGCCAATGTTCTCCTGCGATTTTTTTTTATATTGTACTAGTTAAATTCTCTAGAATTGACCTGTTTAAGGCTTATGTCCGTAAATTCCCCGCTGAGCTCAGATTTACGTTTTTTTGTGTGTGTACACCTGTTGTAGCAGGTCAGAATTTCCCTAGACCCTTGATAATTCTAGTTTGACAGGTGGGATGATCCTTTCCTACGCAACTGCTCTGTAAAGCATCATCTTTCGGTTGAGAGATGTGTAAGGGAATCCCACGTAGAATTTCTTGTCCAGCACGGAACTTCCATGTGCTGGAGAAGATTCTGTTAGGCCTAAATTAGTAAGCCTAACCTACCCACCAACCTTCCATAAGCGGTAGCCTCGAACCGCGTCCACCACGGTCCATCTTTACACGGGTTAGAATAGCCTCGGCAAGAAGATTCGAGGGTAGAGCTGTTTCTCGCTAACCCCCCGCGGGAAGAGCCTCGGACATAAATAGTGCTCGACTCCCATGAGGAAACACAGAGTTGAGAAGTCTCGCCCGGACCCCAAGAAGATTCCCCTAGTTCCAAGTCAGGTGCTAACAACAAAGTAAAGTGACAACTAAACTATTTGTGTATTAGAATTAGCTCTAGCCAGTGAGGTAATTCCATTTAACGATCGTTACCGAATGATTTTTCCGACTTCTCTCATCAACTCCTGTTGAAGCCCTCCTCGTTCGCTGCTTGTTTTCGGGTGGCCGAAATACTCTCCCTTCGACCGGACTTTACCGCCCCTCCCCCCCCCACCTTTCTTTGGAGAACCGTCATCACTTTAAGTTTCCGCTCAGAAGTTTTGAGTGCCCTCGCCTAGCGTGCAGAAGACATCAGTGAAGCCTTACCCCGTCGTCTCACCCGGAATCTTCTGTAAGCCAACCCCTCTCCCCCTTCAGTAACCCATTTGCGTTAATTCCCCCCATTTGAATAGTCAACTCCCGTAACACCTTAAGTTTTGACTTCATAGTATGATTCACAACTACAATTCCCCCCCCCCCCTCCTTCGTTTATCACATGTAATTTTTGCCCATCATTTCTCTCATTATTTTTATGTAAATAAAATTATATTTTTTTAATGCCTCTTTAAATAACCTTGAGCTTTGCCATTGCCCATATGTTACCTGACCTCGTTGCACTCTTATCTCGCATTTTCGCCCATCGAAACTCGTGGTTTTCCGTCCCTTTTGTCGGTTCGCCTTTTCGTAATTGGTCCCTCCCTCATAGATATAATATGGTATTGATATAATATGTCATACCACGACAGTTGACATCGCGGGGTATTTCAGCAGACCTCTTAAACCTATCATTCAGTGACATTCCAACTATAATACGATCCTGTCTTGGTGACGTTTTACGACGTCTACCTGTTTTAGGTTTAGCATCTGTCGATCCTGATGACTTAAAACGAGCTACAATTCGTTGCACAACACTTATGGACCTTGGTACAGTAGTTGGCATCACGGAATTTGACTTGCCCTCTTGGTGAAGGCACTCAATCCTTTGTTTTTCATCACAGGACACCGGTCGTCTCTCACAAGCAGCCATGTTGACAGTTGAATGTTCCAATAATGTATGATCATAAGAAGTAACTGTTAACCCATCAACAGTTTCCTAAACACAAATAGTTTATTTTTTCTAAGTGACCCTTAACTTTTGGCCGCTGCAATTTGGAAGATAGTTTGTTTATTTCCTCATAACTTACGAAATATTTATTCCATTCACTTGAAATTTCACGCAAAATAGATATTAGATATATCTAAATATGTGTAGAATATATAGTCTGAACGTTTTCTTAAGCTTCTATAATAAATATTTAAATACACTTGTGCTTACTGGCCCTTATATTATGGCCGCTACTATATACTTATCAAATAAAGGGCGGTCTAGCGATCTTCATGTAATGAAGTGATGGTCTAGCAGACCTTGCCAAATAAAATGAGGGTGAAGAAATCTTAGTCAAATAAAATATTGGTCAGACAGTCCTTGGTTTAGAAATCCTTCTAGAATATATTCATAACTTTACCCTCCTTTACAAAAGTGAGGGTATTGTACCCCTACCCTTGTCATATACTCTATGCACTACGTTCTTTTTATTTATTAATATATTTGACAAGGACTTTTAGGATCCATTGGAACGGGATTGTAAGGGACTGCAAGTATACTCATTTTTGTTAATAAAGACTGCTAGAGCGTCAATCCGTTTGATAGGGTGTTCTGGATGGCCAACCCATATGACAAAGACTGCTGGACGGCCAATCCTTTGAACAAGGAATATAAACCCTTAATCGATTTGACATGGACCGCTCGTCCGATATTTCACCTGACAAAGATGCCTAAAACTGCTACTTTTCCTATTGTAAGTCAGATCGCTGCTGGCAACAAATGACAATTTCCATTTGTTAAGGAAGTACATAGCTCCAGCTAGCAAGGCAAACTACCCAGCATAGAAAAACTGCCCAATATAGAGAAACAACCCACTTTGGGGAAACTCTCCAGCATGGAGAAATTGTCCAGGATAGAGAAAATACGCAGCATGGGAAACTACTCAGTACATGCAAAATGCCCAGCATAGAGAAACATCCCAGTTTGGAGAAACTCTTCAGATTGGGGAAATTCTCCAAGATAGAGAAAATACCCCGCATAGGAAACTGATCATCACAGGCAAACTGCCCAGCATAGAGAAACATCCCAGTTTGGGGAAACTCTCCAGCATGGAGAAATTGTCCAGGATAGAGAAAATACGCAGCATGGGAAAGTACTCAGCAGATGCAAACTGCCCAGCATAGAGAAACATCCCAGTTTGGAGAAACTCTTCAGATTAGGGAAATTCTCCAGGATATAGCAAATACCCCGCATAGGAAACTGATCATCACATGCAAACTGCCCAGCATAGAGAAACATCCCAGTTTGAGGAAACCCTCCAGCATGGGGAAATTGTCTAGGATAGAGAAAATACGCAGCGTGGGAAACTGCTCAGCAGATGCAAACTGCCCAGCATAGAGAAACATCCCGGTTTGGGAAAACTCTCCAGCATGGGAAGATTGTCCAGGATAGAGAAAATACGCAGCATGGGAAACTGTTCAGCACATGCAAGCTTGCCCAGCATAGAGAAACATCCAAGTTTGGAGAAACCCTTCAGATTGGAGAAATTCTCCAGGATAAAGAAAATACCCAGCATAGGAAACTGCTCATCACATGCAAACTGCCCAGCATAGAGAAACATCCCAGTTTGGGAAAATTCTCGAGGATAGAGCAAATACCTAGCATAGGAAACTGCTCAGCACATGCAAACTGCCCAGCATGGAGAAAAGCTGCCAGTATGGATAAACTCTCCAGTATGGGGGAAATAGTCTAACTTGGGGAAAAGGGAACTCTCCAACATACCGAAACTGCCCAGCATGGGAAATTGTGTTAGGAGCCGAGCTCAAGTCCGAGAGAATCGTGCACCTGCCACATCCATAGCATCACAGAGTCTCGTCTTCAGCTACCTGAACTCTATGCATTCCACTCTTTTAGTTCGACCTACTTCGCCTTCATTACATTTCTCGCCCAGATGCTCCTGTTGGCTTTTATTATATATACATATCCCAGATATGTATAATTTAATTGTTATTCCTACTTTCCCAAACGCACACAATGTTGCATTATTAAAATTAAAAATTATTGGTGCCATCCAAATTCCGTTGGTCCGGGCCATTAAACCTCCAAGGTTATTACATTCGTGGTGTAGTTGGACATTAATTGAAATTATTTATACTTGATTTTCATTATATATTCATAAATGCGCTTTTATAGAGAGTATAAAAGACGCCGTGTCAGGCGCCATTGGACAACCACTTAACGATTTGTATTCGTGTTTGGAACTTGCTTAAAACGTTTTCTCCGGGTTATGATGGAGAAATGGAGTTTAAGACCTCGTTACGGAATTAATTTTCTTACCACAGTTCGATACCCGATGACAATAATAATGGAAGAGTGTTGGTATTTCTTTGGTATTTTTCCTTGGGTGTGGTATTTAGTAGTCTGTGGAGTATTTGGCGCCAATATTCTTTGCTGAGCTTTGACAAAAAGGTATTTTCGTTCGAATTAAAGACTATTTTTAGTGGCATGGACGCGACTCTATAAGCTACTATGTCGGTTCGTAGGTCGATCGGTCGGATGGTAACCCTTTACTTTTCAATAGGTTTTTTGGCAAAAACATCGTAAATATTCGGCTGATTCTGACGAAGTTTGAAACCCTTTATGTTGTTTTACATTATCTTTCAAATGATATAATTATCAAGGTCCTCCCAAGGTTAGTCCGGGAAATATTTGGCAACAACACCGCGTAACTATTCGGCCGATTCTAACGTAACTTTAAACCCTTATGTTGTTTTGCATTCTCTTTCGAATGATATACTCACCAATATCCTCCCAAGGTTAGTCCGGGAATAAGGTCATAGGTCAGAATAATTGAGAACACGCGACTTAGGTCTGTTGACGTCGTTAGTGATTAATCCTTAGTACTGAGGGAGTGTATTTTTTCGTTGTGCAAGACAAGTTCCAGGGACCTATTTACAGGGGTGGGAACCACCTGTGTGTGGTTGTTTAACCCGGTGTGTAAAGGCAGTAAATGGACGATACTATAATTCCTGAAGCTCAGTTCATTTAAGTCGTCATTTCCCCCTCGTGGCCGAATCATGCTGGGATACTCGCGACTTTTCTCTAATCATTATTATTAATTCAGTGCGCCCCCCTCCCCCTCCCGATTTGGGGCTAACATTCATACCTTTGAGTGCTTCTACTGTTCGTACGCACCTTTTCCTAAAGATTTTCAGCGTACCCTTCTGACCCCGGCATTGTGAAATTAAAATAGGTCTGTTTCAGCCTTAATTATTTTCTCAGTTCATCGTCATTGATTCATTCATTTATTGTCTGTCCTCCACTTATCTTGCGTTGAGAAGGCCTCCGTTGGATTACACCCATTCGCTGCTTGTGATTGATTGTTAATCAATCATTTTTTTAAATAACATTCTCACAATTTCTAATTTATTTATGATTGTCAGCCATCTCCTTTATCAACCATACCAGTGCCCTTTGTACGAATGTGTCTTTCTGACCCCAACATTCTCTTTCCTTTACCTGTTCTTTTATCATACCCTCGTACTCTCCCTGATTCCTTGTCCACTAAGCAAAAAATGCCCTTGTTGTTCATACCCCTATCCTTTCTTTGGAACTACACAGAGGTGCCTAGTACTCGGCGTACTGGTGGCACCGAATATGAGAAAAAGGCAATCACTCTACAACCACAGACAGCTCGAAATCACTCCTAGAGCGCCTAACCTACGCCAAATGCCAGAAATTGTCCTCTCTCTCGTAAATAGTTGATTCATATCCGAATCCGGATCTTGATCCAGCCTAAACTCTAGCAACCTCATCTACGGTCAAAGATCGCCGGGGCTCTACACAAAATTTTAACGAAATCTGCCAATAACTTTTTCAGATATTGAGCACACAATCACACACGGGCGATCACATAACCTCCGCCAAATCTGTTAGCGAAAGTAAATAATAGAAAATCAACGGCGAATCCGAGTAACCAGAGTTGACCGCCTGCCGCCGCCCCTGCAAATGGGCGTAGAGTTTGAACCTCGAGGATCTCGATTTTCTGGATAACTCCAGAAGAGCTGCCTCCCCCTTCCCCATCAATGCTTTCTCTCTTGGAGATGAGACCCCAATTTTCTTCACCCGAGGATTAAATAACCCCGCTAAAGTGAGGTAAAATGATACACAAATGAAGGAAGTGGACCCCCTGGTAAATGTGGCCCACTTAGTGTTTTCGCACAGCGTGAGACATGATCGGGGTCTTTATCGCGAGTCTTTATCTTGCAAATGGGCGTAGAGTTTGAACCTCGAGGATCTCGATTTTCTGGATAACTCCAGAAGAGCTGCCTCCCCCTTCCCCATCAATGCTTTCTCTCTTGGAGATGAGACCCCAATTTTCCTCACCCGAGGATTAAATAACCCCGCTAAAGTGAGGTAAAATGATACACAAATGAAGGAAGTGGACCCCCTGGTAAATGTGGCCCACTTAGTGTTTTCGCACAGCGTGAGACATGATCGGGGTCTTTATCGCGAGTCTTTATCTTGTAAACTAGATTCTAACCTCGCGGACGCTGCGATTGAGCCCCTTAACATAATTAAATGAGCCTAATTATTTACCCTTGAACCAACTTCTCTTACCTGACAAGATAATCTCTCCCCCTCCCCCCTAACCCTACTTTGAATCGCTACAGGCAGCGATCCGGGAAGGGGGGTCTGATGCACCCCCAAATTTCAGGCCCGTTTATATTTCTTTTTTACGCCTTACTTGTATTCTGATATTCAAAGGGAGTTATGTAATAATATAGAATATAGATAAAACAGTATTTTAAACCATTGAGATCGAACGTATCATATATGATACGTGTCTAAAATACATGTATTTCACAAAAATAATTATTAAATTAAGTATTACACCTTACCCGACGCCCCAAAACTACAATTCATAATTTTCTGATGTGTGGAAGGAAAAAAATGGTATCTGAGCGAGTTGGTGCTCACTCCTTTATGAGATGCTGTTATTTATTATCAATGCTGTCTATTATAACCCTTATTAATCATTAATGCCCTTTATCAGACTACTCAGAGGAAGGAATCCAAGTTAGCCCCCTCCCCCTAATTTTAGCCTTGATCCGACACCTGGTCGCTAGTCTTTAGGAGATCTGCATTGCCCCACACCTGGGAGCTGAAGCGAGTCTTCGACGACTTCGGGGCTTTTATGCAGTTTTGTTGAGTTGTGTTTTGCCTATTTATTTTTTTTAGACCCGAGTCAAACAAATATTTACTTCGCTTTGGAATGAGGAGATCTAAGTGGTGAAAGTGTGAGGAAGACAACCACAGATCCTCCTCCTAGAAGCATTGGGGCCGGGAAGGCACACAATCCTAAAGATGTCAGCTGCAACACGGTTGCCCGTGCTACATCTTGCTATTGCGGGTGAGATAAGAAAAAAGATGGGGGCAATAGATGGGGGAACTAGGGAAATGGCAGACGTGTTAGCCCCACCCCCTATAGTCAGAGCAAAATGGAAGGGGTGACCCCAGCTCTTGTCCCCGAACAGGAATGATTAGATGGTAGACGACTAGCCTACAAAATTAACCACCGGTTAAGAAAAATAGGTGAGTAGAGTCTTATAAAGAAGGAGAGGGTCTAGGAGGAATAGTTCAGGTAATTTTAGTCTAGTTCGAGACTATCGAAGACGAAACCCTCCTAGGAGGGTGTCAAGCTCCTAGGAGGGTGTCAAGGTAGTGTGGGGTATATTTTTTTTTAATACCAATCAACGATCGTGGAATCTTTCGTGACCGCAGGAAGTGGGAATCTATTGCGCGTCTGGGCACCGGAAGGGAGGAGGAATGTAAATGTTGCGCTGTGAAGACGGGGTAGGCCCAACGTATCCACCTAATAGGCTCTGGCCCTCAGATACGCTAAATATATGCGTGCTCCGTGGGATTGAATCCAGTATCTTAACGTCAGAAATCCTCTTTTTGCGTATTACCCATAATTCCAAAGAGAAAAATATCGGTTCGTGAAATAGAATAGAAATTTGCTAGGATTTATCGGTTCTTCTAAGAAATGTAAACAAAGGAACATCATAATAAAAAATAGGCAAATCATGAGTGTTTATAAAACGAGTCATTTAATATTTGGATTTATTATTACTTTGTATTGGGCTCTAGCTTTTTCTAGTTAAACATAATGCAAATTTCGCATCAGGATCTGTTCTGGAAGATTACCTATGTGAACATTTTTTTTTTTAAATGGTAAGGAAAAATTAATGTGAGAATGGAGAAGGACACATTAATTTTACAAATATTGTCAAGGTTGTATCACTTTGCAGTTCTACGGCAGCGAAATTCATATGAACAGTACCAAAACTAGAGAACCAAATACCAAAATCTACATTTTCCTGAAAAAACTTTTAATTTCCATGAAAGTTCCACAGAATTTTTTTTTTAAATTTGCCTCATTTCATAGAAGAAAGATGCGTCCAAAACTAAAGAACGAAAAAAATGCAGCCATAACCAGAAAACAACATAATTATCTCATAGACGAACAAAATATTAAACTGAGTAGGCATACCTTTGCTCTGAATGAATTGAGCACATACATGTTCGGCCGTGGGACTTCAATTAGTCGCATTGTTTGGGTGTTAATATTCCATTCTTCTTCCAATCTTCGCCCCAGATCTTCACCATTCGTCGGTTTCCGAGCCCTAACGTTTCATCCGAGTATCTTCCATCGGGTTTAAATCAGGCTTCTGCTCGAGACAGTTCATCACGTCCATATTTTCAGCATCTTAGAACTGCTTCACTTTCATTGTTGCGTGGCACGGACACAGCCCTGCATGAATACGTTCACGTACTCCCGGTAATCGAAGAGAAGAAATCAGTGGTTCCGGAAGCAGATTCTTGTATACCAAATCATTCACTTTGCCGTGTAAACGGACGAAGTGACACACACAAGTACTTGAAAAAAATGCTCCCACACCATAATGCCCCGACCCGCTAAAATAATTTACCCGACTTTTTAGGATATGTGGATTTGAATATTTCGCCTGCACGACACCTTACCACTTCCCATCCGATCCGAACAACAATTTTCAGCACTAAGCAAGACACGCTCAGTAGCGAAATCCAAGCTAGGAGATTAATTACACTGTCCAACAATGATTTTGCTACAGAAATGAGAAATAGTTTTCTATTGTAGTTTTTTGCGTAGATTACGAAAATGCCATTTATTTTTTTATTAATATTAGATTATTCCGTATATAGAGGTATGAAATATTTGTTATTTTTATTTTATTTGACAAAAAGTACAAAGATAAGTGGAATCAAAAAGCTAATTCATCAAGAGAAATTAATAAGTCCTTTTAATACATTTCAAAGTGTGGTATTATAAAAATATATTTTAAAAAATAATGAAGATTTAAGATTTTTCCAAATTGCTGAAATCTAAACAATAGTAATATATTTTTAGAATATTTAGGCTTCTTTTTATGTACAACATCTTGTCTGTCTCTGTGAAGGATCCATCAGAAGTCAGCAAGCATTGCAGGACTCCACTTTCATTTATAACGATTTTCTATAGTAGCAATATCTTGGTGGAATCTTTCAACATGCTTATTGCTGACGTCTGCTGGATTGTCTGGAAAGAAAGACAGATGAGAATGCAAAAATTGCACCTTTAGTGACATACTACATCTCAACCCATTATAAGACCTAATCAAATTCTAAACTAGAATGTGGTAATTTTCTGATTTGTGCCTTCCAAGGAAACCATTACATACACCTTTGAAACTATGCCAGACGTCAAATTCTGGCTTGCTCAATTTTTCCTCAAACTCACTATCTACCATAAGTTGTTTAATCTGAGGCCCAACAAAGATTCCTTCTTTAATTTTAACATCATTAATCTTAAGAAATTTGGTTTTTAAATATAAGAAGGATGGCTGGTCATGCTTTAAGGCTATCACAAATTGTTTCAGTAAACTTAATTTTATGTGAAGGGGTGGCAAAATTATGTTTTCCTTAGTAACCAATGGTTCACGTTTGACATTATGACAACCTACTTTTGTCTCTTCTCTTAAAGGCCATTCTGAGCACATGTAATGTTCTCCCCGAGCTCTACTGTCCCACTGGCACAAAAAACACATGAAATTTGTGTAACGTGACTGCAAACTATTTTAAATGGCTACTACCTTAAGGTCAGCACAAATCAACCATTTATGTTCACTGTATTTAATGCTTTTTTAAAATGAAATCTAAATTCTCATAAGTTTCTTTCAAAACAACAGAGTGAGCTACTGGTATCGATGGTAGTTTATTTCCATTATGCAGAAGCTCGGCTTTAGTACTATATAAAGAAGCGTCAATCAAAAGTCTCCATTAACTGGGTTCATAATGTATATCTAATTCTTCAAAGAGACGTGAAATATTATTACAGTAGCATAAATTGTCAAATGAAAATTTGTCTTGTAAATTGTTTGATCGAATGCGAAACTTAGTAATTCGAACATCTTCTACTCCTAAATTAATTTCTTTCAGTCTCGAGGCCAGTAATTCACTCTGTTGCTCTGTCAAGTTTAGATCTCTTACAAGATCATCTAGATCAAGTTGTGAGAAAGGTTTTGGAGTAGTATCAACAGTTTCAGGAACATAAATTTCAGTTTCTGGTTGAGATGATTCCATATTTGATTCATCAGAGTTAGACAAAACAATTTCTGCAGGTGTTTCAAGTACAGGAATGTCTTTTGAGTGAGGTATAGGCCGAATACCAGATCTAAGGTTGGGATATACCACAGCTGAAGCGCACTTCGTTGTTTTACCTAAAAGTATGGAAATTATATGCCTAAAATTTAAAGTTATGTACATATGTGTGATTACAATAAAGTGGTTCTAAACTTAATTAATTTTATATTTAAAAAAATAATATTACAGTATACTACTTCAAAATCTAGGTACAGTGGACAATAAACAATTACTTACTTTGTATGTCTACCAAACAGAAATAGCAGTCAGTGGCATGATCTTGGGGCTCTCGCCATACCATTGGAACACCAAATTGAAGGCTTTTTATTTTTCGTTTAGACCATTTTAATAAAGAATTAAAGCATGTCGTGCAACCGATATGTGGTACCCATGGTTTATAATGGTCGCCAATTTTACATCCAAAATACAAATTTTTTTTTCAATAGAGAAGAAATTTTTCTTTGATTTTTTTAATGTTACTGAACCACATATGTAGCAGAATTGATCTGGGCTATTTTTACACTGTCCTCTTGGTATTTTAATTAAAATTGTTGCTTTTATTTAAATTTTTATTTAGTTAAATAACCTGAAAATAAGAAATAAAAGATTGAAATTCGTTAAAATCTTAAAAATTTGACAAAAATAGTAATTGGCAACTTACAAAAAACTAGAGTCATTTCGATAAAAATAACTTCCACTTTTGAAATCTATGCATAAAACTACATTAAAAAAAATGTTATTCCAATCTTTGTAGTCGACAAAAAGTTAAATTTTGTTAGACAGTGTTATTTTTTACTTATGACTGGTTTCTTAGCAGGGTATCTGGTGAGACAGATTCAGGTACAGGTTCTGGGCAACGACCTGAAATATAGGCTTTTCTCTCAAAGTGGCACTGGGATCTTCCCTGGGAGTGGTTTTTCGAGGGTGACCTGTTTTCTTCGTGACTCGCAGGATCCGGTGTCCTCACGTAGCTTTACTCTGCGTGAAATCACACTCTTTGACTGATTACAACGCTTCGAAATGTCAGACAGCGTCATTTCTTCCCTTTTCCACTAGCCAACATACTCTCTAAAAGATTTATTGACCTTAACTAGTCTCGTTATCCTGATAAATGGGTCATACCATTAGTAGCAATCTGCAATACAGGTACGGTAGTGTTGCCATACCTACGTTAGTAATTTTTACTTGAAAACTGAAAGTTATAAATTATCGTTCTCTAGTTTTGAAGGAATTCTTTCATCAAATTGACGAGTATTTATTTTTTTTTTACTTTTTGTTCAATGAAATGAAATTTGGACACTACCAGAGACAAATTTAAAAGAATATTCAGCGTAATTTTCATGGAAATTGAACGAGTAATTTCTAGAAAATGTTTTTTAGGTATTTTGTTCTCTATTTTGGGACGTTAATAAACAGCGAAAACTCGCATCTAAGACGAGCTATAGCATACATATCGACAGATAGGGACAATCTTTGATTTTTTTTAGGTGAATAGGCTTTTAATGCTAGGGAAGGGGGAGATATCGTTACCTTTGTATTCTCTGTAAGAATCCCAGGCCACGAATGGTCATTAGGAACTTGTCCTAATAGCGAGATATTTTGTCTACAATATATATACAAATATGGGAAAAGTGGACATCTACTGATTTATTACGAATAAGTTGTCTAGAAACATCTTTCTAGTTAATAGCCTCTATTTTATTTTTAATCAACGTAAAATTAAGATAAACATAACGTCTTTCTATTCACTATAGCATAATTAAATATCTAATGATGGGTGGTAAAAATGGCAACTCAATTCCAGCCCCAGGGCAATGAGAGAAGTGAATTCCAGTTACATAGGAATCATCCTGCAGGATTTATTTTTAAAAAAATGATTCGCAATTAAACGACTGAACTACGGAGACCTGGGGAGGGCGGGGGTGGGGGATTAAAAGGATTGCCGTGGAACGTCGAGACGAAGCGAGTCCCGCCTGTAAGGGATGACTGAGGCATCTCAGGTCAATCCCCCAATCCCCCCACCTTTATTTGACCTCGCATTAGGGTGAAGGATATTGAAGTTCATTCCTGTGTGCAACAGTTGGTCACTATTTTTTATTGAATTTTCAACTCATTGGGTTGTAATTAGCAATTGGGTATATGTGTGCCCTGCCCAGATTAAAATATATGGCAATACTTCATTTGATCAACATTCGTGGCCTATTAAGTAATATTTACTATCTGACCATCTCCTTGGCCTATTTGAAAGTAGTGAGCAATCTGTTTACACATATGCTACGCGTGTGTAATATTCTGCGATGGATAGAATATGGTTCACCCATAGAAAGCTAGATGAACCTTATTCTGTCCCACTCTAAAGATGTGATTTGTGTGAATTACGAAACGTCAGTGCACCATGAATAAAAATATTAAAAGCGTCGGTTTGTTTTATCGAGAACTGAAGAAACTCTGAGAGCCTTCAAAAAAGACCTTTTGGCCAAGTCGAGGGAAAAAATCCATAAAATGCATTAAGATGAAAGCTGATAATAAATTTCTATAATTTGACTTTATTGCCATAACAAAAGCGGATACGGAGATTAAATGAGCAGGGCCGTATAAATCCATAAGGCTAACTAGTCTGAAGCCTATGGCCCCCACCAAAAACACGGAGCCTATGAAACCTTTTTTCAGTTGGTCTTAACCTATGTTTATGTAGCGAAAAATAGACAATATTATTATTAGAATGTGATTTAAAATCACCACAGAAGCGAATTTTATATTACTGTAATAGGGTTTTTTGTTGTGGCAAAACACTATAATATCCTCCTCCCTTCCTTCCCCTCCCCTTCTCCATTCATTTATAATATTATTGTAATAAAGGTGGAAGGAGGGCGTGAAATTCGCGGGAGAGGGACGTTGAGGAATACCGAGGGACCCGAAGAAGCTCGAAGCCTAAGGACCCTGCGTGTTTATATTTCTGTCACTGTTATATCAATATCCAATATTTTTAATTGATGTTGGATCTAGTTTTTTATCGACCTTTAAAGGCGGATGGAAATAGATACTTGCGAGAGGTTATTTTTTTATTTTGGATTTTAGAACTTAGAAATTCATATGTACGAGATTTACCAAGACGAAAACCACCAAGATGCAGATATATTAATTAGGAGGGGGGGGGGGGCTTTCGTATTTTAACGTTCGGAGACTGAAAGATGGAAAAATAAAGCGCGAAAGAATGGTGTATAAAGGGCGATTTTATTCACAATTTTGTTTTTGTTTTCATTTTTTTGTCATTTTAAAGTCTCGATATAAAAAAAAAAATAAAACCCCTGGCGGGACTCGAACCCGCAATCCCTGGCTTAGGAGGCCAATGCCTTATCCATTAGGCCACAGGGGCAATATCAAAGTGATGTTTGGAAGTTTATTATATTCAAATCTTAGAGTTTATTTTGGACTCAATTTGAAATCATTTTGTATTAAGCTAGGGGTTTTTACCTATCTAATATATTCATTAGTATAGCTTGTGCAAAATGTTCTGAGCGCAAATAGAAGAACTTTCAATATAGAAGCGAAAACGGGATATAAAAAGGTAAACTAAACTAGATTCTTGATTCCCAGAATCGATGCGCCATTAACCTGGTGGGAACTGGATTCCGATTAAGCAAAGTTCAGTCACATTGCCTTCCATTGGATGTGATTAGTTGGAGTTACAATTTGGGGCGACAGCACGATGGCTGCCCTACACTTTAGATGCCTATGCTTAGTATCCCAGCTTAATGTAAAATAAAATCGGTTGTACCTACATTTTTTTTCTTGACTTGCCTAATTTAGGAGATAAAAGAACTTTAAGTTATTTCCCAACTAGGTCACTGCCAAAGAAAATACAAGTATTTCCGTTTCCAGAAGTCTATAGTAAAACACTAATTTTGTATCAACTTGACCCATCCCAAACCTTAAAAATGTCGAGAGTAAACTTACCTTTAAAGTGGTTGCTATAGCAACGAGTCTTGGCACTGCATCGGGCGCACTTGGTGAAGCTCGATTGGGTATTTAAACCTTTACTTTTGCTGTTGTCGTAAACGGAGTCGTTTTCATACACACACACATACACACACCCGTGGGAGCGCGCTATATCGGATCTTTTCTCTTATTATGGCGCAATTTCGTCTCCTCGGCCTGGCTGAACGGCCGGTTACTCGAACTGCCTTTCTCATGCGCGGGAATCGAGGGATGGGATTATTTTTATGTTATATTTATTTGGGTGGTTTGGTGGGGCGAATAGGAGGAAAAAAAAGGAAAGTAAAAAAAAGTAAAAGTTAAACATTATTTAGTAAAAGCTAAGCATTATTTAATGGATAAAACTCAGTGGCGTGCGGTGACTTTTGAAGATAAGGAAGCAATTCAAGTTTTACAAAAATAAATATGTGTAAATATGTTGTTCATTAAAAATAACTATAAAATTGTAAGCTATTCACTTTATTTAAATGTTATTTTTTTTAAACTTTATTTAAATGTTAAGATAGCTTCTGCAAGTATGCACAACCACTTAGCCAAGATGTTCTATCATAGTGGCCTACATTGTATTTGCGAGTGCAACACTTTGTTTTGGATGACAGATCTAGTGATGGCGTAGGCCTACCTGTTTTAATAATAGTTTCTTTTTCATTATAAATAACGTTATCGCACTGAACTTCATTTTTAATAATTTTTCAATAATGCAATCACATTTTCTCACAGCTTCATTTGAATCCATTTTGTTTAAAACTGTGTGTGTGTGGGAGGGGAGGGGGTATAACTTTAAAAAATGAATAAACAATACGTCACACTTAGGTTCAGGTTCAGGGTGGGGCCTTTGCAACGGCGAGTCGGTACTTATCTAAGCACTGACTGGTAGCTACTGATCTCAAACATACGAGGGGTGAATCCGGTAGGGCTGCCAGAATCCAGAAAAAAATTAACCAAACGCTTAAGATACAACAGCGTAACCATAGGGAGTTTATGCTATTTTGCTGCTTTCATTCTCAGAACCAGTGTTTAAATATAACCTAAAAATTGTTTAAACTTCAGAGTATAATAATAGTTAGGTCACTGTGTCTTAGACATTTTGTCGCCGACGACTGCAAAGCTAAATTTGCTTCCTTTTCCGTATACAAATTAGGGGTTTTTTTTGCTTAATTCTAACACGGCGTTGAAATATCTAGATAAAAATCCTAAAACTCTAATGACTGTATATTATTGCTAAGAAAAGCAAAAAATCTTTTAAACTATTCATTCCAAAGGATCAAAATGCAGAACTATTATTGAAATTAAGAGATAAAAAAAAAGAGTAGAAATCTCCACGAAAAGGATGCATTTCTTCAATTACAGTTGGGCTCATCAGGGTCTAACGCCAATTCGACTGAAAGTGAACGGTACCGAATGGCGTATACGAGTATAGGAAAACATAAATGTGAGAATAAAATTGATTCTACTGTCATATTTATTGTTGGGGTGTAATTTATTTTTCTTTTCTTCTTAAAATAGGCCCTTGCTTGCATTGACTGCACGCCACTGATTTAAAACTTTGCAATGTCTTTGTAAATTTAAGCAACTAAGTCTTTTCCTTTTTTTAGTTGCCTCCATAAAAATTTGCGTACCGAGGGGTCGATCAGAGAACGAGTGGTTTCACATCCTTTTTTTATTCCTTATTTTCGCCTAGGCCCAAAGCGACTTTATTTGGTTTGTGTGGGCACCTGTTTATCGATCTTTAAAGTTCTGGGCACCTGTTTCTCGATCTTTAAAGTTCTGGGCACCTGTTTCTCGATCTTTACAGTTCTGGGCACCTGTTTCTGATCTTTACAGTTCTGGGCACCTGTTTCTCGATCTTTACAGTTCTGGGCTCCTGTTTCTCGATCTTTACAGTTCTGGGCACCTGTTTCTCGATCTTTAACGTCCTGCGCACCTGTTTCTCGATCTTTACAGTTCTGGGCACCTGTTTCTCGATCTTTAAAGTTCTGGGCACCTGTTTATCGATCTTTAAAGTTCTGGGCACCTGTTTCTCGATCTTTAAAGTTCTGTTGTGTCCATGTTTGAAAATTATCTGCTGATGCACAATACCTTTTTTTTCAAATACTTTACTGATTGTTCGATATTTCGCGACTCCCTAGCAAGCTCGTACATTGTCATTTTTTAAGGCTGAAAACAATGCTTATGCTTCCAAACAAACCAAAGGATATCGTAAAACTAAAAATGTCACAGACTACTTAGTACTCACTCGAGTAGCTGGCTATTCAAGAAAAAATACCTGAGGAACTACTCACTCGAGTAACCGGCCGTTCAGCCATCTGGCTGAGAGAAAATTGCGCCATAATAAGTGGAAAGATCCGCTATATCTTACAATAAATAGCAAGGTAAACAGTTAAATTTCGGAAAGTGGCCCCCCTCCATTTTTGTGGGCGCTTTGTTATAAATATCTCTAAAAAAATTAAGGCGGGTAAATTTCTAATTATAATATGACGAAAAATAGATTGGCCGCCATCTTGGCAGCCACATTGTTAATTGGAATCGCATTATATTGCATTATACATCATTTTAAAGAGGATTGTTTTTAATTAAAATATAATATGGACATTTGCTATTAATCATATTTAAAAAAATATGATTGATTTAAATAGCATTCGGTGGCGGGGCTTATATGTCAGAAGTCAAGAAACGCGATATAAAAAAAATAAACATGAGAGCGCGTAACGACGTCTGGCAATCGCCTTTGAATTCGAACCTAATGCTGAGCTTTCGAATTGTAAATGATTAAAAATAGCGGGGTGAGGGGTGCTTCCCCACAATTAAAGGGTTTATTGGGGTGAAACTCCACATTTTTTAAATTCCTTTTGGGGGGAATTTGCCCTAGAATAAAAGTCTAAATTTAAAAAAACAACTTTTTTTTCTAAGCACAAATATATATATATGAATTATCCACAAAATAGAGGGCTGTCACCTCCGGAAATTTAACCAGATAAACTACAATGTAATCATTGTTGGTAGTGTAAGTATGGGGTTAGTAAAGCATCGGAGACGCTTGGGGGACGCTCTTAATCCATGCTAAGCATGTGACTGTGAATCACATTCACCAAACCTAACCTAACCTAACCATAGAGTGAGAGAGATTTAATAATCGAAGAAATATGTCTCAATTTTAGATGAATACGACCCAATACGGTCCTATTTATAACGTCTCAACGATCATAAGTTTCTTTCATTTTATTTATATATAAAAATAGAGTTTAGTTAATTCTCGCGACATTCAAATAAAGAATGCTATAAAAACTTTTGAATGATGTATAATTTTTTTCTTTAATAAGAATACTGTCATCATTGTATTTTAGGCGCTCGTTTGTCACGCGTAACATTCCTGCAACGGAAAGCGTTAATGGGCGGAAAAAACATCCTAATTGATGACAATTTTCACACTAAACACCGCTTCACAAAACTCCGTGGCTCTTAAAACTGTTAAGTGATGCTGTCTCGTCTTTATGAAATGTTTTAACAATGTTTAAGGGAGACCAAGAACACAATTCACATTGCATTGTTAATTGGCCAAATTAAAATTGCATGCGCGCGTTTCTTAAAACAATTGATTCTGCGCCTGCGCGTTTCTTACGACTTGGTAATTTACCAAGATTGACGCATATGTTTGCCCTCTTGTGCTCATTTAATGGGATTGCAAAATGATTTTTTTTAGCGCCCATCTGGCGACTACTAGGGCATAAGTCGCTGTAATCATTTTATAGCCTAATTGCTCAGCTAGATTAAAAAACAAACGAGCAAATAAACAGCGCTAATTTTGTATAAGAGTGGCGCACGCGTTTTAGGCTACTAAAACCTGTAATGTTGCTTCGTATCTTTGCTATAGTGTCCTAGGAATAATATTTCGAGGGTGCAGAGGGTCTATCTCATGTTGTAAAGTCACAAATAGGCAATATTTCAACCCGATGCTGAAACACAATAATTTTACCATGCCATCTTGAAATACTCTGAGTCGGACGAAGTTACGTGCCTATCTTGCTTGAAATGCCATGGGATGGCTTAAGTTACGCTTCGACGTCTATCTTTAATGTTAATATGAGTTTGTTTTTTTATTTCCAAACAAATATGTAGTAGAAATAACAAAAATAAAGGTAAATTTCCAGAACATCATAACTACTAGTTTTTGGCCATAAATGTATTTTTCTGATGTCTTTAAGCTTACAAACGAGTTAGCTTCACATTTATGTGAGCACAGTTACCGCAAATGGTAAGCAACTTTCGGCGAGAATAAGCTAACCAAACCAAACGTAACTCGTCATAAAAAAGTTTAGATAAGGTTAGGTTAGGTTAGCGATTTATGATTGTTGTCTCCGCAAATCGCGTATTTTGGCTGAAAATTGCATACTTTTCTTGTTAGATGGTACTCACATAAATGCGAAGCTAACTTGATGTTAATTAAGCTTAAAATCGTCATAAAAAATTACTTTTGGCCAAAAAATCGTGGTAGGGATGCTTTGCAACTTTCCCGTTAGCGCTCCAATAAGTAACTTGTCCGACTCTCAGACAAATAGTGAAACGCGCGCCGAGCCTTAGCATTTCAAGGTGGTCATAGAAGAATTATTGTGTTTCAGCATCGGGTTAAAATATTGTCTATTTGTGATTTTATAATGTGTGATAGACCCTCTCCGCCATCGAAATATTACTCTTAGGAAACTATTACAACGATACGAAGCAATATTACAGGCTTTAATAGCCTAAAACGTGTGGAAAATAACGATTAACATTAAAAACAAACGGGCGAGCTAAATTAGGCGTCTCATGACATTTTAAGATGGCGTCGTGGAAAAATTGAGTTGCAAAATCCGGTTGAAATATTGACGTTTTGTGACTTAATAAAGGGTGATGGACCATTTCCGCCATCGGAATATTACTCCAGGAGCTCTATAACAATGGTAAGAATCAGTATTACATGCTTTAGAGGTCGGAAAGGGGTGCGCCACTCTTATTAAAAATTACCAAAACAGCCACCAAACACCCAAAACAAGAAGCAAAAAAACAAGAAGAAGGAAGCACGCTCGCCTCTCCCCGGCGCCGGGGCATGCGACCAACATCAAAGTTGCAAAAGAAAGTACGGATGAGACATTCATCAACCATTGAACAAATAATGGTGTTAAAAATAAAGCCAGGTCCTGGCACCTCTCCCGAAAAAGGACCAGCCCCAGGTGGCCTCAGGCTCACCAGCGATTGTCATACTGACCTTTATGTCTCTTTCATTATCCGATCGGGGATCGTCCAGGATAAAGGCAAGTTAGCGAACCTCTACTACTTTTTTTTAGTTCATCTCCACATAAAATTTGACTGTCCAGTGAAGTAGATATTCCCTGGCCACTAAAAGAGGATAAAACACCTCCCCGATTAAAAGAGTGTAAGATTGAGGATAAAAACACCTCCGATTATTAAAATAAATATTAAATTTATTAAAATTCCTATCTCAGGACGCAAACTGCACGTGACCAATTCAATAGGAATGAAAAACATGCATAGGAACACGAAAGCATCCTTCCCTTATGCAATGACTACAAGTTCTAATTTGCCAATACCCCCCACCCCCTCGGTTCATTGTTATGGCAACAGGACCTAGGCGTCTCCTCATATCAGGGCTTCATCCTCCCAGTTATATGGCTCCGAGCACGCCGCATCCCTCAAGGATTGCCCCCAGTCACGCCATACACGATGTCGCTTGTTTATCAGGTGCCGCATAATAAAATCAATATAAAGATATGTATGACAATTACTGGTAAGTCCGTAAAACGGGAGTCACCTGTTGGATAAACTCTTGGAAGGGGGGCATAGAAGGAAGAGTGATGTGTTTGTGCGAATAGAGGAAATGAAAGAGACCGGAGTTGTGATTGACTGTGTGATGTATGTGAATGGAATTGCTTGCACGCATGCGCTACCCCTTGGACCCAAATTGTTGAGGTGACTTTTCTCTTATTTAGATTTTATTACAGACCAGTTTGTCCTCACCTCCCACCCTCTTCTGTCATCACACACACACACACACACACACACACACACACACACACTCGCACCAACATACACTTTTAATTCACTCATCCATCTTTTTGGATCCATTTGTAACTCATACACATGCAACCGCAACATTTTCACTTCACTAATAGTCTTTTCTGTTTCTCTCATACTTTGATTCTTCCCTTCACCCACTCCTAATGCATGCAGCGAACCCCTTAAGCTACCTAAAACAAAAATGTGTTGGAAGGAAAAAAAACACGTCGCTGAAATCAGTGAGCAAGAGGCTTAATCCACTCAGCTATGCCTAACCATAAAAAGACTGTTCATGGAGCTTCCAAGCTCTCTGTTTCACACTTCACTGCGCTACATATCCAGATAAACCGCTTTGAAACACTCGCTCACACAATTAAATTTGGTATTATTCATAAATACTTCCATGCTAATTTATATTGCACATCACTCACACAGCCAGTCAAAGGCTTTGCATAACCATGGCTATCGTTTTAACGCCACACATCTTACACCTACCGCCACTTCCACCCAATACAATTCCCGACCTTTTTTATGATACTAAAATTCACTCATGCACTCTAGTTTCACACCAGTGTGGGCTTCAACCTCAGTACTCTTTTCCATAATTTTCCTACCTTATTCTTCCACACACTTGCAATGCTTTCAATTATTAATTCACATATCAACACCAAATAGTCATACAGCAAAGCTTTCTGCCACAGCGCCACACTGCTCGTGCCAATATTCGGGTCTACTTCTTTCATTACACTTACATAAACATGAAAAATCAATTCACATCACACACACATAGCCCACAAAACGAAACATCTCTGTCGAGGTATGCCTGTGTAGACTAGCTCGGCGCTCAGAGTCGTACACAAGCGAGGGCAGACAGCAGACCAAAAGCCGCTTGAGATATGTCTGGGGCGATTAATAAAGAGTGCGATTTACGGTTGACCGGGTTTAGACTAATGGCTTGCCAAGTTGCAATTCAAAGGATATATAAGGACAATACCCCAAAATATAATTTTAATATATATATATATATATATATATATATATATATATATATATATATATATATATATATATATATATATATATATATATATATGAAGGGGTGAACAAATTACTTAAGGTAGTTAAATGAGTTAAGTGAAGATTAATGGGGTAATCTGTGGATGACCATACAAGATCGCTTTACTTACAAGCGCGGGCGAATCGGAGGAGTCGGGAAGGGAGGGTATAGACAACGGCACAGGTCTCCAAGAAGATACTTCGGGGAGTCCTGGCGAGGAGGACTCGAAGATGGGGTTGGATTACTTCGTGATGAAGAATGAGATTTTCTCTGCTCCAGAGAGACGTAATCTCAACTCGAGATGATTCTGCAGATCGGCAGGTAGTCTTAGTCTCGAAAGAAAGGGAATCTTGAAGGGGTGGCAAATATGAGAGGGCCGCACAATTCTTCGGGAAGAAGGGGGCTCGATAGCTTTCCTGTGAACAGGAGCCAAACCTTAACAAAGGTAGATCTGCTGACGAGATCTTCGACGACGTACGACGATGGGTTACGGGGGTTCATGGGAAACAGACGGCAGTCTGAACGGAGTGGATGGTGGGCTTTCAATCTCGTCGAGAGATGGTGAGTTTCGGGTTAAATACCCGGGTGGCTGATTCGATAGACACCTCAGGGCCTTGAGGTCTCTAGGGGATTCTTGGAGCCAGTCTAAGCAAACACATTTCATGATAACGTGTGTTTCCAGACGATGAAACTTGCCTCGCTATATGGGGTAGAGTTAATGTGGCTGCGCACGGCGTTATCGCAGGAGAGGGGAAGGGACGTTTGACGTCCAAAGGCAAACACAGCTGTGACGGGTGATTAAGCGAGGGACCGATTCTTTCTCGAACTTTCTAAAATTCTTACGCTGGCGCACGTGGTCTTGGAAGAACAGAAGGGTATTTCCGAGGGGGCTTATTCTCACGGTGGTCCTTCGAGGGCATTCGCTCACACTCTCCTTCAACTTCTTATCAATCCTTACACACGCCATACTTTTTACATAGAAATTTATAATCACTTGTGACAAACCCCAACCAACACAGTAGAACCCTCAAACACCCCAGTTCTATTCACACCACCTCGTTTTTTTCCAGAATCATAATAAAATCAGTTTCGGCCACACATTCCTCTCAATTTTGTTCTCATCTTTTCCAACCCATAAACATCATCTCCACCTCCATTTTCATATATAGCAAGGTCAACAGACCTAAGTCACGTGCTCTCATTCGTTAGAATTGACCGAATAGTTACGATGTTATTGCCCCCCAAAAAACCATTGAAAACTAAAACAGTTATCGTCCGACCGACCGACCGCCGACCTACAAACCGACGTAATAATTTAGAGAATCGCGTCCACGCGACTAAAAACGTCCCAGCTCTTCCTCACTTCACCAATTTTTTTCACCCACCATCTTAATCGATATCATATCATAAACTTTCCCACTCTCACTCAACCTTAGCTTCAATCTCACTTGCATTCTTCTTCATACACACACTTTTACTCTTCACATCTATTATAATACAGGTATATCTTTCATACACGCTACCGTTTTTTCATACTTCCTAAGACAACTTGCAATTTCTCTTCACACCCTGATTAATGTTGTGAAGATAACACCAAACCTCACATTTACATACGTTTTATTCTGACAAACATTTCACTCTTTTACTTTACATTCCTCCATATTTTAACGTAATAAATTTACCCCCGATTCAATCATTATCTCACATTCCTTTACCCTCTTCAGTACCAATTTACCCACCAGCCCTACCAGTCATATACACTCTATACACTTTTTACTAGAATTTTTTTTAAACATTCCTTCGTCCTTTTTTATATTCTTTTTTCCTTCATTCTCTTTCTTGAGTTACCATACAAATATACTACAGAGATTTTGGTCACGCCATTTTCCTCATTCTATACACCTATATTTCATGAGTGAAAGTGCGTATGATGTTTCGTCTTCTGTGGTTATGCCTTACTTCACATTTGCTGGGGGTGATGGTTTATAGGTGGTGATTGATGTCCGATGTTGTGGTAGAAATCTCGCTAAAACTAAATAATTTCTCAATTCTTCCCATTTGTCGCCACTCTGTTAAACATCATTGGAGGAATTTCTTAATTTAATTTCCAAAGTCGATGTTGTTTTGGCACAAGTTTGGTCATCGGATGTCGAGGTCTCTTTTAGGTTTAGAGGTCAGGTTAGGTCAGCGATGACGATTCAGAACTTTAAATTTGTTAAGGGGAGGAATTCGAGGTATGATCCAAAGGTTTTGCTGATTTCCTTTTCGACGCTGCCGTCAGGAATGATAAGTCATCGCAAGTTAGTAATCACAAGGCAGGAATTACAAGTCAGAAATCACCAGTCAGGAGTCACATGTCACTAGAAGTCACTAATTACAATTTTTCACAAGTCAGAAATGACCAGTCAGGAATCCAAAGTCATCACATGTCCGATATCAAAAATCAGGAATCTCAAGTCATCAAAGTCAGGAATCACAATTGATCACAAGTCAGGAATCACAAGTCACCACAAGTCAGGAATCAGAGGTCATCACAAGTTGCAAATTACAAGTCAGGTATCACAAGTTATGAATTACAAGTCATCACAACTTAGTACTCACAAGTTATCAAGGTTACGAATCACAAACCATCAAAGTTAGGAATAACAAGTCAGGAATCAAAAGCCATTAAAATCAGGGATAAAAAAATCACCATAAGTCAAAAAACACAAATGAAGAATCACAGGTCATCTCACTTCAGCAATCACAAGTCACCACAAGTCAGGATTCACAAGTCACAAATCACATATCAGGAATCACAAGTCATACAAGTTAGAAATCACAAGTCATCAAATTCAGGAATCACAAGTCATTAAAGTCATGAATCACAATTGATACAAGTCAGGTATCAGAAGTCACGACAAGTCAGGAATCAGAGGTCATCACAAGTAGTCAACAATGCACCGTGCAGACTGGTGGTGATTCCATACTGGTGCGGGGTGTATCCACGTGGTATTCCTGAGTCCGGCTAAATACGATGCACTGCTCGGTGACCAATTGTATCAATTCCTGGGACTTCATTTACCCCAACAAAGATCGGAGAGTCCAGCGAATGAATAACGCACTATGCCATCGTGCCCAAGTTACCCAGAATCGGTTAGAAGAGCATTCTGCGGAGTTCTGACCAATTCTTTGACTACCACTCGTCCCCCAGACATGAACTTGATCGAACACTTATCGGACTTGGTGGTCATGTTTAATCGTACCCAACACCCCGCACCTACAAATAGGAAACTGTGGACAGCTATCGAGAATACATGGGCCAACATCTCTCCATAGGTTTCGGTCCATTTGTGGAAATGAAATGAAAATAGAAATAGGAGACAAAGAACACCCCACCCCCCTCACCCCTTTGGCCCTCAAAAAAATGAGCGAGGAGGATGGGGCGAGACCCAGTACTCCTTTGTAGTCCCCCGCAGACACAGTGTCCAGAGCCTAAGTAGGCTCCAAGTACTGTGAGTACGGTAGGTAAGAGTGAGAGGGAGGGGAAGAAGAAAAGTTAAGGATAGGACAACAAGAAATATAGTAGGAGACAACAAAGTAGACTTAGTCGTGGGACCCACAGCTTAGGGTGAAATCCGAACCACGATGTGTAGCTTGTATCTATTCTAGATAGTTGCTGTTTATCGTGACCCCTGTCCTACGTATCTACCATAAGTCCTAGGTGTGAATGTGATAGTTAATGAAGAATAGTTGCTGAAAACTGAAGGAAGTAAAAAGTTTGCAAAGAGATGCTAGTTTGACTGGAGATCAGGCTAATATCTGTCCCTTGTCGGTAGTTATAGTTAACCTGATAGTTAAGTTTGTTACGCGTGAGAATCCCGCATATCTGTTTTTGCATGTGTCTATTTCAAGCATGCATTTAAGGTGTTTCTTACTCCCTCCAGTATGTTCAGAGGGGGAGGGGGCTTAAAGGTAATTGAACCTGATGAGTCCCAATCTTCCTAGGGCCTCTTTGTTGGAAGCTCTTTATCGAATCTTTTATTTCCTCTGATATAATGACCACATCTGTTCCATCGCCATTGGCTCTTCCTTCTTCGACAAAGTAGAAGGGTATGTTCTCTCGATTTCTGCATTTAATTCGTCCACGATCAGATGTTCGAATTCAATGTCGTAGTTCTCGCTCTATTCTTCGCTGATTTTGAGCACATTTTTCAAGTGCTCTCTGAACAATGTCTCTATTTCTGCGTCCTCTTCTAAGATGTCTTGCTTGCGTCCTTAATTTTCATTCTATCACTTGCTAGTAGTCCGTGGTTTTAATCTGTTAATATGCTTCGAGATTTTCCTTGCAGATGCTTCTGGATCTATTTTTCTCGATGTGGTGATCCCATTTCTCTTTCTTATAAATTAATAATATTAATTCTCTTTTCTGTCTCCTGAGTACGTTTGATGCATCGAATTTTCTTATATTTCTGCCGCTCGGCTGATCTTTTCGCTCAATGCCACCATTTCTGGTTTCTATCTGAATTGTTAGATGATTTTGAGCAAGTTAAAGAGGGTAGCCCCCTTCATTGCTCTTTTAATTTCTTCTCTGATCCCATTCAACTCCCCGTCGATTTCCTCTAGAGTGGCTTTCCCGAGCGGGTCTCGTAACTAGGTCTGAAGTAATTCTTTGTACTTACCTCAATCCGCTCTGTGATATGCCTTCCATTTCCTTGCTTGTTTAGATGCATCAGAGCTGCAGTATGATCATTGCAAGGGCCTCTACTGTTTCTATAAAATAGTTAAAGGGCTGATTGAAGTAAGCCAGGCAGATGTCCGGTTTTGTAGCAGATTCTCCTCGTAGTTATGCAGGGAAGCTGGGTCCCAGTCTTTGCAGTATCCGTCTGTTGATGAATGTATTAAGTTGTTTTCTGACTCTTTTTAAATATCTATACCGGGATGCCCCGCAATGGCCGTTTAAATTGCCCATCAAAATGATCGGCGTCCCATTGTTAAATAGGTTAGTAAAGTTTTTACCAGCCTGGGTGGCTCGTATCCCTTTGTGACAATGATGTTGCTTAACTTTATTTGAACTTCTATAGCTAAATAGGTCTCTTCCAATCATTGTACTGTTTCCTTGTCTTTCCTTCCGCATGTGTTAATTTGTAATATTTTTAATTTATTACTTTCCAAATTCCAATTGTCCATTTCTGTTCGTTAGTCGTTTACTACAGGGTGTCGTATCCGTTAAGATAAGTTATCGGTGTTTCTTCGGGGGGGGGGGAGGGTCGTTTCTCCTGGGTTCTCCCTCTTCTGGTTGCGTTTGAGAAATCTTCGGGCCATTCATCTCTGCGAGATGGACTCCTTTTGCTGTCAGATTTAGATTTCCTATTTCTTTTGGTTTCCATGCGAATAACCCATGTGCATTCTTGCTCAGTATCGTTGGAGGTATTTCCCGTCCCTGTGTCTTCTTCTGTTTCTATTGTCTGTTCATTTCCTCTTCGATTAACGCTTGGTTTATCTTTTCCGTGACATTGATTTTAAATATGGCCGATGAGTTGACCTCCTTGGGGAATTTCATTGGTTCTAGACCGTTTTCTTGTAACATGTTGTTTACTATAGTTGCGTAACTGCAACGTTCATCACGAGCGTGTGTAGTATGCACGTATGTAAGTATTTTTACTTTGTATTCGATCTAATTTAATCTGCGTTGTTGATTCTTGTAGGTTGTTCTTTACTATTGATGCGTATGGGTATGGGGTGGCGGTTGGTTACCAGTTTATGGGTATGACGGGTTAAGGCGGCCCTACAGTCGAGTTTGGTCTGATTCCAAAGTGTTCTGTTGGGTAGTCCGCTTGTAGGCTGGGTTCGAATGATAATAACCTTGTTGTTGCTTGGTAGAAGGAAGGACTCGGACGAAAAATGGTGGTTTTGCAGTCTTTAATCTTGGCTTAGGGCTACCTCAGTGAAAATGTTGATTTTTCCGTGGTTCGTTCATGTGTTCACGTCTTTGGCTAACTATAAGTGTTAATAAGAATGTTTCTGCCAGTCTATTTATAATAACGCCAATTAAGGGAGCGTGACTTCTCTTCTCTTAGTCTGAACGCAGGGCGGAGCTTATCGGATCAAAGGTATGTGCGTGTGTTGTGTGCTAAGACTTCTGGGCGGAGTTTATATGGTCAAAGGGTGTGTAAATGTTCAGTGTAGGCACGTGTGCACCAAGAGAGTATTTGAATTTTGGAACCTCACCGGGCTTTATCAAGCCGACATCCATAGCAAGATTGATTTCATCTTTTCACGGATTCATGTAAACTCTAGCGGGTCAAATCAGATTCCGTTCTATGTGTGCACAGCTGTTTCCAATGTCTTTGTTATATATGTAGCCAGACCGTCGGCTCGCATTTGTTTCCTAATGTGCGTATGTTTGTATATTCGCGTGAGAACAAAACGATTTCACTTGCATCATTACAAAATATTCTGCTTTGCATTGATACATATTAAATTGCGATTTAACATTATTTACAAGTATTTGCTTTGTTTTACATTAAAGTTACAAGATGCCATATTATTTCAATGTTCGATTTGTGTGCCTAATTTCAAGATTTCATAGGGCCAACGGGGTGCTCATTTGTGAGATTCCTTGTTGGCTCTACTCCACCTTGCAATTTTTTTTTTCAAGGGGCTATCTGGCGACGTCTCCACCTTGCAATTGGGCGCTATATGGGTTTCTGTTCACGTTACCGTTATTCTTGTTTGTCTCTGATTTTTTTTCTCTTAATAATCTCTCTTCTTTTGCGACAGATCATAGACGTAGTTCTGCGTCCACCTTGACTGTTAATGCATTTTTTTCACTATTGTTGCAGTTGCACCACGAATGGCCTTCTGTTCCACATTCTGAGCTAATGATAAATCTTTTTTAGGGCATTTTTGTGTCGTGGGATTCTCCATGGCATTACATTTGAAGCATATTTGTATGGTTGTGAAAGCATCTCCTTGTATTTGGGCAGGTGGGATTTTCATGCGACTGCGAGAAGTACCTTTTCAATGATCTTTGAAGCCATCTTAGTAGATTCACAAATGACTTTGAACAAGTGAGAATGGTCTTTAAATTTGACCACTTCAAGTATTTTGAGCCATTGCTGCCTCTTCTGCAGTCCTTCTTTTAGTTCTTGGCATGAATATCCCTCTAACCAGGAATATCTTTTGGCAGATGATGCTTCCTTTAGGCGTGATTTGTGGGAGTATTCTAGCTTCTAAATTTAGTTTTTTGAGTGTGATACTTCCAGGTGATGAAAGCAACTGCTCTGCGTCCATATTTTCCAGGCAAATAAGTGTGAAATGTGATGGAGTATCTATACATATGATGAGTGGAATTTCTAAGTTCGAAAATATCATTTGAACTACTTCCTGCGGAGATCTCCTTCTTCGCTTCTGAGTTTAAAAGGGAAGCTTTTTAAAGTCCGGAGGTTCCATGTTTCCTGGGCTGCGTCCTCCCTCTCCGAAGAGAGTGGTTCTTTTGAAGATCTTCAACTGTGGAGAAATTTCTCCATCTCCACTAGTGGAAAGAGCCCCTGTTTCCGTCCCAATTCTATCTTGCCTACCTTCCGAATTACAACAAGGAGTAACAACAACAAGGAAAGAAGGTACCCTAGGAGACCTTACGGTCCATTCAAAGAGGGTACTATTGGACTTGCAATCGAGCGGGCACAAGGCTGCTCAATTGTTTTGCGTCCCTAAACGGCCACTTTTCAAGACCTTGTCTAGTCTTGACTTGAACTGGTCAACAGATTCACTGTTGACAACTTCCACTGGAAGTGCGTTCCACTTACCGCAGATACTGTAGGTGAAAAAATTTCCACACAGATTGCGGTTGTAACGCTTCAGTTCAAGTTTAAAGCCGTGATTGCGCGTTCTGTTCTCACTTAGTGTGAAAATATCCCGGTAGTCAACATTGTCGAACCCTCGAAGTATTTTGAAAACTTCGATGAGCTGACCACGCAGTCTACGGGTTTCCAGCGAGAACAGATCTAATTCCCTTAGTCTATCCTCATAACTTTTATGTCGGATAGAGGGAATCAGCTTGGTTGCCCTGGCTTGTACGCGTTCCAATCTCGCGATGTCCTTTCGCAATGAAGGACTCCAAAATTGTACGGCATAATCCAGGTGCGGTCAGACAAGTGAGTTGTACAGTCACAGTACAATCTCCTGGTTCCGATAACCAAACTGGCGCTTAATATAGCCTAGCATCCTTTGGGCCTTTTTCTCCGCCTCAATGCCCTGTTTCGAGAACTTGAGGTCACTAGTGATTGTTACACCCAAATCCTTCTCAGTGTCGGTGGATTCCATAGCAGTGCCCTTAAGGATATACTGAGATTGGGGGTTTCTGTGGCCGATATGCATCACTTTGCATTTCCCCACGTTAAAAGGCATTTGCCACGTGTCCGACCACTCCCCAATCTTCCCAAGATCTTCCTGCAGGCGGGCAGTATTTCCATCCTTTGCAACGTTCATACCAAGCTTGGTATCATCGGCAAATTTGGAAATCTTGGCAACCATGTCACCGTCCATGTCGTTGACGTAGATGATGAATAGTAGTGGTCCCAGGACAGGACCTTAAGGCACCCCGCTAGTAACGGGCACCCACTCAGAAGACTGTCCATTTACCACCACCCGTTGCCGTCTGCCACTTAGCCAGTTCTCGATCCAGCCGGCTACCTTTCCGTCTATGCCAAGCGCTCGCACTTTCCGGAGAAGGCGGCAGTGTGGTACCTTATCAAAGGCTTTCTGAAAGTCTAGGTAGACCACATCCACCGCCTTGTCCCGATCGTGCTCACTGAAAACGAAGTGGAAGAATTCCACAAAGTTCGTCAGGCATGACCGTTGCCTTCGGAAGCCGTGCTGGGAACTCCTCAGTAGCAGGTTTGACTCTAAATACGACGTCACTTTGTCCACCATGATGCTTTCCATGAGTTTACCGACTATCGAAGTCAGACTGATAGGTCGGTAGTTCGACGGTTGGTTACGGTCTCCTTTCTTGAAGATAGGAGTCACCTCCGCCTCACGCCAGTCTCTAGGAACGCATTTGGTCCGGATTGACATGTTAAAGATAGCGCACAGATGTCGTGATACTTCATCGCACACTTCCTTCCACACTTTACGTAGAAACCTGTCCGGTCCAGGGGACTTATTCGTCTTTAGGTCAGCGATCTTTTTCTTTATTTCTCCTTCGGTGAAGTCCATTACCTCCAGCTTTCCCCCCGAGTAGGAATCCGTCCCCTGGGGAATGGGACCACACTCTTCAGTAAACACTGAAGAGAAGTAGTCGTTGAGAAGGTTAGCATTTTCTGCATCTGAATGCTTTAATGTCCCCTCCTCATTCCTTAAAGGGCCAATTGTTCGACGGATTGGTTTACGGCTGTTCACATATCCAAAAACTCCTTGGGATTCTCTTTACAGTCTCGCCACTCGGAGTTCCTCAGACCGCTTAGCCGCCCTTATACTGGACTTCACTCTCCTGGCTAGCCTCCGGTATTCATCAAAGTCACCCGAGATCTTCGATTGCCGGTACACATTTCTCTTTTCCCTAAGCAGTTGCCCGATTTCTCGATTAAACCACTTTGGTTGAACAGAGGACCGACGAGGGCATTTCAGAGGGATAAAACGCGATTGAAGACTCATGAATGTGGTTTTGAAACTGTTCCAAGAGTCTTCAACAGCATGGCACTCCTCTAGCCTCGCGTCAGTCAGTTCCGCGCGTAGACCTGCAAAGTCTGCTCTTCTCAAATCGAGTTTCCTTGATTTACTAGTTGCAGGCTCTGCCTTGGGGACTTTGACTACAAATCTAATTAGTCGGTGGTCACTGCCACCGAGCTCTTCGCCAACAGAAAGGTCCTCAACGATGTCATCCTCAGAGGTGAAAACCAAGTCGAGGATATTGTCTCCTCTCGTTGGCTCTCTCACCCACTGAGTGAGGAACTCGTTGTTTGTGAACTCCAGGAGTAGTGCGTTCTCGCCACAGGGTTCTCTGGTTTCCCAGTCAACTTGTGTGTTGAAATCACCCATGACGATACACACTCTGTCTTCGACAAGTTCTCCTAGCAGCTGGTACAGATCTCTGTCCTTTTCAACGAGTTGGGCAGGAGGTCTATAAAGCACCAGTGTCCTGTATTTGGCAGGACCTATCTCTAGGTCAACACCTAGTAGTTCATGGTCGGATATGATGTTGCAATCCGTCGAGTTGAGAGTATCCTTGACATACAACATCACACCGCCACCCTCTCTGTCTGGCCTATCTTTCTGGAAGAGCTGGTAACCGGCAATCGTGAATTCACCTTCAAAATCTCGGCTTGAGGTTTTTATCCACGATTCCGTTATGGCCACCATCTTAGGTTCCTCTGTTACTACGAGGCCACGGAGCTCAAGAAACTTATTCCTGATTGACCTCGCATTGAACAGAAGAACTTTGAGGGAGTCCCCTAGTGTAGGACTCACTACGCTCTTCCGTTTCCCGGCTTCTCTGTTTTCGTGGTCACACCCTTTTTGACGACCTCCGAGAAGGTCGTTCCAGGAGTGACACGGGCATGCTGGCGCACGTCCGCTTTCGCTCTGTTTCGAACGCTCCTTTGGGTGCGTTCCACGACATCTTGAATTAGATTGGCGAGAAAGGCCTTCCCTTTAAAGGAGAGATGTACCCCGTCCCTTTGGTAGAGGTCGTCTCTACCGATAAAGGTACGATAGGGGTCCACGAAGAAGACTCCTTCTGCCGTGCAGAGATCCGCCAACCTTTTGTTCACTGCGACGTTTCTTTCGTGAGCGGTTCTGGATGGACCTCTTCTCGGAAGCATCCCAACCACCACACGTTTGCGGGTTTTAAGCCCTATGTCGTCCACGGCTCCCATCACTGTTTGGATGGTCTTACCACTGAGGCCAACCTTACCCCCTCTGAGGTAGAGGTCGTTGCCGCTCACCATCAGAGCAACAACAGAATTCTCAGAAATCTGAGCTTTCTCTGCCTCTACTCTGATGGTGTGGTTACCCCGTCCTGACAGGCAGCTTACCTTCACGCTAGTGCGAAGGCGGGCCGCTAGCAGCGGCTGCATATCCCGTGTTTGCGAATCACCAATGAGGGTGACCTTCGGACACTTGGTCTCTGAAGACGGGGTCTTCCCTTGTGGAAGAGGCCTTCCCTTTTCCTCTTTACTCTCCACATTCTTATCTTTCTTTTTTTTCTTCTTCTTTATCTGTTTTTCTTCTATTTTGGGTTCTACTTTTGTTTCAACTATCTTCTTTTTCTTTTTTTCTTCGTTTCTCCTTTCTTCTTTTTCTCCTTTTCTCTCGCCTCAGCTGGCTTAGCCTCAGATGATGCCGGAATGTCCGCTTCATTACCAGGGGATTCCGAAACGTCAGTGGGCGGCGCCTCTTCTTGGCATCGAACCTGAGCTACGTTAAGGGCTTCGAGCTTCTCCAACTTTCCCTCAAGGACCTTAGCTCTCTCCTCTGAGGCTCTATAGAGGTCTTTTAATTTTTCCAACTCTCGCGTCAATATGCAAGTAGTGCAGATACTTTCAGGGCTGCATTTTGAGTAGCAGCCCTCCGGAAAGTCAACGCACCACTTTTCTAACTGGCATATTGCACAGTTGTGTTTGAGACGAACGGGTCCTTTTTTGCCTGTCATTTTGAGCGCTTTCTCTCTCTCTGAAAACTCTCCTTGGTCACCCTACCTATCTGGGCCCCCCTAACAGCGGTGCACAGTTGGGTTCTGGCTCGTGACCGAGAATCGCCCCCCGCCCTCTTTTCTGGCCCCCTAATGAGGTGTCCTGCAGGGGTTCACTACACCTTACTACCAAATGCAACTCAATCGTATATATTTCTTCTTTGAAATTTTCCTGAGAAAGTCGTTTTTCTGCACTTACCAAATTCTTTCCTCCTTTACCAACTCGCAGTGAGCGATCAAGCGTTCAGACTGAGTAAATCTCAGTTGTGGAATCAATGCCAAATAGAGTTTCGACACTTTCCCGGGCTAGAGGGGACCCTGCAAGAGACTACGTACTTTTGGCACCAGTGTATAGCAGTTGTTTGAACGTCATTATCCTAAACCAGCCGCTTCAGTTATACCACTACGGATTTTTTTCCAATTACTAAACCTTTTTACAATAAAGATAACAAATAATTTCTCTTATATTTTTTCGAAATTGATTTTCACAGAGCACAAAAACCATGTTGCTGAAACGACTCCTGATAAGAAAATGGCGACAGCTAATCTGCGCTGAGCAATTCCCGTCTTACTCACGGCGGATGGGTGGATTACAACACTTTCCCCGGTGCCACGTCGTGCACATTTTAATATAACCGGAAAACCTTCCGAGTGGAATTTTCAATTTGGATTGCACCATGTTAGCACGCGAAAACATTCGATCTTTAAGATTTGGGATAATATATTTTCAACGATAACCACTTCCATAAAAAAGTTTTCCTGCTCAAATTGTTCCATCATAATGGATTTTATTTTGAAACTGTACGATCATTAAAATACTAGTCATTTGGTGCCAGACGTAAGAGGTTCCCGACAAATCTCGAGCTTGCCTCAAATGCGTCTAAAAATGTCCAAGATATCTCGAGAAGTTCCAAATGACTTTTGATTGCAAAGAAGAGATATCTCGTAATAATTCGAGAACGAGTTATGATTTAAGATCTCATTATACCAATAACCATTGAAAGCCAGCCGTAGGATATTTCTGGTTCTGTACCGAGTGTCCTGTACAGCTTCCGATGACAAATGGTTTTTCAATGGTAGTCATTTTATTTTAGTCGAGGGTGTGATAGAACGGTTTGAGGCCGCTTAATTTCAACCGCTATCACATGTTGTTTAGAAACACGTTGCTACCCACGTGCATCTTCGCCTTGAAGCCGGGCGCGTTATCGCCCCCACCTGAGTCAATATTTAAACAAGGAGGTTCACCCCCCCCCCCCTCCGTTTCGCCCCATGCGCCGATCACGCCAGATTGAGTTAGGCTTATGGGCAGATAAGGTATTGTTCTCAGGCGCGGCTGGGCATTCCCTCGAAGCCCCCACTCCATTGTCCCCTACGCCAAGGAGATGGCTCGACTATTTATATGGAAACTTTACCAATAAGATGAGATTCAGATCCAGATTATCTTCGCAAGACATCCCGCTGATCCGGTCTTAACTTGTGCACCAGAGCCCTCTACCTCGAGATCCTCCATCTTTGTCCAGAAGAGGACAATATCCCTTGAGTGCCAAGGTTCGAGCCTTCAAGACGCCAAGTCCACAAGGCCTCCCCTGTTGTTCAGAAAGAGAACAACGTTAGAACAGCCATTGTTCTTTGAGCCCGTTGACAAGAGATGGTTCTCACCCCCCCCCCCTGTTGTTCAGAAAGAGAACAACGTTAGAACAGTCATTGTTCTTTGAGCCCGTAGACAAGAGACGGTTCTCACCCCCCCCTGTTGTTCAGAAGAGAACAACGTAGAACAGCCATTGTTCTTCAAGCCCGTTCGTCAAGAAACGGTTCTCATTCCCAAGACGTCACGTCAGGATCATTTAATCCCTCCCCTTCGGCTGGAACTTGCCAGCGGGCCGAAGATTCCTTCGCGTCGCCTTCCTCTGCACAACAACTTTTAATTACGTAAGCTGAACATTACCTTTGAGTATTTAACCTTTTTGTCAACCCTATCCTGTGTTTTAAATGGTTTAGCGAACCATCCCATCCCTTTAATTTTCATTTGTTTACCTTTTTAAATCTCTCCCATATCTTAATCCTCGGATTAGCTAGATATTCCCACGACCCTTTCATTCTCTGTTTATGTAAACATTTTCCGTTTTGTGTGTTGTTGATAGTTTAATTAATAAAACTCGGAGTTAGTTAGATCGATGCTCGCGGGCATTTGTATTTATGAGTAATATTATTAATTAATTTATGTATTTTAAAAGCGGTAGAGCGAACAACGAGGGCATCGCTGCCAGAAACCACTTCAAAATAAGTTTTATGGGGAAATGGTGACATTAGGGTAGGTGAAAATATATGGAATATCCACACCCCGATTTTCAAAAAGAGGAGATTACTTAGAGAGTTAGGAAGACCATACAACTCACCTGATCCCTGTTATTTTTTGCAACCAACGAAAACCTCTCCCTCCACCCCCCCTCTCCCTCCACCCCCCTCTCCCTCCACCCCCCTCTCCCTCCACCCCCCTCTCCCTCTAAAAAAACCCGACCTCATTTCTTACCTGCCAATAAATTATGCCCAGGCAGAGGCTGCTAGGAGGTGACCCATGAATCTACCCCTGGTCTCGATTTCCGACGCGCCACACATAATTAGAACACCTGTACCCGTGTCGTCCACTCCCCCCCTTCCTTCCACAACACTAAAAATTTTGATTTTCGTCGCCATAATTTCACCCGAGTCGTCGTTCCTCCCCGCTTTCACTCTCAGCCGGTTTGTAAAAGTGCGTGGGCTACGCGCGTGTGTATCAGTGTCCGCGTACGTGTGTGTGTATCATTTTGTGTATTCTTGAACCGTTGTGAACCGTAGCGATCCCATTTTCTTCACTTTTTCCTCTCCTCTCTTCTCTTTTTCCTCTTTCTGTCTTACCAGTTTTTATCTCTTTCGTCTCCTTTCTTTCATCTTTTTTTCTTTTTACCCTTCTTCTCTCTTCTCTGTTCCATCTCCTTTCTTGCCTATTTCTCATTTTCTTCTCCTCTCTTGTCTTTTTCCTATTTTATCCTAGCCCTGTTTATCTCTTTGTCTACTTTCTTTCTTCTTTTCTTCTCTTTACTCTTCTTCTCTTTTTTGTTTCAGCTTATTTCTTTTGTCTTTTTCTTATCCTTCCTCTTCTTCTCGCTTCTATGTTTCATCTCATCTCTTCTCTATTTCCTCTTTTTCTCTTAGCACTTTTTACCTCTTTCGTCTCCTTTTTTTCCTCTTCTCTTTTCTCTTTTCCTCTCTTTACTCTTCTTGTCTCTTTCATCTCATTTCTTTCCTGTTTTGGGGTATATTTAGATTTAATTATAAATATATTAGATAAGATGGTCAACAATAAAATAAATTAAATTTGGTTACATTTTTTACACTCTGCAGTATTTCAAGCAGTAATGCCGAAACATTTTGAAATGGTTTTGTTTCGATGCAGAGTTGCCAAATTTACCGCAATTTTTCCTTTTCCATATTAATTAACTTTATGTTTAGTTATTTTTTAATCATTAATATCATAAAAAATATTCTTGGTAAAATTCGGATTAACATTTTGCTATTTTTTTTCTCTATATAATTAATTTTTCAACGTAACGTGTTATGAAAATATTAGTTGGCGACACGGCACAATAAAGCCTAGCGGTAGTCACCCAGAGCTATTCGAGGATTTATAACAAATATAAATAATGACATCATAGTTACCTTACTTTCGTCCGAAACATTTAAAAAATTTAGCGTTTAATTCGGGCAATTTGTACATTCTACACAATTTCACTCACCCTAACTACACTACTTTCCCAGGAAACATTTTTCTTATAACTTTCTGACCCCAAATGTCCTCAGTAGGGTTCTTTTTTTAATAAATGAAAATATAGAGAAATTTATTATTATCCTTGACGCTTTATTGTAATAATAATTGATTATAATATAAATTATAATAATTGTGATATTTATTTTTTAATATAATTATATTTATTCATAATATATATCCACACGGGTATTCCCCAGAAGTCAGGGAAAGGGAAAAGGAAGGGAAGGCTAAAAGAGGGCCTACTTGACGCGCCAGAAACGAATGCCACGCGAGTCTCTTCTTAGGCGTCTTGTTCAGATTTTGAGTGACAAACCACAGCGTGTTTTCCCTGACAGTGATTTCCTCCCACACACCCAGCTCCTACACTTCCACGAGCATCCTTTGGCCATCCCTTACCTCCGTATTACTATGCACGCATCCCTTACCCCTACATGCACAGACGCGCGAAAAATCAACTTGTGGGGAAACGCGAAGCGACTATAGTTTATCGACTCGAATCTGAGGTGGTCTCGACCGAGGCCGAAGGCTCAATAAGCGGCTGTTTGAAGTTAATTTATGGTGGCCTAATTCCAGGGTTGAAGCCCCACTGAACTCACCCTTAAAGAACGACGTGCGTATAATTGGCCTAATAGCGAGAATCATTCGTTATAAATCATTTCCCCCTCGATTTGCGTCACCATAACAACGCCGTGGGTTGTTTTTTTCGGCCGATTAGCATGGCTTCTGATGTTTGCATAGGCTTTGTGTAAGTAGCCACCCGTTTGATACGGGAGTTGGGGCTTGAGAGTCCGAGAGCCCTGTGGATGGTAGGAGTTGATAATTATCTAAAGATAAACCGAGGATTGCGAGGTACTGGTGAGCCACTCTAGCCTATCTGGATCGGTGGATATTCTTTGTAGATAGGTGAGAGTTGAAGACATGGGATAAAAATAAAGTAGTTGAAAATGATAAAATCATCATAAACAAGCAAGGGAGAAGAACAGACATAATAAGAAAAACAATAGGGACATGGGAAAATATTTAATAAAAAAGGGAGTTAACAGATGAACATAGACTAATAAAGAACGATTTGAAAATATGAAGCACAATGATAAATAATAAATAAGGTCGTACGATGCAATAATAATACGGGATCTTCATTTGAATGATTTATCATTGCTATGCTTCAGGAATTTCTCTATACCATCCATTTCCGAATAATAATAATGAAAAATAATAACAATAGTAATAATTTATCTTTGACCTTAACCTGTGCTTCTATTTATTATCATTATTCGTTCTGTTGTATATCCGTAAATCTTTCTTTGTATATGTATGTTCCCTCGTTCGTTATTTAAATTTCCTTTTGCCAATTCAATGGAATTGCTAAGGGATGCATGAGCAAATGACTCTTCTCCCGATTGACTTTTCCTTTCTGAATTGACTTTGTCTTGCTCCTATGATTAACCCAGCCCTTCTCCTTCTGACCGGATTGACTTTATCTTGATGATATGATTAACCCTGCCTTTCTCCTTCTGACCGGATTGACTTTATCTTGATGATATGATTAACCCAGCCCTTCTCCTTTTGACCAGATTGACTTTATTTTGATGATATGATTAACCCAGCCCTTCTCCTTCTGACCGGATTGACTTTATCTTGATGATATGATTAACTCAGCCCTTCTCCTTTTGGCCGGATTGACTTTATTTTGATGATATGATTAACCCAGCCCTTCTCCTTCTGACCGGATTGACTTTATCTTGATGATATGATTAACCCAGCCCTTCTCCTTTTGACCAGATTGACTTTATTTTGATGATATGATTAACCCAGCCCTTCTCCTTCTGACCGGATTGACTTTATCTTGATGATATGATTAACCCTGCCTTTCTCCTTCTGACCGGATTGACTTTATCTTGATGATATGATTAACCCAGCCCTTCTCCTTTTGACCAGATTGACTTTATTTTGATGATATGATTAACCCAGCCCTTCTCCTTCTGACCGGATTGACTTTATCTTGATGATATGATTAACTCAGCCCTTCTCCTTTTGGCCGGATTGACTTTATTTTGATGATATGATTAACCCAGCCCTTCTCCTTCTGACCGGATTGACTTTATCTTGATGATATGATTAACCCAGCCCTTCTCCTTTTGACCAGATTGACTTTATTTTGATGATATGATTAACCCAGCCCTTCTCCTTCTGACCGGATTGACTTTATCTTGATGATATGATTAACTCAGCCCTTCTCCTTTTGGCCGGATTGACTTTATTTTTATGATATGATTAACTCGGCCCTTCTGACCTGATTGACTCGCGCCTTCTGAGAAGATTTCCCTCTGTCTGCTGGCCTGAATGACTTGGCCTTTTTTCCAATTTGTTTGGTTAAAGGCATCTTTCTAAAAATTTTGAGCCGTAGCAGAAAAATAAAGATCAGCCCACGAACTCTTTCCATCGGCTCAATTAATTGTGCCAGACACGGCTAAACCTCCTTTCAATGCGACTCGTATTAAGGAGAAGTAAAGGAATAGCGAGATAAACAAGGCCAGACATTTGTGGCACGGCACATTTTTTTTTATGGAGAGGCGATTTTTTAATAGGGAGTCGAATTATTTATGGTCGAAGTTTGTTATGAAGTCGAAATTTGTAATGAGGCTGAAATATGTTATGGGGCCGAAGTTTGTAATGGGACCGAAATTTGTAATTTGACCGAAATTTGTTATGGGGTCGAAATTTGTTATGGGGCCGAAATTTGTTATGGGGATGAAATTTTTACGGGGTCGAAATTTGTTTTGGGAGTCGAAACTTATGGTATTGAAATTTGTTATGGGGTCGAAATTTGTTATAGGGGCAAAAATTATGGGACCAAAATTTGTAATGGGTTCGAAATTTTTACGGGACTCGAAATTTGTTATAGGGTCTAAATTTTTTATAGGGACGAATTTTTTTGTGGGGTCGAAATTTGTTATGGGGCCGAAATTTTATGGTTTAAATTTGTTATGGGGTCAAAAGAACCTCATCTTTCACCCAGTGAAGGTGTTTAGATGAGTGTGAAGTTTAACCAGACTGAATAATAGAGGATCAGACTTTGGTGGGTGTTATTATTGCTTAAAACTAAGAAGCGACAACCAACCAGGGCATCTCCTCCAGAAGGTTTGTAAGGAGAGATATGCAAAGAGTGGTGAAGTTGGGGGAAGTGAAAATGTGTGGAAGATATATAGGGGTAAATATACCTATGAGCGTTGAGGCCGGAAAGACACGTGATGGTTGCTCATGCTACCTCTGACATCCCTTCCCTTAGGGGGGTAGGGAGTGATGATCCTCTTTCACCCCCTCTCAGGTCTAATCAGGCGTGGGAAATAATGAGGGGAGAGGGGGCAGACAGCTGAAGAAATAAAAGGTTAAATAAAAGGGAAATTGAAGTGCAAAAATCATGAATGAAAAAAAGATTAAAGCAGCAAACTTCCGTCAAACCTAAAGCACAGGTGGACAATACTAGTCGCGCCCCGTCCTAATAATATTAAAAAAAAAATCCCTAAAACACATATTGACAATACTAGACCCTAATACCGGTCCCAATAAAAGCTTCCTAAAACATACGGTGACAATACTAGTCCCTCTCCCTCCCGACAAGTCCGACAAACCAGCAACATGACCCGAATATTTTAACCTTTAACTTAATATCTCTCCCAAATCCCTTAATTATCATCCCCCGACCGAGTTACCGCTCGTACAACTGCTAAAAAAAAGAGCCAACAAAGTATTAATAGCTAGGGCTCGGTTCTTTAAAGCCCTCCTTGCAAGGGGGAAGGGGGGCTGGATAGACGGTCACATCTGGTACCTGGAGGAGCGCCATGACCTCCCGACCCGTACCCCAACGGTAACTGGTGCTCTTCTCTCGGGTCATCCGTCGCAGCTCTTTTAAATCTCCTACTAGATCATTATTCCTACCTCTTCTCGCATTCCCCAGGCGCCAGAGGGTGTATTAGGTATAATGCCTGGGCCACAACGGAAGCCTGGAGGAACGGCGTGTGCACTCCCGGCTTCAGTTCCCGCAGGTGTGCGCCCGTAATCACTCAATCCATGCAGGAGGACCTGAGGCCATCTTCCGCTTGTTTTCGCTTCGTTTAACCCCTTAACTCTTTTTTTTTTGTCTTTTAATAGTACTTAGTATCCGACTGCCATGTATTTTGTCTTTCCATAGTACTTACTATGTGACTGCCATCTATTATCTCTTTTAATAGTACTTAGTATCCGACTGCCATGTATTTTGTCTTTCCATAGTACTTACTATGTGACTGCCATCTATTATCTCTTTTAATAGTACTTAGTATCCGACTGCCATGTATTTTGTCTTTTAATAGTGCTTATTATTCGCCTGCCATGTATTTTGCCTTTTTCTAGCATTTACTATCCGACTGCCATGAATTTGGTCTTTTAATAGTACTTAGTATCCGACAGCCATGTATTTTGTTTTTTAATAGTGATTACTATCCGAATGCCATGTTTTTGTCTTTTGATAGCAATTACTATCCAACTGCCATGTATTTTATCTTTTAATAGTACTTAGTATCAGACTGCAATGCATTTTGTTTTTTAATAGTACTTACTATTCGACTGCCATGTAGTTTGTCTTTTAATAGTGCTTATTATTCGCCTGCCATGTATTTTGCCTTTTTCTAGCATTTACTATCCGACTGCCATGAATTTTGTCTTTTAATAGTACTTAGTATCCGACAGCCATGTATTTTGTTTTTTAATAGTGATTACTATCCGAATGCCATGTTTTTGTCTTTTGATAGCAATTACTATCCAACTGCCATGTATTTTATCTTTTAATAGTACTTAGTATCAGACTGCAATGCATTTTGTTTTTTAATAGTACTTACTATTCGACTGCCATGTAGTTTGTCTTTAAGAGTACTTCCTACCCGACTACCATGTATTTATGTCATTTGTTTAAATATAAACTGTAATAAATAATTGATCTTTAAAACCCGCAGCCGGACGGAGTGTTGATCTTTAACAGCTGTGTCCAGACCTTTGATCGTTACAAGTTGTTTCCGGACTGTTGATCTTTACAACCTGTCTCCTCCAGACCATTAATCTTTAAAAGCTGTGCCCAAACTGCTGATCTTTACAAGTTGTGTCCGGACTGTTGATCTTTACAATGTCCCAAAATTGAACCACCTTGAGGAACACTTTTCGTGAAAGTAGTTAGGAGCAAATTGATATTTGGGTTCGCACTCAATTCAGGCAGTATTTTTTACCCTTTTGAGTGTTCATTTAAATAGGCCATATCATATCCGCGCCTTCCGGACCTGTCCCGACGTTAACTAGGACAAACCTACCATTCTCTCAGACCTAGTTTCCAGGCTACCAGAGCCTTATAAACGACCATTTCCCTGTCTTTTTTCTCGTGTTTTGGACTAATGCCAACTATAATTTCTCCCCTTCTCTCACAAATTCCGTAGAGAACATTCGATTGATCTTTTTTTTTCATCAGTGCTCTGATTTAATGCCAATGAGAAGAGGCGGACAGGAGGAATCTTTTAGCTTTCTACGAGTGATACCGAGGTATCGAAAACGGGATCGCTGCTCTGCTGTGTTGACTGCAAGGTAGTTTATCACTTGACAGTAGCGATCATAAGGATGATTATAGTCTCCATTGCATGGAAGTGGAACGTTCTGGGTTGGAGACGGTATCAAGCAAGTTTGAATGTTATTTCCATATATATATTGCAAGTTGCCCTAATATCTGTAGAGCCTTATCACTATGACCAGTAATATTTACAGTTGAAGTTTGTTATTGTAATTATGGGTAGCACTGTTATTTTTTTCCTTTCATCAATCAATCAATTTCCTTATTGCCCACTGAATAACAATGACGTTGTTCGCTCAACAGTTCATCTTTTCTCAATCAAGTAATAAGGTAACCTTGATACCCCACGTGACCTCGTTGTGGCGGTACAGACAAATGAGAGCTCGTCATCTCGACGGGTGAGGAAGGGGTATTAGGGAAAAGCGGAGAGCAGGGGGGTGTCCCCACGTCACTTGTCAAAGTTAGGGGATTGCGTGTCTCCATGGTGATTTTAGCCAGACTGGAGTGGTGATTCCTAGGATACGACATTCGAGTCGTCGGTTTTCCATGAAGTTTGATCCCTGGCGGATGATATCGAAATTCAGATCTGTGGTCAGACCGGGTTGATTGTCATACGAGCGAAGGGCGTCTGAAACCTACTTATTACACTCACATATATACGAACACACATGCGAAAGCGGATTCAGAGGGGCCTATTTCAATACCCCTTGGAGCGCCTTGGATCTACATATTCATTAATCGTTTGATATTTAAATCATTTATCTTAGTTAATTATTAACTTAATTATTAGTTTAACTCTTAGTTTTGCTTAGGATGCTATATTTACTTTGATTTATTATATAATTGCAGTCTTAATTTAAGTTAGATTATTGCCTAACAGCTGGGGGTAATTTATTATTTCTGTGCCAGGTGACTTGTTTTTAACAAAATACCCGAGCATAATTCCAGTTTCCGTGCGTTAATCAGCAATAAATAAGTAGTAAAATAAAATATTCAAGAAATAGCAAAAAATACCTTACGATGGAAGTGTTAGCTGAAAATATATATAAATCTGGTGATACGTGTGAATGAATACCTTCGCAATTTGTAACATATATGAGCTCCAAGGACGAAGGTTGTGAGCTCCATGGACTAAGGTTGTGAGCTCCAAGGACTAAGGTTGTGAGCTCCAAGGACTAAGGTTGTGAGTTCCAAGGACTAAGGTTGTGAGTTCCAAGGACTAAGGTTGTGAGCTCTAAGGACTAAGGAATGAATTGGAAAGGCGACCAGGGACTAAAAAAGAAAGAAAATCTATAACACTCAAACCAAGGCCTAGGACAACTTATTGAGGAAGGTAGAAAAAAGAACCAAGAAACATAAAAATGGTGTTGAATTAAAAAGATAGAAGTAAAGGCAAAGGACTTAAGAGGGGATGAACACGTAAAAGGAAATAAATGGGTAAAGACCAAAAGGTAAATAAAATGGATTTAAAGATATGCAACCACTCTGCTAAGGCTTGACACACTGATTAATAACCTCAAAAAATGAAATAGGAAAAGGGAAAATTAAGGATGGGGATGTAACAAATTGGATAGAAAAGATATATTGATGTCCATAATAGTGAGACTGAAGAAGAATGTGAACTACATTGAAGCTAAATAGGATGTCAGAAGATAGCCCCATCCCTCCCTAAACGACAGACTAGAAAATATAGGCCAACGCAGAACATAACAAAACCACACAAAGAAAGGTCTTAACTAGAAGGACTTGATCTAGTGGACCTGCGACGAAAATGGGCGATTTAGCACCTCTAGCCACTAGGTAGCGCCACCTGGTGGTGAACATGTATCATATTTGAATTCAGTGAACTCAATTTGCCTTTGGCAGCATTGGTTTTAGCTGGCTACATTGATCCAGCGCCTAGTCGCGGACAGACCCCTCACTGCTGAGCTCCATTTTGGTGATGGTGGGTTTTTAAATAACCTGCTTCTTCCCCACCCACATCTTCCTCACCTCTTCCTTTCTACTTTCAAACACTATACATTTTACTCCGTGTCCCAGGGGAAGCCGCCATGCTGAGGGACTGCCAGGCCACCAGGCGGGAAGGGTGAACTTGAATGGCAGCACCTGGCTCTGCCAGCTCCGTACGCACCCCTTGTAGGGCGGTTTACTGCGAGGGGTGATGAGCGATTGCTTCCCGTAAGAAAATAGGGTCACCATGTCCAATGATAAAACCCCCCAAAATCTCCCCTTAATTTCCCACTTTTCATCGTCAGAGGTGCTATCGGGCAGCTCCACAGCAAAAATGAAGGTCCCCCCTCCCCCTGTGCTCTCGCGGGAACCCTCCAAATCTCTCTAAACGGAGAGGAGGATTACCCCTCTCATTCACCAACGGGTGTAGGGGACTCCCCCTCACCCCCTTCTCAGGAGGTGCTTTCGGGCACCTCCCTCTTCCCAGCGGCAGTCCCCCCTTTACTTTTCAAGGACTGTGCCTTTCCAGAGGCACCGAACTCGAGTCCACCCCTATGCAAGGTCCTCCTCAAACGGCTAGGGTTTCCAAAGCAGTACAAGGAGGGGAGGGATCTCCTCCGACTGGTGCCCCTGCGACCACCAGGACCTTCTCCATCTCGGAGAAGGACCTTGCTGAGGCTGGTCCATCTGGCCTGGGGGCTCCTGCCAACGGAAGGGAGAAGCAGGTTCATTCCCCGCCCTCCTCTCCTAAAAAGAAAAAAAACAGAAAAAAAACTAAATAAACTCGGGGCTTATCTCCATCCGCGGGGGCTGCGGGGACGGATGGGTCTGTTGCCACTTCGGTAAGCGACCAAGCCAAGATCGGCACATCCGGTCCTTCTGCCCCCCCCCCCCCGGGTGCGGAGCCACTGACTAAGACCAAAAGTGCTAGTGCGCAGAGCGGTACCTCGATTTCATCGGAGACCCTCATTCAGAAATTACACATCGTTTTTGAGCCGGCTGGCTTCAAACGCTTCCTCGTTATTCGCTCCACTGATGGCACTATGTTAGCTAAGGGCAACATGATCCATTAAAGGAGAGCTTTAGCTAGTGTAATTGGTAGAGAGCCGAAGGTAACCCGTTTCTCGGATGGGACCCTTTTGGCGAATGCGTCGAATCCCTCCGAGGTGGCCATGATTAGTGCCCAATGGAGCAGGAAGAGGGTGTCCAGCAGAAAAGTGTCCTTAGTGTCACACTCTTTGCCCTGAGCATCAACAGCATCACCTCGGTTCTGCCGGAAGATGTTCGCTCCTCACTTTACTTGGACGTCCTTTCGTTCTCTTTTGGCGCGGCCCTGATGCCAACTCTGGAGCGTCGACTCCAACAGGCATTCAGGCGCGTCTCTCGCTATTCCGAAGCGCACAGGTTTCGGTTTTCCTTCGCCAAGACTAAGGTGGTGCACTTCTTCCACCACCCACGGCTCTACCTGGACCCAGACTTGTTTCTTACTGGGGCACGCCTGGAAGTGGTTGAATCGCACTGTTTCCTTGTCTTGTATTTGGCCGACACCTTCCCTAGGAGGCTCATAATCGCAGCCTTAGGGTCTCTTGTACCCGCGCCATAGATATTCTCTGTTCCGTGACGTTCAGTGCGTGGAGTGCTAATAGGGCTACTACCTTACTTTTTTATCGATCCTTTGTTCGTTTGAAGTTCGACTACGGTTGCGAGTTTTATGCATCCGCAGCTGAGCGTCGGGGAGGATGGGGGGCTTCTACGCTGTATCCCCACTGTTTGAAGTCAGCGGGGCTCTGCCAGGCGCTGCGTCTGTCTTCACAGCCGAGCTGGTGGCCATACACCACTCGGTAATGGAGACTACGCAACGTGGCTGGTTCGGAGACCGGATTGTGATCTATAGCCACTAGGTGGCGCCACCTGGTGGTGAACTTATATCATATTTAAATTCAGTGAACTCAATTTACCTTTGGCAGCATTGGTTTTAGCTGGCTACATTGATCCAGCGCCTAGTCGCGGACAGATCCCTCACTCCTAAGCTCCATTTTGAGATGGTGGGTTTTTAAATAACCTGCTTCATCCCCACCCACATCTTCCTCACCTCTTTCTTTCTACTTTCAAACACTATACATTTTACTCCGTTTCCCAGGTGGAGCCGCCATGCTGAGGGACTGCCAGGCCACCAGGCGGGAAGGGTGACCTTGAATGGCGGCACCTGGCTCTGCCAGCCCCGTACGCACCCCTTGTAGGGCGGTTTACAGCGAGGGGTGATGAGTGATTGCTTCCCGTAAGAAAATAGGGTCACCATGCCCAATGATAAAACCCCCCAAAATCTCCCCTTAATTTCCTATTTTTCATCGTCGGAGCCGCCATCGGGCAGCTCCTCAGGAAAAATGGAGGTCCCTTTCCCCCTGTGCTCTCGCGGGGAACCCTCCAAATCTCTCTAAACGGAGAGGAGGATTACCCCTCTCTTTCGCCAACGGGTGTAGGGGACTCCCCCTCACCCTCTTGTCTGGAGGTGCTTTCCGGCACCTCCCTCTTCCCAGCAGCAGTCCCCCCTTAACTTTTCAAGGGGACTGCCAAGAAAGCCAGCAGGCAGCCCATAGCCAAACGCTCCCCATTGAGCGGCTCGGTAGGGTAAACCCCCTTAGGGGTGAGAGGGAAGCATGGCCCCATCGGTCGCTTCCATCCAAAGACCTGCTGGCAAGAATATTGAACCAGACTCGACTTGTGACAGCACTGCCAATGGGACCTGTTGTGTCCTGTGGGGGAGGGGAGCAACTGAAGGCCGCCCCTAAGATAGACATGGTCCTTGAGGCAACCCAGCCTCAGACGGTAGAGCCTTCCATGGGAGCGAATTCGGGTTGGGTGCCTTGCACCGAACTCGAGTCCGCCCCTATGCAAGGTCCTCCTCAAACGGCTAGGGTTTCCAAAGCAGTACAAGGAGGTGAGGGATCTCCTCCGACCGGTGCCCATGCGACCACCAGGACCTTCTCCATCTCGGAGAAGGACCTTGCTGAGGCTGGTCCATCTGGCCTGGAGGCTCCTGCCGACGGAGGGGAGAAGCGGGTACATTCCTCGCCCTCCTCTCCTAAAAAAAAAAAACTAAAAAGACTCGGGGCTCCTCTCCATCCACGGGGGCTGCGGAGACGGATGGGTCTGTTGCCACTTCGGTAAGCGACCAAGCCAAGATCGGCACATCCGGCCGCTCTGCACCCCCCTTCCCGGGTGCGGAGCCCCTGACTAAAACCAAAAGTGCTAGTGTGCAGAGCGGTGCCTTGATTTCATCGGAGACCCTCATTCAGAAATTACACGGCGTTTTTGAGCCGGCTGGCTTCAAACGCTTCCTCGTTATTCGCTCCACTGATGGCACCATGTTAGCTAAGGGCAACATGATCCATTAAAGGAGAGCTTTAGCTAGTGTGATTGGTAGAGAGCAGAAGGTGACCCGTTTCTCGGACGGGAGCCTTTTGGCGAATGCGTCGAATCCCTCCAAGGCGGCCATGATTAGTGCCCTTTGGACACTTGATGGCACGCCTGTGAGTGTGACACCGCCCTCTACCATGAACATCGTGAAAGTAGTAGTTTATGCGAGGGAACTCGTGAACTACTGCATATAGGACATCACCTTAGAGCTGGCTGAACATGGGGCGGTCAAGGTCAAACGTGTGATGAGAAAACAGAGAGGGGCCTCGAGACCCACCCCTATACTTTTCATTACGTTCGACTGTGACGAGCTCCCTGAGTCGGTGCGTGCCGGTTGGTATCGCTACCGCGTGAAGGCATTCGTGCCACTGCCGCGGAGGTGCTATTACTGTCACCGCTTTGGCCTCACGAATCGCTCATGTAGACGTGCAAAGTCGAGGTCACGCGAAGTCTGTGTAAATTGCTCCAAGGCCGCACACGATAAGTCCAAAGAGTGTGTGGCTAAGTGTATCAATTGCGGAAAGCCGCACCCCGTTTTTTTATAAGCAATGTAGTGCATATTTCCTTGAGAAATAAATCTTGGCTATTCAGGCCCAGGATTGTCTCTCATTCCGCGAGGCTAAGGACTTGGTCCTGGCGCGCCCGGCTCTGCCTGGGACGTCTTACGCTTCAATGCTAAGAAAGACACCCTCTGCTTCTGGCCCATCCAGGTTAACGAGCACGGTTGTTTCCGCGTCCATTCGGAGCCTATCTTCGGGTTCTACTCAACCCAGGCGCTTCCCTAGTAAAGCTGGCGGCACAAAGGGTTCACACCCAGCCCCGGCTAAAACCAGGGCTCCCCCTCCTTTCCCTAGCGTGACCGTTCCCCGTAAGGCGAAACGTCCACGTGCCTCCACCGAGTCGTTAGACTCACAGGAGGCAACACACCGAAGTTGGTCGCCAGGACATCTTCCGGGGTTCTGAAAGCTGCCCCCCGATAGGAGGACAGCAACAAAGGAGCTTCTTCTCCTTCGCCCACGCCTAGTGGTGGGCTGGGGAGCTGGGAGACGGGGGATCCTCGAAAAGAGGTCCCCCCGCCTCCGAAGCCACAACGCCCGCCTAAGGTTTTGAGGCGGAGAGAGGAAAAGTCTCGCATGGCGAGCCCAACCTCCCCCAATAAGTCCTCGAAGGCGATAGCGCCTTCAGGAAATTGTCCGGCGAACTGCGCCCGGGGTTCTGCCTTCGGGAAGCGTATGGCCATTCCCGTGAGGGTCTTCTCTTCAAAGAGGGGCACCGCGTCTCCTCTGAGCTAGGCCTGAAGGGCATATTACTTCAATGGAATTGCCGCGGACTCCTGGCCAACTGGGAGGAGCTGTAGAGGCTCGTCTCGTCCCGTTCCCCGTTAGCTATTTTTCTGCAAGAGACCATGGTAGGCGCGTGCCCCCTACCCATCCTCCCAGAGAATAAGAGTTTTGCGATCCCACCACAACGAGATGGGGGCTGGGCTGGGAGATGCGCAGTTTACACCCGGCATGATGTCTCCGTTCTTATTTTCACTTTAGATACCTCCTTTCCGGTAGTTGCTGTGCAGCTTCACCTGGATAGGAGGTATTCTGTTATTTCTGCGTACATTCCTCCGTCAGCTGACTTCGACGCCGGGGACTTCCGCTGCGTCGGGGCATGGTTGCCGAGGCTCTTCCTCTTTTTCGGGGACTTAAACGGTAGACACGCTCTCTGGGGAGACTACTTATCAATCGCAGGGGACAAGTTCTTGCCGATCTGATCGAAGAGCTTGAGATAGGTGTCCTAAATGTGGATGAGTTTACGCATCACTGCCCGAGAACCTGATTTTGATTAGGGGGTGGTCGATGACCTCTATGGTAGTGATCACTTTCACATTCAAATATCATTTTCTGTGCGGCTGCCGCCCGAGAGCCCACCTCGATGGTGCTTGGCGCGGGCGCGGTGGCCTGCATTTCAGGAAATGACTGAATTCTCTATCTCAGTCGAGGAGTTTAGGTCGGTAGATGAGGCCGTTGAGTTCTTCTCCGGTAACCTTATCGCTGTGGGCCTGACTACTATTCCCATAACGTCTTGCCGTTTTGCACGCCGACTACTCCCGTGGTGGTGGCCGAGTGTGAGACGGCCCTGAAACAGAAGCGTTATGCCTACATGCGCTATAAGTGCCGCCTGAACGATTTCACTGTCGGTGAATTTCGTCGGGCTAGGGCTAGGTTCCGGTATACATATTTCGAAACACGCCCACCGCTCTTCTTGGTGGGCATACGTGTATTCACTTAACGGGAAGACCCCTCTAGCACTGGTGTCAGAGCGAGTCAAAAGAATCCGGGGCAAGTTCTCGCAGGACCCTCTCCCGTTCTCCAGGAGAATGAAACCGCAATCTCGGATCCCGCGTCCGTGGCGGAATTCTTCGCGACCGCATTCTCTAGCCGGGATGCTGCTCCGCCAGCATTCAATGCACATCGTGATGTCGCGGAGGGCCTCTGACTGGACTTTACCTCCAGAGGCGGAGAACCCTTCAATGACAGTTTACTCTGAGTGAGTTGCGTTCCGCTCTTACTTCGTGCGCGGACACCGCTTATAGTCCGGATGATGTCCTGTACGCTATGCTTCTACACCTGGGTGAGCGAGGCATGGCCTTTCTGTTAGAATTTTTCAACAAGATCTTGGTGGAGGGTCTCCTCCCAGACTCCTGGCAAATCGCTACTGTGCTCGCCTTTCGCAAACTGGGGAGATATCACTCTACTCCGGCTGGTTTCCGCCCAATCTCTCTAACCTCTTGCGTGTGCAAGTTGATGGAAAAATTGGTAAATGTTAGATTAGCATTTTTTATGTACAGCGGAGACCATCTGTCTCCTGCACAGTGCGGCTTCCGAAAGTTCCACTCCACATCGGATGCTCTGCTACGACTGGAAAATACCGTCTGCGAGGCTTTCCTTCGTAGACTACACTACGCCACTGTGTTTTTCGATCGGGAGAAGGCCTATGATACCTCATGGCGATACGGTATCAAGGAGACTCTCCATACGATGTGGGCAAGGGACGCCTCCCAATCTTTATATCTGGATTTTTGTGAGATCGTCGATTCCGCGTACGAGTGGGGAAAGCCCTCTCCGGCCCAATGTTGCAGGAAGAGGGTATACCGCAAAAAAGTGTCCTTAGTGTCACACTCTTTGCCCTGAGCATCAACAGCATCACCTCGGTTCTGCCAGAAGATGTTCGCGCCTCACTTTACTTGGACAACCTTTCGTTCTCTTTTGGCGCGGCCCTGATGCCAACTCTGGAGCGTCGACTCCAACAGGCATTGAGCCGCGTCTCTCGCTATTCCGAAGCGCACAGGTTTTTGTTTTCCTTCGCCAAGACTAAGGTGGTGCACTTCTTCCGCCACTAACGGCTCCACCCGGACCCAGACTTGTTTCTTACTGGGGCACGCCTGGAAGTGGTTGAATCGCACCGTTTCCTTGTCTTGTATTTGGCCGACGCCTTTCCTAGGAGGCTCATAATCGCAGCCTTAGGGTCTCTTGTACCCGTGCCATAGATATTCTCTGTTCCGTGACGTTCAGTGCGTGGAGTGCTAATAGGGCTACTACCTTACTTTTTTATCGATCCTTTGTTCGTTTGAAGTTCGACTACGGTTGCGAGTTTTATGCATCCACAGCTGAGCTTCGTCGAGGGGGGGAGGGTTCTACGCCGTATCACCACTGTTTGAAGTCAGCGGGGCTCTGCCATTTGGTGGATTGCTCGCCTGTGCCCTGCTGTGAATACTGCGTTGTTCCCCAGACTGTTCGGCACATTCTTGTTGAATGTCTGAGTCTAGGCAATCTCCACGCACGTTACCTATCCCAGTACCTGGATGGGCGGGGTCGCTTCCGCTTGTCCCTTGTACTCGGGACGGATTCGTGCACACCGACCTGTGGACTTTTAGACTTTTGGAGGAGGCCGGCCTTCTTTCCTTTATTTAAATAGTTGGGGGGTTTTGTTGTTGTTTTTTTCTTATTTTAGTAGGTCGCATGTTCCTGCGCCGACGGGAGGCTGACCTCTCCCCGACGCCGGAGTTTGCTTCCTGCTTATTACCTTTTTCTTTGTTTTATTTTTATTGATGGATTTTTTATTTTTTTTAGCATCCTCTTTTAAAGATGCCAAATATTAGGCAATGTTGAATACGGCGACTAATGCAACCAGTACTATTGGGGGCAGTATTTGGGGCATACAAGATCGTGAATTCTTAAACTACACACAAATACATAGAAAAAGGTTATATTATCATGGAAGAATTATAAAAAAATATCACTGAAACTTACACTAAGGAAAGAAAAAGATCCTACACAACTTAGTGCCTGCCACCAGCAAACTTGCTCAGATCACTACTTATACCTATGTTAAGATCATTAATATAAAGTAATAACAACAAGGGCCCCCAAAGAATCCCACTTGTAACATTCCCTGACTCAGATTTAATCCCATCAATACTGACTCTTTGCTGTCTGTCACTAAGCCACAACTGAATACACTTAAAAATCCTTCCATTAATTCCATTCGCTTCAACTTTATTTAAAAGTCGTAGATGTGGCACCTTGTCGAAAGCCTCACTAAAATCAAAATAAACAATATCGTAATTCTCATCTCTATCGACAACATCGTAGACATTTCTAACACCCTTCCTCTCTGGAACCTTTTCTTTTTTCACGAATTGGCCTTAGAGAGGCTCTGGCCTTCTCATGGCAAAGGGGGTGGCCACCTTGGGTCCTTTAGCGGTCCCCTGGTGCTACAAATTAGACTTTTAATATACCCCTCATCATCCCTTTTATTTTATTTTACTGCTCTTTACTTCCTCATCTTCTTTCTCCTATCTAGTGGCCTTGACGGTTACCTGACCTCTGCTTGTTTTTTTCGGACTGATTCTGAATTCTTCTTTCATGAAGGTCAGGAGGTTGGGCGTCTCCATCGCTTTCGTTTGCCAATACCCAAGAAGAAACCTATCATTGGCCCTTTTTCTCCGCCCATAAGAGAACTTAGGCAGCTCCTTCGGCATATATAGAAGGTGTAGTGGATCCGTATCCATTCTCCAAGAGAACATACCGAACGCAACCAAATCGAGAGTTGCAGTAGCGCTGGACCCTTGTAGGCCTCCGTGGTGGGGAGTCCCGAGGGAGAATTTGAAATCAACTCTGTTTCCAATGGTTTGCCATAAATCTAAAACTTCCCCTTCTCGTAAGGGTTCTCGTTCCAAACGTTCTTCAGTTCCTCTTTCAGAATTCCCTCGCACGTTGGATCCCTATGCCCAGATTTAGATTATCCCCACTTTCTGGTCCTGAGTTTCTCATCTGAAACCCCACTTCAAAAGTGAATGTGCTTAACGTTAATGAGTCCCGGTGCGGTGAACCCCTCTGGATGTGGTCAAGATGTAGTGGTGATTTCTTAACTGAGGTGTCATCTAACTCTCAATACAACCTTGTCCAAAATCTGCCTTCAATTGCCGAAGTTCCTGTAACCGTTTCGCCCTCACCCACGTCTGAATTTTGTCAAATGTGTCGTCCGTTCAAACGAATTAAGGGACTACGACTTCACTCGACTTCACAGTAAGCTTAATAACCAACATATAACAGATGTACACAGGTTGACTAAAACTGTGGGCTCTGCTAGAGTCCCAATTGCCACATTGATTTTACGTTCGGACGTCAGGAACTGCCCAGTTTATTAAAGCTGGGTACCTTCGTGTCCCGGTAAGCCCCTACGTCTATCTACCCATACGTTGCTTTAATTGCAATCAATTTGTACATGTTGCTCGTGCCTGTTGGCAATCCTGTTTCTGTATGAATTGTGGTTCTGGTTACTATGGCCTTGAATGCGCCAAAACACCGTACTGCATCAATTGTGGTGGTGCTCACAGTGCTGGTGGTGCTTTTATATGAAAAGGAGGTCCTCGCTTTGCGCGACTCTCCGTCTGGACGTGAGAGAGGCTCGCCAACGTATTCGAGCACAAACCTTACATTTTGGCCGTCTCTTCTCATATGTTTTGTGTGACCCTGGACAAAACTGACCATCACGTTCGAGTTTCGACACGCCCGAAGCATCTTATCGCCCATTTACCGTGAATGTCAAAAGTATTCCCGATATACCGTCGAAGCATCACTCTCACACCGAGATATATAATGTTGCTCCCCTCTCCCCGCTGCCACTCAGGGTAAGACCCTTAACGACCTCAGACGCTATCTGAAAGAAACTTGTATATCGACCAATGATGTTTCTTCTATCCGCCCCCGAGATCCAAAGCCCCGTGGTAAAAGGAAGGATTCCTTACTTGGGTCATCGACCACCAATAAGTAGAAAGCCTCTGAAGCCGAGTCAGCTAAGTCTTGAGAGTCTTCAATGGACTCTTCTCCTGTTGCTAAATATTCTCTGGCCTCAAACCCGTGCCGCCCTTCAGAGGAAGTAGGCCTCTTACCGGCCCAAACGGTAGCAGAAAGCCACCCAGTGTTTCGTACTTTGCCCAGATCGCCTGTTCCACCCACTCACCCTCCTACTCCTGATCAGATGGATGCCGATGTTATTCCAACATCACCAGCTGTGGTTGTTGGATCAACCCCCTCAGACATCGAAACTCCCTTGGCCCATTATTCCGGTTCTACCCTCCGAAAATCTCTCCTCGACCTTCCGTTTCCGCCGGGCTGTGCGCCCCAGTTATAGGCATGAACCCTCGGCCGGTGCTCGAAACCCTCGGAAATATCCCCCCTCACTACTCTTTCCAGGATCTCTTCCCCAGTTACAATAGGCTCTTCGAAATCTGTTCTTCGTCTCCCAAGTTCTTCGAGATGAACTTCAACTTAACCTCAGCCACAAAGGAGAAAAAGATATCTACTGTAGTATCGAACGGTCCCACATAATTTCCTCTATTTTACAATAGAATTGTCAAGGCGTTCTTCCCTAAGTTGGAAGAACTCAAAGTTCTTTTGATGACTCTCCATCCCACTGTTATTTGTCTTCAGGCGAACAAACCTGGTACCAGCCCTTTTCCGATGGTACCCAGTTTTCGTATTTTCAACTCTATTGCTTCTATTGCGGGCTCGTCTTATGGTAGGGTGTCAGTTATGGTTTAGTCATCCCACCATGTATCTCTCCTCCCCCTTCACACTATCCTCCAAGCTGTTGCCGTGAGAGTTTTTCTTACAAGGCTTTTTACTGTTTGCTTTATTTACCTCCCTCTTCCTTTACCATTTTCAAGACCCGACTTTTTAGAAATTGTAAATAAGTTGCCCTCACCATTTTTATTACTCGGAGATTTTAATTCCCGTCACCCATATTGGGACGACATCACTCGGAATGCCAAAGGCAGTGTTTTAGAGTCTATTTTATTATCTGACTCTCTTTGCGTTTTAAACACCGGCGATTTTACCTCTTATCACATCCAGACGGATTCTTTTGGTTGTGTTGACCTGTCTATCTGTTTCCCAGATTGTCTCACTGATTTTCGATGGTCAGCCCTTGATGACCTCCATGGGAGTGAGCACTTCCCTATTGTCTTGTCGGCCGTTCATCCTAGCCCTCATACAACCATTCCTCTCAAGTGGGACTTAGGCCATGCCGATTGGGAAGGCTTCCGAGAGGCGTCTTTCACAAGTGCCTCCTTGTGGACCTTCAATGGTGTGGATGCGGTGGTGTCGTACTTCACATCGATTATCTACAACGCAGCTATACAGACCATTCCACGGAGGCGACCCGTACCGGTTTGCTCAACCATGGAATGGTGGACTTTGGAGTGTGCGACAGACGTCAAAAACTAAAAGTTAGCTCATGCCCGATTCAGGCAGAACCCAACCCTTTTACACAAGGTTGACCGAAGCCCAGCTCAGGCGCTTCGTCAGAGAACCCCTGGCCAGGCTTGCCGAGCTTCATGGCGCCGCTAGGTTTCATCAATTTTCTCTCTGACCCTTACCGCAAAAATCTGGAAGGGGGTTAACAAGATCCGGGGTCGTTATGCCGGCCATAATAGCCCCACACTCAATTTACAGGGATCCTTAATGAATGACAGCCTGTTAGTTAGTAACGTCTTGGCTGACCATTTCCGTGTGGCAGCAGTGTCAGCCGTTTCACTAAGATTTTCTATAAATCAAACGAAGAGTCTCATCCTCTGAATTTTACGACGAACTCCAACCTTCTGTATAATGCCTTAGTCTCAATACACGAGTAGCGTGCTGCATTGTCCCTTTGTGGGTCTACTTCTCCTGCGCTTGACGGGATCCATTTTGATACGATTCGGCACCTCCATCCATACTCTGTCATTTTCTTACATGAATTCTACAACCTTATTTAAGTCAAAGACTCTTACCCATTATCATGGTGCGTTGGGATTATCCTTTCCTTTGTCAAACTGAGCAGGAACGAGTTGGACGCAGATCACTACCGCCCTATAGTTATTACCAGCTGTCTGAGCAAGTTGCTAGAGAAGATGGTGTTGGTGCACATGAATTGATTCCCAGAAACCAATCACTTACTGTCTCGAATTTAGTGCGGTTTTCGCAGAGATCATAGTACCTTTGACCTCTTAATACGTTTCGAGGGATCAGTCCGGAAAGCTTTCTCGTTAAAGAACCGAGTCTTGGCCATATTTTTCGACATTGAGAAAGCCTTCGATGCAACATGGAGATACGGCGTCTTAAGTCAGCTATACATTTGGGGTATGAGAGGTCTTTACCGTTTTTTATTGAAAGTTTCTTAGCAACTCGATCCTTTATGGTGCGTGTTGGAGACACCTACTCTGACCTTTAACCCCAAGAGGAGGGAGTTCCTCAGGGTAGCGTTTTAAGTTTCTTATTTTTTGTAATTGCGATCAATGATATTATTTCCTCTGTCCCATAGGGTGTATCGGCGACCCAGTTCGTAGATGACTTGGCAATATACTCTTCCTCGCCCCGCCTTTCATCAGAGACGCGTCGTCTGCATCTGTCAGTCAATGCGGTTTCGAAAAGTGCACAACTTAGGGGATTCCGCTTTTCCACAAGCAAGGCGAAGTCAATGTATTTTTACCGGGTTAGAGGGGCTCTTGTTTTGCCACCTATCTCCCTACACGGTATAGAGATAGAGTTCGTCTGTGAGTTTCAGTTTTTGGGTGTAACTCTTGATCCAAAGCTATCCTAGTTACCACATCTACGCCGTCTTCGAATGGGCTGTCTGCGGGCTGTAGACATTTTGAAGGTCCTATCCCACACGTCGTGGGATAGTTATCGTCGAACACTGTGGTCACTATACATTGCCTTCGTCCAATCCAAATTGGCCTATGGTGTCATATTTACTCCTCGGTTTCAACCATGGAATGATGGACTTCGGAGTGTGCGACAGCCGTCAAAAACTAAAAAGTTAGCTCATGCTGAACCCCATTCGAAATCTCAGAGTTCGTCTTTCCATTGGAGCCTTGCCCCCCCCCCCCGGGAACAGTCTTTACTGTGAGTGTGAGGTGCTCCCCTTGCCCTATCATCAATTCCAGATATGTATGTGATAGTTCTGTCGTGTGCAGCAGGACCCTATATCATAGGTTTACAGATACCATTATACTGCCGAGTCAACGGCGGCATTCGATAGGTTGCCGTCTTTACCCCGTCCCTTGAACCTCCAGATAGGAGATCATCTCTCTAACCTGGGTGCTCTAAGGGTCCGTGCCCTTTCGTCGTCACCGACCCCTAGTTGGTTTGCTTCACCTCCCACAGTTTACACCAGCATGTTTTGGTTGGGCAAGTCCTCCGTGGACCTTTGCTCCCTTAAGAGCCTGTTCCTCGTGCATGCGACCTCACATACAAAACATTTCCCGATATCCACAAATGTCCAAGTCAGACAGAGGCGTGGGTGCTGCAGCCGCCTACTCAAGAGAGTTTTTTACTATCTTTGCCGCTGGCAGCAGTTTCTATTTTTACCGCGGAACATTCAGCCATTCTTTTAGATTCTAGACTGACCCAAATTTTACCTTTTAAAGATTTCATTATTTTCTCCGACTCAAGGAGTGTTTTACGGTCAATTCGCTCTTTTAGTGTTCCCCATCCCTTAGTCGCAGAAATCTTCGACTGGCTGATCCACAATGCCTCCCGTTATCGAGTTCTATTTTATTGGTCCCCCAGGTATTTAGGGATCCTAGGCAACGAGAGGACTATCGGTTGGCCCGTTCAGCCTATTCTAGGTCTCGAATAATTCTGCACTACCTTTTTGAGATTTCGTCCCCTCTATAAGTAATTATATTTTTCAAGTGGGTAGGAGCAACGGGTTTAGTACAATGATTATTGCGCTTTCCTGCCAATCGCTGAGTCGGAGTTCGAATCTCCATCCTGATTCTTTTTAAGTTGACATTATTTTACTAGAGACGTTACCGCCGTCGCTGGGCATCACGTTGTGGAGTTCTGCCTTGCCCTGGCTGACGTCCGTCGCAGAAGCAACATAGAAGGACTGAAACCAGCAAACTTTTTAAATTATATACAGTCCCATCGGGACTAAAATTTTTCGGCCCTATAAGCGGTGGTGCCTCATAACCGTAAGTTGAATGTTTATTGCAGTTGGTGTTAAAATGCAGTTTTCTATACATTTCCTAAAAATCCACTGCTAAATTAAATACTATAGTCTTCTTTATGAATGTCAATTGACTCAATGTATATCATACTTACCAAATAGTTTCATAAGCTTTAACTGATCTATTTAATGTTCGTAGTACATTTTATTACATTATAATGTGGATTGTTCTATTTACGAAATAAAATCCAAGTCATTTATTTATTTTATTTTATTTAACACAAATAATATTCATTTAATGCATATTTTGTAAACATACAAATTAGGATTCAATATATAATAGAACGTGAAATGTAAAAGTGCAATACATAGTAAGATACACACGTAAATATTGCACAGGAAAAAGTGAATGGTAAATTATTTATTTGAAAGTTTAGAAACAACAAAATCCTAGCAAGCATCCAACTCTAACTTTGGGCTAGTTTCATTAACCTCCTTCATAAAGTACCACCTCAGATCTTCAAGACTCTTCTTCGCTTCGTTGTTGCTGATAATGGCAACTGAGGCTCCTGCACATCTTCTTCCTCCTGAATGTTCGAATTGTCACTTCGTGTCTGCTTAATATCGTCAACAATCAATTCCACAAGGTCCTCTTCATTCTCATCACAACACTGCAATTCACCATCTATCTCGAGATATCCTTCGGCATTTGTTACCTTTACCACATCGCTGTTGTAATCAGCTTTTTCTTCTGTATCAAAATCTGTAGGCTCATTACTTTTGTCAGCATGTTTGAAGCCACAATGTTTGTAGCAGTTAACTACCATTTCTCTGTACTGTTCCCAGTTAGCTTTGGCGTAACTTTTCAGAAATGTGACGGGTTCTAGCATTAGCGCAAGCGAAATGCTGTGATAATTGGGATATGATCACTCGTGACCACTGGGCCTGGGGCGAGGCGATGTTGAAGGGGAATTCTGACTTGCTAACACAATGTCTGGTTTTGTTGCCGAGCATCGTGTTAGATGAGTTGGGAAGTCTGGTACAACTCCCCGGGGCCGATTTCTTTCAAATAGTAGCTCCAGGTTTCGTCCCATTTGATCAATGCCCCTGTGGCCAGACGCACGGTCGGCAACAGGCGTTTAGATCTCCGCCTAGCAACGCCAGCCTTTTGTGCCCGAAGAGGGTGAAGAAGTTATTAATCGGTAGGTATTTTCGCCTGGACGGCTGGTAGGCTGCCGCCACAGTTAAGCCTCCAACCAGGTTCGGGATTTCGACAGCCACTAATGATTCGTCTAAGTCCGGTACTCTTTAATGCTAAGATCTGCCTAGACCAGATTGAGAGAGAAGAGTTTACCCCCATTCAGATATGTTTCCGGTGTTACAAGATGGAGCAACACACAACTAAAGATTGCAAGGAGCAAACTATCACGTGCTCCAGGTGCAGCGGAAAAGGCCACGGATGGAGAGATTGCAAAGCAACGATGGAAAGATGCCCAAACTGTGAACTAAACCACGGTGCGATGGCCATGTTCTGTCCACAAAAGAAGGATATTATTAGAAAAAAGAGAACGAAAGAAACAAGGAGGAGCACTACCTCGTACGCCTAGGCAACAAGAACAGTCCCAACAAAAATTGCAGAAAAACAGCAGTCGAAGACTTATATCAAGCTAGAAAATGAGAACTCGACGAAGATACTTACGTGCATATTATTTGCGCACGTAAATAATCTCACAAACCCAGGAACGTTCGCGAAGACACTGAATCTCATGCTGAAGAAAAACGGCATGTCTGAGATGTGGTTTCCGGACGATCCGCAATCGGGTGACGTGCTGCAGTTGCATTTTTTGTCAAAGGGCGCACCAGAGGCACCGGCGATTCCATTTCCCCAGGAGCAAAGAACATCGGAGCCGGCAAAGGAAGCGAAGCCCACGACTGAGAAAGCAAACTCTACTAGAACAGACTCAAGATTGGAGGCACAAAAACGTCGAGAGAAGAAGGCGAGAAGAGCGGCAAGAAAAATAAAGGAAGCAGAAGGCAACCTAGCGAACCAATCGTCCTCGGAATCTGATGCTGAAGAGGTGGTCGAAAACGGCGCGGCCAAGAGCCCCGTAAGCTCGAGAAGTAGGTCGAAGACCTTGAAACGTACTTACAAGTACAATGGAAAGGAGATAGGCCTCAAAATTATAATGAGCGAGCAAACTCCATACCTAGAGAAGCTCTCTCTCAAGGAGATATTTCAGGGTATTCAACAAAAAATAATTAAGTGGACCTACTGAGCAACAGAAAAAGAAACAGACATTGAGCAAAAAATGCTGGAAGGCACAGTAAAATTACACAAAGACTCCTGCATTACCCTAAGTGATGCATAATTCAATAAAATAAGAAACGGGAAGGAACACTACACTTAAGGCACAACAAAAACCCAGGAACAAGAAAACATGGAGAACATAAACAACGCTCTAAAAATAATCACACTGAATGTGAATGGATGGAAGGGAAAGTCCATTCTTTACGGCAACATCTTTCGTAAGGTGGACCGGACAACATTCTCATATCAGAACACGGAATCAACACAAACACTGACACTATTAAAATACACAACTATACAGTTATACAAAAAAATTACACACAAGAAAGGTACGATGCCGCAGCCATCGCTATCAGGAAAAACATTAAATTCCAAACGCTCCTGGTCTTGACGAATCATTCGTGGCTGTCGAAATCCCGACCCGGGTTGGAGGCCTAACTGTAGCGGCAGCCTACCAGCCGCCCAGGCGAAAATACCTACCAATTAACAACTTCTTCACCCTCTTCGGGCACAAAAGGCTGGCGTTGCTAGGCGGAGATCTAAACGCCTGTTGCCGTGCATCTGGCTACAGGCGCGTCGATCAAAGGGCACGAAACCTGGAGCTACTATTTGAAAGAAATGGCTCCTGAGAGTTGGACCAGACTTCCCAACTTATCTAACGCAAAAAACCAGACATTGTGTTAGCAAGTCCAGAATTCCCCCTCAACATCGCCAACGCCCCAGGCCCAGTCGTCCCGAACGATCATATCCCAATTATCACTACCATTTCGCTTGCGCCAATGCTCAAGCCCGTCACATTTCTGAAAAGTTACGCGAAAGCTAACTGGGAACAGTACAGAGAAATGCTTAGCACCTACCAGCCAGATGAGGAGATTGACAAGATCACTAATCTCATTCAAGCTGACTAAAGATGCGTCCCCAGAATCTCGTACACAATGCTCCCGCAATCTAGGTGGACGGGCGAAATGAGGAAAATCGCCAAGGAACACAGGGACATTTACGAGGAAGTCGGTAGGACAGGCCCAAACCGGGAAAGGGCAGCACGAATGAGAAAGCTAAGCGAGGAACAAAAAAACATAATCCTTGAGAAACAGAAGGAAATCTTGGACGATATCATAGGCAGACTAGACAGGGAGAAAAATCCTGTGAGTTTTTGGAACAGCGTCGGAAGACTTAGAGGATTTACTTCTAGGCCAGGGATAAAAATAAAAGAAGGCGACTTTATCATAGAGGACCCGGACTCTCTCGAAAGGAGATTAAGGAGACATTGGAAAGAGGTCTTTGCAATATCACCTGAGGAGAACGACGATTTCGACCGGGACTTCGAAGGCAAACTGCTCGAGGACCTCGGAACGATGATACATAGGACCCACCCACAACCGTAAGTATCTAGAGAAACAGAGATGGTTGACCACGGACGCCCTATCACTATTGAAGAGACCATTAGCACCATAAGGTCCTTCAAACAAAGGGCTCCCGGTTGGTCTGGGCTCACTAAGAACAACCTGGTGAATGCCCCACGGCAAATTATTCAGGGCATGGTGAACACCATGAACGCATCCCTGAATACAGGCTACTTCCCTGATGGGTATAAGGTGGCTAAAATCATCTTTATCCCGAAGGGGAACAAGCTCCCAGACCAATTGGCTAACTATAACCCAATCTCTCTCCTAGAAATACCCGGCGAGATCTTTGAGAAGATTATAGCCGACAGGCTACAAAATCAACTCGACAAGTTGGGAGCGCATAAGCCACAACACCATGGGTTCAGACAAAAAGGGGCACGGAAACGGCCCTGGCGCTCCTAACCGAAAAGATCGCGCACTGCCGAGCGAAGAGTCAATATGTTGACATCGTAATGAGGGACGTGCAGAAGGCCTTCGACAAGGTTTGGCTGAGTGGACTACAATACAAGATCCTAGGTCTCCAGCTAAACCCAGTCCTGGAAAGGATCCTTTATGACTTCATCATGGACAGAAGGGTGCGTATCATGATCGAAAAACACAAGGGACCAGAATTCGAGCTAGAAGCGGGCGTTTCCCAGGGGAGCTGCCTGAGTCTTTTGCTTTACCTGGTCTCACCATCGACCTCCCCACTCCAATACACCGGGACACGATGTATCTGCAGTACGTAGATGACGTCACGCAGATCGTTCACGTTAGGGTTAAGAATGCAAGGGATCAGGCGATCAGCACTATTGCAGAGATCTCGAACATCAATCAATACGAGAGAAGATAGAAAATCCGGAGAAATATGAAGAAATTCAAGATTCTCCCGCTGAGCCACACGCCGACATGGGCCATTATAATAGATGGGAGGAGATATGGTTACTCCGCCGAAGGCACCATCCTGGGCCTAAAAATAGCCGACCATGGATACTCGAGTCATTACAAGGAGAGGCAGAATATGGCGAGGAGAGAAATCTCCAAGCTTTATAGGTTCAGAAGTCTTAGCTCGACGAATATCAGGAAAATATACCTGATGTTTATCCGGGTTAAGCTCATCTACCCTGCAGTAGTGACTCAAGCGGCCAGCAAGTCCACTATGAGGAAGCTCCAACGAGTGTAGAACTCTGTATTCCTCTGCATAAATAAAACCAGACGAAGAGAGCATCTTCGGCAGAGGGACCTGCCCCGCAGACAGCGTTCGGAGCCCATTAATGCTGCAACGCAGAAACTGGCCAAAAAGGTCTGGTATACAATGGCTAATGATATCATCCCAGAAGTAAGAAGAACTGGTGACAGAATCAACATCCCTGCCAGATTACGTGGGAAGGTCGCTCGAAACCGGCGTTTCCCAAGCACTAGACTCCGTTCCGAGGAAAACATAGCACCAATCTACACATAAACATAAACAACACTGAGTACAAAACATACAACTACGAGACAGATAGTAAACTCACAATTAATTAAGAAAAAGCAAACACAACAGACCAAAACGCCAGGTGATGTACTAAAATTTGAGCACTAATAAAGGCTCGAAAGCTCAACATCGCGTGAAAACTAGAATATAAAACAAAGAGACAAATATAGAGAGGAACACAAAAGAAGAACGCACACAGATACAAACAATAGACAACATCAACAAAACAAAAAAGGAAAAATAAATAACAAGAATAAAAACGCCTGCGATGCCCCTCAAACAAGGGCAACCCTACCTTACTTTCGCAACTATCTTCTACCACTATCTAAATCTTCCAATATTGAGTACCCTAGAAAAAAAGGTAGAGTTTCCTTAAGTTACTCCTGCTCAGTCTGCGGAAACGAAACAGTTTCACCAATTCCACCTGTGCTAAGTTGATCCGGTCTGTAACGAGAGGTTTATACCCCCGAACGGTAAGTTTGAGCCCGAGCACTGTGCCCTCCTGAGAGTAATGGTGGTTTCGATCGCCAACATATATATCATGTGGGTCATGGGGATAATGACGAACTTTTAGACGTTCGTCTTTATCTTCCATTTACGCTCGTACGAGTCTATGTTTTCGATCTCAGCCGCCGTCTCTGCAGCTTGCACTAGGTCGTTGTTGTAAGTGCTTGGTACAATCTGCGTGAGGTCATCTGCAAATTGCAGATACATCGCGTCACCTTTGATTGGTGATGGAAGGTCGATCGTGAAGACACTATACAGCAGAGGGCTGAAGTAGCTACCTTGCGGCACACCAGCCTCGAGACTAAATTCCGGTCCCTTGTGGCCCTCAATCTGTATCTGAGCTCTTCTTTCCATCACATAATCGCAGAGGATCTTTTCAATGACTAGATTCAGCCGAAGGTTTACAATCTTGAATTGCAGACCCCTCAGCCAAACTTTGTCAAAGGCCTTCTGTACGTCTCTGAGGACTACGTCTACGTACTTTCCTTCCGCCCTGAATTTTACTAGTTTTTCTGAGAGAAGTGCGAGCGTGGTGTCGGTTCCTCTTCCTCTGCGGAAGCCGTGCTGTTGATGGTTGAGCGCATCATTCTCTCCTAGCTGATTCTGTATCCTGTCGGCTATGATCTTTTCAAAGATCTTGCCTATGAATTCCAGGAGGGAGATTGGCCTATAGTTTAGGAGCTGGTCGGGAGGTCTGCTCCCCTTCAGGATGAATATAACCTTTGCAAGTTGAAACGCATCAGGGAAATAGCCGGTGTTCATAGCTGCGTTCATTACGTTCAGCATTCCCTGATGCACTTGCGGTGGAGCGTTTGTTATTCCCGACCAACCTGGAGCTTTTTGTTTGAAGGATTTGATGGCATCAACGAGTTCTTGCATTGTAATTGCCCCCCCGTGACCCATCATCTCCCTTTCTTTGGAGACAGGCGGCTAAGGGGAGGTCCGCTCAATAACATCATTCAGCTCGTCGATGATCTTACCCTCAAACTCTAAGTCGAAGTCTTCGTTGTCCTCTGGTGTTATTGAGAAGACTTCTCTCCAGTGCTCCCTGAACCGTTCTTCGAGGTCTGTTGGTTCCTCGATGTATGATTCGTCCTCCTTGATTCGTGTTTTTCCCTTATGTTTGTACCCATGAGTCTCTTTATCTGTCTCCAGAATTTGTCGGGATTCTCTTCGTCATCAATATTGTCGATTAATTTTTCCCATATTTCCGTCTGTTTTTCCCTGATTATTCGTGTTAGCTCAGCTTCGAGGCGGCGCATCCCGGCCACTAATTCCCTGCACGTTCCCGTGCGTCTCAACCGGTCATAGACTTCCCCATGTTCCGTGGCTATACTTCTCATCTCGTCTGTCCATCTTGGCTGGGGGAGCGTTCTATATGATGATGTTGTTGGGACGCTCTCCCTATCTGCCCTGATTGATCGAGGTTGTTAATATCTCCAGCTCTTCGTCTATTTCTTCGAGTATTGCTCCATTCAGATCTGCTGGCTGGTATTCGCTCAGCATTTCCCGGTACCTCTCCCAATTGGCTCGAGCGAAGGACTTCCTTGTCTGCACCGGGATCTGAATGGGCGCAAGGGAAATAGTTGTAAATATAGGTATGTGATCACTCGGGACCGGCGGTCCCTGGGTGCTATGATGGTCAAATGGGAAGTTGCAGCTGGTCGAAATTACGTCCGGCCTCGACGCCGAGCGCGAATTTACGAATGTCGGGAAGTCAGGTGCAATTTTTTTCTAGTCTGTCTCGTTCCAGTAAGAGTTGCAGATTCCTGCCTTTTTCGTTGGTCTTTTTGTATCCAGCTGCTCCCAAGTTAGCGTTAAGGTCACCCCTGGAAAATACTTTTCTTTGATGCGCACATAGTGTGCTGAAATTGTGCATCAGCAGGTACTTTCTCCTAGGGGGTTGATACCCTGCCACTATCACAAGATCTCCGACGAGAGGCGGGATCGCTATCGCCATAAAGGATTTGTCAAACTCAGGTAAATGTTTGAACTTGAGGTCTCTCTTTATCGCGATCGCCACCCCGTCATACCTATCATAGGAGCATTTTTTGTTAATGTCGTGTAATTTGAGATTTTCATTTTTTGTGTTTTTGTGTCGAGTCCGTGTTCACTGATAATAATGATGTCTGGGTCTGTCTCCCTAAAGATATTACTGTATACTGTGTTTTTTCCTGTCCATCCGTTTACGTTCAGTGTCATTATACTTAGTCTGTTGTTTGTCCTTGTCCTTTCTTGTCCTTCCACACTGCATTTTTTTGTATTCTTGTGGGGTCCTAGATTCGCAGTAGTCCTCGTTGAGTTCTATGTCGCCAAGTATTACTGCGTCTTCCAACTTTTTTGCGTCTACGTCGGCATCAAACTCCCATTTGTATCTGTTGGATCTGATTCCCTCGAGGAGACCTTTTGACGTTATTTTTCTCGGGAACGTGAAATCTTCACTGGCGTATATCTTGAGATTGATATCACTTCCGTCTATTTTTTTTCTTTATGTTCTTCTTTGATTTTCTTTGTTCTTTGGGCATTTCTCTCTCGCCCTTCAAGCTTTCGGATTCGATCTCCGTGGTCGTCTCCTTCAGGTTCCTTTTTTGTTGTTCCATTTCTCTTTTTTTCCGGGCTGTGATGCGTGGGTCCTGTCTTCTTGGTGGTTGTGTCGCATCTGTCTTCTCTTCCGTTGTCTTTCGTGTGTTTTTCTTTTGGGCGTTAAGGGGTACCGTCGGGGCATACTTCATTTGAAGGATGTACGTCCTCAGATGCTGTTTTTTGGGGGGAAGACCATGGGGCTTATCCCATTGTTCGCTAGCATGGCATTTAGCTCATCTTCGAACGTCCTTGGCCCCATAAGGTTTCGCGAGTGCGCGTACATTATGCAGGTCAATATTTTGATTGGCATCTCGCTGTCGATATTAAGGTACACCTTCTTCGCGTCGTACTCGTTTAGGGCTGCCTTCGCGACTTGGGCGTAAGTGGTGTTTTTTCTCGTAATATCGTCTTCTCTCTTTTCGTTGGCCTTTTGCCGTATGATTTCTTTTTTTAATGGCCATACCATGGCCATGTCCCTGTGTCCCATCTGACAGTTAGCACATCTTTCCTGGGGGCTCTTACACGTCCTCCAGTTATGCTTAACATCTTAGAAGCCATATTAATAAATGAAGATAAGCCAGCCATCAACAGTCAAGCGACCAAGCTGGAATCGGACATTATAACTATTTTTAAAATTCCACGCACAAGAGTGGCATATTTCCTCTAACGTTGGACATTGGACATAATAAGTGGTGAAATTTAGGTAGAGTTAGAGAGAAAATAGTAAGAGAGTAAAGTGGTTAAAGGGTGAATTTAAAGAAAAGATGATGTGTGGGAGACAGAATAAAAAGGTCCCTGGTGAAAGGGTAGCTCTGTTGATTTGTGTTAGTTTTTGTTTGTGTTTTGGCTTTTTTTATTTAATAAACTATAAATTTATAGTTTATTTAATTAAATTAACATAGTTAATTTAATTATAATTATTATTTTCGACCTTGATTATCTTTAGACATTCAAGCCTATATTTTTGGCGGGGCTTTTATTCTCGATGTGGGTTTTTGAAAAAGTTTATCATTTTAATATAAATGAATTTAAATTGAATTGAAATAGTGAATTTGGATTCTAGATTAAGTTTGGCAAAATTTTTTTGTTTATTTTGGGATTTATTTAACTAAAGGAACCTGCGCATTACATTGGTTGTTTTCTGTTTTTTTGTCGGTTTTGTTACGTGTATTTCGGAGTCACGTCACAGTTAGACTGCAATTTACTACTCTTGAATAGTCTTACTTGTCGGTCTACTTCGATTTCTAAGTGTGTACGGGAGAATTCAGGGGTCAAGCGGGCGCCAATGGCTTGACATATCCTCTTAGCTCTCTCGTGGAGCGCCACGTTGATCGGAGATAATCGAACAGAGTCGTGGAGCTCCCTGTCTTTTTCGTTCTCTTCTTCGGGTGTTTATAATGAGTAGCACCGCTTTGTTCTGGATGACTTGAAGTTTCGCAATGTAGGTCTTGGCGCTCGCGTTCAACGGCACCGGGGGTACAAGAGTCTCGAGCGAATGCACGCATTGAATATCTTGAGTTTATTTGAGCGATTTAGGTCACGGAACTTATAAAAATCCCTCAAATCTCTCTTGATATTCGAGACTGTTCGTTCAATATGACTCTTCTAGCCCCCTGTGGTGATTTTGAGCCCCAGAACCGTCCCTTCCAAGCAATAGGGGATTCTCTCCCCTTCTACCCCTATATCGTTGAAGGTCTTGCGAAACATGGGAATTATTTAGAATTTTGGGGCATTGGTTGATAGCTTCCATTTCCTCTCGAAAGAGTTGATGTAAGATATCTCCCTAGCCGTATTTCTCGCCATAAATTCCCTGTGAACGTAAGCGGCGGTACAAATTTGCGATATGTCGTCAGAGAACTGAACGTATATCCTACCTTCCGAAAGAGGTTGTGGTAAGTCACGTATATAAATGTGTATAAAAGGGGACTGAGACGGCCCCCTTGTGGGACCCCTGATTCGAGCTCGAATTCGGGGCCTTTGTGTTCTCTGATATGAATATATGCTCTCCTCTCCATTATGTAATCGCATAGAATCCTCTCAAGAATCGGGTTGAGGCCTACTTGAAGGATCTTAAATTGTAGTCCTCTCTTCCAAACCTTATCAAAAGCTTTTTTGACATCTCGGAGCACCAGGTCGGCATGCCTTTTGCCTGCCTTGATCTTTGCAAGCTTTTCCGTGATAACGGCTAGTGCCGTATCAGTCCCTCTTTTCCTTCGGAAGCCGTGCTGTTGCTCGATATGCAAGTTGGCTTCATAGAGAAAAGATTTAACCCAATTTGGCAATATCTTCTCGAAGACTTTGCCAGCAAATTCTAGAGAGATATCGGCCGAACGCTGGCAGGGCAGTCCGGGGCCTTTACCGATTTGGGAATGAAAAGCATCTTGGCCACTTTCCACTGATCAGGAAAGTAGCCCGTGTTCAGAGCGGCATTCATGATGTTAAGCAGCCCACTCAGAAATTCTCCCTGGTCATCCCCGTGGTACCCGGTGCTCTTTGACGAACGGATTTTAGAGCAACGGAGATCTCTTGGGCAGTTATTTTACTCCCATAGCCCCCCATCACTCTTTCCTGCGACACACAATGATGAGGGGAGGTTTTGTATATTTGTGTGTTTAGCTGCTGGATTAGGTCATTTTCGAAATCGATGTCATAATTGTCATTTTCTTCGGGGGTAATCTTGAAGATTGAAGACCAGAAAATCCAAAACATTTCCTCAATCTCTTTAGTTTCGTCAATTTCTTTACCGTCATGTATGAGTGTAATTTTGTTTCTATCAGCGCTACTACATTGGGCAGGTCCCTATATTCTTGGGCCAGGGCTTTCATGGGAGGGGTCCAATAGGGAGCTGGAAGGGTTTTATATTTGATATGAGGAATACTATTTTCATCTGCTTTAATTAGGAAGTCGGTGATTCTATCCAGCTCTTTACCTATCTCTTCTAAATTGGCATCGAATAAAGGGTCTGGGATATAATTTAGAAGGTAATTTCTGTAGCTTTCCCAGTTCGCCTGATTATAGCTTTTGCGTACTGGGATTGCAATTTGAATGGGATTTACTCCAACTGTAATTTTAATAGCCTGGTGATCACTCGGAATGATAGGGCCCAGTCCAATGTAGTATAGTAGTTGCATGGAAACCTGATACTGAATAAGACAATATCAGGTTTCGTTGCTGCTTTTCCTGTAATGTATGTCGAGAATTCTGGTCCGATTCTTGTCACGTATTGTCTGTCAAGTAATACTTCGATGTTTCTGCCTGCATTGTTGTAGGAGGTATACCCCGCCGCTGCACACCTTGCATTCAGATCTCCAGCAAAGATTACATTTTTCTTATGGCTGAAGATCTGTAGAAGGTTGTGCATGGGCACATAGCCGCGTCTTGGGGGTATGTACCCCGTAGCCACGACCCCCCTTCCAGTTAGTGCCTACCTCAATAGCAAGGTATGATTCATCTAAGTCGGGTAGCTTTTTGTATTTAAGTCCTTTTTTGGCGGCTATTGCGCAGACGTCATGCCGTTCCTGGCTATAATTTTTGCTAATAACGTCGTATTGAAATATTTTTAATTCTTTTTGCGCGGTCAGTCCGTGTTCGTTGATAAGTACAATGTCAGGGTCACTTTGTTGCAAAATGTTGCCATAGATGGAACCTTTTCCGTCCCACCCATCGACATTCATTTGTACAATCGTAGGTCTGTTGGTCATTTTGTGTAACATTGGTTCTTTAGTGTGTGGGATTAAAGTAGATGCTTATTCGCGGTCTACTTTAGCCCCATGGGGTGTACTGGGTGGGGTGCGCTCCCTGCCTTTTCTTTTCTTTCTGAATTCCGTATCAGTGATCGTGTGGAAACAGTTTGATCTTGTTTTGTGTGAGGGCCTCCTCAACCTGCCACTCTGGAACCTCGTCTGAGCATTCCCACTTGTATCGTCCGATCCTAAGACCCTCCGATACTTCGTGGGAATCAATTTCAGTTGGGAACGAAACCGATTCGGGGGCATATAGTTTCAGGTTGAAGCCTCTCGCGTGGTATTTTAATTGGTGTTCCCTCCCCCGTGATGAGGAGGTAGACCTTAAGCCACAAATTTTGGAGATTTTTCTCGACCGAGGAGACCTGGTCGCCTTGGGTCGCACTGCTTCCTTGTTGGTGTGGGCGTTTGTGTGTTTGTTGTAACTGTAGTGTCTTTCTTTGGTGTGAGTGGCGCCTGTTTTTATGTATGTGGTTATTTAGGTTTGTTGAGTCGGGGGTCACGTGAGATGACTGTGTTCTGTCGTGTTGGCACTTTTTGGCACTTGTCTTGGCACTGAGGAGCTACGGTTATACGCATAACCTCCTCTGAAGGAGGGTTGTCGGGGAACCACATTTTCTGCAGCCCGTTCTTTACGAGCATGTGGTTGACTTCTGTGACAAAGGTACCAGGGCGAGTTATGTTTGCAATGTGTGCATAATAAATGCAACACATTATTTTCGTGGAATGCTCGTTTTCTATGTGAAGGTAGGTTTTCTGGTTGTTTGACTCAGCGATGGCGGCTTTTGCAACTTTTGCGTAGGTTGAATTAGCTCCCATCTCCTCTGTTTCACGTTCGAGTTTGCTTTGTTTGCTTATCTCCTGCTTTTTGACTGGACATGCCATAGACATGGTCTGGTGCGGGCCTTCGCAATTTAGGCATTTCGTGGTGTGTTCTTGCAGTCACGCCAAAAATGATCGCGACTGGCACAGATGGAGCATAACTTTAGGTCTTTACTCTAAAGGCAGTTAGAAGTGGTATGTTTGCCGTACTTATAGCACCGAAAGCACATTTGCAAGTCGACAAACTCCTCACGTTCCATCTGCTTTGGGCAGATTCACACGTTAAAGAGCAGTAGTCCGTTATATTTAGCCTTTTTAGCCATAACCGTGTATTCAAATACAACCTTGAATACGTGCGTGTATTGCTTGAATTTTAGTACCTCGGCTACCTTTGCCCATTCGTGGTTCCTTTCGATTTCCTCCTTGATTTCGTCTGTCGAGTGGCTCCCAACCCAGGGGTCGAGGGGCCTGCATATCAGGCTGCGGTGGCGTTCAACAGCTTTGTCCGAGTTCAAGGCTTCACAGTCGGCCTCTTTCGCACAAATGGCTGAGTAACCATTATTTAAGTCAATCAGTCTTACCAAAGCAATGCGTAGGGTTCCATAAACTTTTTCGAATACCTTTTCACGATCGAGTTTGGGGCCCGCCGAGAGGACCCGAAGAGTGATAGGGAGAGTTTCCCTCATATCTCCTGCATCATATGATGCGTTAGGGGATGTATGTGTATGTGTATTTGTGTGTGTACACTTAAAGGCATTTTATAGAAGGGGAAGGGCGAGAGAGAAATAGGGGCCAATGTCCAAATACTTTTATGTTACTTTAGCTTATTTTAACTTCCTTCAGGCTCGCGTGTGGGCCAGGTGAGGCTTCGGCCCCCGTCTCCACGAAAGAGTGAAGATTCTTCCTTCACCTTCTTAGATCGCAAGCCAGTGGTACACTTTCCGAAGCGTATCCTGCTTTTCCACTTTCCCAATTTTCTTTCACTGCTCGAAGAGAGTATCACAAATCACTTTCGAAAATATTGCTTTGCACAATTTCGATCCGAAGTTGTCACAGCGGTACAGAGACTAACTCAGGCAACCAGATTTCCTCGTCCGCAAGGGACGAGGAACGGAAACAGCCCTCGCCCTCCTAGCGGAAAAATTCACTTGCAGTAAAGCGGAGAGGAGGTAAGTAGACGTGGTGCTGAGGGTGTAAAGAAGGCCTTCGATAAGGTATGGCTGAGAGGGCTACAGTTCAAGACCCTCAACCTCCAGCCTAACCCACTCCTAGAAAAGGTCCTTTGCAACTATGTCTCCGATAGGAGAACCCAAATCGCAATCGAGGGCTGTAAGGGACCCGAATTCGAACTCGAGGCGGGAGTTCCACAAGGCAGCTGCCTCAGCCCTTTGCTGTACCTAGTGTACACAATTAACCTGCCTGCTCCAGTGAGGTACGATTCGATGTATCTGCAATACGCAGATGACATCACCCAAATCGTCCTGAGTCCATTCAGGAACTCTGGAAGTCAGGCAAGAGCGACAGCTGCAAAAATTGACAATATCAACCGATATGAGAAGAAGTGGAAAATTAAGACCAACCGCCAGAAGTTCACCATAATTCCAATGAACAGCCGGAAAGTTGACGACGTCATCGTCAACAACGAACTCTATCCGTACTCCAACGAGGGTAAAGTCCTGGGCTTACAACTCTTCAAATCTAAGTATAAGGCTCACATAAATACCAGAGTCTCTCTAGCCCAAAGAGAGCTGAGGAAACTTTATCGTTTCCGAAGCCTCAGCATGCCAAACAAGAAAAAGCTGTATATGGCCTTGGTACGCTCATTCCTAGTGTGCCCGGCCATGATCACGCAGATGGCAAGCTGTACATCTCTCAGAATGATGCAGAGTGTACAGAATAAAGCCACTCTGCTGATTACTGGTACGCAAAGGATCGACCGTATTCGGCAATCGGTTCTACACCAAAGAATTGGACTAAAGCCGATCAATACGGAGATCCAAAGGCTAGGAAGAAAGACATGGGATAAAATAGTCCAAGTGATACTCCCGACTATAAACTTTAACCTGAATATACGTAGAAATAGAATACGTGTAATTGGTAGAACGGCTCTGTTCCCAAGCCGTAGAACCTGCGCAAGAGAACAAGTACTACCAATGTATACTTAGTAGTACACAAAATCAAATTGCTGTGACCGTATTGATCCCAACTCGTAACAAGGAAACAAACATAAGGGAGAAATTATTCTAATAAAAAGAGGCGAAGTGCCCATATTAAAGAATTCCCCAAAGTATAAAATAAAACTTAATTAACTTTAAATAAAAAAAGGCGAAGTGCCCATATTAAATAATTAAAAAAATAAAACTTTAGAAAAAAGAGGCCAAGTGCCCAAATCTCAATCAAATCAAAATTAATCAACATAATTCAAATCGACAAAAAGAGGCGAAGTGCCCAAATGAAAGTAATAAATTTAAAACTCAACAAAATTTAAATAGAGATATTCAGCATATTAGATAACTTTGAAAGGCTCGAATGCTACGACGGTAGAATAAATTGAAAATAATAAAGAGGAAAATATATATAATAATGGAGGAAACTGGCTGTCAACGAAAGTCAACACTATTAATGACGGATGAAAATTTTATTATTAAAAAGAAAAAATGAGAAGAATGCTAGTGATGCCCTAACACCAGGGCAAACTAGAAACCATTTTCACACCTTTATAAACCTACCACACAATTCATCACTTTCACTAATTAATTAATTAATTCTTCCGTTCACGACGGCGAAGAATTCTTGGTTATACAAGCATCCGACAACGACCTCAGAACCGGCAAAGGAGGGAAAGTTTGGGGAACAATTTCCCAAACGCCTCCGTAACTTCAAAAAGAGAGATATTACTCATTTTTTTCATCACCACTCACCATCTTACTAATATTCATCATTTCTTTTTTAGCGGACCCACTTAAGCAGATGACTGCTTAAGGGCCCGGCCCTGCCCCCCTGCGTGAGCTGCCGTCAGATGTGAGAGGGGTTGTCCATTCATGTTTCGTCCCAACTATACTGGGCAATAGCTTGGCCATAATTGGGGGCATTGAAGGAAGCTGGTTTGAGAAGTAGCCCACATCAGATAACAATGTCCTAAACAATTCCGGACAAGGGACGGACTGTAACCTCCGCTACTTATTACAGCGGAGGCCCCTTCCAGGACCATAGAGGGACATACAACCGTCTCTATGGTATGTTGGGGAGCCGTCGTGATTAAAACACCCTCACGGGGGGCGGCATTGTCAATAGGTCCGCCATACAATCACACCCCCGAGAGGATCCCACCCGGATTCATCTCATCCATTTTTTCATCATCCACCCAAAGGCAAATCCCCTTTTCATCCAGGCGGCGGTTTATCGAGGGGGGGGGCCCTCTTCTCCCAAAAAGGCATCAAAAATCGTATCTTTTCAAGTAAAAGGAATAAGAAATACCCATAAATAAATACTAGTGAGTCCCGAAATAAATAAAAGGCCAAAAACAAGAGGATAAAGTGTGTCCCATCTTCAAGGGGAGCTCACCACAAAAATGACGACCCAAGATGCCCCGAGGGTCCCGCCTGGTGTATAAGCGGCCTAGAGAAACCAGACAAGGGCACAGTCTACAAGGCTCTGTTCGGAAAGCTCAGTGTGGCAGTCTTAAGGCTGATCGACACACCAGTTGGTTACGTCGCAGTGTGCGAGCGCGAGAGAGACGTAGAAGCACTGACCAAGGAAGAAGGAATAAAACACCTTAGAGAGATCAACCTCCAACCGACCACGCCTCCTCAAATCCAGGCGCACAGGAGCGTTGTGTGCAGAAGGCTGGACCCATGGGTCGGCCAGCACACGAAAGAGGAAATAAAGGAGGAAATTGAGAACAACCAAAAGTGGGCAAAAGTGGCCGAGATCATTAAATTTTGGAATAAGCGAGAAAACTCGGAATACTCCCATGTCTTTAAGGTGGTATTTACCGATACAGAAATGGCGTCCAAGGCGTCTTTAACGCCAAGATTAGTGGTGAGCAGGTCGAGCGCAAAGAGAACACCCCCGTGCAAATATGCTTTAATGGCTACCGTCTGGAGCATCACACCACAAAGGACTGCAAGGAGCATGAACCAACCTGTTCCAGATGCAGCCAAAAAGGACACGGCTAGTGCGAATGCCCGGCCAAGGAAGAAAAGTGCCCAAACTGCAGCCAAAGACATGGGGCTATGGCGATGTCCTGCCCCCCCTCCAAAGGAAATTATTAGGAGAAAGACGGAAACAAAAAGGACGGAAGGAATTAGGAGGGCAAATACCACATATGCCCAAGCGGCTAAAGCCACCCCCTCAGTAAATGTCCCTAACAACCCAGCTCCGAGAACCTTTATCAAGGTGGACAAAGATGACAAAAACGCCACAAAAATTCTTACGTGCATTCTCTATGCGCTTGTAAGGAACCTGACCATCCCATGCTGCTTCGCCAGGGAAGTTAACAACATGCTTAAACACAATGGATTGGCAGAAATGTGGTTCCCGGAGAACCCCTCCCCCCTCAGGGAAAGTTCTGCAAGTGCAGTTTGTAGCAGAGAAAGAGGCACCTGCAACACCTTTCCCAAGTGAAACCGAAGTAAGAGAGGACAGTGGCAACAACACAGAACAAAAGCCAGTCCCACATAGATCACCAAACAAAGACCCAAGATTAGAAGCAAGGAAGAAAAGGGAAGAGAGTGCGAAGAGAGCAGCCAGACGAATAAAGCAGGCTGAAGGAAATCTCCTAAGTTCGGCTTCGTCATCAGAGGATGAGCGGGAGATCTCTCAACCACCTAAAGGAGCAAAAATCTGAAGAAAATCAAGGAATTCGATGGAGAGGAACAAAACATCAAGTTCTTCAGAGCGTCTGAAACTTCCTTCCCAGAAGACCCCAAAGTGTGGGAGATCATAGAAGGAGTGAAAGCGGGGCTAATAAAATGGTCTTACGACTCCCAGACCGAGAAGCACTGGTAGTTGCAGCACTCATGGAGGCCAAAATCAAGCTGTATAGGGAATACTGCCTTGCCGTAGGTGAGGCAGATTTCAGAAGAATTCGGAACGGAAAATACTCACGCAGCGAAAACCACTGAAAGAACAAACTAACACACACAAACATTACAGAACACAAACATGGAAAACAATAACAACACACTAAAAATTCTGACAGTTAACGTTGATGGATGGGTAGGGAAACATATTCCTTACGGAAACATATTTCATAAAGTGGATCCCGACCTAATCCTCATCACCGAACACGGCGTTAACTCAAACACGAACAGCATCAAGATACCCAACTACACAGTCATAAACAAAAACCACACATAGGAACGATACGATGGCGCTGCCATCGCGATCCGGAACAACATAACATACAAAACACTTCCAAGTCTAGATGAATCATTCATGACAGTAGCAATACCTACCCTGGTTGGAGACCTGACCGTGGCGGCTGCCTATCAACCTCCGCGACGAGATTACCTGCCGATCCCTAACTTTTACAACCTCTTCGGGCGCGAGAAACTGAGATTGCTTGGTGGTGATCTTAATGCCAGATGCCGTGCATCAGGCTACGAAAGCACCGACCAAAGGGGAAGAAGCCTGGAGCTGTTACTCAAAAGAGACAGACTCCACAGGGCCGCGTCAGATTTCCCGACCTTCTTAACACAACGTTCGGCAACAAAACTGGACATTGTGTTGACATCCAAAAACTTCCCCTTCAACATCGTCAATGAGCCTGGACCAGTGGTACCAAGCGATCATATCCCGATTCTCACCACTATCTCGCTTGCACCAATACTCAAGCCCGTTCCACTTAGGAAAAGTTACGCGAAAGCTGACTGGGAGCTAATAGAGAGATACTCAGTACATACCAACCAACTGACCTGGGAGACGCTAATCTCGAAGAGATTGATGAGGAAATTAACAAGATCACAGATACTCCTCATTCAAACCGACGAGAGATGTGTCCCCAGAATCTCCTATAAAATGCTCCTACAACCTGAGTGGACGGACGAGATGAGAGAAATCGCCCGAGAACATAGAGAAATGTATGATGAGATCGGCAGGGCAGGAACTAATAGGGAAAGGACAGACAGAATGAGGCATCTAGGCGTGGAAGTGAAAGACATCATAACAGAAAAACAAAGAACAATATGGAATGACATCATTGGGAGACTGGACAGGGAGAGCAATCCTGTAAAATTTTGGAATAACATCCGAAGAATTAGCAGATTGCCCCCTCAGACCCAGAACCCAAATTAAAGAAGGAGACGACATCATATAGGACCCAGAGTCTCTTGAAAGAAGATTTAGATCACACTGGCAAGAAATTTTCGCTCGTTCACCTGAGCAGAACGACGAATTCGACCAGGACTTCGAAGACCAATTGCTCGACGACCTCGGCACAATGATACATAGAACCCACCCCCATCCGCAAGTATCTCGGGAAAGAGTGATGGTTGACCACGGATGCCGAATAACTGTCGAAGAGACCTTGAACACCATAAGGTCCTTCAAACAGAGGGCTCCAGGCTGGTCTGGGATTAAGAAGAACAACCTCGTAAATGCCCCAAGGCAAATTATTCAGGGATTGGCGAACACAATGAACAGGCTACTTCCCTGATGGATACAAGATGGCCAAAATCATCTTTATTCCGAAGGGGAACAAGCCCCCGGACAAGGTGGCAAACTATCGCCCGATCTCTCTTCCTGAGATACAGGGTAAAATCTTCGAAAAGATTTTAGCGAACAGGCTACAAGCTCAATTGAGCGAGTTAGGAACGCACAACCCACCACAGCATGGGTTCCGCAAAAAAGGGGCACAGACACCGCCCTAGTGCTCCTAACTGAGAAAGTAGCATACACCCAAGCGAACAGGTTCTATGTAGACATTGTGTTGAGGGACGTGCAAAAGGCCTTCGATAAAGTCTGGCTGGAAGGACTTCAATACAAGATCAATCACCGGAGAGACGGAACCTGGCAAGGAGATAAATCTTCAAGCTTTACAGGTTTAGGGATCTTAGCTTGGCCAACATTAGGAAAATATATATGATGTATGTCCGGGCTATGTTGATCTACCTCGCAGTGGTCTCCCAAGCGGCAAATAAAACCTCGATGAAAAGGCTCCAACGTATCCAGAACACTGCCTCTCTGCTAATTAACAAAGCAAGAAGGTGTGATCGTCTTAGGCAAAGCGATTTGCACAGGAGGAAACGTTTGGAGCCCATCAATGTCGTCACTCAGAAACTGGGCAAAAAGATCTGGTCCACTCTAACGAATGGTGTCATTCTAGAACTGCAGGGAACAGGTGGCAGGCTAAATATACCTGCAAGGCTACGGGCGAAAGCTTCACGCCGAAGCCGATTCCCGAGCACAAAACTTTGTACACAAGAAGTAATTACATCAATATACACATAGAAATATCACAACACAACATATCAAAATCTCTACAGAAAAACACACATAAATGAGAGTATCAAACAATACAAATAACACTAAAAAAGCTTTACAAGGGAAATTGTCGGCAAGAAAGCTATGAAAGGCTTGAATGCTATCAACCTTTTTCCACTGAAAATTAGAACAACAAAGCACAAGTAAAATACAACAAGAAGAACATTAAAAAACACATGAAGAAACATAAACAGAGTATAAAAAAACAAAAAAAAACACTAATAAAGGCAAAATAAAAAAAAATAAAAATAAAGCGATGCCCTCCCTACTAGGGCAAAATACCCCCCTTTCCCTCCCTATCTTTAATTTTCACCTACTATATCTTACACTATCCCAACTTCTACGAAAAATATGAGTACATCATCATCTTTCGTTCACAGAACACAACTTGGAAGAATCTTCGCTCTCTACCCTCTACAAGAATTATCAGCCGATAAAGGAGGAAAAGTCGAGGGTAGTCAACTCATAGACCGCTCCGATTTTCTGCAGGACATACCGTGGACGGTACTCGACAGCCGACTAGCTACCTACGAGATCTTCGAGCCAATCCCCCCCTGCCTCCAACCCCCTAAATAAAAATTCCTTAATTTCCCTGGCACATCATAGTGGTATGACGTGCTAAAACCCTCCCCATCCCTGCCCCGCCGTGATCTGGCTCTGTGAATGTGACTCTACACATAAAGCTCCGTTGCAACTGTGACATTCTACTTAGAAAGGGCATAATTGTAAACTTGGGGAAAGGAAGTCTGAGGCTTAGCCCGCTACGGAACCCAAAGGAAGAAGCAACCTGGATTGGGATTCAGTTACCAACGCGGGGAAACCTAAAACCCTACCCTGCAGTACCGTCCAAGACCACAGAGGGAGAATCTACCGTATGTGTGAGATGTCGGATGTAACTGTTAAATACCCAAAACCCAATAGAGGGGGCGACACCCCGACTGGAGTCAGTTGATTCTGGCCTCAGTCATCATTAAGTCCGCCGTGTTTTTACACCCTCTGAGGAGCCCAACCAGTCCATACTCACTTATCATTCATCACCACATCCAAGTCACTTCATAGGGTCGTTATCGGCGGGGCGGGGGGCCTCCCAAAAGAAAAGAGAAAGAAGTTAAAAAAAATGGCAAGTAACACGTCATTTCTCACACTACTACACACATCTAACACAAAACCCACAACAAACAATGAACACGCACTCCTAAACCTAGCCGCTACACATGACATCCCCGTCACGAACATCATTAAGACACACACAGCACACAAACTCGTCTTCCGCTCACAGGAGGGCGCAATAAAATTCCATGAAAACGCATCCGAAACACTCACCGCTCTAGACCTACACACAAAACTAGCCGACGGTGTAACCAAAAGACATCAAATACGAATCACGAAGAACAACCCCCTATGGTTGGCTTTCTTGGCCTTCTCCACAGATGACCTCCGTACACACCTCAGACAGAAGTATTACGAGGAGGACATCACCGACATATACTTCAACCGTAATTATCAATGGGCAGTTATCACACTGTCTGACGAACACCACAAAACACTGTGTGGGGGAATCCCACGTGGAATTTCTTTTCTAGCACGGAAGTTCCATGCGCTGGCGAGACCATTCTCGTCAGTGGCCGTGGACCAGAAGAAATCGCGCTCCACGCACAAAGAATACTAGACGCGAAGACAGATTACGAGGATAAATGGCTGATTGCCACGAACCCTCAGAAGACACAGATGACACTCTACGGCGCAAGAGACCACTTCATGCACGACCTACAAATCTTCTCACACACACTAGACAGAAACCATCTAAACCCAACAAGGCTCGAATATACACAATATAGAAAAATCCTAGGGGTATCTTTTGACAAGACCCTCAGGTTCAATATACATCAGAACATAACACAAGCAAGAGCCTCACGTACAAATACATCGATGCGCAGGTTCTATCCTGCGGGCAAAAAACTACATTTAGACCTATATAAAACACTCGTGCGACCCATTCTCAAAGCACGCCCCACTAAAACTCATAGCCGCGAGTGTCACGTGGCAGCAGAAGGCTCAGTGCATTCAGAAATCCGCTCTGAAGGGCGCTTGCCGCTCTCCCCTGTACACGGGAATGGCCACACTACAGGACAACAACAAATTAGCACCCCTCAACACATACGCTCACACCAGACTCACAAAACAACTCGGGAAACTCGCCAGAGACACATTATAGACCACACTACATGTAAGAAGGTATACGATGGCACCGACCTATATCACTTCCATATCAGCAACCAAACCTGACATAATCTTAACAAGTGAAGGCAACGCATTCAACTACCATAGTGAGGCAGGCCCAACAATCCTAAGTGATCACATAGCGATACTCACCACAATATATCTCCCTCCGATCCAGCTTCCAGTCCCTCTCCGAAAAAACTACGCCTTGGCCAACTGGAAACGTTACAAGAGACGACTCAGTCAATACGCCCCAGCTGACTTAAGCGACGCGGCACTGGAGGAGATAGACGAACAGCTGGAGAAGATAACTACGTCCATACTAAAAGCGGACCGCGAAGGCATATCCAAAAATGGGTATAAAACACCTCCTCATCCCAGATGGACAGAGGAGATGAGAGAGATCGCTCGTGTTCACAGGGAAGTGTAAGAAGAGATAAGACGGGAAGGTCCTAACCGGGAAAGAAGCTCGCTCCTTCGGTGCCTAAGTACCGAGCTAAAAGAGGTTATCAACATCCAACAGGGGCAAATATGGAACAGCCTGATAGCCAAAGTCGATAGCGAGCTCAACCCGGCTAAATTCCGGCGTCAAGTCAAAAACCTAAATGGACTAACGGCAAGAACTAAGGCTCGAATAAAAGAGAACGAAGACTATATAGAGGACCCAGCGGTTCTAGAAGACCTATTCTGGAATTTCTGGAAAAACGTCTTCAGGATCACCCCAGAAGACAACGAAGAGTTCGACCAGGAATTCGAAGGCCAACTGATCGAAGAACTGAATCAAGTTATGCACCGCACGCACTCATAACATCAAGTAGACGAAGTCAGGGAGATGGCGGACCGTGGCCGTCCCATTAAAGTAGATGAGGTCAGGCACCAGGCACCAGGCTGGACGGGCATCACCAGAAACAACTTGGTTAATGCCCCACAGCAGATCGTTCAAGGAATTACAAACGTTTACAACGCTTCCCTGAATACGGGTTACTTCCCTGAGGGTTTTAAGATCGCTAAAATAATCTTCATACCCAAGGGAGGTAAACCTCCTGATCAACTGGTCAATTACAGGCGAATCGCCCTGCTGGAATTCGTTACGAAAGTCTACGAGAAGCTCCTGACTGACAGGCTTCAAGAACAACTAGCCGAGCTAGCAGCTCACAATCCTCAGCAGCACGGGTTCCACAGGGGACGAGGAATGAAAACCGCCCTTGCCCTCCTAACGTAAAAACTCTCATGCAGCAAAGCTGAGAGAAGTACGTAGACGTGGTGCTGCGGGATGTAAAGAAGGCTTTCGATAAGGTATGGCTGAGAGGGTTACAATTCAAGATCCTCAACCTCCAGCTAAATCCAATCCTGGTGTAGAGAAATGGCTACATTAAGCATCCAAGAGGAGTATAGGTACATTAAAGCTGCCCCCCCCCCTCATGAGGAGAAGCGTGGGAAAGGTAACTAGAGAATAACCATAACTGCTTACCCTGTTTGATCTCCCCGCCGCTTTGGGCAGTTCGAGCTAACATCTGTTTTAAGGCGACCACATAAGGCCCTTAAACGACGCTCTAACGATCCAATTACCTACGAGACCCATAAACCCGTGGTTATGAAAAAAAAGCGGCGCTAGTCAAAAGGCACGCCAAGTAGCGGTGCGGTTGCGAGCCTATAATTAGCGAGCCGACTTGGGCACCCCAGTGCCACCCTCTGCAATTCTCGCTCTCTTCAGATGCGAACTCACTATTCGCGTCCCCCCACTCTGCCTCTGTGGCCTGGTCACTTTCCCCTTTTGATGGGGCGGTAATCCGCCTATAAATAAGCCCCGCAAAGAAAGAGAGAAGATTAGAAGTCGATACGCCAGAAAGAGGATCAGTTCGTGAAGATCGATCCTTCAGCCCGACACGAAGAGTAGAAGTCGATCCGAAAGTAGAAGGATTAGTTCGTGAATATCGATCCTTCAGCCAGACAAGAAGATTAGAATTCGATAAGAGAGAAGAAGGTTTAGTTCGTGAAGATCGATCCTTCAGCCATACAAGACTATTTCCGTGAGAAACGATAGGATCAGTTTGAGAAAATCGATCCCCCCTTTCCGGGCCGTATTAATATAAATAGTCCAGCTTTATATCGGTGCCATACCGAAGAATCCTTTACAGACTGTGAAGAAGTTTGACTGAAGAAAAGCAAAGCCGCTCACACTCGAGTGACTCTCACATCTCAAGCTACGTAAGAGTGAGAGGAGAAGAACCCAGCCCCAACGAGCTCCCGTTCTTTAATTACGTTGAAGAATCAGCCCCCTGCAGGCGGCAAGCCATCCCTCCTGGACGAAAATTCAACCATCGGCCACAACACTCCAAAGCGAGAGATAAGTCCTCCAGCGATATCCGGCAATCCCTAATACCTCCTGTCATGTAAGTTAGAAAAAACATTTATATTCATATTGCGATAGTAGAAGTTTAGTACGTCTCACGTTTTAAGGAGGGTAGAAACCATTGTTCTTGAACCTAGGTCATATGTGCTTGTAGACGAGAGTACGTAATTTAATGTTTAACGCTAATCAAATAGAATCGCGATAAAAATACTAATTGGCAATTGGTATGTTTACGGGTAACCTATTTGTTTATTTTTGTCATCATATCCGTGCGATAGGACTAGATGCCAAAGATAGAAATGTGTTAACTGTTTGTTTGTTATAGTTAAGTGTTTCATTTAAAATATATGTTTATGTTGGTATAAATCTGGTGTTTCCTCTTATCCTTACGTGTTTAAATAGCTCTTCCTTAAGAACAAAACTAACGAATTAGCACTCTTAGAACAAAGCCTACTTCATCAAAGAAGTAACTCACGCACCACAACGCATACCGCTACAAAAAGGGTATCAAAGAGTATAGTGAAAAGAGAGCCATTCTACGACACCTGGAAAGGGTGCTTTGTAACTATGTCACGGATAGGAGAGCCCAAATCACGATCAAGGGCTGCATGGGACCCGAATTCGAACTCGAGGCGAGAGTTCCACAAGGCAGCTGTCTGAGTCCTTTGTTGTACCTCGTGTACACAATTAACCTCTCTGCTCCAGTGAGGTGCGATTCAATGTATCTGCGATACGCAGATGACATCACTCAAATCGTCCTGAGTCCATTCAGGAACGCTGGAAGTCAAACAAGGGCGACAGCTGCTGAGATTGACAACATCAATTGATATGAAATAAAGTGAAAGATAAAGATCAACCGCCAGAAGTTCACTATAATTCCAATGAACCGCCAGAAAGTAGACGACGTCCTCGTCGACAAAGAACTTTATCCGTACTCTAACGAGGGAAAGGTCCTTGGCTTACGACTCTATAAAACAGGATACAAGGCCCACGTAAAAAAAACAGTCTCCCTAGCCAAAAGAGAGCTAAAGAAACTGAACCGTTTCCGAAGCCTCAACTTGTCAAATAAGAAAAAGCTATATATGGCCCTGGTACGCTCCGTCCTGGTGTACCCAGCTGTGATCCTACAGATGGCAAGCTGTACCTCTCTCAGGATGATGCAGAGGGTACAGAACAAAGCCACACTGCTGATAACTGGCACGAAAAGGATCGACCATATTCGGCAATCGGTTCTACATGATAGAATCGGACTAAAACCGATCAATATGGAGATCCAAAGGTTAGGGAGAAAGACTTGGGACAAAGTCGATCTCGAAATACTCCCAACTATAAACAAAAATTTATACATACCAGAAAACAGAAGACGCGCAGTAGAAAGAACATCTCTATTCCCCAGCGGGAGAACCTGTGCGAGAGAAAATATACTACCTATATACACATAGCAATAAACAAAGGAAATTAACTTTAATAAAAAGAGGCGAAGTGCCCTGTCGTGGTATGACATTACCTTATATCAATACCATATTATATCTATCAGGGAGGGACCAATAACTTAAAAGCGATCGACAAAAGGGACGGAAAACCACGAGTTCAGACGGGCTGAGTAGTGAGAGAGTGCAACGAGGTCAGGTAAATTATCGACAATGGCAAAGCTCAAGGTTATTTAAAGAGGCATAACAAAAATATAATTTTATTTGCACAAAAATAATGAGAGAATTGATGGGTAAAATTACCTCAGAGAATTAACGGGCAAAATCACATCAGTAAATGAAAGGGGCAATTGTAGTTATAAATCAGGCTATGAAGTTAGAAGTTAAGGTATTCCCGGAGGAGACTATTCAAATGGCGGGGGGGGGAACTCAATTGGGTTACTAAAAGGGGAGAGGGGTTGGCTTAAGGATGGCTTCTGCACTTGAGGCGAGGCCGCTCGGACTTCAAAGCGGGAGGTTGGAGTGATGACGGTTCTCCAAAAGCAAGTGGGGGGTGGGTAACTTCCGGTCCATGAGAGAGTATTTCGGCTACCCGAAATGAAGAGGCCTTCGGCAGGAGTTGATGAAAGAAGTCGGGAAAATCACTCTGGGCGATCGTTCAGTGGAATTACCTCCTGGCTGGGACTAATTCCAAATGCACAAAATAGTCCAGCTGTCACTTTGCTTTGTTGCTAGCACTTAACTTGGAACCATGGGGAAATCTTCTGGGTTCTGAGCGAGACTTCTCAACTCTGTGTCTCCTCATGGAAGTCGAACACTATTTATGTCTGATGCTCTCCCCGAGGGGGGTTAGCAGAAAACAGCTCTACTCTCGAATGGCCTCGAATCTTCTTGCAGAGGCCATTCTAGTCCGCGTAAAGGTGAATCGTGGGGGACGCTGTTCGAGGCTACCGCTTGTGTAAGGGGGGGGAGGGGGTTAAGCTTACCAATTTAGGCCTAACCGGGCCTTCTGCAGCGCGTGGAAGTTCCGTCTTCTCAAGATATTGCACGTGGGGTTCCCTCACATGCCCAAATTCAAAATCAAAATTTGAACTCAATTCAAATCAAACTCAAACCAAAATCAATTTAACTTTAACAAAAAGAGGCGAAGTGCCCAAATTAAATTTAACAAACAAAGAGAAGTGAGGAAGAATGAATCAACAAAATTAACCAACTAATAATAAGAAGAGGAGGATAGATCAACATAAACGAAAAGAGGCAAAGTGCCCAAACTAAGATTTAAACTGAAAATAATAAATAAATAACTAAATAAAATAAAACAAAAGGTAATTAGCTGAATAAAAAACAATTGAATGTATTGAAAGCTACGACGGAGGATCGTATTAAACAAATCAAATATATATATATATATATATATATATATATATATATATATATATATATATATATATATATATATATATATATATATATATATATAAATAAATAATATATATATATATATATATATATATATATATATATATATATATATACAATGGAAGAACCTGACTGTCATCGACGGTCAGCAACATTACTTGGCGGAGGAATCATTATTTTTTTTAAATAAACAAGAAGAAAGCATGCTAGTGATGCTCTTACACCAGGGCAACCTAGTAAACATTTTCACACTTTTGAAAACCTACCACACATTTCATCACTTTCATGAATTAACTAATTAATTAATTTCTTTCACTTTAGCTAGATCGGAATTCTTGGAAAAATTACTCGGCAAAGGAGGAAAAGTTTTGGAGTTTTTTTCCAAAAAAGACGCCTCCGAAAACCGCTTTTCACAAAAGAGAGATTCTCATTACCATTCATTCATCATTTATTAATATTCACCTTTCTCTTTTAGAGGCCCCACTTAGGCAGATGACTGCTTAAGTCCCCAGCCCTGCCCCCCTAAGTGACCTGCTGCCAGATGTGAGGAAGGATTGCCAATCATTTTTCGTCCCACCTATGCCGAGCTGTTGCCACGGCATAATTGGGGGCATTGGTAGAAACTGGTTTGAGGATTAGCCCACTGTCGAGAACAACACGTTACTTTCTGCCAGATCCTCACTCTACTCAGTACATCGGTAAATGAGGCAAGAAATTCCATAACGCTCCGAAGATGATCGAATAAGATCGAAAGTTTAGCAATTTAGTTTGGTTTTTACCAAATACATTCATTTAAAAAAGAGATGAATACTGGACAAGTAATCCACCATCTACAAGATGGATTAAAAAAGATAGTTAGAAGAAGAGAAAGTTGCCAAAGGAAATTAATTAAGGGAAAATACACCATGGTCTTCAACAAAATATTTGCATTCAAGAAAGAATGCTACCCAACTACACTAATATATATATATATATATATATATATATATATATATATATATATATATATATATATATATATATATATATATATATATATATATATATATATATATATATATATATCAAATTCCTTCTGAAAGCAGAGTAATTCGATCAATCATAAACACGTCTCATTTACTCACTTTCATAAATGCATACGCACTTTCATACACATTTCGCAAACTTTTACACCCAAATATATACTCAGCCAAGATAAGTCTAGAGACACTGCAGCCTCGACGAATGCTTGATAAATCTGAGTGCAACGAACACTGCGAGAGGGTTAAGTGTGTGGTTGCATGTATGTGTGTGCGTGTATGTCAATTAGTAGGAGTACTTTGAAATCGACCATTTTTATGGGGGAGTGGGTATGAATGCTGCGGTAACACCTGTTCTCTGTGCAGCTCGCTTTTTGTTGACAAAGTTGTCCAGCGGCGATTGATGGATGGGGCGCGTGGAATGCGCAGTCGATGAATATTCAGTTGATTGCGCAGCCCGGCATAATTTGAAGTTTGCGCAGCGCAGCGCAGCGCGACCCTTTTGCATAATGATCCATGTTTGACATTGTCGATTCTATTTGTTCATGTATTTCCTTAGGTATATCTCTGCATGTCCTTGTATATATGGGGATGGGGGCTGTGTATGGTTATACGACGAAGATAGATTCAGGAGAGTTGAGTCCCTATCCATAACAATTCGGATAATCCCCCTTTTCGCCTAATCCCATTATATTTCTTCTTCATTTTTTTACTTGTCCTAATTTTTACTTTTTACACAAACCTCCCTAAAAAATGTTTCAGACCGAGATACCCCCGTCGCCTTCTCTTTATTTACAAATAAAAACAAGACTCGTTGATCTATTGGATGCCTTACGGTACCACAACTCCCAATAGAACAAGGCCTCCCAAGTTCGATTTCTGTCTTCCTTTCATTTCATCACCTGGCCATTCTGGCGACACCGCCAGCCGGCGATTCCATACATCGCCGAGGTGTGTCCATAAATTGGGCAAATATTGTAATAACTAGCATATATGTATGTATTACCCGTAAATTGGCATTAAATTACAATAAATTTGCAGAATAGCATAAAAGAGTAGCAAATTGGCATATAATGACAATAAAATAATAGCATAACTGGCAAGAAATTGGCGGAGTTACCAGTAAATTGTCAAAATAACATAAAATGGCACTAAATTGTATATAATGTCAATAAAATGGCATAAATGGTAATAAATTGACAAATGCTGCCACTAAATTGGCATAAAAGGCAGTACATTAATGTATCCATAGTGCCATCAAATTGGCATAAAATGGTAATAAATGGACAAATGGTGCCACTAAATTGGCATATAATGGCAATAGGGGTGTAGAAATTGATAAAAAATACCGATTAAAAATCGCCAGCCGTCTACCGTCATTTAATAAAGGCCAGTCATCTTTTTTAAATGGGTACGGTCCCCCGATCGGATAATGAAATTTATATAGAGATCAGAATGACAATAACTTGCAATTCCGTACTTCCCAGGGGCACGTTCTCTTTAAAGGAAGAAAGGTGCATGAAAAAAGTATTGGTGTGTTTTTCCACCAACGACCGAGTAAATAACCTTTCGGCCCACAAGGGAGTGCTACATGTTTCGCGTCGTGGGAGTGTGGATCTAGGAACCGCTTATGGTAATTCCGAGACGGGAAGAGTGATGTGTTATGTGTGTGAAGGGAAGGGGGATGCGGGAGACAGCGATGTGGTGATTGGCAAAGTGTGTGAGTGGCACTGTCTGGAGTCTCTGGACGCACGTGTTAGGATCGGTGCATCTCGCTGACGCTGGGAATCCAACCAGTTACCTAGGCGCTGGAAATCCAACTCCTCACCCGGTTGGAGAGCGAGAGCTCTACATCGTCTGCATTACAGAAATACCGGCAAGGGGTTGCCATGGCAATGGGTCGCCACCTGTGGGACGTTCATCAATCCCTTATCTAGTTTTAGAGCATCGTTTTTACCAATCAACCGCACGGTGGGGGGGGGCACCCATTGGTGGGGGCATGGTACGCGAGGGGGGGGGCGTCACACACTCACATATAGTCAAGTAATTTGAGTTTGGTGTCGGTTTTACAACCGATCTGCACTTATTGGCTGGGGCAGGGGAGGGCTTTCTCAGCGGAGACCAACAGATTAAGGGGCGATCTAAATTACTGGTCACTACAGCCTACAACAGCCACAAAGCCAACCCGAATTGGGGCTCCCATCCGGCGACTAACAATACCCCACGTACCTTAACTTCGCTCAGCTGAAAACGATGCTTTCGCTAAGTTAGGCCGTAACCCGGTTAAATTGCCATGTGCACCCCCTTATACCGTGCCCCAAGGGGTTCGATGGTATTAGAGGGATATAACCCCCCCACCTACGGCTGAAACCTGGACGAGCGGCGAGCCCTACGGACCTCAGTGCCCCATGAGACACTAATACTCATTCAAGAGTCGTCTTTTTCCTATTTTAAAAAAAAACTCCCTTAAAAAACAAAATATCCAGCCACGCCAAAAGTGGAGGTACTCAATTAATTTAAATAAGGAATGGTTGGTTAATGGTAATATTTTCTTTGTATAATTATTAATAAAATAAAGGTTAATTTTTTTTTTTGTAATAATATCAAAAGCAGCCGGGGTCACAAGTTTCTGATGATTACGGGCCAGTGTTTGAGGCTTTAAACATTAATTTCAAAATGAGTTCAATTAGGCTTTGATGATATCAAATTAATATTAAATTCAAAATTAATTCAATTCAGGCTTTCATGAGATCAAATTGAATATTAAATTCAAAATTAATTCAATTCTGGCTTTGATAAGATCGAAAAGATATTAATCTCAAAATATATTTAATTTAGGCTTTGATGATATCAAATTAATAGTAATTTCAAAATCAATTCAATTCAATTCAGGCTTTGAAAATATCAAATTATTATTAATTTCAAAATTAATTTAATCCAGGATTTGATGAAATCAAATTAATATTAATTTCAAAATTAATTCAATTCATGCTTTGATGAAATTAAATTAATATTAATTTCAAAATTAACTCAATTCAGGTTTTGGTGAGATCAAATTAATATTAATTTCATAATCAATTCAATTCAAGCATTGAAGATATCAAATTAATTTCATAATTAAATCAATTCATGCGTTGATAAGATCAAATTAATTTAAAATTCAATTCAATTCATGCTTTAAACATATCAAATTAATATTAATTTCAAAATTAATTTAATTCATGCTTTGTTTAAAGAAAATTATTATTAATTTCAAAATTAATTTAATTCAGGCTTTGATGAAATCAAATTAATTTCAAAATTAATTCAATTCAGCTTTTGATGAGATCAAATTAATATAAATTTCAAAATTAATTAAATTCAGGGTTTGATAAGATCAAATTAATATTAATCACAAAATAAATTTAATTTAGGCTTTGATGAGATCAAATTACTATTATTTTCAAAATCAATTCAATTCAGGCTTTAAAGAGATCGAATTAATATTAGTTTTAAAATAAATATAATTTATGCTTTGTTGAAATCAGCTTTTAAGTCATCAAATTAATTTTATCTTACCAAAGCCGGAATTGAATTAATTTTTAAATTAATATTAATTTGATATCATCAAAGTTAATTTCAAAATTTATTCAATTCAGGTTTTGATGAGTACTAATTTCAAAATCAATTCAATTCAGGCTTTGAAGAGATCAAATTAATATTAATTTCAAAATCAATTCAATTCCAGCTTTAAAGAGATCGAATTAATATTAGTTTTAAAATAAATATAATTTATGCTTTGTTGAAATTAAATTAATATTTATTTCCAAATCAATTCAATTCACGCTTTGAAGTGATCAAATAAATTTTATCTTACCAAAGCCTGAATTAAATTATTTTTCAAATTAATATTAATTTGATATCATCAAAGCCAATTAAAAAATTTATTCAATTCAGGTTTTGATGAGTATTAATTTCAAAATCAATTCAATTCAGGCTTTGAAGAGATCAAATTAATATTAATTTCAAAATTAATTTAATTCAGGCTTTGTTGAAATCAAATTAATTTCAAAATTAATTCAATTCAGGTTTGGGTGAGATCAAATTAATATAAATTTCAAAATTAATTCAATTCAGGTTTTGATAAGATCAAATTAATATTAATTTGAAAATTAATTCAATTCAGGCTTTGATAAGATCAAATTAATATTAATTTCAAAATTAATTTAATTCAAGCTTTGTTGAAATCAAATTAATTTCAAAATTAATTCAATTCAGGTTTTTGATGAGATCAAATTAATATTAATTTCAAAATTAATTCAATTCAGGTTTTGATGAGATCAAATTAATATTAATTTCAAAATTAATTCAATTCAGGGATTGATAAGATCAAATTAATATTAATTTCAAAATTAATTTAATTCAGGCTTTGATGAGATCAAATTAATATTAATTTCAAAATTAATTCAATTCAGGTTTTGATGAGATCAAATTAATATTAATTTCAAAATTAATTCAATTCAGGGTTTGATAAGATCAAATGAATATTAATTTCAAAATTAATTCAATTCAGGCTTTGATGAGATCAAATTAATATTAATTTCAAAATTAATTCAATTCAGGGGTTGATGAGATCAAATTAATATTAATTTCAAAATTAATTCAATTCAGGCTTTGTTGAAATCAAATTAATTTCAAAATTAATTCAATTCAGGTTTTGATAAGATCAAATTAATATTAATTTCAAAATTAATTCAATTCAGGGTTTGATAAGATCAAATTAATATTAATTTCAAAATTAATTCAATTTAGTCTTTGATGAGATCAAATTAATATTAATTTCAAAATTAATTCAATTCAGGGTTTGATAAGATCAAATTAATATTAATTTCAAAATTAATTCAATTCAGGCTTTGATGAGATCAAATTAATTCAATTCAGGTTTTGATGAGATCAAATTAATATTAATTTCAAAATTAATTCAATTCAGGGTTTGATAAGATCAAATTAATATTAATTTCAAAATTAATTCAATTTAGTCTTTGATGAGATTAAATTAATATTAATTTCAAAATTAATTCAATTCAGGGTTTGATAAGATCAAATTAATATTAATTTCAAAATTAATTCAATTCAGGCTTTGATGAGATCAAATTAATATTAATTTCAAAATTAATTCAATTCAGGGTTTGATAAGATCAAATTAATATTAATTTCAAAATTAATTCAATTTAGTCTTTGATGAGATCAAATTAATATTAATTTCAAAATTAATTCAATTCAGGCTTTGATGAGATCAAATTAATATTAATTTCAAAATTAATTCAATTCAGGCTTTGATGAGATCAAATTAATATTAATTTCAAAATTAATTCAATTCAGGCTTTGATGAGATCAAATTAATATTAATTTCAAAATTAATTCAATTTAGTCTTTGATGAGATTAAATTAATATTAATTTCAAAATTAATTCAATTCAGGGTTTAATAAGATCAAATTAATATTAATTTCAAAATTAATTCAATTCAGGCTTTGATGAGATCAAATTAATTCAATTCAGGTTTTGATAAGATCAAATTAATATTAATTTCAAAATTAATTCAATTCAGGGTTTGATAAGATCAAATTAATATTAATTTCAAAATTAATTCAATTTAGTCTTTGATGAGATCAAATTAATATTAATTTCAAAATTAATTCAATTCAGGTTTTGATGAGATCAAATTAATATTAATTTCAAAATTAATTCAATTCAGGCTTTGATGAGATCAAATTAATATTAATTTTAAAATTAATCTAATTCAGGCTTTGATGAAATCAAAGTGACATTTCTATTTTTTTCATTCTCCATATACATATCTTCCCTCAGAAAATCTCAGACCTTTTGCTAATAATATCCCCTCCCCTCCAATTAAGGCCTGTAAGCAGTCTAAAGTCTTCTTTTCTGACATTTGCTGAATGTTCTGAAAAGCCTGGTAGCTGTTTTGTTTATTAATATTTTAGTTCTCTCTCTATTTTGTTAAACGTTAGTATAAATATATGAATGAAACTTAAAATTCAATTTATGCATTTTTTTTTTACCTTAGTAACACTATTATGGCAATGTTAGATTAAAATCAATTGGGATGAGAAAGTTGTCTTAACATCTTCCCCAAATCCTTGGCTATGAATAATTTCGAACTTATCTCTACATAACTCAAAGTGCAAATTAGTTTGAGTCTATGTGCATATGAGAGAGAGGAGAGAGAGAGAGAGAGAGAGAGAGAGAGAGAGAGAGAGAGAGAGAGAGAGAGAAGTAAGTGGTAAAAAATAAACAAAAAATTTGTTTGTTATTAATTTGGAGTTTGAAGGTCGATTATTTGCTACATACGAGGGTCGGTCACTAAGTTTTGCAATTCGGATATAAGGAAACGAGATATGAGGAAAAGTGTTTTATTATTTTTCAATATAACTACCCTCGACTTCAATGCACTTGCGCCACTTGTCCCCGAGGCTTCGAATTCCCGACAACCGGAAATCTCCCGACTGCTGTTCAATCCACTCCTGGACTGCGAGCTGGACATCTTCATCATCCACAAACCGGCGTCCACGCAGAGCAGCCTTGAGCTGGTGGAATAAAAAGTAGTCGCTAGGGGCCAGATCTGGACTGTAGGGGCGATGGTTGAGCTCCTCGAATTCGCACTCGTGCAGGGCAGCTTGCGCAACTGTGGCCTTGTGGACTTTGACGACGTTGAAGTCGATCATGTGGCGTGAGGTTTCTAGGGACCCAACGGGCAGGAACTTTGGCCATGATGATGTTGATAACACTTCCATGTGATATTCCAAGTTCTCGCTCGATTTCTTCGACCTTCACCCGTCGATTTTCGAAGATCATCCTCTCCAGACGGGCCACATTGTCTTCGTTGGTCACGTCTGACGGGCGTCCTGGACGGGGGTCATCTTCAAGGGACTCACGACCATGGTGGAACTCCCTATTCCAGCGAACAATGGTTGCATAGGAAGGGACGGTGTTGGTGTACACTGCAACCATGCGTTCATGGATCTCTTTTGCATTCTTGCCTTCCTTGGTCAAAAATTTGATCACTGCGCGGTGCTCCACCTTCTCCATTGTTGAAAGATTTGTGACTGACGATCTGCGATCAGTTACTGCTTCTAAAATGGGCGAGGCAGGAGCGTGCGGCTGCAGGTCCTGACTTTTCATAACTTGTTCTAACACCCCCACAAACAGCCATCTCCCCTTCCTCTGTTTTGCCCTACCGATTCGCAAAACTTATTGACCGCCCCTCGTATGTCTTCTAGATTACTTTATTTTTTTTCATTCCTCGGCTCGCCTTGAGTAGATCAGAGTGTGAGAGAACAGTTACAAACACCCTCTCTCATACTCTCTCTCAGGATGAAAGAAAGGAGTCTTAACCTGGAAGCGTAGAACTTGGTGTCTCTGTAGGTGTTAAGAATTAGAAAGGTGTGTGTGCTTGTGAGAGAGAGAGAGAGACAGAAAGAGAGAGAGAGTGAAAAAGAGAGAAAAAAAGAGAGAGATAGAGAAAAAAGAGAAATAAAGAGAGATATAGAAAAAGAGGGAGAGAAAGAGAGAGGCAGAGAGATAAAGAGAGAGACAGAGAGAGACAGAAAGAAAAAGAGACAGAGACAGAGATAGATTGAAAAAGAGGGAGAGAAAGAGAGGTACAGAGAGAGACAGAGAATGATAGAAAGAGAAATAGAGAAAGAGAGTGGGTTAGAGAGAAAGAGATAGAGAGGCACAAGGAGCTACAAGGAGCTACAAGGAAAATAAATACTCTAGAAGACCTTATGGTCCATACAAGGAGGGTACTTTTGGCGTAATCCTCGAGGGTGTCCGTTGGCAACCTCGAAGATCACTCACGAGGATAAAAAGGATGATTTCGCAAGACTTTATCTAGTCTTGACTTGAACTGGTCAACAGATTCACTGTTGACAACTTCCGTCGAAAGCACATTCCAACTACCGCAGATACTGTAAGTGAAGAATTTTTACACAGATCACGTTGGTATCTCTACAGTTCAAGTTTAAAGCCGTGATTTCTTGATCTCCCCTCGCTGAGCTGGAAAATATCCAGCTCAGTCCAGTAGTCCAGTCTGTCGAAGCCTCGACGTATTTTAAACACTTCGATAAGCTGACCACGTAGTCTCCGGGTCTCCAGCGATAACATATCTATTTCCCTTAATCTATCTTCATAACTTTTATGTCTAATAGAGGGAATCAGTTTGGTTGCCCTGGCGTGCACGCGTTCCAATCTTGCGATGTCCTTTCTAAATGAGGGACTCCAAAATTGTACGGCATACTCCAGGTGCGGTTGGACGAGGAAGTTGTACAGACAGAGTACTATCTCCTTGTTCCGATATCCAAACTGTCGCTTTGTATACTTTCACATCCTTTGGGCTTTCTTCTCAACGTCAATACACTGTTTCGAGAACTTGAGGTCACTGGTGATAGTTACACCCAAGTTCTTCTCAGTGTCGGTGGATTCAATAGCAGTGCCCTTAAGGATATAGGGTGATTGGGGATTTCGGTGGCCGATATGCATCACTTTGCATTTGTTTACGTTGAAGGGCATTTGCCACGTATCAGACCACTCCCCAATCTTTCGAAGATCATCTTGCAGGCGGACAGTATTTCCATGCTTTGCAACGTTCATACCAAGCTTGGTATCGTCGGCAAATTTAGAAATCTTGGCAACCATGTCACCGTCCATATCGTTGACGTAGATGATGAATAGTAGTGGTCCTAGGACAGAACCTTGATGCACTCCGCTAGTAACGGGCACCCATTCAGAAGCCTGTCCATTCAGCCCCACCCGTTGCCTTCTGCCATTTAGCCAGTTCTCTATCCAGCCGGCTACTTTTCCGTCTATGCCCAGCGCTCGCACTTTCCGGAGAAGGTGGCGGTGTGGTACCTTATAAAAGGCTTTCTGAAAGTCTAAGTACACCACATCCACCGCCTTGTCCCGATCGTGCTCACTGAAGACGAAGTGGAAGAATTCCACAAGGTTCATCAGGCATGACCGTTGCCTTCGGAAGCCGTGCTGGGAACTCCTCAGTAGCAGCTTTGACTCTGAATGCGACGTCATTTTGTCCACCATGATGCTCTCCATGAGTTTAACGACTATCGAAGTCAGACTGATAGGTCGGTAGTTCGACGGCAGGCTAGGGTCTCCTTTCTTGAAGATAGGAGTCGCCTCCGCTTCACGCCAGTCTCTAGGAACGCATTCGGTCCGGATTGACATGTTGAAGATTGCGCTCAGGTGTCGTGACACTTGATTGCGCACTTCTTTTAACACTTTAGGTAGAAACCCTTTCGGGCCAGCTGACTTATTCGTCATTAGGTCAGTGATCTTTTTTTCTATTTCTCCTTCGGTGAAGTCCATATCCTCCAGCTTTTTCCCCGAGTAGGAATCCACTGGCTGGGGGATGGGACCACACTATTCAGTAAATACTGAAGAGAAGTAGTCGTTGAGGAGGTTAGCATTTTCTGCATCTGAGTGCTTTAATGCCCCCTCCTCATTCCTCAAAGGGCCAATCGTTCGACGGATTGGTTTACGGCTGTTTACATATCCAAAGAACTCCTTCGGATTCTCTTTACAAAGGTTCGCCACTCGGAGTTTCTCAGACCGCTTAGCTGCCCTTATGCTGGACTTCACTCTCCTGGCTAGCCTCCGGTATTCGTCAAAGTCGCCCGAGATCTTCGATGACCGGTACACATTTCTCTTGCCCCTAAGCAGTTGGCTGATTTCTCGATTACACTACTTTGGTTGAACAGAAGACCGACTGGGGCATTTCAGAGGGATGAAACGTGATTGAATACTCATGAATGTGGTTTTGAAACTGTTCCACGAGTCTTCAACAGCATCGCACACTTCTAGCCTCGCGTCAGTCAGTCCAGCACTAAGACCTGCAAAGTCTGCTCTTCTTAAATCAAGTTTCCTCGATTCACTTGTTGCAGGCCCTGCCTTGAGGACTTTGACTACAAATCTAATTAGTCGATGGTCACTGCCACTGAGCTCTTCGCCAACAGAGAGGTCCTCAATGATGTCATCCTCAGAGGTGAAAACCAAGTCGAAGATATTGTCTCCTCTCGTTGGCTCTCTCACCCACTGAGTCAGGAACTCGTTGTTCACGAACTCCAGGAGTAGTGCGTTCTTATCACAAGGTTCTCTGATTTCCCAGTCAACTTGTGTGTTGAAATCCCCCATAACAATACACACTCTGTCTTCGACAAGTTCTCCTAGTAGCTGGTACAGATCTCTGTCCTTTTCAACGAGTTGGGCAGGAGGTCTATAAAGCACCAGGGTCCTGTATTTGGCAGGACCTATCTCTAGGTCAACACCTAGTAGTTCATGGTTGGATACGATGTTGCAATCCGTCGGATACGATGTTGCAATCCGTCTAGTTGATAGTATCCTTGACATACAACATCACACCGCCACCCTCTCTGTCTGGCCTATCTTTCAGGAAGAGCTGGTAACCGGCAATCGTGAATTCACCTTCAAAATCTCGGCTTATGGTTTTTATCCACGACTACGTTATGGCGACCATCTCAGGTTCCTCTGTTGCTACGAGGCCACGGAGCTCAAGAAACTTATTCCCGATTGACCTCACATTGAACAGAAGAACTTTGAGGGAGGCCCCCAGTGTAGTATTCCTTACGCTCTTCCGTTTCCCGGCTTCTTTTGTGTGGCAGCACCCCTCTTTGCCACATCTAAGAACGTCGTTCCAGAAGTGACACAAGCATACTGTCTTACGTCTGCCTTCCCTCTGGGTCGGACGCTCCTCTGCGTCCACTCTACGACATCCTCTATTAAGTTACAGAGTAAAGCCTTTCCCTTGAATGAAAGGGGCACTCCGTCCCTTTGGTAGAGGTTGTTTCGACCGTAAAAGGTGTGGTAAGCGTCCAGAAAGAAGACCCCCTTCGCCGTACAGAGGTCGGACAGTCGCTGGTTCAAGGTGACGTTTCTTGAGTGAGCTGTCCGGCTCGGACCTCTTCTTGGGAGCATCCCTACAACGACCCGTCTGCAAGTTTTCAATCCGCAGTCGTCCACGGCTCCCATGACCGTGCTGAGAATTTTCTCGCTGGGGCCTACTTTGCCTCCTCGGAGGTAGAGGTCATTCCCACTCACCATCAGGGCAACGACTGAATTCTCGGAGATCTGACATTTCTCAGCCTCTACCCTGATGTGGTGGTTTTCCCGTCCTGGCTGGCAGCATACCTCCACACTAGTGCGAAGGCGGGCCGCTAGCAGGGGCTGCAAGCCTCGTGCTTGGGAATCGCCCACAAGGGTAACCCTCGGCCATTTCCATGCAGAGGTTTGAGGCTTTCCTTCCGGAAGCGAACCCTCGGTTCCCTTTTTCTTCTCCATCTTATTTTTCTTGTTCTTCTTTTTCTTATTCATCTTTCCCCCTCTATCTTCCTTTGTTACATACTCTTCTGTTTTTATCTTTTCTTCTTCTGCTTCTACTTTATCTTCTGCTTCAACTTTCTCTTCTTCTGCTTCTACTTTATCTTCTGTTTAAACTTTCTCTTCTTCCTGTTTCTTTGCCTTCTTTTTCTTTTTCTTTGAGGGTATATCCGTAGCATGCGGATCTAGCTCTGGGGGTAATACTGCAGATGCAGTGTTTACTACAGGGCTTGACGTTAGCTCTGCTATCCTGAACTTTAGCCTGCGAATCAGTCCGGCGTGTTCCAATTCCAAGCTCTTTATTTCCTCCTCCAACTTCCTAGACCTTTCCTCGAAAGCCCTGTATGTTTCTTTTAGCTCCTTGATTTGGCCGTTTAGAATACAGTCGGTGCAGGAACTTGCCGGGTGGCATTTTGAATAACACCCCTCCGGAATGTCCACGCACCACTTATCTATGTGGCATATTGCGCACGTGTATTTGAGTGCTTCTGGTCCTTTCTTGCGGGTCATTTTGAACACTTTCTCCCTCTCAAAACTTTGCAACCAATCAATAGTAAAAAAGGGGGGGGGGCGATTTCGCCCCACGTGAGTCGCTCCCGCCTATCCTTTGGAGACTTTTCGGATCTTTCAGAAAGCACGCTCCATGTGCTGCTGTTCGTCCGACCGAGTCGTCAAACCTCGGCGTGCCGTGGCTCCCAAACAAGCAGCACTGACGGTCCCCGAAGAAACCCTTGAATTCTCACCAGGTTAACAACGGAGCACGCCCCGTACTAAACTCCTACTAGTTCCCTTCACGACGGTCAAGATCTCGGAGCACCGTTCAATGGATATCCCGCCACACCAAGAGACTCGACCCAAGGCTTTTTATTGGCCTGTCAACCAGCCTGGGAACAAAGGGCCGTCACCTCGGAACGATGCTAACAGAGGCACCCGTCAACGGTCACTGGAAATGGTCAATAATTACGCGCCAGGAAAGGGGATAACGGGGCACTACCCTCATCCCATTCATCGTGCCCAACGCCTAGGACACCTCTAGTCCTAGTCTCTCTCAACCAGTGAGCGTCGATTGGCGTTGTTTATAGAGGTTCCAAAGCCTCTCTTCTGACGCATGAGGTAGCTGCCTTGTCCTTATATGTAGATGGAAGGAAAAAAGGGAAAGAGTGACACGATAGGAGTAGGCTCTTTTTTTGTTGTTTTTTTTCTTTTTGTATACCTGGAAGAGATAGGATAAAGTAAAAAAAGGAGAAGGATATAGTAGAAAAAGGAAGGAATGACGCACTTATTCTGAAACCTCGTTTCCGACCAAATCGACCAGGGAAGCCCTACCAGGGGTACCCAGAAGAGGTACCCCCACCGACATAGCTCAAAAAGTCAAAGGTACACACATGCTCTCTTCTCGCGACAAGGGGGCGTCACCTCTCCCTCTTCTTGAGAGAAAGAGAGAGAGAGAGAGATCACAAGGATCACAAGGAAAATTTGTACCTCAAAGGACATTACTGTCCATACCGTGGAGGTACTATTTTGGGAAGGCCCTAACCTATAGCTTAAGAGAAAGCATAGCCTCTCTCTCAATAACTACTTTGCCGTCGGTGAGAGAGCTTGCGCGATCTGCTTGAGTTAAGCTAGCTAAGCTGGGGGACTTTTAGTCTGGCAGGGTAACCCATGCCAGTAAGGTAGCTTTAGTAGGATCCAGACTAAGGGTTGTCAAACTTCTCTACCACTTCTTTGATGCGTCTCCTTGCATCCCCCTACTAACCTCTTCGATTCTGTTAGTACTAAGTTTTACCAACTCTCTTCAACTGACAAAAAAACAACAACAAAAAACAAACATGCATCTCTATTACACATAAGTTGTTTAGTAATAAGGGCCTCACCAGCTACCTTATGACGCATGAGAAGAGAGGCTTTGGAACCTCTTTAAATAACGCCTTGGAACACTCATAGGTTGCAAGAGACTGAGATTGAAGGGATCTCAGGCGTTTGGGGTACGATTAACGGAGTAATTCTAGGTACCCCTTAGAAGCTCTCTCCTAACGTGTAATGGCCTGACCAAGCCCCTGTGATCGCTACTTGGTGAACAAAGGTACAACTGCTCTTTGGTGAGAAAGCTTTTGGGCCTTGCTGGTTGCCAGATCATCTAAAGATCTTGGATGAATTCGTGGGCACTTAGCTTTACTATTTGCCTCAGGTCTGGCCGTTTTTAGTTGATTAGTAGGGCTTAGTAGGAAGGCAGTTACACCTCAAGCACCCCTGTAGAAAAATAAGAGATCCAGTTCACTGGGGCTCTCGTGGGAGCTGCGGCACGATTGGGGACGTCCGGCCCAGGGAAGACCTTAGGGTTGGTGTGCTTGGTCAAAAGGTTTCTGTTGGCCGAACGACCGAAAACCTCTGGAAATAGGCGGATGTGATTAGTGCGAGAGAAAATCACACGCAAAAAACTTTTTAATGCGTATGGTCCGAGAGTTTTTAAGATGGCGAAGAAGAAGGGTCCTCCTTTCCGCAAGTTAACCTGCAAAATCTGCAAAGGAGTTGCAAGGAGGGGGAAGGAGTTGCAAGGAGCTCACAGGTGCCGTTAGTGTGTGTGACTTCTGCGAACTGGAGAAGCACCTGAACGAGAGCATCGCTCAACTGAGAGAGGGGAACTCCCTCCTCAAAAGGGAGGTTCAAATCTTAAAAACGGAGAGGTGAGAAGGCTTCCGACGTCCAAGAGCAGGAGTCTTCTGCTGCAGGACTGGCTCAACGAGCCAAAAAGAATAAAAGAAAGAGGAAGAAGGGGAAGAAGAAAGAAGAGAAATTAGAAAAAGAAGAGAAAGTAGAAAGAGAAGAAAAGAAAGCGGAAACAGAGAACGAGAAAGTAGAAGCAGAAGAAGAGAAAACAAAGGAAGACAAGAAAAAGAAGAAGAAGAAGAAAAATGTAGAGAAAGAAGAGGAAACCGGCAAGTCGCTTCCGAAAGGAAAGACTCGATCGTCTGCAGACAAATGTGCAAGGGTCACCCTTATTGATGATTCTTAAGCACGGGGTCTGCAGCCCCTGCTAGCGGCTTGCCTTCACACTAGTGTGAACGTAAGCTGCCAGCCAGGACGGGGTAACCACCACATCAGAGTAGAGGCGGATAAATCTCAGATTTCTGAGAGCTCAGTCGTTGCTCTAATGGGAAGTGGCAACGACCTCTAGGGTAGGCCCTACAGGTAAATCTTCCACACGGTCATGGGCACCGTGGACGACTGTGGGCTGAAAACCCGCATGCGGGTTGTGGTCGGGATGCTTACGAGGAGAGGTCCAACACGGACCACTCACTCGATGAAGGTCTCTTTGAACCGGCGCCTGGCAGATTTGTGTACGGCAGAGGGGGTCTTTTTTGTGGACCCGTATCGCATCTTTTATGGTAGGAATGATCTTTACCAAAGGGACGGGGTGCATCTTTCCTTTAAAAGAAGGGCCTTTCTGTCGAACATGATCCAGGATGTCGTAGAGAAGACCCAAAGGAGTATCCGGCCCAGAATGAGGGCGGACGTATACTAGTACGCCCGTGTCACTCCTGGAACGAACTTCTCAGAGTTCGCAAAGAAGGGTGCCTCCTCTCCAACAAATAAGCCGGGAAACGGAAGAGCATAGGGAGTCCTACATTCGGGGGCTCTCTGAAAGTTCTTCTGTTTAATGCGAGGTCGATCAGGAACAAGTTTCTTGAACTTCGTGGCCTCGTAGCGACGGAAGAACCTGAAATGGTAGCCATAACAGAGTCGTGGGTAAAAACCTCAAACCGAGATTTTGAAGGTGAATTTACGATTCCCGGTTATCAACTCTTCCAAAAAGATAGGCCAGACAGAATGAGCGGCGGTGTGATGTTGTATGTCAAGGATACACTCAAATCGAAGAACTACAACATTGTATCTGACCACGAGCTACTAGGAGTTGACCTAGATATAGGTCCTGCCAGATACAGGACCATGGTGCTTTACAGACCCCTTTCCCAACTCGTTGAAAAGGACAGGGATCTGTACTGGCTACTGGGTTAACTTGTTCAAGACAGTGTGTGTATCTCCATAGGTGATTTCAATACCCAAGTTGACTGAGAAACCAGAGAACCCTGTATCGAGAACGCACTACTCCTGGAGTCCGCGAACAATGAGTTCCTGACTCAATGGGTGAGAGAGCTGACGAGAGGCAATAATACCCTCGACTTGGTTTTCACCTCTGAGGATGACATCGTTGAGGATCTCTCGGTAGGCGAACAACTCGGTGGCAGTGATCACCGACTAGTCAGATTTATAGTCAAGGTCCTCAAGGTAGAGTCTGCGACTAGTAAATCGAGGAAACTTGATACTTGATTTGAGAAGATCAAACTTTGCAGGTTTTCGTGCTGGATTGACTGATGCAAGGCTAGGAATGTGCGAGGATGTTGAAGATTCGTGGAATAGATTCAAAACTACCTTCATGAGTCTTCAAATACGATTCATCCCTTTGAAAAGCCTTCGTCGGTCTTCCGTTCAACCAAAGTGGTTTAATCGAGAAATCGGTCAACTACTGAGGAAGAAGAGAACAATGTACCGGCAGTCAATGATTTCTGGAGACTTTGAGGAGTACCGTAGGCTAGCTAGGGGGGTGAAGTCCAGCATAAAGGTGGCAAAGCGTGCCGAGGAGCTCCGAGTGGCGAGACTCTGCAAGGAAAATCCCAAGGAGTTCTTTGATTGTGTAAATAGCCGTAAACCAATCCATCGCACGATTGGCCCTTTAGCGAATGAAGAGGGGACATTAAAGCACTCAGATGCAGAAAATACTAACCTCCTCAACGACTACTTCTCTTCAGTGTTTACTGAAGTGTGTGGTCCCATCCCCCATCCCACGGATTCTTACTTGGGGGAAAAGCTGGAGGAAATGGACTTCACCCAAGGAGAAATAGAAAAAATCACTGATCTAAAGACGAATAAGTCTCCTGTCCCGGACAGGTTTCTACTTAAAGTGTTAAAAGAAGTGCGCGATCAAGTGTCACGACATCTGAGCACAATTTTCAACATATCTATCCGGACCGGATGCGTTCCTATAGACTGGCATGAAGCGGAGGTGACTCCTATCTTCAAGAAAGGAGACCGTAGCCAGCCGTCGAACTACCGACCTATTAGCGTAACCTCAATAGTCGGTAAACTCATTGAAAGCATCATGGTGGACAAAATGACGTCATATTTAGAGTTGAACCTGCTACTGAAGAGTTCCCAGCACGGTTTCCGAAGGCAACGGTCATGCCTAACGAACCATGTGGAATTCTTCCACTTCGTTTTCAGTGAGCATGAACGGGATAAGGTGGTGGATGTCATCTACTTAGACTTTCAAAAATCCTTCGATAAGGTACCACACTGCCGCCTTCTCCGGAAAGTACGTGCACTGGGCATAGACGGAAACGTAGCAGGTTAGATAGAGAACTGGCTAAGCGGCAGACGACAACAGGTGGTGCTGAATGGACACGCTTCTAAGAGGATGCCCGTCACCAGCAGTGTACCCCAAGGTTCTGCCCTGGGACCACTACCTTTTATCATATATGTTAACGACATGGATAGTGACATAGTTGCGAATATTTCTAAACTTGCCGACGATACCAAGCTTGGTATGAACGTTGCAAAGGAGGGAAATACTGCCCGCCTGCAGGAAGATCTTGGGAAGATTGGGGAGTGGTCGGACACGTGGCAAATGCCTTTTAACTTGAACAAAAGCAAAGTAGTGCATATCGGCCACCGAAAACCCCAATCACGGTATATCCTTAAGGGCACTGCTCTCGAACGCACTGTTACCGAGAAGGACTTGGGTGTAACTATCACTAGTGACCTCAAGTTCTAGAAACAGTGCATAGAGGCTGAGAAAAAGGCTCAAAGGATGTTAACATATATAAAGCGATAGTTTGGATATCGAAACAAAGAAATAGTACTCTGTTTGTACAATTCACTTGTCTGACCTCACCTGGAGTATGTCGTACAATTTTGGAGTCCTTCGTTTCGAAAGGATATCGCGAGATTGGAACGTGTGCAAGCCAGGGCAACCAAACTGATTCCCTCTATCAGACACAAAAGTTACGATGATAGATTAAGGGAACTAGATCTGTTCTCGTTCGAGACCCGGAGACTGCGTGGTCAGCTTATCAAAGTGTTTAAAATACTTCTAGGCTTCGACAATGTAGACTACACTGATGACTTCCAACTTAGTGAGGGCAGAACTAGAAATCACGGCTACAAACTTGAGCCGAAGCGTTACCACCGCGATCTGTGTGGGAAATTTTTCACATACAGCATCTGTGGTAGCTGGAACGCACTTCCAGTGGAAGTTGTCAACAGCAATCTTGTTGATCAGTTGAAGTCAAGACTGGACAAAGTCTTGAAACGTGGCCGTTTGGGCACGTAAGCCGTTGAGCAGAACTGTGCCTGCTTGACTGGTAGTCCATAGGTACCCTCTCTGAATGGACCGTAAGGTCTTCTTAGCTAATTCTTATCCTTGTAGCTCCTTGTAGCTCTCCCACCCGCTTTTGCGGGCACAAAAAGCAGAAAAGACACCTGATTGTGATGAGAAAAAGGACCACAATCAGTAAATTTTAATTGTATAGCTGAAACCTATTTTACTTGGTTCTATAATCTACGTTATTTACATCTTTATTGATTACATCGTCCAGTCTAGATTTGAATTGTTCTATAGATTAACTATTCACTACCTCGATCAGGGGACGGCTCCATGTAGCGCAAATCTTATACGAGATTTAGTTCCCGCAAATACTAGTCTGGAACGTCAGCAAATCCAGCTTGTAACCATGGTTACGGGTCAGATTTGTATTCAACGTGAACATCCTTCTGTAGTCCACGTTTTCGACACCCCTTAAAATCTTGAAGGTCTCTATTAGCTGGCATCGTAATCGGTGGTTCTACAAAGAGAAAAGCCCCAGTTCTTGAAGCCTACGCTGATAGCCTTTGTGCCTAAGTGAGAAAATTAGCTTGGTGACCCTAGCCTGGACACATTCCAGTCTATATATATCCTTACGCAGTGTAGGGGATCAGAATTGAATGGCGCATTCCAGGTGAGGTCTGACTAGAGAGTTGTAAAATTTGAAGACAATCTCCTTGTTACGGAAGCGAAATTGCCTCTTTATGTAACCCAATAGTCTGTGTGCCTTTTTTTCTACATCGACACACTGCCTGGAAAACTTTAGGTTGCTGCTGATTTGAACACCCAAGTCCTTTTCCAGGTCCGTCACATACAGAACTCTACCTAACAAGTGGTAGTCTTCTCGAGGATTAGCATAGCCAATGTGTATCACCTTGCATTTGGCAAGGTTAAATGGTATCTGCCAAGTCTCCAACAACTCACCTGACCTCTGAAGGCTTCTTTGTAGATTTTACACTCCTTCGCGTGCGCTCACGCTGCCTCCTAATTTTGTATCGTCCGCGAACTTGGATATCGAGCAAAGCAACCCATCGTCTATATCATTTATATAGATGATGAACAAGAGTGGACCGAGCACGGAGCCCTGAGGGAGAAAGAGAGAAACAGAGATAAAGAGAGAGGGACAGAGAGAGAAAGAGGGAGAAAGAGAGAAAGACATAGAGAGATAGAGAAAGATAGTGTGTGAGAGAGAAAAAGAGAAAGAGAGCTAGAAAGGGATAGAAATAGAGAGAGAGAGAGAGAGAGAGAGTGTGTTAGAGAGGGAGAGAAAGAGAGAAGCAGGGAGATATATATATATATATATATATATAGAGAGAGAGAGAGAGAGAGAGAGTGTGAGAGAGAGAAAGAGAGAGAAACAGGGAGAGATAGAAAAAGACGGAGATAAAGGGAGATACAGAGAGGTAAAGAGAGAGGAACAAAGAAAGAGAGACAGAGACAGAGAGAGATAGAGATATAGAGTGTGAAAGAGAGAGAGCTAGAGAGGGAGATAAAGAGAGACCGAAAGAGAGACATAAAGAGAGAGAAACAGGGAGAGAGATATATAGAGAGAAAAGAGTGAGAGAGAGAGAGAGAGAGAGAGAGAGAGAGAGAGAGAGAGAGAGTTTGGTGGAGATGGGCGTACTCATAAACGCCTGACAATCGGATCACCGAAGAACGAAACAGCCCTTTCTGAAGATAGAGCGAGAAGGACGCTGGGCGTTTTCTAGTCTTTCCCGGGTTTATTTATTTATTTATTATTATTCAAAAGGAAACCGGCGTCGCATCGATGTCAGAAAGTGTTCGAAAGAGCTTCGTGCGTAAAATGGCGAAATAAGAACATGTGTGGATGGTACAGAATTGAGAAAAGAGGGGAGTATTTTTTTTTGAGGGGTGGACACGCAACTCTTCTGAACATAACACTGTTCTAAAACAAAGGAAGGAGGAGAGGCGGGGATCGAGGCCTCCTCCCTTTCCCCCCTTATAATCCCTCGTTTATCTTCCCATAATTCCGCCAGTACTTCAAGTTTGTCCCTTCTCCCTCCCTGCCCGATTTCATCCTAGGCCACCCTATTTCCTCATTCTCTTCCTTGCTACCTCCTATTAACCTAAATTCTTCCTTGCTACCCATTACTACCTCTATTACCCTCTTTCCTCCTGTTATCCCTTTCCTTTCTATCACCTGATATCTCATTCCTTCTTTACTAGCAAGGGCTAACCTCTTTCCCTCGTTGCACAATAGTATCTCCTTTACTCAATTGCTACCTCCCTTTTGTTCTTGCTACTTCATTTCCCCCTGCTACCACAATGCTATATTTCCCTCACTACATATGTGCTACCACTTACTCTCCCTTCGCTGTCATTCCTTCCCTGTGTTGCCTTCCGGCCCTTACTACCCTCTTGTCCTTTTAATCCTTGCTACCATAGTATAATACCTTATTTTCCCTCGTTACACTCGGGATACTCTCCCCCCCCCCCCACACACACACACAATAATAGAGTACCGTATCCAAAAAGACGCCTGCATTTCTATCATCATCTTCCATAACATTTGCCAGAATAAATCCAAGGTTTCCAAAATTGGTGTCTTCCGAAAGCTTAGTCATAAACCTTTGGGCAAATGTTATGCAAATTGGGATGAATAAAATGAAAGTTTGCAGATAAACAATTTACTATAAAAATTGAAGTGTTTAAAAGGAACCGAACGCTTAGGTTTCTTGTAGCCAGAACCCGAATTGTTTGCATAGGAACTAACCTTTAGTTCAATCTCAATATGTCAGGGCATTTTCTTGCCAACTGTCGTCCAGGTAACCTGCATAAGAAATCTTTCAGGCCTCTCTCTGACCACGATCTGATCGTAAAACTGCGCTACCAAGATGGGCTTTCAATTGGAGCCAGTGCAGAGACTGTCAAGCGCTCGAAAAGTATAGTCTATAATATTCTGTCAATCTATGACAAAACATGTTTATATAAGGCTGGTAAATCAACTGGCAGGCCAAGGAAGGCGTCAAAAAGGGAAGAAAGGAAGGGCAATTTAAACACGGCTGTTTCTAGATAGATTAGTGAGATTTTGACCATTAATTTCTACAGGAGTGTGTCACGTCAGCTGGAGTAAAACAATTTTCACGTTCACACATCTGCGGTTCAAGCTATTGATCAGTCAGGAGAACAAGAAGGCTCGTCTTACATTTTACACTGAACACGTTACATAGACGGATAAATACTGGACCCCAAGTCCACTTCAGTGACGAACCTAAGTTCAATTTATTTTGGTCAGATTGAAGAAGTTTTTTTCGTCGCTGCGCAAGCGAAGAAAGATTGTCCCTCAATTCCACCAAAAAGATTGTGACGCTTATTGGAGGAAGTGTCATAGTCATAGCATGATTTCGGTATAAGGCATTGGGCCAGTAGTGTTCTTACAAGTATAGAAAGTATTGCTGCGACATCATGCTTTGACTCATCTGCGAACATCCAAAGCACAACCTGCAATTTCCATGCAGGATAATTCTCCCAGCCACACGGCCAATTCCGTGAAGACCTTCCTGACAAAGACCATATTACTTTTATGAACTGGCCTGGACAGATTCCGGACCGGAATTCCATTGAAAATGTTTGGAAGGCACTCGGAGAGAGGTCTAAAGCGAAGATTCCGAAAACAGTTCAAGAACTCGGGGAAATTCTTCAAGGTGAATGGAGCAAGATTACATCGCAAGAGAACCGACAGTTGGTTCGTTCCTGTGGCAGGAGATACCAAACCATCATCGAGAATAAAGACCACACTAAATACTAATAACTTGTACAAATGTTTCCTACTAACAATTTAATATTTATATTCCAATAGAAATTTGTTTCCCCTCTCGTTCGGATCATTTTGGACACTCCATTTTTTTGTAATAATTTGCTTATTTCCTGATCATTTTCATTCCATTTATCTAAAATTTCATAACATTTACCCATATGTAGTTTATATCTGTAAGCTATTCTCCATCAATTTTGAAAACCTTTGATTTTCTCTGGCAAAAGTTAAGGAAGATGATGTGAAAGAAATACAGCCGTTCTGATATTTTTGGACGGCACGACAGCTTCACTCTCCCACTTATTTTTACCAATTTCTTCCTCTCACTACACCCCTTCGTCTATTTTACGCTATGTTACCCCCTTCCCCTCACATATACACTTCATATTGCTACACCCTTTGTTTAGACAATATTTGTACTCCAGTAAATCTTTCTTCGAAATTCTTAAATGCGGTGAAACATGAGAAGTACTCCCGCCATACGTGAGGAGTACTGAATGACCACCCTAGAATGGGGTTCATATTGTGACTTTGAGTACCAGTGCTCTTGGTTCAAATTTATCCCTGTAAAGAAAAAGGTGTTTAAGAATTCCTTTTCATTCATTTCTCGTTTTTCTTCTGTAAGTCCTTCCTCGCCAACGCCTGGCTAGACTCACTTATATGGGAAAGAGGGCGTTTAACCCTTTGGAATTATAATTATTGTGTAGATGAGTAGATTAATGGATACTGGCACATCTGTGGGGCCTAGTTCCCGGGCATCTCGGAGTTCCGGGTATTCATACGCTTGGCTTCGCGCGGGTTGAGGACCTCTGGAGTAGTGCCACTTAGGAATGAGCCAATGCGCAGAGAAACGAACAAATTAAGGTGATAAAAGGAATAAAAAATAAAGGAAGAATAAGAAGTAGAATGAGTTTTTCTCATTAAAAAAACCCCCGAAAACTAACGAGGACTCTACAAGGATTAAGTGATGTGTGAAAGTATTCATAGACCGAGAAAAGAGGGAAGAGAGAGGAGTCAAGTAAATAGCAAACTCAAGATTATTAGAAAGAGAAAAAAAAGATATCATGAATCGCAAAAAAGAACCTCAAAATGGAGGAGGAGAAGAAGAATAAACAGAAAACACAAAAACGAAATTTGCTTCAGCACAACACACTCCCCAACCGCATGAGCATCTTATACAAAAGTCCACAGTGACCCTCGAAGTATAAACGTAGAGTTGAGACGAAAAAAGATAAAGGAGTGTGGCAGAGTGTAATTTTTTTTTACCTGTCCGGGCGAACCACGAGGGTGGTTTTGTCATCCACCATATTGGGCATCACGGTAGACGATTCAACTCGGGGTGAACTTGGGCATTCTGTAAATGGCACTGGCGACCTTGGTGCCATATCTGGCGCTTAGGTTCGAGGTTGGATTCACAGCATGGAAGTAGAGGAATGGCGTGGGTATTCAGTGCGATGTTGTGTTGACATTCACACAGAAATATCTTATGGTGAAGTGGGGAGACATTCTTTTATAAGTTCTAAGTTGACACACTTAAAATTACCATATTTTGCCACCATCTCTTCTATCATTGGTCTTTCTCTTCTGTGTGGTATGCCCATACTGGTCCAAATTACTGTAGTTCATCGTAATTATAAAGGTCATGATTTGAGTTCGCAAAAGAAACTGAAGCGTTTCTCCCAGAGCATTCACTTCTTTTATTCTAGTCACGCATCATGTGAAAAGTGCCCCGGTGCCACCTGCCATGCCATACATCCCAGATCCTTAATGAGAAGTTTTGTCTTTCGAAGGAGTAAAGTCATTAAGTTCCCCCACTACTTCTCCTCACTCTCACTTTCACATTAGACGTGCTTCTTATCTATGGGCAAGAGTATTCTCCCCCATGTGGGACTATGAGGTAAGACCATGAGCTCCTCTTTAATAGCCCACAGGGAAATCTTCTTTTGTTGCCTTCAAGGGAGGATAAAGGAGATTTGCGTGCACTACCAGCCCCAAAGACCTCACGAACTCTCTTATTTGGGCTAATCTATGTATATTCACACACTTGCACCTTCCCTTAATTTTATTATTCACCCTTTGAAAGTCTTTTGATGGCGGTGTTCTCGTTGGTTTTCTATTTGTTAACAAAATGCAAAAATATTTAGTAGTTTGGTTTATCTTCATTAAAGACGCGTCTTAGTCGTTCGCCAGATGTTTCAGCTCCCTTCCAATCCCTTTGCCTCCTTTACCCTAATGACTTCGTCTTGCGAGAAAACCGACCCTGTTGATCGCTTTCTAAGAAGGTCTTTACTCGGGGATCCTACCCGTTTAGGAAGCATCGTGGTTCATACTTAAGTCGCAAACCACCTAGACCAGAGCGGTCCCTCTCCTTGGGTAGCAGAAAGAGGTGGTTGTTCGATTGCACGTATGGATGGTGGAGGGATATTGGCGTACACAATGTACGTGTATGCATCTAGGTTGGCGCCACTATGGGCAGTGTGGTCGCTTTTTTTCTGCTCTTTAGTTAACGGTGGGGAGGTCAATGCACTTAGGTATCCTGGTGCCATGATAGCTCTGGTCAGTTTAGCCCAGACACAAGCCCAGCTTGTTGTTTTCGGGTATCGCGTGCGTTCGTGTGTGCATGAATGTATGTACAACATGGATTATTTGATACCTGTAAGGTTAAGTGCATTGAAATTTGCGTAATCCATTGAGTAAGTATTCACGCAATTGTTGAAAATAGAGGTGGGGGGGGGATAAGGCTGGAAAGGAGGGCCGAATAGAAGACTTCATATTCTGGCGCGTCAAATTCTTTAAAAAAAATCACAAGTGCTAAAAAATACAACCTCTTTTGAGGGGTACAATAATAAAAGTAAGTCTCCAGGATTTTGCCCAAGCAGTAATATGTACTGTTGTTGAGTACTTTCTCTTTTTAGCACTCTCTCCCCTTTAAAAATGTAGATTTGTATCGATTTAATAGCAGGTCATGTTTACAAATATATATAATGTGTTTATGCCGTGTCGTTGATTGTATCGCTCATATACTCAAACACTTCGCGCAGGCGCTAAAATGGGATTCTCCTAATCTCCTCTCTTTTTCCATTCAGTAACAGTTGGGTCTTTAAAGAGTATGGGTGTATCGCGTTTTCCTTCCCTATTTGATGACTGAAAAATCACTGAAACTGAAATATCTTTTCAGTTACTGTTTCAACTTGACTGAAACGTGTGTTAAACGACTATTTACCCTCCCTTGCAGCACCTTGTTAGTTGTTTGAAAGTGTTCTTGGCCGAACAAGTGCCTTACCTGAAGTTAATCGCAACAGGTGAGTGTCTAGTTGTTGGCCGGGTTAAGAATAGTTCACTAATACGTGGTATAAGGAGGCGGAGATTTGGATGGGGGAGGTTGATGCCTTCGCGGTATAATTATGTGGAATAAGAGAGGCCGTTCTATTGAGGGATCGTTATTATCGCTAATAAAAAGTGAAAAATGATCAAATATACTTTGACGAGCAGCCAATTAGAGGTCTCTTGTATAAAGAGTTTTCGACATTTCTTTATACCCCCCGCCTCTTCCCCTTAGACCATTTTTGCAGCTTCAATTGCCTTCCCCTTAAATTAAAGGGAAGGGAGGTCTAATATGACCCAATTTAGTGAAGTAATTGTCTGGGAGACTTCGAGGAGAGGGAAAGAAATCGGTGATTTTGTTTCAGGGGCGTTTGTCGTTCGACAGGGGGTGCGAATGGCATACAGGTTAGGAAACACGGTAAATTCTTCATTTACAGTAAAGGACGGTGTTAATTGTTTAGAAAATGAGGACTAACAAGGGCATCTCTGCAGGTAAAGTTTTCAAAAGAGGTTGGTAAGGAGTGGTGAGTTAGAATTGAAAATAGACACAGGAGGAGACTACTTGGCGCATTAGAAACAGGAATTGTCTATTTCGAAGTTTAGCTTGGGGGGGGGCGTTAAAGGGAATAAGAGGATCTCCATGACCCCGTTCGTACGATGGAGACATTCAAAAGTACGAACTCCTCCACTCGCGTTGTCCGCCAGGACACCTCGTTCTTGTTAAATCTAATCCAACGAAGGCAGCTGCTACAAATTTTTGAAAAGATGATCGTAGTGAAATTTTTTAAGTTAAGGGGGGCAAAAATATGCAGGAAGTATACTTCCCGAGTACCTACAGGGAGAGACTACCTAGTGCCCAGGGGACAGTGTGTGAGTGTGAACGCTTAAGCCTTGTCATACATCCTTGCCCTAGGATATTTACGTTCAGCCTTTGGCACTCGCCAAGTAGTTTCCGGGTCTTGGCATCCTTTCCTGTCTTCGTTTTACCACCGTATCAAGTGCCACTGCCCTTGTTGGTGGGCGTGGCCTTGGAGCTGTACTGATTTAAATCGATAAAAACAACCCAAAGAAAATCGAGATTAAATTGAACGATGAGATGAGGTGGGCCTATTTATTTACTATACCCCACGCAGGTTAAATGTTTGTAGGCTTCTAGTATGCCCTTCTTGCCCCAGCATTCTTGAGAAATGAGGTTCGTTGTAGTAAAAAATTCATCCCTGATCTTCCCGGTTGCTTATATTCATTTGCCTCGATTTCTTGTTCCGTCCGTTCTTTCCCACACTCAAATATACGCGAGTAAGGGTGAAGGAGGGTGCTAAGCCCCTAAGCCCCATCCGAAAGATAGGAACACCCATTCAGCGATGCTAAGAACGTATGAGATGCTGTTAAGAGGACCTCTCCGGCGTACCAGTGGTGCCCTTGCTAGTGCCTAGTAAAAGAGAGAAACGGTGTGAAAAAGAGGTGATGTGCGCTGACATCTGTTATGAGCTGCTTTTGGCCAATTCGCAGCCAGTGCCACAGTGGGGCGCGATCCACAGCTTGGGCACCATACATAAGAACATATATATAACCATGTTGTTACAGGCTGCATACTATTTTATAAACCTACACCATCAGCATCACACATACAGTCATGTACTAGTAGTACCACAGTCGCGTGTGCATCGTGCATACTTACCACTATACATATTCATATAATCCTGGATTAACGTCAGACACATCCGCAATATATGCATACACTAAACCCTAATAACACGTATATCATATGTCCCGTATACAGACCTCGATAATGTGTATCTACCTATACCGGTGGGCATTTATAGTGGCATCACGTCGCGTCCCTTAAATGAAGTCAAAGTAGGTGAATTATGATAAAATCAATTGATGTCAAGCCACCAACACTTTCACTTTGGTTTGCCAACAACTTTTGGTAAACAAATATATCTCTTAATCTCCTGCAGACGTCGTTGTCTCCTTGAATGTCCTTAAGAGCAGTGCATGATTAATGGGAAGAATCGATTAGGCGGTGGCGTTCCTATGGAAACTACGACTGTCTCTCTCGAGATTTTTTTTTTACAGTTTGCCCGTACTTTGCACCATAGGTTTTTGTGTGATGGGGGGCTTTTCCTTCCTTATATTTTCTTTATTTTTATGCCCCCGCCCATTGGTTCTCCTGTCCTTTGACAAAGGTCATTGCCTCGATTGATAGACACGAGCTTATTCCATTAATCACACATTTAATTGTATTTGTTATTTAACCCAAGTGCCATTTGCTGATGAAGCTTCCATTTATCTCAATTCACCGGTGGTTCTGAATATTACGATCCACGTATATGGTACACGCGTTCGTATTCGACTCGTGTATGTGGCAGACGCGTGCACATAAAAAAAAGGATATCATAAGAACCTGGTCAAATAAGGCCATAACGCGAGACAACAGATCGGTTGAGGCCAAACATCTGCTCCAGGTCCCAGAGAAGTTTGAGATATGAGAAAGACATTTTTTGATTTTTGAGTTAATAGTAGGTTTTTGATTAGTCCCTTTCCCTATTGTATTCCCATACTCGGCTCCAATTTCCAAAATTGGGGAAAAGGGGGAGGTTCGAAACAAGGACAAAGGGTCGAGGGTCCTTTCATACCCTATGATCAAGAGTATTTAATATGGCATCGTTTCCTCGGGTCTTTTTTTTAAAGACTGGGCGTTTAAGTATATTATTAGATGGGTGTATTTAGAGAGATGTACATGTGTGATGAAGATATTTATGTGTGTATGTGCAAATGAGCATGGTAAAGATTTTTTTGCGAATACTGTGAGATGTATGGTCGCGCAATGGATGTGTGTAGGTAGGTAGGGTGTAGTAACAGCTGTGTATACGCAAACCAACTTGTTCGGTTCGAAGAGTTTGAGATGAGAGTCAAATAAAGGTGATGGAGGAAATTAAAAGCAGGGATGTAACCTTAAGAGGAGCTTCCTTGACGCCTCGCCCATTTTGTTCTCCTCTACCAGCAAAGCCTTCATGCTAGATAATTCACCCAGTGTCATACTTGATTATTTGCCTTCGTGGTGAATAATTTACCCCATCCCATACTTAATTGTTCGCTTTCATGTTGGATAATTCCACACCTGTCCAACTTGATTATTTGCCTTCGTGGTGAATAATTCCCCCCATGCCATACTTAATTGTTTGCTCTCATGTTGGATAATTCCCTCCATGTCCAACTTGTCTGTTTGGTTTCATGCTGAATAATTCACCCCATCTCCTACTTGATTATTTTCCTTCATGCTAGATAATTCAGCACATATTTTAATTTATTATTTTCTTTCATACTGAATAAATCACCCCATTTCCTACTTGATTATTTGCCTTCATGCTGGATAATTTACTCCATGTCCTACTTGTGTGTTTGGTTTCATGTTGAATAATTCCCTCCATGTTCAACTTGATTATTTTCTTTCATGCTGAATAATTCACCCCATGCCATGCTTAATTGTTTGCTTTCATGTTGGATAATTCCCCATATGTCCTACTTGGTTATTTGTCTTCATGCTGGATAATTCACCCCATGTCCTACTTGTTTGTTTGGTTTCATGTCCAACTGGTCTGTTTGGTTTCATGCTGGATAATTCATCCCATCTCCTACTTGATTATTTGCCTTCATTATGGATAAATCACCACATATTTTAATTCATTATTTTCTTTCATAATGAATAAATCACCCCATGTCCACTTGATTATTTGCCTTCATGGTAGATAATTCAACCCATGTCCTACTTGATTATTTATCTTCATGCTGGATAAATCTACCCATGTCCTACTTGTTTGATTGGTTTCATGTTGGATAATTCCCCCCATGTCCTACTTGATTATTTGTCTTCATGCTGGATTATTCACCCCATGTCTTAGTTGATTATTTGCTTTCGTATTGGATAATTCATCCTCTCTCCTAACAGATTGTTTACCTGTCTTGGCACTCAGCAAAGGGTTCCCAACTGGCTTGTCAGGGGTAGCTAGGGCAATCAGGTTTCTGGTTGATTGCATGCCCTACAAGACCAAATACCCACAGGGGCTTGGTCTAAATTGTGGAGATGAAGCATGTTGTCCCTGGAGTATTACTCTCCATTTCGGTCCTGAAGATCTAATTAATATCTTAACACCATCCGGCCCTTAATGAACTAGCTAACCTGAGGGCACTAGAGAGGAGGGGAAAGGGGTCAGAAAGAACGGTAGGCTTGTGTATCTACCACCAGCAAGGGAGCGTTTGGAATCTTTGTGGCTCGAGGGAGACCTACCCCTTTAACTTCAGGGTACGGTGGCCTGAAAAACACCTTTGGGGGGAGGGGCTATCGTAGACGGAAAGTAAACTGAAAATAGGGCGACCAGGACCATGTCACTGTTATATCTTCCACATAATTCACTTCCCCATCTTCACCACTTTTCCCAAAGATCTCTTACACACTGTCGGAGATCCCCTCGTTAGTTTTCGCCTTTTAAATTTAAGTAATGTGTCGTTTGGGGGTCAAGGGTACCCTGACGATTTCGAAGACGCGAGTTATAGATAACAGGAGGGTAGGTGTAATGACACGTTCAGGTCCTTCGTGTCACGAGTGTCATTTTTTGCTTCAGGAATGTAAGGAACAGCGATTAAGGGGACCTCCAGGCATCTAAAACTCTTTGCGAATCTATTACTTTCTTCTCACTTCACTTCAACCTACTTTCTAATTCCTCTCACTTCCCCTAACTTCACCATTTACACTCACATGTCATAAACGTATATTCAAACGACTGAAAAAAACAGCGACCAACGGGGGGCCGTCTGACTGAAGTGTTCCATTATTATTGAATACCGTACGGTATGGTATTGTGCTGATTTAATGGTACTGTCATTTTTGTGGCGCTGTCCTTATTTAATGGGACTTATTTTGTGGCACTATCCTTATTTAATGGTTGTTTTGTAGTACTATCCTTATTTAATGGTTGTTTTGCGGTAGTGTTCTTTTTAAATGGGAGTTGTTTTGTGGTACTGTCATCATTTAATGTGACTTTTTTGTGGTGTCATCCTTATTTAATGGGACCTGTTTTGTGGTATTGTCATTATTTAATGGGACCTGTTTTGAGGTATTGTCCCTATTTAATGGGACTCGTTTTGTGGCATTGTCCTTATTTAATTTGACCTATTTTGTGGTACTGTCCTTATTTAATGGAACTTGTTTTGTGGTGTTGTTCTTATTTAATGAGACTTGTTTTGTGGTATCTTCCTTATTTAACGGAACTTGTTTTGAGATATTGTCCTTATTTAATGAAACTCATTTGCGGTATTGTCCTTATTTAATTGGGTATGTTTTGTGGTACTGTCCTTATTTAATAGAACTTGTTTTGTTGTACTGTCCTTATTTAATAGGACTTGTTTTGTGGTATTGTCCTTATTTAATGGAACTTGTTTTGTGGCATTGTCCTTATTTAATTGGAATTGTGTTGTGGTACTGCCCTTATTTAATGGGACCTGTTTTGTGGCACTGCCCTTATTTAATGTGACCTGTTTTGTGGTACTGTCCTTATTTTATGGGACTTGTTTTGTGATATTGTCCTTATTTAATTGGACTTGTTTTGTGGTATTGTCCTTATTTAATGAAACTTGTTTTGTGGCATTATCCTTATTTAATTGGACTTGTTTTGTGGTATTGTCCTTATTTAATTGGACTTGTTTTGTGGTATTGTCATTATTTAATGGAACTTGTTTTATGGTATTGTCCTTATTTAATTGGACTTGTTTTGTGGTATTGTCCTTATTTAATGGAACTTGTTTTATAGTATTGTCCTTATTTAATGGAACTTGTTTTGTGGATTGTCTTTATTTAATGGAACTTGTTTTGTGGCATTGTCCTAATTTAATGGAACTTGTTTTGTGGTATTGTCCTTATTTAATGGAACTTGTTTTGTGACATTGTCCTTATTTAATGGAACTTGTTTTGTGGCATTGTCCTTATTTAATTGGAATTGTGTTGTGGTGACATCTCTGTTTTCTTTTTTAAACAAAGGCTGGTAAAAAAATGGAAAATAAGGTGATGGGAAAATTGAAGGGAGAGAGTCCGAGCAGCCAAAATTAGAGGACGACTCGTGCTCCAGGGCAGGGTTGTTCCACCTGACACCCGGAGGTGAGGCCCCCACTTTCCCCTGTATTTCAAAAGCACCTGGGTCACCCAGGGCTTTTTGCCTTCCAGAGCTCTTCAATTTGACCCTTCCCTCACTTCTTAAGGTCTTCACCTATTTTACTACGCCCGCAGATAATTTTTGCAGGCTAGTCACTAGCCAGCCTTTGTCCACTCATCCCTGTTCGGAGCGGGAGGGATTGTAACATTTTCATTTTGCCTCGCTGGAGGGGAATAGGGTATTTAGCATGCCTTCTTTCTCCCTACCCTTCCCCCTTTCTAATACCTCCATCTTTTATAATACTATTCCCCGCAAGGGGGTCTCAGGTAGCATGGAAACCATGCTGCAGTTGACATTTGGAAGATTGTGTGCCTTTTCAGCCCCAACGCACGCAGGTGTTCCCTCCATGCCTCAATCCCCCCCAGGGGATCCTGGATTGCATATCTTCCACACCTATCCACTTCCATTCTTTGCAGCTCCCTTATAAACTGCGCGCGCGAGATGCCCTCGTTGGTTTTCTCTTTTAATTTTGAAAATTAAAATTCTGGTCGCCGCCGGTCACCTGACGGGGGGGGGGGGAGGCATAAATACAATGACGTTAATCCTCATCGCGCTCGAGGTCGCACGTTTAAAAAAGGCCATATATCCTCTCCCAATCCACTGTTCCCTCGTGTACGTCCACACACCATTGCATCGGTGTAGTATGACTGCGTGTGAACCCCTAACATGTACTCATGTGTACCCGTGTATGAGAAGCTGTGTACGGGTCATAAGACCCGTCGGGATTGGGCCTTGACGTGTCCCTTTTCGCTCAATTCATAACTGGGATTTACCTGAGTGAGGATTTGCTCATTCACAATTCTCCCCACCCCCCTCCCAAAAGCCCTGGTCCGTCCAATGGGACTCCATTTATCCATCCGCGGTCCTTATTCCTTACAATGGAATGACGCGGCGCGTTCCGAGTGGTACGGTACTAGAGCGCCAGAGGGAGGTTTCTTCGTGTCTGTAATGGGCTTGAAGTTGATGCGGTGTGAAAATTAAGGAACATAGACTCTTGCATGAATCCTACCATTACTGAGCGACAGGTTCGTGTAGTTAGAGCTAAGTAAGACCCCGGGGTCTACTTGGAGGGAGGCGAACTTGTTAAGCGTAAGCGAGGAATGCCTAAGTAACCAAAATTGTCGCTTGGTTCCATATAATTCCTTGACTACGACAAGGGATTAGCATCTTTCGTGTTCTTGCTGTACACGCCACTTCGCTAAGGGTGAAAGGTAGGTGGAGTTGTCAAAGGGGGAGGGAATCGAGGTTTCTTCGTACGGGGGAGAAATACAAACAGAACAGCCTTGATATTGCCGATGCTTGTCCTTGTAAACCAAGCAAGATCTCTCTCCTTACTTTGTTCGTGCATTTCCCTGGAAACCGAGCAAGATCATTCTCTCTCTCTCTCTCTCTCTCTCTCTCTCTCTCTCTCTCTCTCTCTCTCTCTCTCTCTTCTCGTTGTTCGTGCATTTCCCTGGAGACTAAGCAAGGTCTCCACTTTGTTCGTGTGTATCCCTGGAAACCAAGTAAGGTCTTTTCACTTTGTTCGTCCGTGTTCCTGGAAACCAAGTAAGGTCTCAACTTTGTTCGTGCGTGTCCCTGGAAACCAAGCAAGGTTTCTTCATGTTTGTCCCAGGAAACCAAGCCCTTTCTCTTTAGTTTGCTTCTGCTTGTTCCTGGCGACCAAGAAAGTTATTTCGCTCTCCTTTGTTCATATTTGACCCTGACCACGAAACTGTTTTTTTTCTCGCTTCCATTTTGTTCACGGTTGGTAGCGAGAACCAAGCGCACACTGTCTTTCCTTCGGTCCCTCTTCTTTCTGGCAAATCTGAATTTAGAATCTACCTCACCAGTCCTGTATGAGTAATTTCAAATGTTACCTTCCCCTACCGTAGTGAGATAAGTAATTGATGTAATCATTGAGGGCATTCTCGCAAAGGACGCCACTACCCAACAGTACAAATGACACGGGTACACAAAAGTACAAGCAGTGCAGGTACTCAACACTAGCAATTTCCATCTCTCGCGATTCCGACCCTTCCAATGCCTTCTCAACTTTTGGCGTACTGTCTTAGTGTATGGCACGTAATCTACCCCCATTTTTACCCCCATTATTTCGGAACATATCAAAGTAAAGGGGGATGTAAAGTATGGAGGAATAGATATTTATGCCCCAGGGCCCTCGGTCGACTGGGCATGTAATTAACAGTATGCCAAACCCTTGAGGCTTCAGGATGCTCGATTACATAAAGCCAAGTTCTACGAAGTCTTACAGAACAGCTCATTCTGCTGGTCAGCCTGGAGGGAAGAGCATCTGGTCAATTCGTGTGTATGTATGCCTATCGGCAGGGTAACACAGACACACGTGGATTGTGTGATAGACATAGTTGGTAAGGTGATTTAATTGTCGGTGAACTAGGGTGGTAGTTATTCGTTTACTGCATGGGTGAAATGTGGAAACGTTTATAGAAGAATCTCCGATCGCATGTTGTAAATTTGTATTTTTAGGTTCTTTCACTTTTTTCCCTGTAAGACAATAATCATTTTTATTTTCCTTTATCGATTTATTTTCCTATTTTCTTCCGTGTCTTCTTTTTCGAATATTTATATCCACGGTAGTGTCGCTAATTTCATTTTCCACGATACATTGCGAGTCATTTCATCGGCGCAGAAACCAGAAATCTTACAGTCATTTTGTTATGATGAACAATCTGTACACAGATACGCTTCACGTTATGTCCGTTCGTTCACAACAGTGGGTCTTAATTGTCAAGTCGGTTATTTTTGCGTGAATCCGCTAACTGGTTTTCGACGGTGAGGGGCGGGGGGTACAGGGCATGGAACTTGCCCCTATAGCATGAGTTTGATTTAGGACCGACTCGTGTGGCCTATGCTGGAAAGTCCTGCCTGGGAAGAGGTCGTAATTATAGGGAATATGTCTTCATTTTGGAAAAGGGTTTCCTTATTACAAAAATTGCAATAAGGGATTATGAAAATAAGAGAATTAATTGTCTTTTCTTTTCTTTTTCTTTTTAATTGAAGGTTGATAGGAGTAAGTAGGAAATTTTGAAAGTCCTGGTAATTATATGGCCGACTGTCTCATTTGAGTCGGACTTTTTTTTATGTTCATTTAATGTTTTCATATAACGGATAAATAATGATTTTGCGACCCCCAACTCTTGATACTCGAGTACATAAATAAACGTACACAACGTTTATCCTTCTCCAGGGCCATTGTTGGTCTTTGAGAGGGATATTAATGATAAAACTGAAAATTACTGTCGACCCTGGGACCTAGTGGTACTTACAGAGAGTCGGTTGTCGTAAATTTTTGTCTCTATTTAGGCTGTTTCGCATTTGTTTATGGAGATTTTTTTTAAATAAATGTACGCGGGGTCCTCAAAGAGTATTTTAGTAGAGGTTGCCTTCGGGTTTGATATTCGCTTTAATTAAGTCAATTAAAAAACAATAAATTACCGCAATAAAGAGAACTTCGAATTTCCTACATTTACATCGGCCACGTAAATGATGTAATCCAGGGGTCCCTAACCTTCAGAGCACCAAGGGCCGCACCCACAAGTCCGAGATACCCCAAGGGACGCACCAATACAAAAAAAACCCTCTGAAAACCACATCTTGTACAGAACAAAATCAAATAATTTATTAATGAGACGCCTGGCGACAGTTCTCAGCAAAAAGCTTATCAAAATCAGGCACAGCGCCCTATTTGCCCACAATCGCCCCCCCCCCTCCCCTCTTAACTATTCTAGCCCACTGCAAAGGGGTAATGGAACTAACACTCAGCAAGAGAACGTCGTACAAGTGATCTTCTGTGAGCTGTGCACCAGTCTTAACCTAACTTCCTAACCTGAACTAACCAATTAACCTAACCTAACCTAACCAGAAATTTACCTATCCTAAAACACGCTCTTGAGAAAAAAAAAATGTTTAAACACACGTTTGGAATGATGGAAGGCCCAGGAAATGATCTGGCGGGCTGCACGCGATTGTTAATTTTGACAAGTGGCCGCGGGCCGCATGTGGCCCTCGGACCGCGGGTTGGAGACCCGTGGTGTAATCTAACGGGGTAATATTGGTATAATATTATACGAATTTTTAATAAATATAACAAATAAAATTTATTATACACGTTGAAAAGTGATGAGTTTTCGAACCCATACTCACAAATTTCATCTTTCTTGAAAAAACTGCCTCAACCCCCTCAGCTACCATCCACATCGTCCTCAAAATGATGTTTCGAGATACCTCTAAGCGAACCATTAGAGGGTTAACCCTGGGAAATGGAGGAATAATCCAACGGGATAATAATACACAAGTTGGAAGGAAACATAGAGTGAAGAGAGTGCGGGTTCGATCCTCCATTACTGGCTAACGGTTATGATGTTATCGGGTTTTTTAATACTCGTTACATTTATTATTAATTCGTCCATTATTATCCCAGATAATACTCCAGAAAGTGCGCTCGGTCGCTTTCGACCTTTTGTCCCGTGTTTATGTTTTTAATACAAACCTTTCGTTCAGCGCTCAGGTATTCTGCTATTGTTTTTTTTGTGGGGTATTTTTCCCCGCCCTCGAATTTGGGGATAATTCATGTATATTTCTGTTTACAAGCAATTATTATTTTTTTTTAATTTGGAGACTTTTTCATGGTCAAATTTTCCAAAAATTTGACCCCGCTATTTTTTTTTAATAAACTAGTAGTATTCCGAATTCAAAAGCCTAGCAATTAGATTCGAGGGCGGGGATGTTCCGAAATTTAACCAACGAAACATACTGGGAAAGAGGACGAAGCACTATGGGACAAAAGGTCGTAAGCGACGGAGCGCACTTTCTGGAGTATTATTACCTTATCCCGTTGGAATACTCCATCTTTCTTCATATCCCTTTTTGGGGCGGCGTTTGCTGGTGGCCGATGTGGTTTAGGCGTTGACTTAAACGATAAAATTTGGGAGTACGGGTTCGAATCCTCAGCATTTTTCAACAGGTATTATGTATTTTTTTATTTAATACTTTTTGCATTTATTACTATTATTATCCCATTAGATTACTCCATTTACGCATATATACATTGATAATAGTATATGTACTCAATTATGCATATACATATACGCATTTTTCACGTATGTACATACATTTAACTCTCATTTGAAGGTAATATAAGAAATTAAATATAAGAAGAAAAAGAGCTTGGAAGCGAGATGGGTCGTTTGTTTTCCCTTTAAGTACGATTATTTCAATTTCGAAGGGAGTCTTTTTCTGTACCCAAAACAGGACACGATTTTGATGATTCGTTGAGAGAAAGAGAGAGAGATTGGGGATGGGGGGGCTGAAGAGAGAAAGGGAAAGAAGGAAAATGGATTTGGAGAATCACTCACACTAAAAAAAATGGATACGGGTCGATGTTTAAATGGTTAATAATAATTGGGGCAATTTGTAACAATCCTCGAAAGAAATACCCTTATTATTAGTAGTAATATTTTAGTTCTTCAATTTTTTTCATACTTTTCGATTTACTTTTCAAATAAATGTTCCTAACGCGATAATTCCCCCATCAATATTTTCCAGATGGTTTAAGCCAATGGTCCCCCAAAATGTCCCACATTTCATTATGTGTACGTGGTTTAATGCCCTGTACACATATATTCTGTGTACATATGTAATCACATAGTTATACGATAGCACCAACCCGCGTTGCAATTCTTATTAGATTTGGTTAATCATTAACTAGTTTTTATAGTTAATTAACATCTAAGTGGAAAATAATTGCATGTGCGACATTATACATACATTGACCTTGTCGACAAAAACATGTACGTGAATGAGAAAAGAATTGTATGGAAAATACGTATACTTTATTTAATAAGTCTGGAATTCATTCTTTTTAGCCAGGTTGTCCTTGGGAATGAATAAAGCAACGGTTGGTTACTTGACTTTCGCACCGGGAAGGGCAGGTGGGGGGGGGTTAAGACCATGTTGGTTTAGGTTGGTTACAATTGATGTCACTTGGTTCTGTTTTATTCTACGTATCATTTCCCCCACAAGATTGGCGAGGAGGGGGCTAATGCCCCTCCTACAGCTGATCCTGTAGTAGCAGCGCACCCTCCAGACCCTAGTGCTCCAAGAGAAACTGGTGCTCTGTCTCGGGTAATTTGTTCCACCCTTTTTAAACCTCCCTCAACCTTTTCCACGCCTGCTTAGACCCAGCAAAGGGTGATAGAGGGCGTTAAACGTTCTAAAAAAAACTAACTTTTTTATTCTCCTGTCTGCCCTAACTTTATTATCAGCACAGGGCTTTGGATTACATTTGTCCTAGACTGGGGGTCGTAGAGAGTTTTGTTGGGGGGGGCGTCCTTTTTCTGTCCCTTTTGTCCTTTTCTGTCCCTTTGTCCTCCTTTTGTCCTTTTACTATCCTTTTTACCATTTCCGTCCTTTTTTGTTCCTTGTCCCTTTTCCCTCCTTTTTCTAGCCCTTTTATCCCTTTCTGTCCCTGTTTGGCCCTTTGCCGTCTTTTTCAGTATTTTTTTGCTTCCACTTCGCACCGTCTGGTACATATGTCAGTGGAGAACCTAAAGTTTAATTTGGAACCCAAATTACGGGTTTCTATAGCAACCGCCGCAAAGAAGTCCTTAATCGTGGCCCCATCCGGCAACTAACCATACTCGATGTGACCTTTAACTCCCGCAGATAGATTTGCGGCTGCCTTCCACGCATTTTCACTCCCCCCAACTTTACCATTTTCTTCACAGATCTCTCCTTACAAACTGTGTGGTAGAGATGCCCTCGTTGGTTTTCGCGTTGGTGTGCATTTGGGGGTGAAAGAGTGAGTGTGTGAGAGAGACTCGATGGCGAATTTCTGCAGGCAAAAAGCTATTGTAGCGAAAGTAAATGATAGGGGGTAAGAGAGAATTGTGACGAGTGAAGAAGACTTATTATGGGTGGGCACAGGTGTGGATTAGTGTGGGTGAGGGAAACAGCGGTTGCGGGATAGTGAGTGTGGGTGAAAGAAAATTATTTTCGGGTGAGAAGAATTATTGTGGGTGAAAGAGTTGCGTAAGGAGGGAGACGTAGGCGAAGGAGAATTATTGTATGTGGGGGAGAATTGCTCTGCGGGGAGGAAACGCAGTGTGGGTGTAAGAAATTTGGCGTGAATAAAGATTAATTATTGTGTGTAGAGGAAACTTAGGAAGAGGAGGCGGACGGGGGGGGGGGGCGAAAAGAAAAAATATTGCGGGTGAGGGTGAATTATTTTGATGAGCAAAAGTGACACATTGTGTGTGAGTTTGGTTTATTGTGGATGAGGGAGAATTGGTGTGGGCGAAGGATGAATTATTGTGGGTGAGATCAACTCCCCCCCTCCTTTTCATACCCCTTAAAAAGGCTCATGTTTGCAGGACTATTTGTTTGTATTATTTCTATAATTATTATTAATATTGACTAAACTAGGACCTTTCCCTGGCAAGGTCTCCCGACTGGATAATGAAATCCACATTAAGATCAGTGCGACAATTAAAGGCAACCCGAGGGCACAATGGTGAAAAAAATAAAAGACGGGAAGAGCGTTAGTGTTGTGTTTTGACAGGGTAGGGTGAGAACCATTAATGGCTCAAAGGGGAGCCAACCTCTTTCAAGGTTAGGGGATTTTTTACTGAATCCTTCTCAGGTGTAGTTCGGGAGGAGGAAGAGTGATGCGTTGTGCGCACGAAAGAAAGAAGTGGAGCTGACGGCCGGGTTGTAATTGGCCATGTGCGTGATGACGTATCGATGAAACTGCCTCCGTGCTTTCGTGAGACTCGACGCACCGCTGTGTGTGACGGCAGCGCCCTAAGAGCACCCAATCTTTTTGTGCCCGCTCTCGCTGGGCATCCACCCTGTACCCGGCGTTAGAAATCGAGCGCTTTGTCCACTCGGCAAACGAGACCGCCTGAGTCCATTGTTGTCGTCTTTGTTACTCCGAATCTTTGTTATATTTGGGTCTTTGTTGTTTAGTGTCTTTGTTACTTGCGGGTCTTTGTTACCTGGGTTCTTCTGTATTCGTAGTCTTTGTTTTTCAGGGTCTTGCTTACTCGGCGTCTTGGTTTCTTTCCAATGCGCAACGGGGGGCGATCGAGGTCCTAAATCTGACCACCTGGTTCCTTTGAACGACGTGTCCTAGTGCGCGATCGAGGTCCTTAATCTGACCACCTGGTTCCTTTGAACGACGTGTCCTAGTGCGCGATCGAGGTCCTAAATCTGACCACCTGGTTCCTTTGAACGACGTGTCCTAGTGCGCGATCGAGGTCCTAAATCTGACCACCTGGTTCCTTTGAACGACGTGTCCTAGTGCGCGATCGAGGTCCTAAATCTGACCACCTGGTTCCTTTGAACGACGTGTCCTAGTGCTCTATAATGGTCACACATACCCCCCCCCACCCTCCCTCAGTCTGTTGGGTTAATATGGGTTCACTTTGCCCTCTTTGCCCTTTTCACCCGTTCTTTATCCGTCTTTTCCTTTAATCCCTCCCCCACTTCCAGTGGAAATACCCTCAATGGTTAGACTAATTTTCTCGAATGTAATCCAACGTGGGCTATTTCACCCCAGTTGAAGCGGGAAGCTCAGAGAAGCGAATGAAGAGAAATAGAAAAGATCGACGAAGGAAAGGACTGCATTAGTTAGCCTCTTCACCACTCGGTGGCCTGGTCGGGGCTGGGATTTAGTTCCTTAAACCCTTAAAGATGTGCGTTCGCCCTCCCCCCCTTGTAATCCCCGAAACGAGGTAGTGATTCCAGTTATATATGAACACTCAACACTTTTTTCCCAGATCTTACAAGGCGCAGTGGATAATTAGTCCCCGTTGGCAACTCTGAATTCCGCGTATGCGTGTTGTCTGGCGTCGGTTCAGTTCTCTGTTTCTTCTTATCATAGTAGTCTCAGTTGCGTATCGTCTTTGAAGGAAAAATGCCATGGCTGAATGTGATCCTCCAAAAATTTGGAAAAAGCGAGTTGTGATACTTGGAAGTCAACCCCGAGAGCTCCATGTTTGGGGTGTCCATCTGAGGAAAGTCAGAGGGACAAGAAAGAAGTGGATGAGTCAGGCTGTGATTACGATGGTACGACAGCTCGAAAACCTCAGTCTAAGCGTTCTGATACGAAAAGAACCCTCCGAATTGGTTGATGCGATCCAGGCCACCATTGACAACGATCCCAGCAAGTCAATGAGCTCCATAGCCAGGGACAAGAGAGTGTCAGTCACTTACCAGGCAATTAGTGCAGGATTACATCCGCTACTAGTCATACAAGCTCGGAAATGATCAGCTTCTGCTTCAGAAGATGCAGGACAAGCGGAAGGAACGTACCCTGAAGCTTGCGAATAAATTGAAACATCTCCTCAAGCTTGACATACTTTGGTTCTTCTCAGAGGAGAAGAATTTCAGCCAGGACCAGGTGGCGAACCTCGCAAAACAACCGCTGGGTCACCGTGTTCCTCAAAGATGTATCCTGAGTCATCAAGACCAAAGTTCTCGGTCTACATAATGGTGTTTGGGGGTGGTCAGTAGCGAGTACCACGTTCTGCCCTTGTTTATATTCTAGAGGGAGGCGTTGGTGTTGCCTCGGACCCATGTGGTGGCCGTTTTAAGGCTGTATCTATTGCAGCAGGATTCTGCACCATGCCAAACAAGCTGACTGACCCAGTTTTGACTGCTGGGCAATTTCTTTGAACATATCACTCCGAACATCTGGCCACCAAACTCCCCAGAGTGCAACCCCATGAATTATTATTATGTGTAGAGTGTGGTTGAAAGAGATAGACCAACAAGTCCCTGTGCACCACCAAGGTGAAGCTTAGGTGTCCACGATCACCGCAGTTTTCATCCAGTTAAACGGTTGGACCGTCGAGAAGCCCTGAAGCAGGTTCCAACGCCGCTTAGAGGCCTTGTGGTTAAGACCGACGGCGATTTCATTGGATAGAATGAACAGTACAATTCTTCAAGCTTTTAACGTGTAACTTTGGTAAATATATCTGTATAAATTAACTCTATATTAATTTATTTTATATTAAAGTTAGGCAACAAATTATCCATCCTACCATATATATATATATATATATATATATATATATATATATATATATATATATATATATATATATGCCCATGGTTCGAATCGCTTCCCTGCACGGATTTTTTCGAAAAAAGGTAATAAATATTACTGTAAGAAAAATTTATTCCGTTTTCTTTTTCAATGTGGTTTATTGCATTCATATATATATATATATATATATATATATATATATATATATATATATATATATATGAAAGATAATGGCACCCTACAATATTTGAATCAAGATTTTATTTATAACTATCGGACTAGTTTCGGCAAGATGCCATTTTCAACTAATAATGAAGAAACTAAGCAAAGAGCACAGTATATATAAGGTAAGACACATCCTAAACAAAATGAAACAACAGGAAACAATATGGAAAAAAATAACAAAAAAAACACGGAGAGTACAATTCCAACTTCTCCATAGCTAAAGGTAGAAAAGTAGAATCACAAGTAGAAATTGGTAAAAAAAAATGCAATGTTCCAGACAAGCTGTCCAAAATACTATAAAATCATATCAAGAGCCTCAGTATTAAGGAAGAGACGCGGGAGACGCCTCACATTACCTAAAGAAGACAGATCAGATCCATCATTCGTCCTTTTCTACAAAATCGCTGAAAAAACATTTTAGGAACTGAGGGGGGAGGGGGAGGGGGGTCACTGGACCAACGACGGTTACGAGGAAGAAGCAGCAAAGCACTGGTTCACGATAAGCACACCGGACTACCACAACCAAAACAGAAGCAAACTTATGCTTCACGGAAACACAAGACCTAAGGACTTAGATAAGGTACTACAAATCACCACAACGGAACAGTACGTAGCAAACTCGTAATTAGGATAGAAAATTCATATTTTGTCATTTTCTTTCTTGATCTACTATCTCCTATTTTCTTATCTCTAATTCCTATCCCCTTTGTTATTACCTTTTCTGTTTTATTATTTTTTTTATTCTTCTTCCTTCTCAGACCCATCTTCCTATCTTTCAGTGGTACCATTCTTTCTAATCCCTCAAAATCAATCGAACTTTCTTGCGGTTATTTTTAATACATCATCGCTCAATATAACATAAAAAAACCCGCAGGTAAATGAAAATAAACCCCGCAGGAAAGCTCTCCCTTCAAAAACTGCCCTTGGAAAATGAAAATGTTCAGAATCAGTTTTAAACTCCTGGTTCTGATTATATGTATTTCTACCTGTTAAATAATGAGTTCTTTCCTGGTTAATGAAATTATTTCTATCTATGAATCTGTTCTTCGTCGTTGAATGTGTTCCTCGTTCATAAGTTTTCCCCCAACCTCTGAGTTTCTTCTTTATTCTTTAATTTGTTGTTCGTCCTTAGGTTTGTTGTTCGTCCTTGAGTTTGTTGTTCGTCTTTAGGTTTGTTGTTCATCCTTGAGTTTGTGCGTTCTTCGTTCATAACATTGTTTCTCATCTCTTATTTTTTCGTAATCATTCAGGATTTTTTTTCTCTACTGGATTTATTCTTCATTTATTAGGTTTTCCTCACTTCTTCTTATGGCTCTCCTTCGAATACGAAGACGACTCGAGCTTCACTCGATGAAAATGAAGATGAATTTATGGGTATGATGATAAAGGGTTAATGAAGGAAAGAGTGTGTGAAGGGGATGATTGAATGAAAGAGAGAGTGAGAGATGAGAAAATTATGAAAGATGAATGGAGCTGTGGTTGCACAGTGAGTGGATTAATGTAGAGAAGGGTCTGCGCTGGGCCTATCCCCCCACAGCTTAGCCTCACACATAATTGATGGTGGCATGAGTTAATCAGGACGACCATCGACTGTGAGAGGTTGCAGAGGTCGGCCGGACATCCTGTTTGTCTAAAGCCGCCCAATGTGGGACCCCACTCACAGCTTTTTCATTCAGGATTGTGCTCCCGTAGACCTATCCCAATGAAGGGTAACCCACAGGTCGGGTTACCCGACCTGTTGAACAATTAGATTAGTCCTTGTGTGTAAGTTTACTCCTTGTCTTTGAGTTCCTTCTTTTACGAGTTTATCTTCATCTAGGATTTTGTTCTTCGCCTCTGAGTTTGATCTTCATGAATGTTACCAATAGAAATGTATTCAAGAAGCGTCAGCAGGACCACTTCAAGATGATGAAGATTCCGCTTTTAATGAGGTTGTCCTTGCGTCGACGCCCTGGTTATGGGTTTGGGTGGCCTCACTTGCCCTACAAACACACACACTCACACACACACCCAGCTGCCCTATTTCCAAACATGAAATCCCCCATGCGCACACCGCTATTCACAAATAGTCTCTCTCTATCTCGCATTTTCATGCTAGAATAGAGTGAGGTTGTCCAGGAGAGTTGCGTAACTTTACTATGCTTCCAACAAGTCTCTTCTCGTAGCTACTGGACACATTAACCTTCCTCGCGGCTCCACTTTCCCTAACGTCACCACTTTCTTAGGTAATTGTTGTTTGAAACCCTTTGCGTGGCTTTGCCATTTTTATCTGTCTCCCCTTTAAATAAATAATCCCTTTTCACCCCTTCAAATAAATAATCCCCTTTCGCCCCTTTAAATAAATAACCCCTTTTCGACCCTTTAACTAAATAATCCCTTTTCGCCCCTTTAACTAAAAACCCTTTTTCGACCCTTTAAATAAATAATCCCCTTTCGACCCTTTAACTAAATAATCCCTTTTCGACCCTTTAACTAAATAATCCCTTTTCGCCCCTTTAACTAAATAACCCCTTTTCGACCCTTTAAATAAATAATCCCCTTTCGCCCCTTTAAATAAATAATCCCTTTTCACCCCTTCAAATAAATAATCCCCTTTCGCCCCTTTAAATAAATAACCCCTTTTCGACCCTTTAACTAAATAATCCCTTTTCGCCCCTTTAACTAAATAACCCTTTTTCGACCCTTTAAATAAATAATCCCCTTTCGACCCTTTAACTAAATAATCCCTTTTCGACCCTTTAACTAAATAATCCCTTTTCGCCCCTTTAACTAAATAACCCCTTTTCGACCCTTTAAATAAATAATCCCCTTTCGCCCCTTTAAATAAATAATCCCTTTTCACCCCTTCAAATAAATAATCCCCTTTCGCCTCTTTAAATAAATAACCCCTTTTCGACCCTTTAACTAAATAATTCCTTTTCGCCCCTTTAACTAAATAACCCTTTTTCGACCCTTTAAATAAATAATCCCCTTTCGACCCTTTAACTAAATAATCCCTTTTCGACCCTTTAACTAAATAATCCCTTTTCGCCCCTTTAACTAAATAACCCCTTTTCGACCCTTTAACTAAATAATCCCTTTTCGCCCCTTTAAATAAATAATCCCCTTTCCTCCCTTTAAATAAATAACCCCTTTTCGACCCTTTAACTAAATAATCCCTTTTCGCCCCTTTAACTAAATAATCCATTTTCGCCCCTTTAAATAAATAATCCCCTTTCGCCCCTTTAACTAAATAACCCCTTTTCGACCCTTTAACTAAATAATCCCTTTTCGCCCCTTTAAATGAATAATCTCTTTTCGCCCCTTTAAATAAATAACCCCACGCCCCCTCCCTCATTGCGCGGTATTCGGCGCCTCCGTTTGGCATTTTTCCTTCGGCGTTACTTTCTCGAGCTCATTGAAATTCTGCGCGCGGTATTCGAACCGGTGGCGCGGTGGTGATTTGCCCCCAAACCTTTATTGCGATTTATTAGCGCCATTTCCTTTTACCTTGAGACCAGACCTACTTTCAGCACCCAGGTTCGCTCGCCTCCGTTGCACTCCCTATCAATAGTGGCAGTGTTTTCGATTATTTATCGAAGGTACCACGGGAACGTGTCATTCTTCTCCCTGGTTCCTCTCCCTTTCCTTTATATCACTAGGGCAATAAGAGGCGACCTTATCACCAAGGGAGAGGGGGAGACTGAACAGATGGTCTTATGTCAGGGCATGGAATCCCCCAACTCATCCCCCCTTGAGCTTCGTGGGTTAAGCGGTCAGTGGAATATGGGATGGTGAGGGCGGGGAGTCGTCGTACCCAATTATTTTTTTGCTACAGGAATTGTTTATGTGTGTGCGTGTGTGTATACGCAATTAAATCAGCTAAATAAATGTAGCAGATATAATTAAAAAAAAATGTGTAAGCTATGGCGTGCGTGGGTGAAATAGTACTAATAATAACGGGGATTTCTCGTTACATGTATGTGTTGGGTGACAACCAGGTTACATGTAAAAAAAGGATCAAAATTGATGCAGATATGAAAGCAAGTCTCTTAGGTTACACCCACACAGAGCGCTTCTATATCTCACCCATACAATCCCAATGAATCTTCACACATCACCCCTCCAGTAATATTTTAGCCTACACAAACAAACCAGATTTCCGGCGTCTGAGTGTGAGGACGCGTTCACATCAACAAAACCTTCCAATTAAAGCTTTCCATGTTGCACCCTAACCTTATCTCAAGTTCGAAAGGTCGCCTTGAGCGACGTCCTCCCGTACCCCCCAACTCCACCAAGGCTTCATCATCTCCCAAACACCTGTTCTACAGCCACCTCCTATTCGTTTATCGCGCGCACATTCGCCCCGATGCTGCGGATCCACTTCTCGACTTCGTCAGGGCAGAGCCTCACGCCTTCCGTCTCCGTCCCATCTTATCGCTCTGTCGGTCCATTTTCTCCTTTCATTGTAGTTCTTCATATATCATTTTGAACTTCGTTTCCCCCTCCTCCTCTTTAATTTTCTCCTTTGTTGCCCCCACTTGGGCCTCGTTTATTACGGAACGCGGTCAAAAGTTCAGAAGATTTACGCCCTCCCCCCCTCAGTTTCCGAAACCCCTCCAAAGCCTCTGCTCTAAGTTTGAGATCATTACTTTTCGCACCTTTTGACTTCCTTTAACTTTCTGGTATAAATTCCTTCATGGGTTTTCACCTCAAATAACACCCCCAAATATGTAAATAAACTCTCTCCCATATCTGTTTCTGTCCTCTCATCCTTTGAAGACGACCTAACACACATACACACTCTCTCTCACACACACACACACTCTCTATCTCACAAACACACACGCTCTCCTCAAACCGATGCTCTCAACCTAGGTTTGATGTTTTCAAGTTTTCGACAGTTGAAAAATGCCTGGAAATTCCATTCCCCCCTTAAGAGAGGATGAGGGGGAAGCGAATAATTTTCTCTCCCCCCTCGCGGTTTTATACCCCCTTTCCCCCGCGTATCTATGGTTACCCTGGGGCAAGGACGGCTTCTGGGCATCTCGGGCGATGATCGGGCTTTTATGGCTCGTTCCAGCCTGAAATGGTTCCACAGACAGATGGGGGTTGCCCGCTTTGGGAGTTCTCTTAATTTATTCGCAAGATTCTGGTGGGTAAATTGTGTGCACCTTCTCTCCCGTGGATACTTATGTACACCTGCCTTCCTGTGTGTGTCTTTTGTATACCCTGAATTTGACTGGTTATTCTGTATACACCTGCATCTTTTCAGGAGCAATAGAACAGCTCAAAAAAATATAATATCGTGAAAAAGTTAATTTATTTTCGTAATTTAATTGAAAACAGTAAATTTTCATATATTCATTACATTTAAAGTGAAATACTTCAAGCTTTTTTGTTTTAATTTTGATTATGGTTTTGAGTTCATGAAAATAAGAAATCCAGTATCTCAAATTATTGGAATATTTCATTTCGAGTCGAAGAAAATTACTTTCCAAACTGTATAAATAACGTCTGCCGGTCTATTTCAATACCCACAACCACAATCATGGGAAAGATTGTTGACTTGATCATTATTTAGAAGATGATTCATCCTCTCCACAGGGCGGGTAAGCCAGGAGACGTCGATTACTGAAAATGCTGGCTGTTTCACCGTGCTGTTTCAAAGCATATTAATGCAAAGTTGTCTAGAAGGGAAAAGTGATGTGGGAAAAGGTGGACGAGCAACAGGGAGGACCGCAGCATTGAGAGGATTGTCAAGAAAACAGGATTCAAGAACATGGCGGAGCTTCACAGGGAGTGGACTGAAGCTGGTGTCAGTACATCAAGAGGCACCACGAACAGATGTCTTCAGGAAAGGTGTTACAACTGCCACATTTCTAATATCGAGCCCCTCCTGAACTTGAAAGAATGTCAGAAGGATCTTAACTGGGCCGAGGAGAAAAAACAGAATTGGACTGTTAATCAATGATCCAAAATCCTATTTTCAAATCAGAGTAAATTTTCCATGTCATTTGGAAGTTAAGATTCTAGAGTCTGAAGGAAGAGGGGGAAGGCACAGGATCCAATGTGTTTGAAGTCCAGTGCAGATTGTCCGCCGTTTCTGATGATTCGGGCTGTCACGTCATCAGCTGGTGTTGGTTCACTGCGTTTTATCGAGTCTATAGTCAAGACTGCCATCTGTCAGGAGATTTTAAAGCGCTTCATGCTTCCATCTGGTGACAAGCTTTATGTAGATGCCGATTTCCTTTCCCAGCAGGACTTAACGGTGCCGAAACTACTACCAAATGGTTTGGTGACCATAAGATTAATATTAATTGGTCAACCATCTCTCCTGCTCTGAAGTAAATAGAGAATCTATGGAATATTGTTGAGGGGAAGATGAGAAACACCCGATCCAAAAATACAGACGAGCTAAAAAGGCCACTATCAAAACAACCTAGGCCCCTAGCACCTCAGATGTGCCATAAATTGATCGCTTCCACGCCACGTCGCATTCCTGCAGTAATTCGTGGTAAAGGAGTCCCAACCGAGTATTGACTGTATAAATGAACATACTTTTCAGATGTTGAACAGTTCTGTATTGGACATCCTTTTCTGACTGAACTTGTGAAATATTCTAATCATTTGAGATACTGGATTTCCGATTTTGAGCTCTAAGCCATAATTATCATTAAAACAGACTTGAAATGCTACACTCTAAGTGTAATGATTATAGGTAGAGTATGTAAAAGTCTAATTTTTTAAAAATTAAATTAATAAAATAAATAAACCTTTTCACGTTGTTTTTTTTATGGGCACTAGTAAGGGTATGTGTCAATTCACAGCGGGAAAGGAGATGCCTTTGCACACATGCTTTCGTGTGTTTGTGTACACCTGTTTTCGTGCCTGTGTACACCTTGTTTTCGTGTCTGTGCCTTGGGGAGAGGTGTGCTTATGTATACCTGACCTGAAAGGTGTGTATGCCTATGTACACCTGACCGGAGGAATGATTGGGTATACTTGCCTTTGGAGTTCGTGTATACCTATCTATACAGGGGGTGCTTGCAAACATCTGCCTTCGAAGCATGGCACCTGTACACCTGATTGTGTGTGCCTATGTAAGACAGAAGTTTTTACCTTTTATATGTGCATACTATGCTCATTTGAGGTTTATGTACACCCCAATTGTTCCCGTATGTGGGTATATAAGAATGCGTATTTTTTTTGTCGACGCGCGTGTTATGTAGACATGGGCTCATGTGAATGTTCATATACCTCTGTGTAACAGTAACTACATAGAAAGTGTAAGTCCAGTAACACCATTTTTTTGCTCATGTTTTATGTGTATATTTCTAGGTATGTATATATTTGGGTGGTAGACCTTTTTGTGTACGTGGAACTGTCCGTAATGTATCTCGCAAGGCAGGCGCCATCGCTATAAGCCTTCCAGCGGGTGGACACTGCTTTTAAACGTGATCCAATGGACATCTTGGCCGGAGTTTCTTCAATGCCGCGGAAAATCTGTCGGTATCCTGCAGTTTCCTGTGAATTTTGCCTCCCTGCCTTTCGAAGAAGGCGGGTGGGGGTGGGGGGTTGCACGCTCGTTCATGTATCGTTGACCCATCTCCCCAGCTGAAGCATGCGGGTTGGTGACTAGTCGAAAATGAAACATGGATGATGTTTAAGTACACGATCTACGACGCAATTTTATTGTACATTGTAATCTTTTAGAGAGTAAAAAGTTTTAAAGTAATACAAAGTAAAACAGTAATAAAAGATGAAAAAAATAAGTAAAAGATAAAAAGTAATTAGACTAGTAAGTTTATAGCGAGGGTGCCTGCGTTACGAGACACTATTGATAGTAACAGCCGCACTCACACAGAAAGGTCTACACGCAAATATATTTTTGATTCTATCATAAAAGATAATGAGCGAGTCAAATTGAAAAGACCCAGAGAATAACTTATATGACCTTCTACGAAATCCGCATCTCAGATCCAAATATATATCTGTTTGGGCATCTTCACATTTACAGTACGAGGTCCGGATCTTCCATACTCAGACGAATACCGGATATCTGCCATATCTGGACGAATGCCGAAACCGGATCTTCCATATTTGGACTAATGTCAGATCCGCATCTTCTATACTTGGAGGAATGTCAGATCCAGATATGCCATATATGGAGTAATACCAGATTCGGATCTGCCATGTCCGGACGAATACGAGCGAGTATTTGCCATATATAGACGAATACCAGATCCACACAGGTCATATCTGGACGAATGCCAGAACCGGATCTTCCATACTTGGAGGAATGTCAGATCCAGATATGCCATATATGGAGTAATACCATATTCGGATCTGCCATGTCCGGACGAATACGAGTGAGTATCTGCCATATATAGACGAATACCAGATCCACATAGGTCATATCTGGATGAATGCCAGAACCGGATCTTCCATACTTGGAGGAATGTCAGATCCGGATCTGCCATGTCTGGACAAATACGAAATCCGGATTTGTGATTATGGAGGACTTTTTGTTGATAATTCACAAACTAGTAAAGATCGAGAGGTGGTCCTAATACGACTGAGGAGCTTTCCCGGGGACGGAATTATGTGGTGTTACTAAATTTGACCGATGGCTGATTCGGAGGAGAAATTAGGAATTCGTACGGAAAAAGTTTTTTCTAGGTATTAATATTATCATTATAATAATAATACACACCTTTCTACATAGGGAATAAATCTCATATTTTCAGCACCGGTGCCCCCTGCCTCCTAGTTTTTACATATTCCCTTGTCCAGGTGGACAAGCTGTTGTTGCTTCTTGGGTCATAATGGGCGGGGTTTTGATCGAGTGGAGATCGAAGGCCTTGCCCTGAGAGTAAGTTCATCTCTCTTTTTTTTCATTTTCCTACGGGTGGTTTATTAAAGGTCAGAAGTAAATGGGTGATAATAATTACCCCATTAGAGTATCCAAGTATAGATTAATAATCAGATGGATTTTTTTGTTTGATTTGATAATTATATGTAATTAAGGCTGTGAAATATACGTGGCTCAATAATGCAATTAATGGGTAGAGAGAGGAAGGAGGCGCGTTTTAAGGGGAAGTGGAGAGGAAAGAACATAACCGGGGGGGGGAGGATGGAATTTAATGGAAAAATGGATTTCGACAAGAAGAGAGATTAAATCTATCTCAGGGATTTAGGTGAGATTAATCGGGACAGTCGTGTTTCTAAATTCCCGTTTGGGGGATTTAGAAGAAATTAGACAGTGTAGGTGTCGATAAAATCCCATCTCAGGGATGTAGTTATGGCAGATGTATCTTTAAAATCTTATGACAGGGATTTAGTGAGATTAAGCAGGACAGTCGTGTTTCTAAATTCCCGTCTGGGGGGATTTAGAAGAGGATTTACCATAGCAAATGTTTAACCTCGAGATGCTTGATCCAGAATGGCGTATTTTAATTCTCCAGGGTCCGTACAAAGCGCACAGACATCCTCAAGTACGAACTTCAAACCTTTTGAGGAGGAGATAGGGAAAAGGACATTCGAAACTGTATTAATTTAGTTACTACTTGGAGAACAACGAGGGAATCTTCCTCGTTCGTGAGTAAAGCTCCGGGAAGAAAGTGGTGTAGTTAGGGGAAATGTTAGTTATTGTTAAATAAAAAACCAAGGAGCGGAAACCAACAAGGGCATCTTCTGAGGGTTGCGTGCCCTCACACCCCTAATGCTCATATGAGAATGTGTGACTATCTTCCAGACATTTTAACTCCCCCTTACCTCACAATTTTATAGATCTCTCCTTACAAACTTTGGGTGGGAAATTCCCTCGTTGGTCTCTGCTTTCGAAATAAATATTGAAAGAATCCTCGAAACAAGCGCGTGTAAAAAGAGGGGGGGGGGTCTTTTCCCTGTTGTCGAATACTTAAGTGACCCTCCCTGGAGCTCCGATAGAGAGAGACAGAGATGGGGCGATGGGCGCTGTACCTCCTACCATTGTCACATTCCCTAATTTCAACATTTTTTTACATAGATTATTATTATTATTTACATTTTTGCACCAAAGTCCTCAAGTTCGTATATTCGAGCAGTTGTGTTCCTCATACGAACAGTTCTTAAATATTTAAGTTTTGAGACACGGATTCTCATCCCCAATTCTTAAGGCTGGGGTCCCCCACCCGCGGCCCGCGGGCTACGTGTGCCCCAAAATGCCATCCCGTGTGGCCCGCGGGCACTTGTAAAAATTAACAATGCGTGCGGCCCGCCAGATCATTTTCTTGGTCATCGGTTCGTCTGTCCATCATTCCAAATGTGTGTTGAAACATCTTTTTGTTCTCAAGACCGTTTTTTTAGGAAAGGTTAAGTTATAGTTTGGTTAGGTTAATTGGTTAGTTCAGGTTAGGAGGGTAGGTTAAGTGCATTTTTATACGAGTTTAGTCTTTTTTTTCTCGAAGACCCGTGCACAGCTCACAGATGACAACTTGGACGACGTTCTCTACCTCAGTGTTAGTTCCATTAAACCCTGATTTTGATAAGCTTTGTGCTGAGAAATGTCACCAGGTGTCTCATTGATAAATTCTTCGATTTTTTTGTTCTGTTTTGTGTGTTTTTCAGGGTTTTTTTGTTAGTGCGACCCTATCTGTACCCTCTCGGACTTGTCGATGCGGCCCGCGGTACTCTGCGCGTTGGGGCCACCTGCTTTAAGGTATGATTTTCCCCCGAGTTTAGTCGGGTATAATACCATCAAGGCTTTCAGCGTAAGGGATTACGCAATCGCCCGTAAGGGTAGGTGCCCTTAATTTGTTAAACGCTGCTGTCGAGTTAGGTCGAACGCCGTTCATTATCCCTAAACGTTACCGTCAACTTGAGTCGATTTTCATTTTGGACTTCAACAAGATGTCATCGTTAACAGAATTGTCAAATGGTTCTTTTATAAAAACCACTATCTGGCAACCATTATGTCCCCGGGTAAAGTCATCAAATTTGATTGTTTAGTAATGTTGTTCTAAATTTAATATTATAAAGCTTCGATGGCGCACATGACGTACATATGTAACGCTATAATAATAATAATAATTATTATTATTATTCTCCTTCCAAGTTTCCTTGAGAACGAGTGCGAAAAAACAATATTTGGCAACTCTATTATTGCTAGCAATTTGATCTGGTAACTATTATGTCATTGAATTTGATGGTTTAACAATTATTGTTATACATTTGTATAAAAAATCTTCGATAATACACATGGCGTATTCATGTAACGCTCAACAGGAATAATAATAATTATGCTATTAATAATAGAACTTCTCCTTTAAGGGTTTCCTTGAGAACGAGTAAGAATGTGGGCCTCTTCGATTGAACAGAAGACAATGAATGTATCGGTTCAAAACAAAGCCATCAAGATTGACCCTAGCCGTAAATAGGGGCTCGAGTGGGCGTCGCTTTTGTCCGATAAACTAAAAATGGTCAAACTCCCCCACTTGCCCCATATACGGAGTGGAATTCGTTCATCTTGAGCCTTTATTCGTGTAGGAACGCGCCCAAAGGAGTTCTGAAATGTACTTCTGATTGATGCGGCTCTGTTTAGTCTGATCTTCTCATTCTCGATCTACGAGTCTAGAATCGTAGTTGCGAGTACCTGTTCTCTTTTATTTGTCTTTTTATTGCTTTTAGAGTTATCTTAGTGTTTTTTTAAGTTCTTTCAAACTTTGTTCTTTTAATATTTTTGTTGTTGTTTTAATTTTTTACTGTTCTTTTAGTTATTTTTTTGGTAGAAGTTTTGTCTCGGTATTAATACTGAGGGTCGTTTGAGGGCGTTCGCTGTTACAGGTCTTTTCCTTCTGGCTGTCCTCTTCCTCATTCTCGCCACACCGGGTCCAAAGGCTCTCGTTGGTGAAATTACTTTTCTTTTTCTTTCTTAATTTCTAAATAAATGAATTTCACCTGTAAGCACTTTCCCATTAATGGGGTTGGTGCTTATCATCGCTAAACATCACCTGTAACTGCGTTCCCATGAAGCGAGGTCGTACCCATCAATGCTACTAAAAAACAGCCCCCTTCCATGACCCCCTAGGGAATTGGTAGCGCCTACACATAACATCAACACAGCCAATCATAACACCGCTCTCAATTCCCTCCCGTATTCACAGCACAATCTATTCACCCTCTCTCCTCCGTTGGGGATCCCTGCAGATGGGTATTAGTGTTCCCCTTGGAGTTGGGTACCACTATCGCTGGTTGGTGGCATAAACTCACAATACCCCTCTCCCGCCCTGAACAAGGAGTAGCCACTAATGCTCTCAGACCCACACGAAATTGTCATTCTAATCTTTATGTGCATTTGATTATCCACTCGGAGGATCTCGACCTCGAGCGAGGGACGAATGTCGCAAGTGCCTCCCCCCCTTCCATTACAAATGAGGTCGAACCACATCAACGCCAGGAAAGACTACCCCCTTTCCCCTTCATGATCCAATCAAGTTAATAAACAAGTAGGGGCTCAAACGAAGACCGACGGGGGTATGAGGACCGGGAATTTTAGGGGTAGGGATGGGTATGGATAAAGTGGTGAGGTTAATGGCAGTGGAAATGTAGCCGAGGGTAGAAAAGCTCGGGGCACAAGGGTCCGGGAGCGGCGAAACTAAAAGAGGCGCAGCCCCCCATCTCCAATCTCGCAGCCCCACCATACCCTTTCATCTCGTAGCCCCACCATACCCCCATCTCGCACCCCCAGCATACTCCCCCATATCTCAGCCCCACCATACTCCCACCCCAACCTCGCAGCCGCACCATACCCCCACCCCCTCATCTCGCAGCCATACCATACCCCCCCCATCTCGCAGCCACACCATACCACCACTCCATCTCGCAATCCCCACTATACCCCCATCTCATGACACATCCCCACCATACCCCCACCCCAATCTCGCAGCCCCACCATACTCCTACCCCCATCTCGCATCCCCACCATACTACCACCCCATCTCGCTGCCCCATTATACCACCACCCCATCTCGCATGCCCCACCTCATTTCGCAGTTCCACCATACCACCACCCCATCTCGCATCCCCACCATACCACCACCACCCCATCTTGCATGCACACCATACCACATCCTCGTCTCGCATCTTCACCATACCCAAGCAAATTATGGGTATTTTCATGTGTATTTTATGGGCTAATCGTGGAAGAGCCCAGCGCAGGCCATTGCAGGGCCACACTCATTACAGTGAATTTAGTGACTGTTATCCTGCAGCAGCGTGATTGGTAGACAAATGGTCGTGTGGTGGGAAAATCTACCTCACTGCCATCGCAACATACCATACAGAGTATATGCAATCATGCATAGGTCGTTATCTTTTGTGTGTATGGTTGTTTGTTTATTTTTGCATTTGTTTGTTTATTTATTTGAATATTTGTTTATTTATATGTGAATTTGCTCGTCCATTTAGCTTTGTAATTGTTTGTTTATTTATTTATGTTTTCGCTTGTTAATTTATCTTTCTATTTGTTTGTTTATATATGTATTTTCTCATTTATTTATTTGGTTGTCTTTTTGTGTGTTTAGTTATTTATTTGTTTATTTTTTTGCTTGTTTGTGTTTATTTATCTATAATGAGTAGGTTTTTTTTTTGGGGGGGGGGGTGTTAATAGTTTTTACGCACAGTCCTTATTTAGGCTCAGTGTGCTGAAAGAAAGAAGGAGAAGAGGGTAAACTGGGGCCGGAAGGGGGCGCTGAGTCCCGTCAGCACGGCGGCCAGGAAAGCAAATCTCCGCGCCACTTAGGGGGGCGAATGAGTAGATAAATAAGTAGTGAATTTTAGATAAGAGCAGTTAAGAAAGTGGCGAAATAATGGGCAGTGAAATTATGCGGAAGACTAAATAGCCGGAGTAGCTAAAAGCCATGGGGCGCAAACAACTCTCCTAAGCCCCCCTTTGCCCATAAGCGAAAAAATATTTAATATCGATAATGTCAATTCGTCGAATCCAATGAGGACATATTCACTTGGTTAGGCCAAAGGTGAGAGGACAGACAGAAGAAATAAAAGGGGGCAACGGGGAAAAGAAGAGAAAGTAGAGGAGACAATAAAAAAAGATCTAACTAACCCCAAACACTTGGACCATAGGGCGAATCCCTTTGAGGGGGACCTACAGAACCTACTTGTACTTAGAAGTTAGACCCCCCTCCCTCCCGTGCTTTGTGGAGGCTAGAAACACGAACTCCTTTTAGGATCTGTCCTTAGGAAAAGGACACGGAAACAGATACGGTTTGGTGTCTCGTCGAATCGGTGAAATTTGGCGGGGTTGTGAAGGTCCCTTCTGACGGGGGGCGGGGGGGTAGTCATCGAGGCGGAAATTATTTGTTCCTATTTCGGAGTTTATGTACGCCCTTGAGCGAACTAGTTTCTAGGGGGGCGAGGAAATATGACCCATTTCCAGGATTTTCTGAGGTCAGCCAAGTTTATTTGAGCATATCAAAGATTAGAAGGAGGCTTTAAAAGTAATTGCCTCGTTGAAGGTCAGTTATATTTAAAATTCAATCTGTTTGAAGTCTTCATCCACACACTTATTGTACCCATTTATGGCAGGGCACTTAAAGACCATTCTGGGTTTAAAATTCTAAACAAATGTATAACTTTCTACATATAAGTTTTCGCATTGTATGAAATCTTGGGTTGCGCCGAGTTCATCCAATGTTTCCTGGTGGATTTGGCGGGATTACAAAAATTAGTTGCCCATTCGTCAATTACCCAAAGTCTTCAGGATGTTAATGGGTGAATCACTCATCCAATCCCTTCATCGTGTTCCCACCGAATCCTAGTATAGTTCCTTCTGTCTATCGTTAAATTGAATTAATCACCCTCTCCCTTCGTCCTGTCTCCACCTAATACCAGTAAAGTTCCTTCTGCCTATCGTTAAATTTAATTAATCACCCTCTCCCTTCGTCCTGTCTCCACCTAATACCAGTAAAGTTCCTTCTGCCTATCGTTAAATTGAATTAATCACCCTCTCCCTTCGCCCTGTCTCCACCTAATACCAGTAAAGTTCCTTCTGCCTATCGTTAAATTGAATTAATCACCCTCTCCCTTCGTCCTGTCTCCACCTAATACCAGTAAAGTTCCTTCTGCCTATCGTTAAATTGAATTAATCACCCTCTCCCTTCGTCCTGTCTCCACCTAATACCAGTAAAGTTCCTTCTGCCTATCGTTAAATTGAATTAATCACCCTCTCCCTTCGTCCCCTCTCCTCCTAATACCAGTAAAGTTCCTTCTGCCTATCGTTAAATTGAATTAATCACCCTCTCCCTTCGTCCTGTCTCCACCTAATACCAGTAAAGTTCCTTCTGCCTATCGTTAAATTGAATTAATCACCCTCTCCCTTCGTCCTGTCTCCACCTAATACCAGTAAAGTTCCTTCTGCCTATCGTTAAATTGAATTAATCACCCTCTCCCTTCGCCCTGTCTCCACCTAATACCAGTAAAGTTCCTTCTGCCTATCGTTAAATTGAATTGGTTACCCTCTCCCTTCGTCCTGTCTCCTCCTAATACCAGTAAAGTTCCTTCTGCCTATCGTTAAATTGAATTAATCACCCTCTCCCTTCGTCCTGTCTCCACCTAATACCAGTAAAGTTCCTTCTGCCTATCGTTAAATTGAATTAATCACCCTCTCCCTTCGTCCCCTCTCCTCCTAATACCAGTAAAGTTCCTTCTGCCTATCGTTAAATTGAATTAATCACCCTCTCCCTTCGTCCTGTCTCCACCTAATACCAGTAAAGTTCCTTCTGCCTATCGTTAAATTGAATTAATCACCCTCTCCCTTCGTCCCCTCTCCTCCTAATACCAGTAAAGTTCCTTCTGCCTATCGTTAAATTGTATTAATCACCCTCTCCCTTCGTCCTGTCTCCACCTAATACCAGTAAAGTTCCTTCTGCCTATCGTTAAATTGAATTAATCACCCTCTCCCTTCGTCCTGTCTCCACCTAATACCAGTAAAGTTCCTTCTGCCTATCGTTAAATTGAATTAATCACCCTCTCCCTTCGTCCTATCTCCACCTAATACCAGTAAAGTTCCTTCTGCCTATCGTTAAATTGAATTAATCACCCTCTCCCTTCGCCCTGTCTCCTCCTAATACCAGTAAAGTTCCTTCTGCCTATCGTTAAATTGAATTAATCACCCTCTCCCTTCGTCCTGTCTCCACCTAATACCAGTAAAGTTCCTTCTGCCTATCGTTAAATTGAATTAATCACCCTCTCCCTTCGTCCTGTCTCCACCTAATACCAGTAAAGTTCCTTCTGCCAATCGTTAAATTGAATTAATCACCCTCTCCCTTCGTCCCCTCTCCTCCTAATACCAGTAAAGTTCCTTCTGCCTATCGTTAAATTGAATTAATCACCCTCTCCCTTCGTCCCCTCTCCTCCTAATACCAGTAAAGTTCCTTCTGCCTATCGTTAAATTGAATTAATCACCCTCTCCCTTCGTCCTGTCTCCACCTAATACCAGTAAAGTTCCTTCTGCCTATCGTTAAATTGAATTAATCACCCTCTCCTTTCGTCCCCTCTCCTCCTAATACCAGTAAAGTTCCTTCTGCCTATCGTTAAATTGAATTAATCACCCTCTCCCTTCGCCCTGTCTCCTCCTAATACCAGTAAAGTTCCTTCTGCCTATCGTTAAATTGAATTAATCACCCTCTCCCTTCGTCCTGTCTCCACCTAATACCAGTAAAGTTCCTTCTGCCTATCGTTAAATTGAATTAATCACCCTCTCCCTTCGTCCCCTCTCCTCCTAATACCAGTAAAGTTCCTTCTGCCTATCGTTAAATTGTATTAATCACCCTCTCCCTTCGTCCTGTCTCCACCTAATACCAGTAAAGTTCCTTCTGCCTATCGTTAAATTGAATTAATCACCCTCTCCCTTCGCCCTGTCTCCACCTAATACCAGTAAAGTTCCTTCTGCCTATCGTTAAATTGAATTGGTTACCCTCTCCCTTCGTCCTGTCTCCACCTAATACCAGTAAAGTTCCTTCTGCCTATCGTTAAATTTAATTAATCACCCTCTCCCTTCGTCCCCTCTCCTCCTAATACCAGTAAAGTTCCTTCTGCCTATCGTTAAATTGAATTAATCACCCTCTCCCTTCGTCCTGTCTCCACCTAATACCAGCAAAGTTCCTTCTGCCTATCGTTAAATTGAATTAATCACCCTCTCCCTTCGTCCCCTCTCCTCCTAATACCAGTAAAGTTCCTTCTGTCTATCGTTAAATTGAATTAATCACCCTCTCCCTTCGTCCTGTCTCCACCTAATACCAGTAAAGTTCCTTCTGCCTATCGTTAAATTGAATTAATCACCCTCTCCCTTCGTCCTGTCTCCACCTAATACCAGTAAAGTTCCTTCTGCCTATCGTTAAATTGAATTAATCACCCTCTCCCTTCGTCCTATCTCCACCTAATACCAGTAAAGTTCCTTCTGCCTATCGTTAAATTGAATTAATCACCCTCTCCCTTCGCCCTGTCTCCTCCTAATACCAGTAAAGTTCCTTCTGCCTATCGTTAAATTGAATTAATCACCCTCTCCCTTCGTCCTGTCTCCACCTAATACCAGTAAAGTTCCTTCTGCCTATCGTTAAATTGAATTAATCACCCTCTCCCTTCGTCCTGTCTCCACCTAATACCAGTAAAGTTCCTTCTGCCTATCGTTAAATTGAATTGGTTACCCTCTCCCTTCGTCCTGTCTCCTCCTAATACCAGTAAAGTTCCTTCTGCCTATCGTTAAATTGAATTAATCACCCTCTCCCTTCGTCCTGTCTCCACCTAATACCAGTAAAGTTCCTTCTGCCTATCGTTAAATTGAATTAATCACCCTCTCCCTTCGCCCTGTCTCCACCTAATACCAGTAAAGTTCCTTCTGCCTATCGTTAAATTGAATTGGTTACCCTCTCCCTTCGTCCTGTCTCCTCCTAATACCAGTAAAGTTCCTTCTGCCTATCGTTAAATTGAATTAATCACCCTCTCCCTTCGTCCTGTCTCCACCTAATACCAGTAAAGTTCCTTCTGCCTATCGTTAAATTGAATTAATCACCCTCTCCCTTCGTCCCCTCTCCTCCTAATACCAGTAAAGTTCCTTCTGCCTATCGTTAAATTGAATTAATCACCCTCTCCCTTCGTCCTGTCTCCACCTAATACCAGTAAAGTTCCTTCTGCCTATCGTTAAATTGAATTAATCACCCTCTCCCTTCGTCCCCTCTCCTCCTAATACCAGTAAAGTTCCTTCTGCCTATCGTTAAATTGTATTAATCACCCTCTCCCTTCGTCCTGTCTCCACCTAATACCAGTAAAGTTCCTTCTGCCTATCGTTAAATTGAATTAATCACCCTCTCCCTTCGTCCTGTCTCCACCTAATACCAGTAAAGTTCCTTCTGCCTATCGTTAAATTGAATTAATCACCCTCTCCCTTCGTCCTATCTCCACCTAATACCAGTAAAGTTCCTTCTGCCTATCGTTAAATTGAATTAATCACCCTCTCCCTTCGCCCTGTCTCCTCCTAATACCAGTAAAGTTCCTTCTGCCTATCGTTAAATTGAATTAATCACCCTCTCCCTTCGTCCTGTCTCCACCTAATACCAGTAAAGTTCCTTCTGCCTATCGTTAAATTGAATTAATCACCCTCTCCCTTCGTCCTGTCTCCACCTAATACCAGTAAAGTTCCTTCTGCCAATCGTTAAATTGAATTAATCACCCTCTCCCTTCGTCCCCTCTCCTCCTAATACCAGTAAAGTTCCTTCTGCCTATCGTTAAATTGAATTAATCACCCTCTCCCTTCGTCCCCTCTCCTCCTAATACCAGTAAAGTTCCTTCTGCCTATCGTTAAATTGAATTAATCACCCTCTCCCTTCGTCCTGTCTCCACCTAATACCAGTAAAGTTCCTTCTGCCTATCGTTAAATTGAATTAATCACCCTCTCCTTTCGTCCCCTCTCCTCCTAATACCAGTAAAGTTCCTTCTGCCTATCGTTAAATTGAATTAATCACCCTCTCCCTTCGCCCTGTCTCCTCCTAATACCAGTAAAGTTCCTTCTGCCTATCGTTAAATTGAATTAATCACCCTCTCCCTTCGTCCTGTCTCCACCTAATACCAGTAAAGTTCCTTCTGCCTATCGTTAAATTGAATTAATCACCCTCTCCCTTCGTCCCCTCTCCTCCTAATACCAGTAAAGTTCCTTCTGCCTATCGTTAAATTGTATTAATCACCCTCTCCCTTCGTCCTGTCTCCACCTAATACCAGTAAAGTTCCTTCTGCCTATCGTTAAATTGAATTAATCACCCTCTCCCTTCGCCCTGTCTCCACCTAATACCAGTAAAGTTCCTTCTGCCTATCGTTAAATTGAATTGGTTACCCTCTCCCTTCGTCCTGTCTCCACCTAATACCAGTAAAGTTCCTTCTGCCTATCGTTAAATTTAATTAATCACCCTCTCCCTTCGTCCCCTCTCCTCCTAATACCAGTAAAGTTCCTTCTGCCTATCGTTAAATTGAATTAATCACCCTCTCCCTTCGTCCTGTCTCCACCTAATACCAGCAAAGTTCCTTCTGCCTATCGTTAAATTGAATTAATCACCCTCTCCCTTCGTCCCCTCTCCTCCTAATACCAGTAAAGTTCCTTCTGTCTATCGTTAAATTGAATTAATCACCCTCTCCCTTCGTCCTGTCTCCACCTAATACCAGTAAAGTTCCTTCTGCCTATCGTTAAATTGAATTAATCACCCTCTCCCTTCGTCCTGTCTCCACCTAATACCAGTAAAGTTCCTTCTGCCTATCGTTAAATTGAATTAATCACCCTCTCCCTTCGTCCTATCTCCACCTAATACCAGTAAAGTTCCTTCTGCCTATCGTTAAATTGAATTAATCACCCTCTCCCTTCGCCCTGTCTCCTCCTAATACCAGTAAAGTTCCTTCTGCCTATCGTTAAATTGAATTAATCACCCTCTCCCTTCGTCCTGTCTCCACCTAATACCAGTAAAGTTCCTTCTGCCTATCGTTAAATTGAATTAATCACCCTCTCCCTTCGTCCTGTCTCCACCTAATACCAGTAAAGTTCCTTCTGCCTATCGTTAAATTGAATTAATCACCCTCTCCCTTCGTCCCCTCTCCTCCTAATACCAGTAAAGTTCCTTCTGCCTATCGTTAAATTGAATTAATCACCCTCTCCCTTCGCCCTGTCTCCTCCTAATACCAGTAAAGTTCCTTCTGCCTATCGTTAAATTGAATTAATCACCCTCTCCCTTCGCCCTGTCTCCTCCTAATACCAGTAAAGTTCCTTCTGCCTATCGTTAAATTGAATTAATCACCCTCTCCCTTCGTCCTGTCTCCACCTAATACCAGTAAAGTTCCTTCTGCCTATCGTTAAATTGAATTAATCACCCTCTCCCTTCGTCCTGTCTCCACCTAATACCAGTAAAGTTCCTTCTGCCTATCGTTAAATTGAATTAATCACCCTCTCCCTTCGTCCCCTCTCCTCCTAATACCAGTAAAGTTCCTTCTGCCTATCGTTAAATTGAATTAATCACCCTCTCCCTTCGTCCTGTCTTCACCTAATACCAGTAAAGTTCCTTCTGCCTATCGTTAAATTGAATTAATCACCATCTCCCTTCGCCCTGTCTCCTCCTAATACCAGTAAAGTTCCTTCTGCCTATCGTTAAATTGAATTAATCACCCTCTCCCTTCGCCCTGTCTCCTCCTAATACCAGTAAAGTTCCTTCTGCCTATCGTTAAATTGAATTAATCACCCTCTCCCTTCGTCCTGTCTCCACCTAATACCAGTAAAGTTCCTTCTGCCTATCGTTAAATTGAATTAATCACCCTCTCCCTTCGTCCCCTCTCCTCCTAATACCAGTAAAGTTCCTTCTGCCTATCGTTAAATTGAATTAATCACCCTCTCCCTTCGTCCTGTCTCCACCTAATACCAGTAAAGTTCCTTCTGCCAATCGTTAAATTGAATTAATCACCCTCTCCCTTCGTCCCCTCTCCTCCTAATACCAGTAAAGTTCCTTCTGCCTATCGTTAAATTGAATTAATCACCCTCTCCCTTCGTCCCCTCTCCTCCTAATACCAGTAAAGTTCCTTCTGCCTATCGTTAAATTGAATTAATCACCCTCTCCCTTCGTCCTGTCTCCACCTAATACCAGTAAAGTTCCTTCTGCCTATCGTTAAATTGAATTAATCATCCTCTCCTTTCGTCCCCTCTCCTCCTAATACCAGTAAAGTTCCTTCTGCCTATCGTTAAATTGAATTAATCACCCTCTCCCTTCGCCCTGTCTCCTCCTAATACCAGTAAAGTTCCTTCTGCCTATCGTTAAATTGAATTAATCACCCTCTCCCTTCGTCCTGTCTCCACCTAATACCAGTAAAGTTCCTTCTGCCTATCGTTAAATTGAATTAATCACCCTCTCCCTTCGTCCCCTCTCCTCCTAATACCAGTAAAGTTCCTTCTGCCTATCGTTAAATTGTATTAATCACCCTCTCCCTTCGTCCTGTCTCCACCTAATACCAGTAAAGTTCCTTCTGCCTATCGTTAAATTGAATTAATCACCCTCTCCCTTCGCCCTGTCTCCACCTAATACCAGTAAAGTTCCTTCTGCCTATCGTTAAATTGAATTGGTTACCCTCTCCCTTCGTCCTGTCTCCACCTAATACCAGTAAAGTTCCTTCTGCCTATCGTTAAATTTAATTAATCACCCTCTCCCTTCGTCCCCTCTCCTCCTAATACCAGTAAAGTTCCTTCTGCCTATCGTTAAATTGAATTAATCACCCTCTCCCTTCGTCCTGTCTCCACCTAATACCAGCAAAGTTCCTTCTGCCTATCGTTAAATTGAATTAATCACCCTCTCCCTTCGTCCCCTCTCCTCCTAATACCAGTAAAGTTCCTTCTGTCTATCGTTAAATTGAATTAATCACCCTCTCCCTTCGTCCTGTCTCCACCTCATACCAGTAAAGTTCCTTCTGCCTATCGTTAAATTGAATTAATCACCCTCTCCCTTCGTCCTGTCTCCACCTAATACCAGTAAAGTTCCTTCTGCCTATCGTTAAATTGAATTAATCACCCTCTCCCTTCGTCCTATCTCCACCTAATACCAGTAAAGTTCCTTCTGCCTATCGTTAAATTGAATTAATCACCCTCTCCCTTCGCCCTGTCTCCTCCTAATACCAGTAAAGTTCCTTCTGCCTATCGTTAAATTGAATTAATCACCCTCTCCCTTCGTCCTGTCTCCACCTAATACCAGTAAAGTTCCTTCTGCCTATCGTTAAATTGAATTAATCACCCTCTCCCTTCGTCCTGTCTCCACCTAATACCAGTAAAGTTCCTTCTGCCTATCGTTAAATTGAATTAATCACCCTCTCCCTTCGTCCCCTCTCCTCCTAATACCAGTAAAGTTCCTTCTGCCTATCGTTAAATTGAATTAATCACCCTCTCCCTTCGCCCTGTCTCCTCCTAATACCAGTAAAGTTCCTTCTGCCTATCGTTAAATTGAATTAATCACCCTCTCCCTTCGCCCTGTCTCCTCCTAATACCAGTAAAGTTCCTTCTGCCTATCGTTAAATTGAATTAATCACCCTCTCCCTTCGTCCTGTCTCCACCTAATACCAGTAAAGTTCCTTCTGCCTATCGTTAAATTGAATTAATCACCCTCTCCCTTCGTCCTGTCTCCACCTAATACCAGTAAAGTTCCTTCTGCCTATCGTTAAATTGAATTAATCACCCTCTCCCTTCGTCCCCTCTCCTCCTAATACCAGTAAAGTTCCTTCTGCCTATCGTTAAATTGAATTAATCACCCTCTCCCTTCGTCCTGTCTCCACCTAATACCAGTAAAGTTCCTTCTGCCTATCGTTAAATTGAATTAATCACCATCTCCCTTCGCCCTGTCTCCTCCTAATACCAGTAAAGTTCCTTCTGCCTATCGTTAAATTGAATTAATCACCCTCTCCCTTCGCCCTGTCTCCTCCTAATACCAGTAAAGTTCCTTCTGCCTATCGTTAAATTGAATTAATCACCCTCTCCCTTCGTCCTGTCTCCACCTAATACCAGTAAAGTTCCTTCTGCCTATCGTTAAATTGAATTAATCACCCTCTCCCTTCGTCCCCTCTCCTCCTAATACCAGTAAAGTTCCTTCTGCCTATCGTTAAATTAAATTAATCACCCTCTCCCTTCGTCCTGTCTCCACCTAATACCAGTAAAGTTCCTTCTGCCTATCGTTAAATTGAATTAATCACCCTCTCCCTAAGTCCCCTCTCCTCCTAATACCAGTAAAGTTCCTTCTGCCTATCGTTAAATTGAATTAATCACCCTCTCCCTTCGTCCTGTCTCCACCTAATACCAGTAAAGTTCCTTCTGCCTATCGTTAAATTGAATTAATCACCCTCTCCCTTCGTCCTGTCTCCACCTAATACCAGTAAAGTTCCTTCTGCCTATCGTTAAATTGAATTAATCACCCTCTCCCTTCGTCCTGTCTCCACCTAATACCAGTAAAGTTCCTTCTGCCTATCGTTAAATTGAATTAATCACCCTCTCCCTTCGTCCCCTCTCCTCCTAATACCAGTAAAGTTCCTTCTGCCTATCGTTAAATTGAATTAATCACCCTCTCCCTTCGTCCTGTCTCCACCTAATACCAGTAAAGTTCCTTCTGCCTATCGTTAAATTGAATTAATCACCCTCTCCCTTCGTCCCCTCTCCTCCTAATACCAGTAAAGTTCCTTCTGCCTATCGTTAAATTTAATTAATCACCCTCTCCCTTCCTCCCCTCTCTTCCTAATACCAGTAAAGTTCCTTCTGTCTATCGTTAAATTGAATTAATCACCCTCTCCCTTCGTCCTGTCTCCACCTAATACCAGTAAAGTTCCTTCTGCCTATCGTTAAATTGAATTAATCACCCTCTCCCTTCGTCCTGTCTCCACCTAATACCAGTAAAGTTCCTTCTGCCTATCGTTAAATTGAATTAATCACCCTCTCCCTTCGTCCTGTCTCCACCTAATACCAGTAAAGTTCCTTCTGCCTATCGTTAAATTGAATTAATCACCCTCTCCCTTCGTCCCCTCTCCTCCTAATACCAGTAAAGTTCCTTCTGCCTATCGTTAAATTGAATTAATCACCCTCTCCCTTCGTCCTGTCTCCACCTAATACCAGTAAAGTTCCTTCTGCCTATCGTTAAATTGAATTAATCACCCTCTCCCTTCGTCCCCTCTCCTCCTAATACCAGTAAAGTTCCTTCTGCCTATCGTTAAATTGAATTAATCACCCTCTCCCTTCGTCCTGTCTCCACCTAATACCAGTAAAGTTCCTTCTGCCTATCGTTAAATTGAATTAATCACCCTCTCCCTTCGTCCCCTCTCCTCCTAATACCAGTAAAGTTCCTTCTGCCTATCGTTAAATTGAATTAATCACCCTCTCCCTTCGTCCTGTCTCCACCTAATACCAGTAAAGTTCCTTCTGCCTATCGTTAAATTGAATTAATCACCCTCTCCCTTCGTCCTGTCTCCACCTAATACCAGTAAAGTTCCTTCTGCCTATCGTTAAATTGAATTAATCACCCTCTCCCTTCGTCCTGTCTCCACCTAATACCAGTAAAGTTCCTTCTGCCTATCGTTAAATTGAATTAATCACCCTCTCCCTTCGTCCCCTCTCCTCCTAATACCAGTAAAGTTCCTTCTGCCTATCGTTAAATTGAATTAATCACCCTCTCCCTTCGTCCTGTCTCCACCTAATACCAGTAAAGTTCCTTCTGCCTATCGTTAAATTGAATTAATCACCCTCTCCCTTCGTCCCCTCTCCTCCTAATACCAGTAAAGTTCCTTCTGCCTATCGTTAAATTGAATTAATCACCCTCTCCCTTCGTCCTGTCTCCACCTAATACCAGTAAAGTTCCTTCTGCCTATCGTTAAATTGAATTAATCACCCTCTCCCTTCGTCCCCTCTCCTCCTAATACCAGTAAAGTTCCTTCTGCCTATCGTTAAATTGAATTAATCACCCTCTCCCTTCGTCCTGTCTCCTCCTAATACCAGTAAAGTTCCTTCTGCCTATCGTTAAATTGAATTAATCACCCTCTCCCTTCGTCCTGTCTCCACCTAATACCAGTAAAGTTCCTTCTGCCTATCGTTAAATTGAATTAATCACCCTCTCCCTTCGCCCTGTCTCCTCCTAATACCAGTAAAGTTCCTTCTGCCTATCGTTAAATTGAATTAATCACCCTCTCCCTTCGCCCTGTCTCCACCTAATACCAGTAAAGTTCCTTCTGCCTATCGTTAAATTGAATTAATCACCCTCTCCCTTCGTCCCCTCTCCTCCTAATACCAGTAAAGTTCCTTCTGCCTATCGTTAAATTGAATTAATCACCCTCTCCCTTCGTCCTGTTCCACCTAATACCAGTAAAGTTCCTTCTGCCTATCGTTAAATTGAATTAATCACCCTCTCCCTTCGTCCCCTCTCCTCCTAATACCAGTAAAGTTCCTTCTGCCTATCGTTAAATTGAATTAATCACCCTCTCCCTTCGTCCTGTCTCCACCTAATACCAGTAAAGTTCCTTCTGCCTATCGTTAAATTGAATTAATCACCCTCTCCCTTCGTCCTGTCTCCACCTAATACCAGTAAAGTTCCTTCTGCCTATCGTTAAATTGAATTAATCACCCTCTCCCTTCGTCCCCTCTCCTCCTAATACCAGTAAAGTTCCTTCTGCCTATCGTTAAATTGAATTAATCACCCTCTCCCTTCGTCCTGTCTCCACCTAATACCAGTAAAGTTCCTTCTGCCTATCGTTAAATTGAATTGCTCACCCTCTCCCTTCGTCCCCTCTCCTCCTAATACCAGTAAAGTTTCTTCTGCCTATCGTTAAATTGAATTAATCACCCTCTCCCTTCGTCCTGTCTCCACCTAATACCAGTAAAGTTCCTTCTGCCTATCGTTAAATTGAATTAATCACCCTCTCCCTTCGTCCCCTCTCCTCCTAATACCAGTAAAGTTCTTTCTGCCTATCGTTAAATTGAATTAATCACCCTCTCCCTTCGTCCTGTCTCCACCTAATACCAGTAAAGTTCCTTCTGCCTATCGTTAAATTGAATTAATCACCCTCTCCCTTCGTCCTGTCTCCACCTAATACCAGTAAAGTTCCTTCTGCCTATCGTTAAATTGAATTAATCACCCTCTCCCTTCGTCCCCTCTCCTCCTAATACCAGTAAAGTTCCTTCTGCCTATCGTTAAATTGAATTAATCACCCTCTCCCTTCGTCCTGTCTCCACCTAATACCAGTAAAGTTCCTTCTGCCTATCGTTAAATTGAATTAATCACCCTCTCCCTTCGTCCCCTCTCCTCCTAATACCAGTAAAGTTCCTTCTGCCTATCGTTAAATTGAATTAATCACCCTCTCCCTTCGTCCTGTTCCACCTAATACCAGTAAAGTTCCTTCTGCCTATCGTTAAATTGAATTAATCACCCTCTCCCTTCGTCCCCTCTCCTCCTAATACCAGTAAAGTTCCTTCTGCCTATCGTTAAATTGAATTAATCACCCTCTCCCTTCGTCCTGTCTCCACCAAATACCAGTAAAGTTCCTTCTGCCTATCGTTAAATTGAATTAATCACCCTCTCCCTTCGTCCTGTCTCCACCTAATACCAGTAAAGTTCCTTCTGCCTATCGTTAAATTGAATTAATCACCCTCTCCCTTCGTCCCCTCTCCTCCTAATACCAGTAAAGTTCCTTCTGCCTATCGTTAAATTGAATTAATCACCCTCTCCCTTCGTCCTGTCTCCACCTAATACCAGTAAAGTTCCTTCTGCCTATCGTTAAATTGAATTACTCACCCTCTCCCTTCGTCCCCTCTCCTCCTAATACCAGTAAAGTTCCTTCTGCCTATCGTTAAATTGAATTAATCACCCTCTCCCTTCGTCCTGTCTCCACCTAATACCAGTAAAGTTCCTTCTGCCTATCGTTAAATTGAATTAATCACCCTCTCCCTTCGTCCTGTCTCCACCTAATACCAGTAAAGTTCCTTCTGCCTATCGTTAAATTGAATTAATCACCCTCTCCCTTCGCCCTGTCTCCACCTAATACCAGTAAAGTTCCTTCTGCCTATCGTTAAATTGATGCCTCAAATCAGCTCTATCGGGATCTCCGTCTTTTTCCTAGATTATTACATCCGCTCGTGAGAACGAAATTGAGATTCTTAAAGAAATACAGTCTCATTCCTTGATATTAATCTCTTTGCTACTTTGATTTATCATCTTTGCCAGCTTGATTAACTGGCAAATTTACTGCTTTTGCCTACCACACGCCCAGATCGTCTCCCGATACGTTTTGCAACACTAATCCGAATATGGGATTAAATCTCGCTGAATCTGATGTACGGAGTTACATAGATATTGTCACTTAATTGACCGGATCTCTTTGTTATCAAACTAACCATGATCTCATTTGCTATGTATTTGATCAGATTTCGTTTGCCATTTAAATAAGATTTTCGCACGTTGTCTCTTTTAGTGACATCTGTTTTCTATTCCTTTTTATGTTACATCTTTTCATAATCTGTTTTTCTTAAGTTTTAACGTCCTTCTTGTGTCCACTGTTTTTTCCCCTTTTCATTAAAAAAACTGAATCAAGTTTGAGTTCTTGAGATTCGTGTTTCTACTTTCCTGTGGAACATTTTATAATTTATTGCCTCGCTCACGCACTATTTCTTGATTTATCAGTGCGTCAAAAGATCATGTAATCCTTGAGGACTTGATTGGCATTCTGAAACTCGAGTACGTCCTCATCGAGGGGGACTAGCGAGATTAGAGGTGGAGGCGCGGTCAAGCTGCCGAGAGGTATTTCGAGGAATCGCGGTAGAGTTCAAGTGATGCTCAGAGGCAAGTTCTCCATTGTCGAGAGATAAGGTCGAGGGGTTGGAGCTGAGGGTCTCTCAGCGAGGTCAAGTTAGGTCATTTGGGGTCAGGTTAAATTAAGTCATATGATCAGGGTCATGACTTTTGCAAATTTGACACCTAAATAAATCACTCGGCCTAACCTTACCTGACCCAGAATCCTTTCCCCCACACGGGGAAACCTATCTTCCTGGGCAAAGGAGGGTAGGGGAGTCAGCCCCCCTCCCCTCCTGTTGTGAAGGATACTCCTTCCTCCGCAGACTTTCCCTTCTAACATCATATTAACGCATCTCCTTGGTTTTATTTATACTATACGTTGATAAATATTTTCCTGGGTTCGGTCACCTCCACATAGCCATGGAAGTCGCACAAGAGGGTTGCCATCTTTCGTACCTGGCACTGACCACGCGATTCAGCCCCTCCAGCTCCACCGCCGTTGAACCGCCTGATCTGAATCAAGGGAGGGTGCGATGTACAATTTGTCACTCTGTACCAGTATGTGCACCATAGGATGCGCTTCTAAACGAGGTTGTCGCCGTCTACCTGAGACTAACTTTGCTACATAAACCAAATCTAGGAATGGCTTCAATACAAATGAGTCCCCCCCCCCCCCCCTCCTGTCGCCTCCAGTCTGCCTCTTTAATGGTGGCCTTTGTATAGGTCGGGGAAAGAGTGAATGAGAGCTCCACTCTCTGATTGAGCAGAACGAAAGTTGGAATTCAGATGAGGGAATTAAGCTGGATTTATGACTCGGGGGATCCGAAAATACAGTGGGAGGTTGAGGCGTTATTTATTGGAGGCTATGGGGGCCGAGCGTATTTGGCGAGGGAGGCCGTGTTCTCACATGAGAGAGTGAGAGATCAAGAGAGAGAGAGAAATTTTGATATATATATATATATATATATATATATATATATATATATATATATATATATATATATATATATATATATATATATATATATATATATATATATATATATATATATTTATATATATATATATATATATATATATATATATATATATATATATATATATATATATATATATATATATATATATATATATATATATATATATATATATATAAAGAGAGATTTTGAAAGAGCAAGAGAGAGATTTTTAAAAAGTTTGAGAGAGATAGACAGACCTACTCGATGGCGACAAATAAGGATCCCTAAAATTTCTCTTCTCAACAACGACCCACTTCTCTCATTGACCTCGCGCTCCCGGGAGAGACCAGCAGTAAGCTACATGCATATATCGCGCCGTGCTTCTCGTTTCTATAGCAACGGGCTTCCCTCCCCGTCTGTCCCTTTCCTCGTATCGAAACCCGCCAAAAATCCGTCCTAATTTGAACGAATGCCACATCGTTAGGCGTCATTCGTTTTCTCCACTCGGGGCCGGAATTCTCTCTGTGCCCCTTGGGGTCTTTAAGAAATAAAGAGGTGAAAACCAACGAGGGCATTGCCCGCAGAAAGTTTATAACGAGAGATTTGTAAACCGGTGAAGTTAGAGAAAATGAAAGGGCGCGAAAGTTATATAGAGGTCGATTCACCTCCGGTCATTGGCTCTAGGAAGTCACGCTATCCTTCAGATGTCAGCTGTTGCATGCTGGCTCATGTTACATCTGGCACTCCTAAGCGGGGGACCCTGGAGCTGAGAGGGAGCGCCCTTCCCCCAGGTTTCAGGTCAAGCAGGGGATTTACACCTGCCAACCCCCAACCTCCCTTCGAGCTAAATAAGAACTCTCAAATGGGTTTAATTATGTCACAAGGATGATAGAAGTGACGTCACCACAGGTACCTAGGTCGATGCTGTTACCAGAGTTGACCCTAGTAAACATGAGCACATAAGTGTACGCCCGTCCCTATTGATCATAAGTGTACGCTGGTCCTTATTGATCATAAGTATTTACAAGCCATAGACCGGGCGTCGACAAACTTTGTCACTCGTGCCAAACTTGGCATGCGAAGCATCTATCCTTGGCACGCGAGTTTTTTTTTCCTCTCCTTTAAGCAAGGCCATGGATCATTTTAAAAAATAGGTATATTTTCTAATGATAAGAATTTATATATTTCTTTTAACGGTCTAGTTACCGTATCCATGGGCATATCGATGGCTGATCAGTTTTCCTACCTAGATTTTTAAATTATGTATACATTGGCCATTATAGTTGCTTGGCACTCAAAACCCGAAATTCTTTTGTTAAAAATGGAATTGACGCACAAGACCAAAAGTTTTTCCGACGCCTGCCGCATAGACCCTGTCAATAGTAGACCATAAAGTTAACCCGGCTAATCTTGGGTCTATAAATTGGCTTAGTTCCTGCAGTGAGCCTTGTTAATTGCAAGTACATACAACCCTTAAAGTTTTGCTTCTATATTTTAGATACGTACGATTGACCTTTTAACCATAATCGCAAGTACTCGCAAGCCTTGGACCTTTCAAAAAGATGTTGAGGAGGGGGTTAGACGAATACTGCGTGCCCCAAGTATTCTCCTCTTTTTGTTCTTCGGGCTCTATTTTTTATATTTTCACGTCCCTTAATTTCACCTCTTTTTATAAATTCTAATTGTCTTTGACGATGATACCCTCGCTAGTTTGCTTTTTTTTTAATAAAGGCATACCCTACAGTTGACCTTATCAATCATAAACACACTCATAAGATTCACTTGTCAATTATAGGTGCATGTGTACAAATAAGCATAACAATCGCCGCTGTCAATCAAGCGTACACATCTGACCGCTGGCGATCTCAATCATACGTACATTATGGTTGAACATGTCACTCATAAGTACGTACGTGCATACACATCTTACGGTTGCCCGCGTTAATTACAGGTACGGACAACCGGTCCAGTTGATCCGATCAATGTACGTCGAAACCAATTCACTGGGGTGTGACGTCACTGCGTGGCGCGAAAGGAAACGCATCGATCGCCCCCTGGCGGAGATTCTTGCGTTCGGTGTCTAGTTGGGATACAACCAGCCCCCATTAGCCCCCTATTACAGGGCAGGAATTTTGGGGCTGGGGGGGCACTGGAGTTATATACCCCCCCCCCCCAATCTTGCCCCTATTTCCCATACAGTTGAAAATGGGTGGCTCTAGGGTCCGTCTTTAAAGCGTTTCCTTCTGACATTACTCAGTAGATAATGAGGGAAAGGACAGACAGATGAAGAAAGAGGTGGAAAAATAAAATAATGAAAAAGCGAAGAATAATAAGGAAAAATAAAACTCAACCCGTAATGGGTCCAAGGAATCAAAAAACACAAGGACCGTTTCAGAGGTTGAACATTAATTGAGTAGGCTTTATACCTTGGTTGTACCTATTGGTCCTTTTGGCACTAATGTCCTATAAGTCCTATGGATGGTTTCCTTCGGGGCGAGAGAGAGGAGGAAAGAACATGAAATCGGTGGAGGTTGTGAGTGAATTTAGGCAAAATTAGTGACATTAAACAAGAAGTTCATCTTTCGTTCTCGTTTCTTTCACCCTTCTTGTTTTGAAAGGTAATATATATTTTTTTTAAATCAAAGTTCCTTTTTTAATGTTCCCCCTCTGCCCCCCCCCCTCCCTCACACACAAACTTATGTGTCGTACGGTACGGGCACGGTATGGGCATAAGAGAAAGTGATAGGTGACACTGGGTGTTCAAGTCCAATTGTTTAGGTCGGTTCGGATGATGCGTCCTCGTTATTTACTCATTCTGAGGAGTGGGAAAGCGGTAGAGTGTTAAGTTGTGTATGGTTGTTGAGTAAGGCTATGGGGAGTATCCTTAATACAGCGATATGCGATTATCCTAATTAGGAGTAGAAAGAGGACGCCATGATTGCAACAGGTGTTCATTTGGAGGTTCCTCAAATTGGAAAGGTAGGCTCAGAACCGGACTTGGCTGTATACCGGCTATTTACTCGAGAGAGAGAGAGAAGGGGACGGGGGGGAGATACACAGACAGACAAATACACACAAAGATAGAGAGACACACATACACACACCCAGAGAGAGAGACACACACAGAGGTAACAATATACATTCATACGACTGGGGAGAGGAAAGAGAGCAGCCTCTCTCGTCTTCCCCCTGTCTCTCTTTCACCACCACCCCCTCTCTCTCTCTCGTCTTCCCCCTATCTGTCTTTCACCACCACCCCCCCTCTCTCTCTCTCTCTCTCTCTGGCATACTTTCATCTTTCAACATATGCAGTGGTGAGTGATGGGGGCGATCTCGTGTAAGGGTCGCCCCCGGTTGTTTATTTGTGGCAAGATGGCGGTGAAAGAGCTGCGAGAAGTCTCGATGACAATGTGTTATTATTATTATTATTATTTTGAGGGAGGAGGGGGGAGGTCACTCTACGGTGAAGAGAGAGTTTGAAGTATTTCAATATAAGTACCCGTCTACCCCTGTTAAAAAAAAAACCCACTGTCACTTTTCAAAATCCCTTTCTAAAAGGTTCTTGTTGAAAATAAAAAGAATCCCTTCACACACCAAACAAACAAACAAAACATCAAAAAACAACAACAAAACAAACCAAAACCAAAAACAATAATAAAACAGAAAATAAAGAAAAAACCCAGAAGCCAAAAAACAAAAAATATAAACAAAACTGATCGAATAAAAGAAGCAAAAGAGAAGGCGTTTTCCCTGAATTCAGAAGAATTGAATAAACTCTTGAAAGAAAATTGAAAAGAAATTCTAATAAGGGGGAAAAAAAGGCGATTCCAAATAGCGAATGGGAAAGTAATAAATAAGACGATTAAAGGAGAGAGGAGGCAGTAGACAATTTTTTTTTTTAAATACGATTTTCCCACAAAAGGAGCGCCATTCGTCCCTCGCATCGTAGACGAGATTCACTAAGCGGATAAGAAAATGCACATAAAGATTAGAATGACATCCTCGTGACTCCCAAGGCAGAGAGTGGTCCTCGTTGGAGGGGAGATGCGGTAAGGTGGTATTGTTGGGGGAAGCCACCCCCCCCCCCCGCGATGATATAATCCCTCATGACCCCAGGGGTATGTAGATATGAGTACCTCCATAGGGCAGGGGGGGTACTATACCTCATCAACAGGGCTGTGAAGGCGGAGAGGGAAAGATAGTGGTGTCGTGATTGGTTATGTGCGTGATGATACGTATTGAGATATCAGCGTAGTCATGACGACGCTGAAAGCTCTGTGTCCGCCCTCCCTTTCACTCTTCCACATCAGATTAGGACATTGTTTCTCTCATTTATTCTCCTCACTATTTTATTCTCCTCTTTCTTACATTCCTGCTACACGAAAATATTAATAACTAGGTAAGATACCCGGCGTTGCCCGGGCATAAAGAAAAACTATCTTAAGTTAAATTATCTATTTGAGTTAAATTATGCAATTAAAAGTTTGTGGGTATAAGAATGTAAGACTTATCCTTACTTTTGAGTAGTGGAGTAGGCTATGATGAAAGACTAACCGAGAACGATTTTCACATTACCATCTAACCTAGGCCCATGCTTAAATTAAAATAATTTAATCACCCCTGCAACAAAACACGTTCATTAATGCAGGCAAGCAAGCGTGACTACGCGGATGGCAGTCAGATTTTGCCACGGACCTCAAGCAAATAAGTGCTATTTTTAACTAAATATCTAATTTATTCGAGTCGTAAACATGCTAAAAATATGTATTATCTCGTTTTTTAAACATTGCAGTCGCAGAATTGGTCTGTCAAGCTTTAATGCTTCCTAGAGGAATGTTGGTGTTTTAATTGCAACTCATAGCCGCGATTACTTCTCCAAATAAAAACAGAAAAGGCAAAGATTCTATTTTTTTATCTCGTTTTTTTCAAAACAACATGTAAGTGTACCTCCTAGACAAATCTGCAAAGGTTTTCACTCTGGCTTCATTAGTTTTTGATTTATGGAGAAGCAAACAATTTTCGTGCGGACTCGACTGCTTTATATATTATAAAGTAGTTTTAAAGCTATGGCAAAACGCACCTCAACCCTTTATTATTACTGCAACCAAACTGATCTCTCTTGAATTACCTGTAATTATGATAACAATTAGAAAAAATTCACATATTCCAAAAGCAGTTCATCAAATCTTTGACGATACTTAACTAATACTGTTGAATCGAAAAAATCTGCATTTTTCCAATAAAAGACTACATTAACAAGTAAATATCAAACAAATCAATTACATGATTTGATGTCATTACAAAATATTAAGTGCTATTAATGCAATGTATATTCTATCTACATAAAGGCCTTAAATATCTACACTTAAATTATAGACTTTTTTTTCCAGAAAATCCCTTATCAGGATAAAAACGTTAGTAACCCATCTGGAAAAATAGGCCAGGAATTATTCCATATGTTTGAGGTCGAAGAAGAGTTGTCTATCTCAAATGCTAAAACATTTTACAAATATCTTCGATAAATATAATGGGGAAATTTTAGATGTTATAAATAGGTACTTTCCATAAAGTTTACCATTTTTAAATATAATTAAGAATATTAAACATAAATGGAAAAAGTCTATAAATACCTTGAAAATTTCTTGCTAATAGATGAAAATTAATTTGTTGTCTTCCCCAGGACTCTGTTCTTGAGCTGTTACCTTTTTTAGAATGAAAAATGGCCTACGAGAAACAGTATTACAGTACTGTAAAGTTAGGTCTTTCCCCAATTATACCAAGATCATCAAATAAATTAGAATAAATATGGCGTATGAAAAATTTACTTAAGATTTAGTAAGGTTATATAAATCGACTAATGAACTTAACTGTAAAAAATATATATTTGCTTGAATAATGAACGTAGATACGAACTGTAAAAATAATAAGCATGTGAAATAATAACTAACGAATTAAAATTAAATACCATCTGGAATCAGTATGGCGATGGCCATTAAATGTAAACAACTAATGGGATGGACGTTGAGAATCTTCAAAACGAGATAAAGACTTCCATTGTTGACTTTGTGGTAAACAGATTCCTCCATTTACAAATACTTGATTATGTACTTTTCTCATCTATGGAGTTCTCTCAAAATAGACGAAATGGAACATCTGGAAGACCTTGAAAAAAACATATGATAGTTTATATGAGTGATGTTGATACAAGATTACCCGGAAAGACCTAGACATAAACAAAATCGCATTACCTTGAATGAAAATATAAAAAAATATCGATTAATATATGCCTGGAACATTGTTACAAGTCTTTTGTCTCTTGAAGATTCTGACTCGACCAGTTTACACGTACTGGAAACAAGATTTGTAATCCGATTCCCCCTTAGAAACAAAAATAATCATGAATAAATGTAATAACGCAACTTTCTATCTTGAAAAAGGAACCTACAATATCCTCCCCAGAGATTTGAGAAAATATTTCTGTAACTATTGAACTAATAGAGCTTTTAAAGAATAGCGGTCCAAAATTGACAGAAGGGACGCCGCCTATTGTTCAAATGTGTAAAACTGGGGCCCCTGATTTTCAAATGGGTGAATTGGGACCTCAATTCATCAATAGCTTCAGAAAAGGTTCTTAATATAATTAATATATCTGGTTACAATAAAACAAAACAAACCCGCACACCTCAATGATATGAGTGACCAAATAGTGTACATAGAAAATAGAACTTATGGTGTAACTTTGTAGCCATATTTTCTAAGTCATTCCAGGTGGAATTTTCAACGAAAAACAGAAAGGTGCCAAGTAACAAAAAAAAAACTATCGTGGATTTGTGTGTTCGTTTATGTAGGATTAAAGTGGGTATAAGCTACCAATGGACCTTCATCACGCAGAATAAACAGTGCGGTGTCAGTTTGCATTACAGCCAACTGGCAACGTCGGATAAAGAAAGCTTTCATTCCATCTTTGAAGTGCCTAGGACTATCTATGTGTGTGTATGTGTGTGTGTGTGTGTGTGTGTGTAAATAGGCGTGTTATTTTCTTATTAGCGTCTACTATCTTTGCTAACCTCGCAAAAGAGGCCTACCTCGTCTTTTGAATTAATCGTTTGAATGTTATGCACCCCCTACCCCGGCTCCCTCCGCATCTCGGTAAATAGGCTGTCGCGAGCGAGCTAGTGATATAGCTATATTTTCTTTTGTTTCGCTCTGTGACTGGCCATGCCTTAGTTGGATTACATATATTACGTATCCTTTTGATTTATTTAATATAAAAACGTCAAAAATAACGTGGCATTTCCTTTTGAACGTTTCTGACAGTACGAAAGTGAAGCGATGGAGAGTTTCAATGTGGAAGAAAGAAGGCCTAAGTAAACTGTTTCGGAGCTCTAGGGACCTAGAGAGGGCGCAACCTTCCTAAACCTACCAAGGCGAGAAGTGAGGCGGTTGGATGTGCGTAGATCTGCGTATATGGGCCTAGTATCATTATTTTTACTTGCCTGACTTTGTCATCTTCTCTAAAGTAATTATGTAGCCAGCGAGCCTATTTTTTAATAGTAGGCTTATTGGGTTATGGTGTTTTGTTGTATTTATCTATGCGTTCTGTTTTTAATCGATTTGTTTAGTTGAGGTTTTTTCTTTCTTTTCTGTATCCTCTCCATTGCCGGCCTATTCATACTGGGTGGCCCAAAAGTAACGCATCGTAGGAAAAACTTGGATTATCTAGATTCTCTTATGATGCTTCACTTTTTCTAGATTTTGTGATAAATTCCCCAATAATGGGTTACTTCTAGATTCTCTGATAGAGTTTCAAATAATGGGTAACTTCTAGATTATGTGTTAGAATACCTAATGATGGGGGACTCTTCTAGATTCTGTGATAGATTGTCCTATTATGCGGACTTCTCTAGATTCTCCTGACACGGAACTTTTCTAGCTTCTCTTACGACAGGGGACTTTTCTAGCTTCTCCTATGGCAGGGAACTTTTCTACATTTTATGATACATTTATCTTATGGCTTCTAGATTATATGATAGATTCTCCTATTATGCGTATTTTTCTAGGTGCTCCTTTAACGGGAGTTTTCTAGATTCTCCTATGACAAAGGACTTTTCTACCTTCTTCTATGACAGGGGACCTTTCTAGATTCTATGATTGATTATCCTATGACTTCTAGATTATGTGATAGATTCTCCTATTATGCGGACTTCTCTAGATTCTCCTATGACAAGGAAATTTTCTAGCTTTTCCTATGACAGGGGGCTTAACTAGCTTCTCCTATGACATGGGACTTTTCTAGATTCTATGGTAATTAATTCTATGACTTCTAGATTATGTGATAGAATCTCCTATTATGCGTATTTTTCTAGATTCTACTATAACGGGAGTTTTCTAGATTCTCCTATGACAAAGGACTTTTCTAGCTTCTCCTACGACAGGGGACTTTTCTAATTTTTATGATAGATTATCCTATGACTTCTAGATTATGTGATAGATTCTCCTATTATGCGGACTTCTCTATATTCTCCTATGACAGGGATCTTTTATAGCTACTCATATGACATGGGACTTTTCTAGATCCATGTTAGATTATCCTATGACTTCTAGATTATATGATAGTGTCACTTATTAGGCGTATTTTTCTAGATTCTCCTATAACGGGACTCTTCTAGATTCTCCTATGAGAGAGGACTTTTCTAGATGTTATGGTAGATTACCCTATGACTCTTCTAGATTCTGGGAAATATTCTATTATTATTCGGACTTTTCTAGATTCTATGCTAGATTACCATATAACTCTTCTAGATTTTGTGATAGATTATCTTATGGTGCTTGACTCTTCAGACGCCTTGTACAACTTCCTGAGTGGGACTCGCGTTTTTGTTTTGTTGATTGCTATCAATTACGATTCCTTTTAGCCTACTCGCTTCTATCTGTTAAGCTTTGTTGTTGTCTTTTTTTATTATTATAAAAACATATCTGCCTCTGTTAAAAGGGTTCACATTTGTACTTTTGTCCCATTGCGTTTATTTATGCAAACTTATCCCTGGGTATTGACGACACCCCGGTCCCTTGAGGATTTTGGCTGAGAGAAGCGCGTCCCTTGAAACAATTCTATTATTGATCGTCGCTCACTCAATCTTTCAATGTCAACTCTACTTTCAAAATTTGACCATTTTGTGTACGTACCCGCCTGTGTACAATTAGATTGTGTTGACTAGATTAATTATTATTTGTACGAGGCCTTCTGCCCCACCCCCCTCCCATCCCTCCCAATCGGAGATCCTGTATCATTTTTCCCTGGCTTCTCTCTTATGACATGGCCATTTTCCCGACCCAGGAAAGAAACACGAGCCTTTTATCGCACAAGGCGGACAAAATTCACGTTATGTTTCCCTCGGCTGTTGATTACATGGTATATAAATTGGCAAGTGATGAATGATAAGTGAAATGGCATGTAAAAACATCATGTGGCATGTACATATATTTGCATGTACATGCGTTGACCGAGGCAGAGATGGAATGCTTCTCCGATGAATCCCGCAAATCCTTTATTTTGGACCCTAGGGGGGTTCCTGGCCCATCCAAATGCGAAGAATTTCATAGGACAAACACTAATGGACTTGAGGAAGGACCGTGATGGTAACCCCCCTGGTTATTTCTCTTTTGTCCTCCCCAATTAAGTACCCGGGGATAAGACCGGGGTTAAGCTGCAACTTACAATTGGAGAATTGCGAGCCCTTCCTGCATAAACGCTCAATGGGAGTATATCTGCCTCAATTGCGGGGGCTAGGGGGATTCTTGAACATTATGAACCATCATTGCCCTGAGCGCTCCGAGTAGTCTCCTCTCTAAACTACTAGAACTATTTTATCACATTTCCCTATTTTCAGTTCTTCCAACTTCACCACTCTTTGCAGATCTCTCCTTGTAAGCATTTTATGGGAGATGCCCTCGTTGGTTTCGTTTCGTATTATTACGTAGAACTCTTCCCATCCTTTCTTTCCGCCCCTCCCGCTCCCTTACGTTAGATCTCATTCTGGCGAGTTTAACGCCCCGGATTTTGAGATCAATGGCAAATAGCCTCTCCCTTTGTGAAAGTAGGGGCGATTAGCCCCCCGCACTTTTTGGTAGGGGGAAGGAGGATTTATACCTCAGCATTCAGTAATTTAGTTTTGTTTCTTTTTAGATTTTTTTATTTTTATATTTTTGATTCTTTTTATATTTCTTTCTCTCTTAGTGTTAATTGGTATTATTTTCATGTACGCGAAAGTGTGCGCGTGTGTACGTACAAACGACGTGTTGAACGCCTGTATTGCTTCCAGGGATGGAACCAGACAAAAATATGTCGCTATCCGCGGGCGTTCATTCTGTCGGTCGATTGCGCGCCAAACGCGATAAAAAATGCTCTTATATATATATATATATATATATATATATATATATATATATATATATATATATATATATATATATATATATATATGTGTGTGTGTGTGTGTGCTAAAATTGACGGAAATTTGATAATTGGAGTTAATGCATCCTGTTCATCGTGTGAATTACGCAAAGCGCTTCGAACGTTGACTCGTCGATGGTGGAAATCCCATTGAAGATGTTATTTATTAATATTTCAATTAAAGGAAATATGGTTCATTTTTTTCTTCAACATAGGATAGCATATGTGGCTTCAAAATTTAATGATAGCCAGCAAAAGAGTTTCAAACAAGCATTGTACTTCCCCCATGATTCAACCTAAGCACAATTCCTTGAGGGGCCATTTGCTTCCTGCTTCTTAAACTATATTTGGACTCCAAAATTTCAAACTTGGAATCATCGGCCCAAAGAACCATTCATCGATCGCCCGGTTTTGATGGTTTGGGGACCAAGCTAACATCTTGGCTGTATTGAAATGTTTTAACAGAGGTTTCTTTGCTGTCACTCGACTGAAAACCCAGCTTCACCGTTATGGCGGACACGTTGGCTATAGCGGCTTTATTTAATTGCTGAGATTTTTCCTGGGCAATAAAGTGGCAGTTTCGGAGATGAACTTATCTTGGGGTTTTGAAATCTTTTGGGGCGTTCCTCTTAGTTGTTTTTCTGGTAGTAGTTGTACCTGTCTCTTCAAACATCTTCGTAGCATTCTCTACCGTACTGATCAGAATTTTCAGTTTGGGGGATATATTTTTTTATACATTCCTTGCTTGAGGAAAATTATGTTGCTTTGTAGTTCCAAAATGGACTTCGAACACTCGGGGGGGCAATAATGTTTACATGTGAAGTTAATTTTGAAGATGTTTGAAGCATTACAGGTTTCTCAAAAATTTTAATGACGATTACTGAAAGATAGGTAATCAATGTTAATGAAATTGGGTTTAAAAAAACTATTATAACTCCGCCTGTTAAAGAAATTAACGATAGAATTATAGAGAGAATTTTATCAATTATTTTGAAGAAATCAAATAACAGATCAAGTTGTAAGAAAACATTAATATTTTAAAGAATGTCAATTAAAGATAAAACTTGTCATCATCTAACTACATTAAGAAAATCCTTTATAATCCTTGACAATTTTTAGGTGTTTTATGTCCTATTTCGAATTTTATTGAAATATTTAAGGGGTGTCTGTATTATTTTTGGCAAGGATATATATATATATATATATATATATATATATATATATATATATGATAGTGGGACCACTGTATATAAGCATAGAATTTAATTACGAAACTAGTTTCGGTATGAATTTTACCATACCCTCTTCAGTTGTATATATATATATATATATATATATATATATATATATATATATATATATATATATATATATATATATATATATATATGTATATACACACACGCACTGTCCAACACGTACATACCTTGGCTACGCAGCCATACGAACGCAAGGGCACGTGAGATGAATTCGCCCTTTCACTCAGACGTAATCTTTTTTTAGACGTAATCCAACGTCATCTTTTTGAAAGAAAGGTGACCGTAATTACCTTCTGACGCGGTCGTCGCTAACTATAACCCTCCCCCCCACACACACTACCACCTCAATAGAGGCAAACAGGGGCAATGGTACTGTATGTATACTTATGTACGTTTCCTTGCGGTTAGGAGTTGCATATGTATCCGGAATGTTGATTTACATGTGTTTTTTGCCCTGACTTTGTGTAGGTCACGGGAAGTACGAATTCGGCATGACCGGGTCTTTTTGGCCCCCTCATGTCGTTAATTGTCATCGCAGGTGTATTTCAGGTGTCACCAGGTGTTAATAAGCACTTATGAGAGGTGGGGAGGTGACAGATGGCGTGTGTGGAAGGGGGAGAGAGAGCGTACCCCGACTTGGGGATAAAGGGGTGAATTGGCAAGCAGTAAATTCGGTGCCATATTTGGTATACTCCTCATGGCTCTATTTCATGTGCACCGAGCGCAACAGCGCACTACACAACACACCACATTCCCCACTACAAGGCATTGGCTCTATATCAGACACAAAAAACGTACGTTTTTATGTATGTGTGTGTACTCGGGTCAAGTGATAGAAATCCAGAAATGTGCGACTGAAATTGTCTCTTATTTGTATTCGACATTTTTCTTAACGTCCTTGCGAATGTACACGTTAATTGCGAGGTCAGGTTAAGCCAAAATAACGGGGCAGTTCTTTATTAAGTTCAAGTCACTCCCCGAATGATTTTCACCCACGGAACACTGACCAAGAAGCTAATGCACGCCAATGAATTTTAAGGAGTGATTTTATCACATCAAATCAAGGAAAATGCGTTTAAAAGAGCAATAACTAACATTCGCTTCATATTATTATCAAAGCAGATGCCCCATGATAAATAGTATTAATTCTGTATTAATATTTTTTTACCTTTCTTAGGTGTAAAGATCCGTTACACATAAACATGAAGAGAGGTTATTTTCTTGCTAGCTTTCAATTCGCCCCCAAAGTAAGACTTCTGTATTTTATCGCAAGGATTTTTGTTTTTATTTCGCTTTTTTTTTCGGGGTTGGGGAAGCTACCCCTCTCAATCGCCGTATATAACTGTACGAGGGCATTCCGGTTTAAAATCGCTACTTTAGCTTCTTGTAGAAGTGCTTGTTGCCGGAGGTTATTGGGTAAATTGTTATGTACCTCGGGGGATTTAGGGTTGTTATAGTCTGCTGCCAGGAAATGGCGCTTTCGTTAACTGTATTTTCTTTCGCGATGACGTCAGAAGAATCAGTGGAGACTCCTTTTCTTTTCTAGATTGCCTGTATAGATTCGTTCTCTTTCCATTTTAAAAACAAATCTCTTAGTAAATTTGTTGCTTTCATTTTCTTTACTATCAGGTGGGAGGGAGAAACAGCCAGCAGAGAGAAGCTTCAGTGCCAACAGAAGGCGGCTTCCCAAATCGAGTGGGAAGCAATATGTAAACGTGCTTACAATAGGAAGCAATATGTTAAAGTACTTTCAGATTGGAAGCAATATGTTAAAGCGCTTTCAGATGGGAGGCAATATGTAAAGTTGTTCGTTTTGGATGCATCTAGTAATCACATACTCGTCTGCATATTGCGGAAAGTTTGGCGAATAAATTTACCTAAGTTAAGGTATGTTACAGGTTAGGAGTTTATGTTACATTGATGTAATATGGGAAGCAATATGTTCTTATTTTGGGAAGCAATAATTTAAAGTGATCCGAAAAAAAACTCTGGCCAGGAGCAACCAGTTATTTAATCTGGGTTCGAACCATGTACCTCAAAAATGAGTTAATTGGGTCGTCATTGGGTCGACCTATTGGTATCGTCAGACAGAACTGACCTTCTAGGAAAAAGTAAAGTGCAGTTGATTGGAACTAAGGAAATTTTACAGTTGCACACTTCTACTCATGTTTAATCCCCTACACACGATATATGTGAACACAGTTCGAGACCTACAAACACAGGAACCCATCAGGACTTGATCGCTAGATACTTTTTAGTTGAGGGAGGGTGGAGCTCTGAACGAAAATAGGTGAGGAATCAGATTCTAGCTTATCAGTACCGGGGTGAAACGTGAGATGTGAGAGTGAAAACCTTATTTAATCGTCATTTATCCTTCGTTATCGGGGCGTTTTAACGTTGTTTATCGACATAGTTTATTTAATTACGTATCGTAATTATAATCTTAGGAAATTGGATTAAAAATTTATTTTAGAGCCAAGTTTTAATTTGATGGCTTGAAAGATTTAATAAATCTTAAAAAAAACACAAAGATTTTAATATTTTATGAAATGGTTTTAGAGGTTTTTTAATTAAAATATCTTTCCTTTAATATTTCTACAGAAAAGATTATTTGAATGAATTTTATAGATTTATGCGTTAATTGTCCTCATTGTTTTTTTCTATTAATTGTGAAATTTGAGTTTATGTACATACGGATGTGTGTGTGCGTTCAATTGCGCATTTATGTTTACAGGCGTTTGTGTATGCCAAAAATTGGCTCACATATGTATGGAAAACTCGAGAAAAATATATGAAATAAATGATTAACGGAAGATAAAACATCACAAAGCTTTTATGCGGTGGCTTATCTTCGGGCGATTCACCTTCACGGGTAGGTTTCGGGCGCTGAGTGGTGCTCAAGTGAGGCTGGGTTAACCTAACCTAACCTAACCTAAACTAAAAATAGCTCTCGGTTAAGGTGGGAGAGTTTTAAGTTAGGTAAAGAAAATCATAACTATATAACAACCTTAAACACTCACAAAAACACATTCATTATCACATACACCTCTTCATCCTCTACTAAAATACATACACCCAAACAACCTAACAATACCTAGAAAACAGCAGACACTTCATTTGAGAATTTTTAATTAATTAATTATATGAAAGTGCTGAAATGTGTGGTAGGTTCTCAAAAGTGTGAAAATGTTTACTTGGTTGCCCTGGCATAATGTTGCTGACCTTCAATTACGGTCAGGTTCTTCCATTGTTATATATATATATATATATATATATATATATATATATATATATTTATTTATTTGATTTGATTAATATGTTCCTCCGTCGTGGCTTTCAAGCCTTTCAATTGGTTTTGATTCTACTAATTATCTCTTATTTTATTGTATTTAGTTATTCATTTATTATTTTCAGTTTAAATCTTAGTTTGGGCACTTCGCCTCTTTTCGTTTATGTTAATCTATCTTCTTTTTCTTATTATTATTTAGTTAATTTTGTTGATTTATTCTTCTTCACTTCTCTTTGTTTGTTAAATTTAATTTGGGCACTTCGCCTCTTTTTGTTAAAGTTTATTGTTTTTGATTTGAATTTGATTTGAATTGAATTTGAATTTTGATTTGAATTTGGGCACTTCGCCTCTTTTTATGACCCGAACAGGTTCTTCCGCTGGGGATTAGAGATGTTCTTTCTACTGCGCGTCTTCTGTTTTCTGGTATGTCTAAATTGTTGTTTATAGTTGGGAGTGTTTCGAGATCGACTTTGTCCTAAGTCTTTCTCCCTAGCCTTTGGATCTCCATATTGATCGGTTTTAGTCCGATTCTTTCATGTAGAACCGATTGCCGAATATGGTCGATCCTTTTCGTGCCAGTTATCAGCAGTGTGACTTTGTTCTGTACCCTCTGCATCTTCCTGAGAGAGTTACAGCTTGCCATCTGCGGGATCACAGCTGGGTACACCAGGACGGAGCGTACCAGGGCCATGTATAGCTTTTTCTTGTTTGACAAGTTGAGGCTTCGGAAACGGTTCAGTTTCTTTAGCTCTCTTTTGGCTAGGGAGACTGTTTTTTTTTTACGTGGGCCTTGTATCCTGTTTTATAGAGTCGTAAGCCCATGACCTTTCTCTCGTTAGAGTACGGACAAATTTCGTTGTCGACGAGGACGTCGTCTACTTTCCGGCGCTTCATTGGAATTATAGTGAACTTCTGTTGGTTGGTCTTTATCTTCCACTTTTTTTTCATAACTATTGATGTTGTCAATCTCGGCAGCTGTCGCCCTTGCTTGACTTCCAGCTTTCCTGAATGGACTTGGGACGATTTGTGTGATGTCATCCGCGTATTGCAGATACATCGAATCGTACCTCATTGGAGCAGGGAGGTCAATTGTGTACACGAGGTACAACAAAGGACTCAGACAGCTGCCTTGTGGAACTCCCACCTCGAGTTCGAATTCGGGTCCCTTGCAACCCTCGATCGTGATTTGGGCTCTCCTATCCGTGACATATTAACAAAGGACCCTTTCCAGGATTGGGTTTAGCTAGAGGTTGAGGATCTTGAATTGTAGCCCTCTCAGCCATAACTTATCGAAGGCCTTCTTTACATCCCGCAGCACCACGTCTACGTAGTTTCTCTCAGCTTTGCTGCATGCGAGTTTTTCCGTTAGTAGGGCGAGGGCGGTTTCCGTTCCTCGTTCCCTGCGGAATCCATGCTGCTGAAGATTGTGAGTTGCTAGCTCGGCTAGTTGTTCTTGAAGCCTGTCAGCTAGGAGCTTCTCGTAGACTTTCGCAACGAATTCCAGCAGGGCGATTGGCCTGTAATTGACCAGTTGATCAGGGGGTTTTTCTCCCTTGGGTATGAAGATTATTTTAGCGATCTTAAAGCCCTCAGGGAAGTAACCCGTATTCAGGGAAGCGTTTTAAACGTTTGTAATTCTCTGAATGATCTGCTGTGGGGCATTTACCAAGTTGTTTCTGGTGATGCCCGTCCAGCCTGGTGCCCTTTGTTAAAAGGTTCTTATAGTGGCCATGACCTCCTCTGGTGTTATGGGACGGCCATGGTCCGCCATCTCCCTGCCTTCGTCTACTTGATATTGTGGGTGCGTGCGGTGTATAACCTGATTCAGTTCTTCGATCATTTGGCCTTCGAATTCCTGGTCGAACTCTTCATTGTCTTCTGGAGTGATCCTGAAGACGTTTTCACAAAATTCTTGAATCTGTCTTCTAGAAGCGCCGGGTCCTCTATATAGTCTCCGTTCTCTTTTATCCGAGCCTTAGTTCTTCCGGTTAGTCCCTTTAGGTTCTTGACTTGACGCAAGAATTTAGTCGGGTTGAGTTCGCTATCGACTTTTGCTATCAGGCTGTTCTATATTTTCCCCTGTTGGAGGTTGATAACCTCTTTTAGCTCGGTGCTTAGGCGCCGAAGGAGCGAGCTTCTATCCCGGTTAGGACCTTCCCGTCTTATCTCCTCGTACGCTTCCCTGTGAACATGAGCGATCTCTCTCATCTCCTCTGTCCATCTGGGCTGAGGAGGTGTTTTATACACAGTCTTGGGTATGCACTCGCGGTCCGCTTCTAGTATGAACGTAGTAATCCTCTCCAGTTTCTCATCTATCTCCCCCAAGGCCGCGTCGCTTAGGTCAGCTGGGGCGTATTGACTGAGTCGTCTCTTGTAACGTTCCCAGTTGGCCAAGGCGTAGTTTTTTCGGAGAGGGACTGGAAGCTGGATCAGAGCGAGAGATACTGTGGTGAGGATCGCTATGTGATCACTTGGGACTGTTGGGCCTGGCTCACTATAGTAGTTGAATGGGAAGCCTTCACTTGTTAAGATTATGTCAGGTTTGGCTGCTGATATAATCAGTTCCAAGTTTCAGCCTCTTTCGTTGGTACCACCATAGTTTGCCGCACAGCATCTGGCATTGAGGTCGCTCCTTAAGATTGCCATTCTGCGGTGCCCAAACAGTGTGTATATGTTGTTTAACGGGAGATAGGCTTGACGAGGGGGTTGATAGGCTGCAGCTATCACGAGGTCACCTACCATTGTGTGGAGTTCAACCACCACAAATGATTCATCAAGTTCTGGTAGATGTTTGAACGAGATGATCCCCTTGATAGCTATTTCAGCACCATCATACCTTTTCTGAGCTTGATTCTTCATGACCACTCTGTAACCCGGTATTTAAATTTGACCAGATGTAGTGTCAATACCGTGCTCCGTTATAAGAATGATGTCGGGGTCAAGCACTCGGAATATGTTTCCATATGCCGTAGCTTTCCCCTCCTATCCATTTGCGTTGATCTCAGAATCCTCATTCTATTGCTTACTCATTCCTTGTTGTTTCTTTAGTGTTTTGGGGTGATGTTCTTCCTCCCGTTTTTTTTCTTTCTGAAGTCGCCATTTGAATCGGCTCTCAGGTATTGTGATGTAGGGTCACATTCTGGCAGAGCAGAGCTTCTTCCACTGTTTCTGCGTCGACTTCATAGTCGTATTCCCATTTGAACACTTTTGCTTTAATCCCATGGAATATTTCCCTGGATTCCATTTCTTCGGGAAAGAGAAACTGGTCGCATGCATAATCTTTAAGATTGATACTATCCGCCCGCAATCTTTTGTTTTTTCGCTTCTCCCCCGATGCCCGATGAGACTGAGGATTCCGATGAACCATTGGTATTAGACCCAGTATTTTCCCTCTCTTCGCTGATTTCTTGTTTCTGTTTAGGGGCAGGAGTTTTTACTTCGACTGCTTGTTTCTTCTCTTTCTAGGTTACAATTTTGGGGGTGTCTTTTCCGTTTGTTTGTTGGTTTGGGACCATCTCCAATTGCAGGACATCACCAGAGAGGGGGTTTTCCGGGAAGCACATTTGGTCCATACCGTTTTTGGCTAACATTTGGTTCAGCTCTTTAGCGAACGTGCCAGGGCGCGTGAGATTCATGACGTGCGCGTGAAGGATGCACGTTCTAATCTTCGTCGAGTTCTCGTTCTGAAGATTAAGATATGTTTCCTTTGTGTCCACTTCTGAGAGGGCCACCTTTGCTGCTTGAGCGTAGGATGTATTTGCTCTACGCGTTTCCTCTTGCTTCTTTGGTTCATACTTCCAGTTAACGCACTTCTCGAAATTATTAGTTCATGTCCTCCAATTGTGTCCCTTTTCGCTGCATTTTGGGCATGTTTCCAGTGGCTCCTTGCAGTCTTTAGTCGCGTGTTCCTTCATTTTATAAAACAAGCAGAACTGGACTGGTGTAAATTCTACCTTCTCGATCTGGTCTCCACTAACTTTGGCATTGAACATGAGTAGGCCATGTTCTTTTGCCTTTTGTAGTCGCTATTGTCCTTTCTGGTTTTTTTTAATTTGATCACTTCGGTTACCTTGGCCCAGGTTTGCCGAAGCTAGATCTCCTCCTTAATATTTTCTTTCAAGTGCAGCCCGATCCACGCATCGAGCCGCCGGCATACCACGCTCCTGTGGGCCAGGATCTGTGGTGGAACGGCTGGCTGCAGCCCAATTCCCCGAAGGACCTCTACTGCATTTTCCTTGGTGATAGCCTCGATGTCGTTTTCTTTTTCACAGATTGCGACATTCCCCGGGGATACCTCCAGCAGTCTCACCATGGCAATGCCCAATTTGCCATACACAACTTCGAATACTTTTTCTCTGCTGGGCTTGGGCTGACCGTCGACAGCCCGCAGAGGTATTCTGGTTGTATTCTCTTGGGTCATCTCTTCGAGAGAGTGGCCCCTCTGGACTGTATTATTCTTCTTCTATTTAATCTCTAGGTAGTGGGGACTTGATTCAAGTAAATCTTCGTGCTCCCTTTCTTCTTACGATGGTATTCTGTTCTGTATTTGTTTGTGGTAACTCCCTCGCACCAGCCGAGGGTGCCGCCCCGTCTGGAGTTTGGTTATCGATGCTGCTTCCAACTCACACAGGGATGGTTGCATGCCCCCCTGTGGTCTTGGCCGGAAACCACCCTTAGAGATTAGAGCGAACTTTTTCCCAAAGCTTTCAGCATCGCTTCGTAACCGGGTGGGCTCTTCCGTAGAGTTCCACAGTGGGTTAATCCTCAAACCTGCTTTCCTTTACGTCTCCAATTATGTCTATCAAAGTGAACCGACATAGTTGGAGCGAGACTAGATGAATGGCAGTTCAGTTCATTTCAGCTTCGTAACTCCGTCGCGGGAGGGGGGAGGTGGGGGTAGGTCGACATAAAGTCGCCTAGGAGCAGGTTCAAAATGTATTCTGGAGAATCCCCGTGGGGAAAGTGAAGAGGATGTTGCCGTTTTTGAGGCAGTCTTCCCCTTCCTTTTCCTCCTTTATCGGGTAAGAGATGTTTTGATTAGCGTAGTTTACTCAAAGAATTCTTCAACCGTCGTAGTCTTCACTTGAGAAAAGTTGAAGGAAGAGAATATCTTCAGGTGAAACAAGTTAGGGTTGCTTATCTTCAGGTGAAACAAATTAGGGTGCCTTATCTTCAGATTAAACAAGTTGAAGTGGCTTATTTTGGGGTAAAACAAGTTAGGGGGGCTTATCTTCAGGTAAAACAAGTTAGGATTGCTTTATTTACACTTGAAACAAGTTAGGGTGGCTTATCTTCAAGTGAAACCAGTTTTGGTGCCTTATCTTCCGATAAAACAAGTTAGGGTTGCTTATCTTCAGGTGAAACAAATTAGGGTGCCTTATCTCCAGATTAAACAAGTTAAAGTGTCTTATCTTCAGGTAAAACAAGTTGGGATTGCTTTATTTACAGGTGAAACAAGTTAGGGTGGCTTATCTTCAAGTGAAACCAGTTTTGGTGCCTTATCTTCCGATAAAACAAGTTAGGGTGGCTTATCTTCAGGTGAAGCAAGCTAGGGTGTCTTATCTTCATATTAAACAAGTTAGGGTGGCTTATCTTCAGGTGAAAAGGTTGGTGTGGCTTATCTTCAGGTTAGCTTTCGTGGTGAGTTATCTTCAGGTGGTCCGAAATAAAAATAATGATAATATTGTATGATTCCAATGTGGACCGGTATATAACACGATATAACAAACCATTCGATGAATATAATTAGCAATATTCACGCTTATATACATGTACATACGGTCCTTATTTATTGAAAAAAAAGAGAAAACTTTCAAGAGCATTTCCAGTAGTATGATTTTAGGTATACTGCAATGACCCTATACAGTAGTATGAGGTTGAAAAGGTGGGTGGGGGATAGGTATTTTTACCACTGACTCCCCTAGCGACTAAACTCACACAATATGTCTTAATTTCGCTCATTATAGGAAGGGTTGTTTTTTACCCCTAGGCAATGCTTTAACCAAGTTAGGGGAACTGATTATTTGGGGGGGAGGGGAGTGGGGGACTTATTTTTCCATCTTGAGGGGGTAACAAGCCTTAATTGAAGGCAGCCTTGGGACCGGAGATCTCTGTGCCTTGGCTCCGCCGCCGATTTGTGCGCGACGTGGGGAGCAGAAAGTAGCGACGACATCATCGCTTTTAGCCTGCGATTTATAAGCGATTTTCTTCATATATGTCCATATTATTAGTAGTAGTAGTAGTATTGCTACAAGTGGTAGTATTGTTATTATTATTATTAGTAGTAGTATTAGTGTTATTATTATTAAATGAAGAAAAATGTGTAATCCAACGATGACGACCCCACATAGCCTAAATAGTGGAGATGGGGGAGTATTAAGGCCTCAAGGCGTTCATCCCCCCAAAATAGGGGTACTACCGCCCCTTCCCATTGGAGGGTAAGGTGAATGGGCTAGGAATCCGGGGCTTCGCAAACCATCCTACCTCTCCTAGGGTAGCATTGGGAAGGGGGGACCTGGTTGAAACAGCATCGCACGTCGCGCGCGGTTAAATTACATTGAGTATGGTTAGTTGTTGGATGGGAACTAAAATTGGGCGTGGGGCGACACATATCAGTGGTTGCCACATGGTGTAACGACCCCTCGTTCGACCCTAACTGAGAGGGTGATTCAAAGACTTTGTCAACTTGAAGTATTAGGGGGAGATGAGAGGGAAGGGAGGAGGGTTATAAATCGCAAGGTACAAGTTCGTAATGTAAGCACAGCCATTCAAAAGTACGAACTTCAGTCTCTCTTATGTGAAAAATCGCCGGATTTCCAAAAGCCTCTTGGCTCGCGAGTCTCCAAGCCTGGCGTCATTTGGGGGGATGAAAGAGGGTGTGGGGGGGGGAAAGGTTTAGTCTAAGAAGCCACCCACCTCCCCCTCGTGTGACGTCACGACTTTGTTCGCCAGCTCAACCACACCATCCCGTGACGTCACACTTTGCCCGCACAAGGGCAAATTAGTGTGACGTCATGACTTTGGCTTTGACCATTGTTCATACACGGTTTAAAATGGGCACATAAACACACATGCGCATAAAAAGTAATCAGAGGCAACATCATTGCTGACTATTCAATAATACGAACACATAAATACCTGGAATGTTCATTACTGTTCGCTCTTTTCTCATCCCGTAAACGCAGAGACCCCGTTGTCTCAGCAGCTGACAGATGACCCCCGCAAGCGAGTGGCACACGTAGGAAAAGCAAACATTGCAGCTGACATCTCAGAGATTGAGTACCTTGCCGGTCCCACGGAACTCCCCCGCCCTTTCCCCTTCGCTAGATTGGATATGGCTCGCGAGAGAATATCAGAAGTAGAATGATGCAGCTGATATATAGAAGATTGTATGCCTTTCCGACCCCAACACTTATACGGGTTCTGTCTCCATTAGGAAAATTAAGCGGGTTGGGAGAAAATGCGCACACACTCACGGTCATGAGTGCTCCGAGTATTCTCCTCTAAAGGTTTCTCGGATTATATACGTTTCCACATTTTCACTTTCTTGGCTAAACTCCTCGCACACTTTCCGATATAGAAATATAATATATGGCGTGTGTATGTGTGTGTGTGCATTTAAGGATACTTTCTCAGTTGTGTGCGTCTCTCCCTCCTCCCCTCGTGAGGGGCGGGGCCGGGGAAGGAAAAGCACCAATAACGACCTCCAGTGAAGATCGGGTCTTTTGTTTTTTGACCTCCAAAACGGATTGTTGCAATAGGAATTGACTTGTATCATCATCATCGTCATTATTATTTAGTAGTATTTATTATTATTATTTTATTACTATTAGTATTTAGTAGTAGTAGTATTTATTATTATTATTTTATTATTATTTAAAAACTCTGCGACTAGGACCAATGTGAGCGATAAATCTTTGCAGAGCTTTGCGAATAAAGTGTTCGCGTTGGTGGAAGTGAAAAAGTGCGTCACTCGGATACTTCTTCCTGGCGCCTCCCTCTGGGTTCAAAACATGGGAGTGTCCCCGGTACATCCTTCACCTGACCCCCATCCCACACACACACACCTCCCTTCCCCTACCCTCATACTCATTTTTCAGTTTAACCACTTTCCCTCGAGTTGAGGTCGGCTCACATCAACGCCAACATTGTAGGAAAGATGGATTGCAGACTGTAGCGGATTCCTTCTCTCCACGAGGAAATCCCTCAACCTCCACTTGCCAAATTGTGAATCTGACGAGGTGGCAGAGGAATCTCGGAATAACTCTTTCGTTTTCTCAAGGGGGCCAACAGGAGGTCTAACATGGACACCCACGCTACAGATTACATTTGCAGCATTCCGTGTTTTGTATGTCCCAATGACGTCCCCCCTTGATTCCGGTCTTTGGGGTAAAAGCATCTTTAGCCACATACAGAATTTCTTATATTGCTGTAGAATTTTAAACAAGGGCAACATACCTAAGTCGCGTGCTCTCAATTATTATGACTTACGACCTTCAAAACTTTCAACCAGTAGGGCAATCCAACCCATAGATAGTTTTCTTTCAATAATTCCCGGGCTAATCTTGGAAAGACCTTGTCAATTATATCAATGGAAAGATAATGTAAAACAACATAAGGGTTTCAAATTTCGTTAGAATCGGAGTAATAGTTACGATGTTATTGCCAAATCATTCCCGGGCTAACCTTGGTAGGACCTTGTCAATTATATCATCGGAAAGACAATGTAAAACGACATAAGGATTTCAAATTTCGTTAGAATCGGAGTAATAGTTACGATGTTATTGCCCCCCCCCAAAAAAAAAGCAAAACGGGAACAGACCGATCGACATAGTGAGTGAGATATAGAGTCACACTAGTTTATGTGGACGGGTGGCCTGCATTGTTAGTCCCCCTCTTTCCCCGCCAGGTAGGGGCAAGGACTAAAAAAAAACTCATGCTTTTATGATTAAATAGATGCATCCAAAGTTGAATCATGACTATAATTAATGTGAGACCTGTTAAGATTATAATCTAGCCATAAAACCTGCCCTCAAAACCACGAATCTACCAAGAAATTTCATCCTTTGAAGGAAGACGTGATGTTTCTCAATCTGACAACGCTGGAGCGATCGCGATAAATTCTAGGAATAGCCCCTCTCATCGCCCCCCACCCTCTCCGGGGAGCTAACATACATACCAACCATGTCGTAGTTGATATTTGGGAGATTATTTTCCTTCTGAAGGCGCAACATCCCTCAAGCCAATGAGAAGAGCGAAATGGCATCGTACAACTTTGATGCCGATTTCACTCTTATATCATAAACCGCCATAACTCATGGATAGGAGTTACTGGTCACTTTAGGTTGAGGTCACCGAAACGAGCGACCTTTTAAACCAGACATAACTTAATCTAAAACTCCAGAAAGCTATGCCCAGGTGAATTTCCACCCCTTGGAAAACCAATGGAAAGACAACAGAGTATAAACTCATATGCGTACACCGAACATACATCACGCATTTTTATACACGATCCCATGCATGCACATAAATGAAGTCCAAAATCAGTTAATTTGCGTCCCTTATTGCTTGTTCTAGCTTAAACCTCGTATTCGAAAGTATCGCTATGCACAGATTGTTCTTACCTAAAAGTGGAAATAGCTTTTTGTTCGTATCTGGCGGCGGTAGAAGGTACGCTCCTTTACACATCGATTTTCGGGTAAGAATCGTTGTGGCATCATTTTTTTGGGGGGGTTATGCCTTCGTTAGTTGGGGCTTGACCAACCTGTTTCACTGCGTCTCATACTTACTTCTTCACAAAGCACCCTGTAAAAGAGGACTCTTAAGATTAGTTGTTGTTTGTATGGTGCCATTTTCAGTCGTCGAATCGCCATATTGGTGATGGAATCACCGTTAGTGGTACGACATAGTATGGTTGTGGTTGGGTGATGTAATTCAAGCCACGATCATTTTCAGACGGTTGTAGTTGGGTGATGTAATCCCAGCCACGATGATTTTTATACGGTTGTGGTTGGGTGATGGAACCCAAGCGACGATAATTTGTAGACGGTTGTGGTTGGGTGATATAATCCAAGACAAGATTATTTATAGACGGTTATGATTGGGTGATGAAATTCAAACCACGATGATTTTTAGCGGTTGCGTTTGGGTGATGGAATTCAAACCACGATGATTTTTAGACGTATGTGATTGTGTGATGGAATTCAAGCCAGTATGATTTTTAATGGTTGTGGTTGGGTGATGTAATCCAAGCCATGATAATTTTTAAGCGGTTGTGGTTGAGTGATGGAATCCTAGCGACGATGATTTTTAGACGGTTATGGTTGGGTGATGGAATTCAAGCCACGATGATTTTTAGTGGTTGTAGTTGGCTGATGGAATCCAAGCCACGATGATTTTTGGACGGTTGTGGTTGAGTGATGGAATTCAAGCCCCGATGATTTTTAGCGGTTGTAGTTGTGTCATGGAATTCAAGCTACGATGATTTTTAGCGGTTGTGGTTGGGTGATGGAACTCAAACTACGATTATTTTAGCGGTTGTGGTTGGGTGATGGAATCCAAGTCACGATAATTTTTAGACGGTTGTGGTTGAGTGATGGAATTCAAGCCACCATGATTTTTAGACGGTTGTGATTGAGTGGTGGAATCCTTGACACGATGATTTTTTAGACGGTTATGGTTGGGCGATAGAATCCAAGCCACGATGATTTTTGGACGGTTGTTGTGTGATGAATTCAAGCCACGATGATTTTTAGACGGTTGTTGTTGTGTGATGGAATTCAAGGCATGATGATTTTTAGTCGGTTGTGGTTGAGTGATGGAATCCTAGCCACGATGATTTTTGGACGGTTGTGGTTGAGTGATGGAATTCAAGCCACGATGATTTTTAGTGGTTGTGGTTGGCTGATGGAATCCAAGCTACGGTGATTTTTAGACGGTTATGGTTGTGTCATGGAATTCCAGCCACGATAATTTTTAGACGGTTGTGGTTGAGTGATGGAATCATATCTACGATCATTTTTAGACGGTTATGGTTATGTGATGGAATTCAAATGACGATGACTTTTAGTGGTTGTATTGGGTGATGGAATCCAAGCCACGATAATTTTTAGATGGTTGATGTTATGTGATGGAATTCAAGCCACCATGATTTTTAGACGGTTGTGATTGAGTGATGGAATCCTTGCCACGATGATTTTTAGACGGTTATGGTTAAGTTATAAAATCCAAGCCACGAAGATTTTTAGACGGTTGTTGTGTGATGAATTCAAGCCACGATGATTTTTAGACGGTTGTTGTTGTGTGGTGGAATTCAAGGCATGATGATTTTTAGACGGTTGTGGTTGAGTGATGGAATCCTAGCCACGATGATTTTTAGACGGTTATGGTTGGGTGATTGAATTCAAGCCACGATGATTTTTAGACGGGTGTTGTGTTATGGAAATCAATCCACGATGATTTTTAGACGGTTGTTGTTGTTGTCTGATGGAATTCCCTGCCATGCTGATTTTTAGACGGTTGTGGTTGAGTGATGGAATCCTAGCCACGATGATTTTTAGACGGTTGTATGGGGGTGATGGAATCCAAGCCACGATGATTTTTAGACGGTTGTTGTGTGATGGAATTCAAGCCACGATGATTTTTAGACGGTTGTTGTTGTGTGATGGAATTAAAGGCATGATGATTTTAGTTGTTGTGGTTGAATGATGGAATCCTAGCCACGATGATTTTTAGACGGTTATGGTTGGGTGATTGAATACAAGCCACGAGGATTTTTAGTTACAAGGAGTTACAAGGAAAGAAGGTACCCTAGGAGACCTTACGGTCCATTCAAAGAGGGTACCTTTGGACTAGCAATCGAGCGGGCACATGGCTGCTCAATTGTTTTGCGTCCCTAAACGGCCACTTTTCAAGACTTTGTCTAGTCTTGACTTGAACTGGTCAACAGATTCACTGTTGACAACTTCCACTGGAAGTGCGTTCCACATACCGCAGATACTGTAAGTGAAAAAATTTCCACACAGATTGCGGTTGTAACGCTTCAGTTCAAGTTTGAAGCCGTGATTGCGCGTTCTGTTCTCACTCAGTGTGAAAATATCCCGGTAGTCAACATTGTCGAACCCTCGAAGTATTTTGAAAACTTTGATGAGCTGACCACGCAGTCTACGGGTTTCCAACGAGAACAGATCTAATTCCCTTAGTCTATCCTCATAACTTTTATGTCGGATAGAGGGAATCAGTTTGGTTGCCCTAGCTTGTACGCGTTCCAACCTTGCGATGTCCTTTCGAAACGAAGGACTCCAAAATTGTACGGCATACTCCAGGTGCGGCCGAACCAGGGAGTTGTACAGACAAAGTACTATCTCCCTGTTACGGTATCCAAACTGGCGCTTTATGTAGCCTAACATCCTTTGGGCTTTCTTCTCTGCCTCGATGCACTGTTTCGAGAACTTGAGGTCGCTAGTGATGGCAACACCCAAGTCCTTCTCAGTGTCACTCGATTCAAGAGCAGTGCCCTTAAGGATATAATGAGATTTGGGATTTCTGTGGCCGATATGCATTACTTTGCATTTGTTTACGTTGAAAGGCATTTGCCACGTGTCCGACCACTCCCCAATCTTCCAAAGATCTTCCTGCAGGCGGGCAGTATTTCCATCCTTTGTAACGTTCATACCAAGCTTGGTATCGTCGGCAAATTTGGAAATCTTGGCAACCATGTCACCGTCCATGTCGTTGACGTAGATGATGAATAGTAGTGGTCCCAGGACAGAACCTTGAGGCACTACGCTAGTAACGGGCACCCACTCAGAAGCCTGTCCATTCACCACTACCCGTTGCCGTCTGCCACTTAGCCAGTTCTCGTTCCAGCCGGCTACTTTTCCGTCTATGCCCAGCGCTCGCACTTTCCGAAGAAGGCGGCGGTGTGGTACCATATCAAAGGCTTTCTGAAAGTCTAAGTAAACCACATCCACCGCCTTGTCCCGATCGTGCTCACTGAACACAAAGTGGAAGAATTCCACAAGGTTCGTCAGGCATGACCGTTGCCTTCGGAAGCCGTGCTGGGAACTCCTCAGTAGCAGGTTTGACTCTAAATACGACGTTATTTTCTCCACCATCATGCTTTCCATGAGTTTACCGACTATCGAAGTCAGACTGATAGGTCGGTAGTTTTACGGATGGCTGGGGGCTCCTTTCTTGAAGATCGGAGTCACCTCCGCCTCACGCCAGTCTCTAGGAACGCATGCGGTCCGGATTGACATGTTAAAGATAGCGCACAGATGTCGTGATACTTCATCGCACACTTCCTTCAACACCTTGGGTAGAAACCCGTCCGGTCCAGGGGACTTATTCGTCTTTAGGTCAGCGATCTTTTTCTTTATTTCTCCTTCGGTGAAGTCCATTGCCTCCAGCTTTTCCCCCGAGTAGGAATCCGTGGGCTGGGGGATGGGACCACACCCTTTAGTAAACACTGAGGAGAAGTAGTCATTGAGAAGGTTAGCATTTTCTGCATCTGACTGAGTTAATGCACCCTCCTCGTCCACTAAGGGCCCAATCCTACGATGGATTGGTTTACGGCTATTTACATAGCCGAAGAACTCCTTGGGATTCTCCTTGCAGAGTCTCGCCACTCGGAGTTCCTCAGTACGCTTAGCCGCCCTTATGCTGGACTTCACTCTCCTGGCTAGCCTCCGGTACTCGTCAAAGGCACCCGAGATCTTCGATCGCCGGTACGCATTTCTCTTCTCCCTAAGCAGTTGGCCGATTTCTCGATTAAACCACTTTGGTTGAACAGAAGACCGACGGAGGCATTTCAGAGGGATGCAACTTGATTGAAGACTCATGAATTTATTTTTGAAATTGTTCCACGAATCCTCAACCTCTTCGCATACCGCTAGCCTTACATCAGTCAGCCCAGCTCGAAGGCTTGCAAAGTCTGCTCTTCTCAAGTCAAGTTTCTTTGATTGACTGGCAACAGACCTTACCTTCGGGATCTTGACGGTAAATCTAACTAGCTGGTGATCACTGCCACCGAGCTCTTCGCCTACAGAGACATCCTCAACGATATCATCCTCAGAGGTGAAGACCAAGTCGAGGATATTGTCTCCTCTCGTCGGTTCTCTGACCCATTGAGTGAGGAACTCGTTGTTGGCGAACTCCAGGAGTAGCGCGCTCTCGCCACAGGCTGCTCTGGTTTCCCAGTCAACTTGTCTGTTGAAGTCGCCCATAACGATGCACACTCTGCCTTGAACAAGCTCACCCAGCAGCTGGTACAGTTCCCTGTCCTTCTCAACGGGTTGGGAAGGGGGTCTGTAAAGCACCAGGGTCCTGTATCTGACAGGACCTATCTCTAGGTCAACGCCTAGGAGCTCGTGATCGGATATAATGTTGGAGTTCGTAGATTTGATTGTATCCTTGAGATACAACATTACACCGCCACCCTCTCTGTCTGGCCTATCTTTGTGGAAGAGTTGGTAGCCAGGAACCGTGAATTCGCCTTCAAAGTCTCGGTTTGACGTTTTTATCCACGATTCTGTTATGGCTACCATTTCGGGTTCTTCCGTCGCTACGAGGCCACGGAGCTCAGGAAACTTGTTCCTGATTGACCTCGCATTAAACAGAAGAACTTTCAGGGAGTCCCCGACTGTAGGACTCCCTACGCTCTTCCGTTTCCCGGCTTGTTTGTTGGCGAGGCACCCCTTTTTGCGACCTCTGAGAAGGTCGTTTCTGGAGTGACACAGGCGTACTGGCGTACGTCCGCCCTCACTCTGGGCCGGATACTCCTTTCGGTCCTCTCTACGACATCCTGGATCATGTTCGACAGAAAGGCCTTTCCTTTAAAGGAAAGATGTACCCCATCCCTTTGGTAGAGATCATTTCTACCATAAAAGGTGCGGTACGGGTCCAGAAAAAAGACCCCCTCTGCCGTACACAAATCTGCCAGGCGCCGGTTTAAAGACACATTCATCGAGTGAGCGGTCCGTGTTGGACCTCTCCTCGGGAGCATCCCGACTACCACACGCTTGCGGGTTTTCAGCCCACAGTCGTCCACGGCACTTTGACCGTGTGGAGGATTTTATCTGTAGGGCCTACCCTACCTCCTCTCAGGTAGAGGTCGTTTCCACTGACCATCAGAGCAACGACTGAGCTCTCAGAAATCTGTGATTTCTCAGCCTCTACTCTGATGTGGTGGTTACCACATCCTGGCAGGCAGCTTACCTTCACACTAGTGTGAAGGCGGGCCGCTAGCAGGGACTGCAGGCCCCGTGCTTGAGAATCACCAATAAGGGTGACTCTTGCACATTTGTCAGCAGGCGACTTATTCTTCCCCCTCGGTAGCGACTTGCCGCTTTCCTCTTGTATCTCTACATTTTTCTTTTTTTTCTTCTTCATCTTATTTTTCTTGTCTTTATTTGTTTTCTCTTCTTCCGTTTCTCTTTTCTCTTCTTTTCTTTCCACTTTCCCTTGCGCATCAGTAACGCTCGAATCCTCTACACTGGGGTGAGCAGCATTAAGGTCCTTTTTCTTCTTTTTCTTTTTCTTCTTCTCATTGGCTCCGCATGGCAGAAGTGGGGCTGCCAATGCAGTTTCACCTCCTTGGGCTGGAGTCGCATCGGCGGAACCACCCAAGTCAGTGGGACTTTCGTCTCGAGCTTGAGCCGACTGGGCCTCTAGTTTAGAGGCTAGCTCTAGGATTTTTTCCTCGAGACGCCGAATCTGAAGCGCGTGCTGCGTTTCTAGGGTCTGTATTTTATTTTCCAGCGCCCTAGATTTTTCTTCAGAGGTTGTGAAGAGATCCTTGAGTTCATTGCAGCATGCTACTGCCTCTCGGATCTCTCCCTTAAGGATGCAGTCGGTGCATATACTTCCCGGGTGGCATTTCGAAAAACATCCTTCCGGGAAGTCCACGCACCACTTGTCCTTCTGGCATATCGCACATGTATATTTAAGTGCAGCTGGACCTTTTTTCCCTGTCATTTTAAACACTTTCTCTCTTTCAAAACTTTGTGACCAATCAATAGAAAAAAGGGGGGGTTGGTGAGTTCTCCCCGCGTGAGTCGCTCCCGCCTATCGATCGGAGACGTTTCGGATCTTTCAGAAGGCACGCTCCATGTGCTGCTGTTCGTCCGACCGAGTCGTCAAGCCTCGGCGTGCCGTGGCTCCCAACCAAGCAGCACAGACGGTCCCCGAAGGGGCCATCGATTTGTCACCAGGTGAACAACAACGAAGCACGCCCCTTACTAAACTCCTACTAGTTCCCTTCACAACGGCCAGGATCTCGGAGCAGCGTTCAATGGATATCCCGCCCCACCAAGAGACTCGACCCAAGGCTTTTTATTGGCCTGGCAACCAACCTGGGAACAAAGGGCCGTCACCTCGGACCGATGCTACCAGAGGCACCCGTCAACGGGCACTGGGAACGGTCAATAATTACGCGCCAGGGAAGGGGTTAACGGGGCACTACCCTCATCCCATTCATCGTGCCCCAACGCCTAGGACACCTCTAGTCCTAGTCTCTCGCAACCAGTGAGCGTCGATTGGCGTTGTTTATAGAGGTTCCAAAGCCTCTCTTCTGACGCATGAGGTAGCTGCCAGGTCCTTATATGTAGATAGAGGAAGAAAAGGGAAACAGGGACATGATAGTAGGCTTTTTTTTTTTTTTTTTTGTAAAAGTGGGAGAGATAAAATAAAAGTAAAAAAGGAGAAGGATAGAGTAAAAAAAAAAAGGAAGGAATGACGCACTTAGTCTGGAATCTCGTTTTCGACCAAATCGACAAGGGAAGCCCTACCAGGGGTACCCAGAAGAGGTACCCCCGCCAACATAGCTCGAAAAGTCAAAGGTACACACAAGCTCTCTTCCCGCGACAAGGGGGCGTCACCTCTCCCTCTACAGAATCTAAGCTACGATGATTTTTAGACGTTTATGGTTGGGTGATAGAATTCAAGCCACGATGGTTTTTTGACGGTTGTGATTGAGTGATGGAATTTAAGCCACGATGATTTTAAATGGTTGTGGTTGGTTGTCTGATGGAATCCAAGCCACGAGGATTTTTAGACGGTTGTGGTTGTGTGGTGGAATTCAAGCCACGATGATTTTTAGACGGTTTCGGTTGAGTGATGGAATCCTTGCCACGATGATTTTTAGACGGTTATGGTTGGCTGATGGAATTCAAACCACGATGATTTTTTGCGGTTGTGATTTGCTGATGGAATCCAAGCCACGATGATTTTTAGACGGTTGTGGTTGAGTGATGGAATCCAAGCCACGATGATTTTTAGTGGTTGTGGTTGGCTGATGGAATCCAAGCCACGATGATTTTTAGACGGTTATGGTTGGGTGATGGAATTCAAACCACTATGAGTTTTAGCGCTTATGGTTGGGTGATGGAATTCAAGCCCCGATGATTTTTAGTGGTTGTGGTTGGCTGATGGAATCCAAGCCACGATCATTTTTAGACGGTTGTGGGTGCGTGATGGAACTCAAGCCACGATGATTTTTAGACGGTTGTGGTTGAGTGATGGAATCCTTGCCACGATGATTTTTAGACGATTATGGTTGGGTGATGGAATGCAAACTGCGATGATTTTTAGCGGTTGTGGTTGTGTCGTGGAATTCAAACTACGATGATTTTTAGCGGTTGTGGTTGGGTGATGGAATCTAAGCTACGATCATTTTTAGACGGTTGTGGTTGGGTGATTGAATTCAAACCACGATTATTTTTTGCGGTTTTGGTTGGGTGATGGAATCCAAGCCACGATAATTTTTAGACGGTTGTGGTTGAGTGATGGACTCCTAGCCACAATGATTTTTAGACTGTTATGGTTTGGTGATGGAATTCAAATGACGATGATTTTTAGTGGCTGTGGTTCGGTGATGGAATTCAAGCCACGATAATTTTTAGACGGTTGTGGTTGGGTGATGGAATTCAAGCAACTGGTATTATTTAGAGATGGTTCGGTTTGGGTGTAGAGCCAAATGGGAACCCAGCAGTATCTTTGAGTATCTGTGTATATCCGCCCCTGGTGTTGTTTTTGTGATGGCAACCCCAGTATTTGGGTTCCACTTTATTTCCTCTTTCTTTTTATTCTCCCACTCATTTTCTTCCTCTCCAGTGCCTAAACCCGATTTTGAGCGAAGGATGGTGTTAAACCCATTTAAGAAAGAGAGGGATAGCGGGGGCTTGAATCGAACCTAGGCCCCGTGAGCCCCTTCCCACGAGAAAAAGGGGGAAGGGGGGAGGGCACTGTGATTGGTAACTTGTAGTGGGCGTGAATGTTTTGGTGGATTGGAAGATGTGAGCGAGAATCCGCCCTTGCCGATTCGCCATTAACGGTCTGATGGGTGTAAATCTACCTGACAACCAGGGGGGAGTAGGAGGGGGGGGGGGCAAGGCCTTGGACTGGTTTGCATTATTTGTTAATTATAGTTATAGTCGTGTGTGTGTGTGTGTGTGTGTGTACGTGTGAGCAGAATGCACGGAGGCGTCGCGCATATCCTCGACGCCCACAACGAAATTTCCATTGTGTGCTTGAGAATTAGACATGTGTGCGTGTGTATGCTTAGGGGTTTCTGTATGTGTATATTAATTTGGGTGTAAATGCACGTATGTTTTTGCATGTGCGAATTTACTCCTGAACAAACTTCAACTGAATATGTGCGTATTCTTATGTATATTTTTTGTATACTACTGTTTGTGTATTTGTATATTCCTATTATACATATTTGTTTGTAGCTATGTAAGTATTCGTATGTTAGCTCATTCATGCTTCGGTTTGTTTGTACATCTTCGTATGAAAGATGTGTGTAAGTATTTGTATGTGAGCTGTTTATGCTTCAGTTTGTGTGTAATTATTCGTATGTGAGCTGTTTATACTTGTGTGCATGTGCATATTCTTATGTGAGCTCATTTATGCTTTGGTGAATGTGTGTATTCGTATGCATACGTGTCTCTCTGAATTCGTATTTATACGTATATAGATATATGTATTCCCCTGTTGGTATTTATAAAGATATTTGTACTTATGCATCTGTATATTCGTATGCCAGTGTGTACTAATGTTTGTGCATATGTTTGCGTGTATATGTCAGATTTATGTGGGCATATACCTGTGTTTGAATGAGCTTATCTTAGGTGGTTACCATGGAAACTTGTACTCTAGCCATTCCTTCTCTCGTCCATGTTACGAGTACGTTAATGTATTTGCGATCCTTTTGTGGTAGTTTGTGCTCTCTTTTGCGGCTTTTTGTGCTCTCTTTTGCGGCTGTTTGTGCTCTCTTTTGAGTTGTTTAAGCTCTTTTGCGGCAGTTTCTGGTCTCTTTTGCGGCTGACTGTGCTCTCTCTTGTGGCTGTTTGTGGTATCTTTTGCGACTGCGTTGTTGCTTGTGCGTTCTTAAAGCTGGAGTTGGGGACTGCGTTTGTTGTAGGCCCCATCCCTGCCTCCCCCTGATGTGAGGCTATGGGACAAAGGGAGCGACACCGAGGCCACCGGCCATTATTGCTGTGCCCTCTATGGACCCTAATCTTCCTCCCCCATTGTTTAAAGGGGTCCACATATCCTTAAACCCACGTCAGGGAGGAGAATGATATTCTCTTTTTGCCCCCCCCATCCTTAACCCTCCCACCTGCAAGAGGATGTCAGGTATAACATCGCCAACTTTACTGCAGCTGACATCGGAAGAAGTTGTGTGTTCTCCCGGCCTCAACAACCCCAGTTCTAACCCCGCCCTTAAGTCATTTCCCCTCGAATTTAGAGCGAAAACCGACGTGGCAATCGCAACCATACAGTTTGTAGGGCGAGATGTGAAGAAAGTGGCGAAGATCTTCATCTTCACCTTTACATATCTCCTTACAAACTGTCTGGTTGCGATGCCCTCGTTGGTTTTCGCTCTAAATTCGACAAGAGGAACTCCCCCCCCCCTCCCTCTCATTTTTTTATCTCTTTTACCAATTTCCCCCAATTAAAAAAATATGGCAATAATCCTTGTTTCCCCTCACTTCATTTTCCCTTAGTTCTCTCTGTTTATCCATCCTTTTCTTTCGAGAGAGGCTCGTGCCCCCGTTGGTCGGCAACAGTTATCTCCCTCCCCCCCTAAATTAATCAATCCTACCATAATTTAGTAGATGGATTCTGTGTAGAAATCGATCCTCCGAACGCGGCTAGGGTTGGGTACGTGGCGAGAGAGGTTGGGATACAGGCATGGTTAGATTAAGATAAAACCTTGTGGTTCGGTCAACTTAGATTATGTAGGTATGGTTAGATTAAGATAAAACCTTGTGGTTCGGTCAACTTAGATTATGTAGGTATGGTTAGATTAAGATAAAACCTTGTGGTTCGGTCAACTTAGATTACGTAAGCATGGTTTAGTTAATTTAAACCTTGTGGTTAGGTTAACTTAGTTTAATTCTCTTGGTTGTGTAGGTTACGTAGGCATGGTTAGTTTATGTAAGTAATGTTAGGACTTTAAGCTCGTTAGATGGTCGAATCAAATCATGCCTTCTGCCTTACTTGTCCGGCCCTGGTCCCCAACAAAGGCGAAAGAACTGGGTAGTAACTGCGTGAGTTGTTGTTGTTGTTGTTGTTGTTTACTCTGTAGATGTTTGTTATCTATTTTTCCGAAAATGGCTCCACCCAATCTCTCTAACCTCCTGCGTGTGCAAATTGATGGAGAAATTGGTCAATGTTAGATTAGCCTTTTTCCTGGACAGCGGAGGCCATCTGTCTTCTGCACAGTGCGGCTTCCGCAAGTTCCACTCCACGTCGGATGCTCTGCTCCGAGACTGGAAAATGCCCTCTGCGAGGCCTTCCTTCGTAGACAGCACTACGCCACGGTGTTTTTCGATCTGGAGAAGGCCTATAATACCACATGGCGATACGGTATCATGAAGACTCTCCACACGATGTGGGTGAGGGGATGCCTCCCAATGTTTATATCTGAATTCTTGCGAGATCGTCGATTCCGCGTACGGGTGGGGGGAGCCCTCTCCGGCCCAATGTAGCAGGAAGATGGTGTCCCGCAGGAAAGTATCCTCAGTGTCACACTCTTTGCCCTGAGCATCAACGTCATCACCTCGGTGCTGACAGAAGATGTTCTCACTACGCTCTACGTGGACGACCTTTCGATCTCTTTTGGCGCGGCCCAAATGCCAACTCTGGAGCGTCGACTCCAACAGGCATTGAACCGCGTCTCTCGCTATGCCGAAGCGCATAGGTTTCGGTTTTCTTTGGCCAAGACTAAGGTCGTGCACTTTTGCCGCCATCCACGGCTCCAATTCCGACCCAGACTTGTTTCTTAATGGGGTGCGGCTGGAAGTAGTTGAATCGCACCGTTTCCTTGGTATTGTATTTGGCCGACACCTCACCTTAGAAGGCTCATATTCGCAGTCTTATAGTCTCTTGTACCCACGCCATGGATATTCTCCGTTTCGTGACGTTCAGTGCTTGGGGTGCTGGTAGGGCTACTGCCTTACTTTTTTATTGATCTTTTGTTTGTTCGAAGCTCGACTACGGATGCGAGTTTTATGCATCCGCAACCAAGCGTGTATTACGGAAGGTGAACTCGATCCACCACACCGGCCTTCGCCTGGCGACCGGCGCTTCCCGCACTTTTCCCATTGAGAGCCTACTACTCGATGCTGGGGAGATGCCACTCGCTCTACGCCGTGTACAATGCATTATTCGCCTGTACGCTCGAGCTCGGCGCCTCCCTCAATCGCCAACAGCTCTCACTGCATCCCCAGCTGATTTCGACGGTGCCTATGCCGCCGAGAGACGCCAGTTATGCCCTAAGCCCTTTGGGTTTAGGGTCAAGAAACTCCTTCAAGAGCTAGTTATAGCTCTCGGACCGGTGGCGCTCTTGATTCTACCCAGGACGTCACCCTGGAAGGTACCACATTTGGCTATTTGTCGCCACGCCTCTGCTCCCAAAGCTTGTACAACGCCGGGAATATTTCGTTCGACCTTTTTGGAGCACACTTCGTGTCACGCGGGAACCTTGCCAGTGTATACGGATAGCTCCAAGTCCCAAGAGGGGGTCGGCTTCCACTCTGTATCCCCTCTGTTTGAAGTCAGCGGGGCTCTGCCAGGCGTTGCGTCTGTCTTCAAGGCCGAGCTGGTGGCAATACACCACTCGGTACGGGAAATTACGCGACGTGCCCGCTTCGGAGACCGGATTGTGATCTATAGTGACTCACAAAGCGCCCTGAGTGCTCTCGGGGCATTGGAATCTCCGCAGGCCCTGGTTCGCGATATCCGTGACGCCACGGTTTTGGCAAGCCGGGCGGATGTCACGGTTATCTTCTCCTGTGTTCTTGGACATGTAGGAATTGCGGGGAATGAGCGCGCCGATGAGGGCGCCAAAGAGTCCGCGAGGACTCTGCGACCGGACCAGCGTTTTGCTCTTCCTCACACCGACTACCCTGCAGGAATACGGGCAGCTCTTCGGGCTGCTTGGCAAAGAAGATGGGACTGTTCCGCGACTGTTCCCATAGACCTACCCCACGATGCCGCGAAGGTTTCAGGTTGCTTTCTGTCGTCTCCGAATTGGACACACTGACGGGACGCACCACCATTTGATGGAGCGTTCGCCAGCGCCCTACTGTGAAGACTGCGTTGTCCCCCAGACTGTTCGGCACATTTCTGTTGAATGTCCCAGTATGGGCGATCTCCACACACGTTACCTGTCCTGGTACCGGGATGGGCGGGGTCGCTACCGCCTGTCCCTTGTACTCGGGACGAGTTCGTGCACATTTACGGGTGGACTTGTAGACTTTGGGGGGGAGGCCGGCTCTTTCTTCTCTTTATTTAACTAGGTTTTGTTTTTGTTGTTTTCTTTGTAGGTCGCACGCTCCTGCGCCGAGGGGAGGTGGACCTCGCACTGACGCCGGAGCTTGCTTCCTAATTGTTGCCATTTTCCCTTTTTATTGTTGTTGTGTTTCAATATTCTTATTTTAAAGTAGCCTAGTGCTAGGCTGTCGTGATTCCGGCGACTTGTGCCCAAGTGGGTAGTCGTCAGATTTACTCCTAAAATTAAAAAAAAATCCGAAAATGGAGAAAGATGGCTGGAAGACTTCTTCATGAAAGCCCCGCAATTGGGGGGGGGGTAGGAGATTTTTCGCCCCTTGTGCCTTAAAGGGGACTATTTTGGCGCTTTTTCTAAATCGTTACTTGCAAGAATTAAGGCTTGTTGGGCCTATTGGAACTCAAACGTTTGTTTTTCGAGTTTGAAGTAAAAAACAAATAACACTAGTGACTTGTAAACCTTTATTTTAATTTAAAAATATATTTGATATGATATAATTTTACACATTAATAATTTTAATAACCAAATATATTAACTTAAATGAGGTGTGTTTACGTTGATCGCTATTTATGCCGAATAGAAACACCGATTCCGATTTTAGCAGCTAAGCCTACCATACCTTGTAAATACCAGTGTTTCGGATTCCACGTTAATCAATAGCTACCCAGTGAGAAATTAAAGGCCTCTTAATAATTGCAGATCGGTGGTAGAACCCACACCAGGCACACATACGAGTAAGCGTTCAATCCTATCCAGTCTCACTCACGGGATCTTAACAAAGTAATCAAACGTAGTTGGGGTCTATGAAATCTCAGCTCTGGTGATCGTGCCCCCCAACAAACCTTTTTGGTCCTCGTTTGGGTAAAACGAATCGTCTTAGAGGGACAGAAAACTCCAGAAATGTGTATTGTGTGGTAGAAAAGAGTAAATCTCGCGTTTTAAGACAAGTATTCCGCTTTGCCTCTTCGAGCTGTCGTAAAATTACCCCAGGATGTTTGTCCTAGTTCGTACTAATGAATCATTGTGCGTAGTCTTATGTATAAAGTCTTGATTTTATGTACAAGGTCTTGGTTTTATGTACAAGGTATAAGTTTATGTACGATCTTGGGTTATGCACGATCTTTGGTTATGTACAATGTCATGGTTTTACGTACGAGGTTTTGGTTTTATATACAAAGTTGTTTTTCTGTACTCGGCGTTTGTTTTATGTGCAAAGTCTTGTTTTCCTGTACGAGGTCTTTTTTTTTCTCTACGAGATCTTGGTTTATGTACAAGGTATCGGTTTTATTCACGAGGTCTCGTTTTTCTGTACCTGGTTTTGGTTTATGTACAAAGCCTGGTTTTCTGTACAAGGTCTTAGTTTTCTGTACAAGGCCATGGTTTTATGTTCAAAGTCTGTTTTTTTCTGTTCGAGGCCTTGGTTTTATGTACGAGGTCTTGGTTTTATATACGAGGTCTTGGCTTTGCGTGTGAAGTCTTGATTTTATGTACGAGGTAATCTACAAGGTCTTTGTTTTTAAGTACGAAGTCTTGGTTTTATGTACGAGGTCTAGTTTTTTTTGTACGAGATCTCGGTTTTATTTACGAGGTCTCTGTTTTAAGTACGAGGTTTATGTTTTACGTACGAAGTCTTGGTTCTATGTACAAGGTCTTGTTTTCTGTAGAAGGTTTTGGTTTTATGTACGTGGTCTTAGTTTTCAAGGACTCAGGCAAGCCCGAAATTTCTCACCTTATGCGCAGGGCAAAAAATTCTTCTTTACGTTTCAAGCCCAAATTTTCATTCAAATTTCTAAGCCTATTTGCATAGAAGTAAATTGCACCATCCGCCCCTTTTAAATCGAGTACTAGACCCCCTCATGGATAATGAAATGCGCATAATGATTGGAATAACAATCGCTAGCAAGCACGAAGGCATTAGGCATTAGGTCGTTGTTAGGGGTAATACTACGCTTTCAACCCCAACCAGGGACAATTGAACCCTTCGTAGTTTGAGGTCAGGAGTATGTGGAATGTGGAGATGAGTACTTCAAGGTGACCTAGTACTCCATGTCGAGGTATACGGGGACACTAATACTCCTCGGCTTATTCCTTAATAATGTCAAATTTTCTTGACTTTTCAATAGATAAAATTACATTATTTTATTTTTTTTATTGAATATTTTTTTTAAATATAATTCATGTATTTTTTAAAGAAATTCTGTATTTTTAGCAAATTATCAAGTCAAAACCATCGAGGGCATCCCAGCCCAACAGTTTGTAAAGAATTACAGAATAAAGGACCAGTAAAGACGCCTACGGGCCTTGAGGCCGGGAGGGGATGCATCTGTGGGATGTGGGGTCGGGAGGGTCCGTAATTCTCCATATGTAAGCTGCATCGTGGGTTTTAGTTTATAAATTCTGTATGAAATTAACATGATTTTCTCCCGTAGGGATCTACGTGTTTGATTCATTTTAGATTGCTATCAAATGCCTTTTTTTATTCTTTAAATGATTCTATTGTATTTTTTTTTAAACTAGTGAATCGGATTTAGCTCATGAATAATTAATCACGTACCCTTTCAATAGTGTGTACCGACAATTAATTATCCCTTCGCGTGATAACTGTGTCAATCGAGCCTTCGTAAGTTCGGGTCGTCAGTGGACGCATTAATTAATTCCGCTGTTTTCGTAACGTTCGGATCATCTGTCAAAATAATGGCCTTCTCTCTCGATTCATGGCTTAATTTGTCCATTAAATTAAAACCTTAAAACCAATGGAAAGATTGGAAGGGAATGTCAGGAGTTTTAGTGGAGAAGACGATCAGTGCGAGAGTAAAAGTTAAATCGTATAAAGCTGGGTTTAGACCAGCGATGAGATTTGGGGCAGAGGTATGGCCTTAGAAAAGGCCACGAGATGAGAAAATAGAGATGACTGAAATGAGAATTTTGCGATGGATATGGGGAGTGACAAGGATGGATAAAATTCGGAACAAGAGAGTAAGAAGGAAAATAATGGTAGAGGTATCGAAGAAATTACAGGATAAGAGATTGCACTGGTATGGACATGATATAAGAAGAGCTTAGGACTACGATGTTGAAAGAATAATGAATATGGAGGTGTGAAGAAGGAGACGAAGGCCAAAATTAAGGTGAAAGGATAAGGTAAAAAGATATGCACGAGAGACAAGTAGCTGAAGAGGTGGTGGTCGATCGGAGGCAGGGGAAGCGGCTGAAAAGAAAGAACCACCCCATACGAAGATGGGAAAGTTTGCAGTGGAAGAAGAATGAGTACCAAAGAAGATGAATGTGAATTTAAAATGCAGGAAAGATAGAAAGAGAGCGGGGCTGTGAGAACACGTCAATAGTACGAGGTCTAATTGGTCTAAGTGTTCATTGTGATCGATTTTGTTATCATCATTAATCTATGGGATTAAGATTACAGTGCGGAAGAAGAAATATCCATTTTTATGGATAGATTTAGGAGTTTGTTGGATGTGAGGGCATTGGATATCCATATAGGAGATGAATGTGACTTTTAAAATTAAATTTAAAGCGGAAAGTTGTAAGGAGAAATCTATAAAAAGGTGAAGGTGGGAAAATTGAAAATGTTGAGAAGACATACAAGAGCAGAGCCTCGGGGTCATTGGAGCTGGTACAACATATACTCGTCTATATATCAGCTGCGGCATACTGGCCGCTGATGCAGGGTACACTGAACCTACGGAGAGCTTCCGTTCTCCTAGATCTTTCAGGGCTCTAGCTACACCATCTAACCTCTTGCGCAAAGAACTAGAATATAAACAACTAGAAGTGTAGCCATGATGATGTTGCCTACCTCCTAGTTATCACATCAGAATTCTCTACGCATAAATTCCTGCCAGATTGTACTTCGAGTTGGAACTTGACATAATAACCATTAATTAGACGTTAATTTCGTTCGGACGATTAATGACGTGTCGTCTCTCAGTTGGCTGCGGTTAAATGGATAATAAAATACCCATGTTTAATGTGTGTGTACGCAAGACTAATATTTAGTGTATAATAGGTGTACGCAATAATTTAGTGTCGGTGCTTAATGTGTTTACGTATTAGTAATATTTATTTGCTTGTAGCAAATAAATCGGTCAAGTAGACCGATTTGTTAGTGCGTGCGCAGCCAACTCCGTCGTTTGACTCAATTATAAACAAAGGAAGCGGTCACCATCGAGGGAATGATTAGCGAATAAAGAGATAGAGAGATAAATAATGGACGAATAAAAAGTACATGGATAAGAAAAGAGCTTTAGGTAAAAATTGAAATAGGAGGACAACTTTATTGGAGGGGCTGAGATGAAGAAGGCTATGGGACGTTTCGAAACAGTCCCAAATAATTACCAACGAGGTTGATAATCATATGAATTTACAGCCCTTACCTGAATGCAAAAAGCATAAAGATCAGTATGCCAACCACTGGCAAGCTGAGGGCACCGGGGGCGGGGCCGTTGGTGGGGTTGGAGGGCACTAGCCAGTAAGCGTTGACAAACAAGGCCTCATGGCCCAAGGGAGACTTACTCGTTTAAAGTAAGGGGAGTGTGAACGGAAACTCCCTTTAGTGATTTACGTAGACTGGAGAGTAATGTGTGCATGCATGCGCACGCGCGCGAAGGAAAGGTGTGAAAGCATGGTTACATGTGCCAATGAGACTACCTGCGGGCATGTGCGAACCCCCACCCCCACCCCCTCCCTGGCCCAACATACAGCAGTGACCAAAAGTTTTCGGACACCTCGGAAGTTTTAGGAAATTAGATAAGTGGAGGATCGTCAAGTTTTTATTAGCATATCCAAATTAATATAAAAGTGAAACATGGAGGAATAAATAGCAATATGTCGCACATTACCTAAACAATCAGCAAAAATGCCGAAGTACAAAATTTGCCAAAACATATAACATCAGCCACATATAACAGATAAAGCTCTGTGAAAATTACAGCAACACCAAATTGATACAGGAAGCTCAGTAGCGTGTCGAGAGCCCCTTGACACTGATGAGAGCATTTATTGTTCAAGGGATGCCCTCCCTGAGGGGGCAACACCCCGAGCAGGTGATGCTGGCTCATTGGAAGCTGGCTGGTGATGTTTCGCGGCCTCTTTCAGGTCCACCAGTGGTTTTCCAGTGGATTCTTATCCGGAGACTGAGGTGGACAGTCCATCACCGTGATGTTGCTGTCTCGGAACCACTACATAGTGGACGCAGGATTGTGACATGGGCATTGATTGCCCTGCTGGAAATCACATTCGGACACTTCCGGAGAGGTCTCGGGATTGAGGGCAGCATGTACTCTCCCAGGAAAGCTTGGTACTTCTCTGAATTCCTGGTACCATTAAAGCGGTGAGACGATACTATGCACTCTCGATTACACTGCTCACCTACCCTCCTGCGGACTCTAACATCGCGTAGAGTAGAGAACAATTAGAGCGTGGACTCATCACACCATTACACGTCCCCATTGACGAATGGTCGTATTGCTGTGAGTACGTGTCTTAGCTAATCGATGTCGCTTCTGCTGAGGTTAATAATCGACTTCTGGCGGGCTTTACGCAGTCTTCGACGGACTGTTGTGACGGGTGCATTGACCTGGTCGCTCTCTGTCTATTCATGTTGCAGCTGGACTATGGGTTTCTTACGATCCCGAAGGCTCACCCGGCGCAGAGACGTGTCGTCACGTTGCATACTGACCCTGAGATGTCAGAACGAGGTCGATCCTATATGATCCCACTTTCTCTGTTACTTTTCTACACTTCTGCAATACCAGGTTGTGATCCGTCGACCCTCCGGGCGATTTGTCGACAGCTGAAGCCCTCCTCGTGCCACTTGCCTATGAAACTTTTTTTTCATGGCATAGTTACGTGTTTTTTGCCATCATGTCATTATCAGATCCTGTCAACATCCAATATCAAATTAATTAACAGGATCTTTTCTCTTTGGCGACAGGTGGATCTTTTGTACCAAATTTTCGCCGACGATGCAGTTTTGAGTGCTGAATATAACATTTCTTTTTGGAGAAATGAAAGGAGCTATTAAAAAAACAAAATTTAATGCGCACTAGTTTAGAACATTATTCTAGAAACAATTATGGTTATATACTGGGGGGTGCCCCCCAGACCCCCCCCAATTGATTGAAACTCAGGATCATTGTAGGGGGGTTCCCCCGCAGTGCTAAATCCCCAGGAGCAGTCCCCTTGAATTTACTCCAAAAAGGTGAAACATATTGGAACACGGACGAAATCGTTTGCGTGCCATCGTTCGCGCCGCCGATCGTAATGTGATTGCGCCTTTTTCACATCATTGTGTCTGGAGACACTGGACAAAATGGATGTCAATTATAATTTGCAGTGGTGGTTTCAGAACATTTCGTGCGAAGAAGACGCAGTAAAATTCGTACAAGAATTCAACATAATTCCAAGTGTGAAATTGTGTCTGAAGAAACAGCAAATGAAAATCAGGAAAATAAACGATTATGGAGCCTGGGATATATCTTAATACAAATGAATGTTTGAACAAATAATAAAAGAACTGAACAAATAATATTGGGAAATCATATGGCAGTTTATGTGCGTTTCATTTCCCTTTCTTTTTTTCCCCAAAGTTTTCGGACAAACCAAAATTTACCGTTTGAAATTTCTTTACTTCCTTTCGTTCCTCCAAAGAATAAATGTTATATTCAGCACTCAAAACTGCATCGTTGGCGAAAATTCGGTACAAAACATCCCCCTGCCGCCAAACAGAAAAGACCCAATTAACAAATATAATGTATTGTATAAAAGATATTTCAAACTAAGTTATAAGAAAGCATGTACTCTTATTTTGCTTTCCAAGATAGATCGAAAGAATGCATGTAATCCTACAGCAACATATGCATAGACATACTCACGGAATAAGAAAAAAATCCAGGTGTACGAAAACTTTTAGCCGTGGCTGTCTAAGAACCCAATCGTTAATTAACGCGGCATTCATTATTCGTTGTACTTCTTCTGTTGCCTGTCCTTTCCCTTTAAGGGAAAAGGGATTGTAAAAAGGAGCCTTAAAGTCCATCAAAAATAAATCAGAAAATACATATAGAAAAAAGTAAATACAATAATAAAAAAAACGAGTGGAAATTTGAGCGCAAAACCACGTCGTGGCTCTAGGTTAGGTTCTCATCACATCAGATTACATCGTGGGGACATTCTCTCTCTCTCTCTCTCTCTCTCTCTCTCTCTCTCTCTCTCTCTCTCTCTCTCTCTCTCTCTCTCTCTCTCTCTCTCTCTCTCCGCGTCCGAAACCGTTGATACACCGAAATCCCGGAGGAATTCAACGGCCCCCCCCACCCTCAGGATGTACAATACAAAGGGTGTAAGGCAGTGCCGGATTTACTTATAAGCTAAACAAGCTATAACTTAGGGCCCCCCCAAAAAAAAAAATTAAAAAGGGGTGTTCATCTCCAAAATATACGATAAAAAATAAATAAATAAAACCTACATAGTGCAACAGTTTTGCCGATTACGTATTTTACTTTTAATTTCTTGGGGCCACCAAAAAATTAAAGAAAAAAAACGTGTTCTACATTTCCTAATGTAGAAGCAATTTTGAGAATGTTCCTTGGTAAGATGATTGCAAATTGCTCTGGAGAGAGATCCTTTTCTCAGCTCAAGAAGATAAAAAAGGAATTTAGAACAACAAATGGCTCAAGATAAATTACGTTCCCTCAGTCTCATGCGCATAGAAGGTGACAAACTACGCAGTTTATCATCAGTGACTTTGCTCTGGCAAAGGCAAGAAAGAAAGTATTTTAGTTTAGATCCTGTTTGTGTTCTGTTTCTATAGACAGTATAAAATAAATCTTGATAAAATTATATAATTTGATGAGTATTGGGTAGATGCATTAATAAACCGGTGAATATTTAAAATTAATTACTTCGACCGAATTTCATAATGAAGAGCACGAATACCCTATGAATACTAGTAATGGATGTAAAGGCCTACCCATACAGAATAAAGACGAAGCAGACCCTAACATCCTCCGACAAGGGCAGAGAAAGGCTATGTCAGTCAAGATACTGGAGAAGATTCAGGACACCCCAACTTTCCTTAACTTCCTTTGAACCTCAGATGAAGCTCACTTCCATCTTGAAGGAAAGGTAAACTAGAAGACAAATGTCTTCTGGGGTAACTACAGACCAAATGAGGTAGCCACCAAGCCCCTACACTCCCCTAGGCCTCCCAGGGGCATCATCGGACCATTCTTGTTCGAGGAATCTGGCGCGACAGTGACAGTCACCAAGGAGCGGTATGTTGAGGTCCTCAAAAGCTTCAATAGGGAGCTGCAGACCCTGTTCCCGTCGCTTATGAGGAAGTTCTGGTTCCAGTAAGATGGAGCAAGCTCTCACACCTCAAACCTGTCCCGAGATTGGCTGAAAGAGAACTTTAGTGGCCGTGTGTGATGAGTCTCAAGACTGATTTTGAGTGGGCACCTCACAGCCCAGACCTTAGCCCCCAGATTTCTTTCTCTTGGGCTACCTTAAAAACAGATTGTACGCAGGGAAACCCAGGACCATTATGGAACTCAAGGAAGCCACCAGGGAGGAGATCATAGCCACTAGTCGGTCGGTTTGTAAGGACGTCATGTACAACTTTGTGCTGCACCTCAAGAAATGCACAGAGCTAAATGGAGGTCATATAGAACACATGCTCTAGAATAAAGAAGAAAAGTCCAAAAACTCTCATGTTTTGATATGATGTTTTTAGACACAATAAACTAGTTATCACCAAAGTTTGATTCAATCCTTGCAGAAAATTAAGAAATGAGGCCTATCGAAAGTTGGGGCCCATTTTGGGGGTCATCCTGTATAATTAGTCCTTAGCAAGTTTCTAGGGACTAGATTATAAGCCTCTGTAAATTGTGTTTTTAAAAGAACTTTTTTATTTACCAAAGTGTTTGCATTATTAAGTTTGTTATGAATAAACAATAATTTTAAGTTAGTGGTTAATGACATAGGCCATCTGGCCATATAAAGAGCCCTATTATCTGAAATAGCTTAGGGCCTCATCAAATCTAAATCCGGCCCTGGTGTAAGGTGTAGTAGCATCAATCAGTATGCCGCAGCTGACATCTGAAGGATTCTTTATCCTTCCCTCTCGATCACCCGCAGGAGATTCTCCAAGAGAATGAACACAAATGCGACATGAGTTCTGGAAGCCTATCTTCTAGCCTGTTCTTACACATGTCAAATGTAGACCATTCAATTGACATTGATAATTCAAAAAATAATTCATAATTCCCACATAGGCGTCTGATATAATCAGCTCTTATAAAAGAAATTCCAAACTTCAATTCTTCCGATAGGTAATCCTTTGATAAGACTCATCCGGCCTTTGATAATAATGCCGTTCCATTAACAGCCGCCTGATTAAATTCTGAATTGTTATTTGCGTCTTTAGGCTAAGCATCTTCTGTATTCATTGGTTTGCCAGCGATTAAAGATGACGGTGTCTCCATTCCTGGTTTCGTAATAAATCGGTCCAATATATATATATATATATATATATATATATATATATATATATATATATATATATATATATATATATATATATATATATATATATATATATATATATATATTTATTACCCCGATTGGTTCATATCGTCTGCGCATTTTGCAGCTAGGAAAACATTCTATGGTAATAAGCCTTCCCGCACTAACGACTTCGACAAATGTATAACATTGCCATTTAATAATAAATTAAATAGTTTAAAGGACATATTTGAAAAAGCGGGTATTAATCTAGCCTTTAAATATAATAATTCCTTAAACCAATTGATGATGGCCAGGAAACCCAAAGAACATCATAACATAGGAGTATATGCAGTACCATGCAACGATCTTCTCTAGATGCTCAATCTTCCAGATGTCCCAAACAGCGAAAAGAGGGCTTCGTCGGACAAAATAACCATGCCCCATTCTCCCATCATGCATTCTTTGCACCTTCTGCTGAACGTCAATCTGTCTTTGATGTTTTTCTTAGTGAGCAGTGGTTTCTTTGCTGCCCTCATTGGTACGAGGCCGTTTACAGAATTATTCATCTCACCGTGCGTGCAGATGCAAGCACACACGCCTGTTACCACTTTTAAGTTTATATAGGGAAAACGGGGAGAAATCTAGACAAGAGATTGTACGAACACAAAAGAGATATTAGAGTGGGCAGCGAAAGTAGTGGAATTTTTTGCCATGTTAGAGACAAGAATCATACGATCGATTTCAATGGAAGTAAAATGTTATTTAAATCGGCCAACTATGTTAAGAGAAGAATCGTAGAATCGAGCTTGATATCGTCAGTTCCTAATTTAAATCTATCTAATGGTCAATTTTCTTTTAATCCTGTAATAAGATCGCAAATAAATAAAATAGTAAAATGTCAGCCCTTCAATATGTTTAGGCCTAACCCCCCTCCCCCCCAGATTAGCCACAAGTAGGGGATTGGGGGGAAAAAGAGGGGATCTTGTGTTATGCTTTTCTCTTATATATTTTCTGCCCAGTGTCAGTTGAAAAAGGGTGTGAGATACACCGAAACTGTTCTGAATTAAATTGTCTTCGGAGAATGTGGTTTAATTCCTCATCTTTTCTTGCGATATTGCATTAATTTTCATCATCATATATATATATATATATATATATATATATATATATATATATATATATATTCACGCGTTTGTTTTCTCATTTTCACTTTTTTTACAAATATCTCATTTTAAACTTTTATAGGAGTGTCGTTGTTGGTTTTCTCTTTACATTTAAATGCCAAATAAACTCAATTTGTCACCAAAGACGGAGAATTGAATCTTTATTTGTAAATACATTTTTTTTGCCTGCTTTTGTTTACGTTTTGCGAGTGGACTTGTTTTTGTGGTTTGATTAAGAAATGGAGATCGATGTGTATCTTTTTTAAAAGTCATTCCTGATGAATTTCACCAGAAGGACCTTGTGGCAATACTGGGAACTTTTTAATAGCATCAATTAGTAAATTCCAATAAGTGTGGGTAGTTTTAAGGGATTGTTCTTTGTTGTAGGATTTGCCGCTGGGTATATCTTCAGTGCTTTCGGTGACCGCATCGGGGGTTGCAGATGTTTACCGTTCATTCACCTTTACTTCTGTCTTTACATCTTGTTTTTATTACATGGGCAGACCTATTCACTGGTGAAGGAGGATATTAAATCATTTAAACGAAATTGACAAATTCCTTTTGGAACCATAGCTCCATTATGTGATGAAGCGGAGTTGTTTTTTAAATTGTTCAGTTGAGTTAGAAAGGAATGTTAAAAATGTGTGAGGATGTAGCACGGATAAGTCGTCGAGGCAACTTGTCTTCATTACGGTCAGGGAGGGATGTACACCTTGGCTTCTTGGATCATGTACAGTCATGGGCAAAATTTGGGGCAGTGAAACAAAGTTACTTTTTACTGTATTGGCCATTTTTCTCTTCATGATTTCTACAAATCGCTCTGTCATGCTGGATATCAACTTGTTGAGAATATTCTGATCGATAGTGTTCCATTTAAATTAACAATTAGAGGAGGTTGTGAGGGTATGTGGGTTTCTGCCTATCCACCCGCTTTTTAAGAATCACCCGCAGGTTCTCAATCTGATAAAGATCAGGAGAGTTTGCAGTTCAAGGGACCAATATTTCAAGGGGGCTGTTGTTCATTTCGCTTTGTTACCATTCCCGCTCTATGACACAGTCCTCCATCATATTGAAATACGCATGGATCTTCACCAAATTGGTCTTGGATCGTTGGTAGGAGGTGTTCTTGGAGGGCATTTCGGTACCATTCTTTGTTCATTGTTATTTGGTTGAAGAAATATGAGGGAGAGGGTCAGTTCCCTTGGAGGAGAAACATCCCCGTACATGAATGATCTAAGGATGCTTCACTGTTAGAGTAATGCAGGACTCATGGTAGAGTTCTCCTGATCTTCTCTAGATGCTCAATCTTCCAGATGTCCCAAACAGCGAAAAGAGGGCTTCGTCGGACAAAATAACCATGCCCCATTCTCCCATCATGCATTCTTTGCACCTTCTGCTGAACGTCAATCTGTCTTTGATGTTTTTCTTAGTGAGCAGTGGTTTCTTTGCTGCCCTCATTGGTACGAGGCCGTTTACAGAATTATTCATCTCACCGTGCGTGCAGATGCAAGCACACACGCCTGTTACCACTTTTAAGCAAGTTCCAAACTAGTAGCACTAGTTTGGAACTTTTTTGCCACTAAAGTGGCAAAAAAGTATCGAAAAATCCGTTTCGCGTCCACGGTTAGCGCAAGAATGGTTTGTGCCTTTCATCCACCCACCATTACTCTATAGTTGGTTGGCCTAGAAATATTTTGTGAAGGTGTACCTGTCAGAATTACGATACGGAAATTAACTTCAACTTTTCGTAATTTATGCAACTATACAGACAATATAAAACACCAATAATACATATATATATATATATATATAATTATCTATCGAAATATATTTATCTGCCAAAACCTTTGGCCATGATTGTGTCTTCCACGCATTTTCTATTCTCCTCTTTTTTTTACCGACCTCTTCAAATACTTTCTGGCCGTGATACTCCGAGTTGTTTTTACCTGCAGCAAAGTGCCAGGTCTAGGTGTCGTTTTTTTTCAAAAGGAGTAAAGTTCAATTGCACTCATTTAGAGCCATGATATGACTATGGGACATATGGTTATTCACCCTGGAGATTTCAAATCTGCCATGGGATTTGGCGCTGGGTGGCGCCATCTAATGACAGAAGCCTCATTTAGCCATTCAAAGGCACTTGCGAGTAATTTGAACCATGGAAACCATCAATGCAATAACCATTTATCATCTTATCACAAAACGCCGCAGGTCATTGAAGGGACCTTCCCTCTTGTTCATAAATCTAAAAAAATAACGAATTATTTATAATAAGTGATTCCTATATACTACAATGACAAGGTTGTCTTCTTATGAACTTGTGTGCAAAGCAACGTATTAACAATTCCTAACGTACATACTGGGAAGACATAGGCCGCTTGGGTATTTCATTCAACGACAAATGGAATGAACAATCTCAATTACATTTAAAAATGCTCTTTGCATCCTTTTAATTTGGCCTCATAGAGCCTGGTTGGTGATTACTTGGCGTTCTAGTGTCAACTGTCCTATTGACTCGTGGCGTCATGCGCAATGCGACTAAAATAAATCGTTGTGCGCAGGGTTGCCTTTGCCACTGAAAGGACGTTTCTTTGTACCTCATTTCAAAGCTTCTTTATCTATCAATTCTCGGGGTGAAAGAAATCCATTACTGGGTGTTGATAATAATATACTCTGCAAGGTATATACAGCGCTGAACCTACGTAATTGCTTACAAGAAAACCCTTGTTCTTATACAGCCTTGATAGGCTAGGGCGGAGGTCGATTAAATTCTTCTTTTGTTCCTTATATTTTTAGTCGCGGGCGACTCTACATTTCACTATGTCAGTCGTCGGTCGGTCGGTCCCGGTTTGCTTCTTCTTTTTTTTGTAATAACATTGTAACTATTCGGCTGATTCTAACGAAATTTGAAACCCATATGTTGTTTTACATTCTCTTTCAATAATATAATTGCCAAAGTCCTACCAAGGTTAGCCCATGACTTAGTTTGTTTTGGCAATAAGATCATAACTATTCGGCCGATTCTAACGAAATTTGAAACCCATATGTTGTTTTATATTCTCTTTCGAATAATATAATTGTCAAGGTCTTCCTAAGGTTAGTCTTTGAATTATTGAAAGTTTTCAAAGTCGTAAAGTCATAAATCAGAATAAGTGAGAGCACGTGACTTTTTGGTAAGTATACCTTGTTAGTTCTCTTCATCCTATTTTTAGAGTTTATATTTGCTGTTTTCTGGTATAATGAAGTTCAAGCTCGTATTTTTAGTCTTCTTTGTACTAACTGGTTGCCCGAGGTTTTAAAGTATTTTCATGATTCCTCTTATTCTATTTAATCACTTATTCCATTATTTGCCTATCCCACTCACTTTCTCCACTGATAAATAAAAATGCTCTTTATGATTACACCAATATAAATGCTGTCTTTTTGTATCAATTCTCGGGGTGAAAGAAATCCATTACTGGGTTCAGGTTGTTTTCTGTCGTCTCCGAATAGGACACACTCGCCGGACGCTCCGCCATTTGATGGAGCGCTCCCCTGCGCCTTTACTGCGACGATTGCCCTGTCCCCCAAACTGTTTGGCACATTCTTGTTGCCTCTCCCAGTCGGGTGATCTTCGGGCACACCATATGTGCCGGTACCGGGGCGGGCGGGGTCACTACCCCTTGTCCCTTTTAATCGGGACGAGTTCGTGCTCACAGATTTGCGGACTGTACGACTTTTTGGAGGAGGCTGGCCTCCTCCATTTTATTTAACTGTTGTAGGTCACATGTTCCTGCGCCGGGGGAGAGGCGGGCCTACCTTCTGGCACCGGATCACGTCTCCTTCTTGTTGCTTTTGTTGTTTTTGTTAGCTTGCGTCTTGCTTTTGTTCCTTTTTATCCTTGTTATTTTCTTGTTTTTTTTTAATATAACATAGTATTAGGCTTTCCGCTAATTGCGGAGACTTTTGCCCTAGTTGGCAGTCACCAGATGGGCTCTTTAAATAAAAAAAATGACGTATTTTATAATCTACTACTGTTTTAGTACCATCCATATTTTTATATTCATTTAGCCCGAATTTCTTCCCCTTAACCGTTCAGTAAATGTTGCTTTTGTTTTCATTTTAGTCCGTTCTTATCACCGCCCGAGAAACAGAGAAGGGGTCTTATATCTGCTTTCAGGGATTCCTTCCTTTCATGTATCCATTAAAATTTAAAATGAGGCTCGCGTTTGAATTATTGCCTAATGTCATAATTTGCCAAATTCTTTCGTTTTTTATCAAGGAACATTTGTTCGATTAGCAAAAATTAGGCCATCTGCCACTCAGTGACTTGATAATTTCTGTGTATCTGCTATTAATAATTCATTTGATGTGGTGACAAATATGTCTTAGTGACACAAATGGCCTTTAGGATGTCTAGTGAAGGGAGAAGTTGAACTAATTAGCAGACTAAATACGGAAAATGACAAAAAAAGGAATAAACATCAATAGAAATATGTCGAGAATAACCAGCACCGTTGCAAAGGACAAAGACTACCTAAAATGTGGGATGGACGTTATTTATTAAGCAAAGGAAACTAGTTTCATTAATGGCGGCGTGTATAAGGAATGATGAAGTGCAATAGGAACTACAGGAAGAATGTGAAGAAGGGAGAACTTGGAGAACAAGTTAAAACAACCGATCGAAAATGTATTTTTTTAGGTGCGTAACGCCAACTTTCACTTATAATCAGGTGCAATAATAATACCAACTAGATTGTTGTTTTATAACCATTCTCCATCGTTTTGAGGTTTTTATTTCTTAGTGGGGACCGAACTACGGTCATCTACAACGTATGGTGGCCGCCGTGAAGTCGACCCGAATCCGTAACCCATCTAGCGACTAGCCACACCCGATGTCGTTTAACTTCGATGTAATCGGAAGCGGTGGTTCCACTCGGCTGGACCGCAGCCCCTATATTTGGGAATCTAAGAGGGTTTATAATGAATTGGTGGAGAGCATAAAAACTACGAATAAAAAAAAAACACTAGTAAATGGTGGAAGGGCGAAGATGCAGATTCGAAGCCTACAGGACAAATTCGCACGAAGAGAATAGGCCCTTAGTACGAATTAATACCCTCGCCCTTGTAAATGGTGTAAAGTGTGATGGAATATTGCCACCACAAAGGGCCCAGCTAGGGTCTTAGGATTGTATTACTTCCGATTCCCCTTCTACACGCGCTCCCTTCGCGAAAGATGAACTTTAACCACGTACTTTAGTTCCTGTCTCTTTTGTTCCAGCGCCTTCCTTTTCCCTTATTTGGCTAGTTCTTTTAAATGGTAGTACCAATGCCTACTTCAAGGTCAACACTTGTCCTGTCTCCATAAATCTCTATTATTATTTCTGCTACCAAGGTTGAACGCCCTTTTTTTTAAGTTTTGAATTGTAATCTTATGGCCTCTTGATAGTCCGTGGCCGCTTTTGTCATCCGTTGAATTATGTTGTGATGGACTGTACCTGTCTTACCTAGATGTCACCAGTTGCTTCTCCAGCCCTAGATAGGCCGTTAAAGTTCTTCATAGCTGTATCAATATTAATAGGCAATATAAGGTAGTTCTATTTGTTAATCAAAACACAAGATTAGGGCATGAATAAAGTCCGATTTCATAATTCAAGTAGGCTTTAAGAATAAATGTCGGGCGCAATTTCATGGGAATTCACTCAATTTCCTAACAGGTGATTAAATGACACTATTTAAGAGAATTCCTGGGTCTTTATTGTCTTCTATTTCACTCTGAATTTGCGTGTGTTTTTTTTTTTTACAATTGTACATGTTCATCTTACGCAGCCATCACCTTTGAACTACCCTACCCCTCTAAGTGGAGGGGTCAGTACAATTTGGTGCTCTCTTCTAGATCATCCCACCTGTCTTTTTTGTGGTTGACTTTTCTTAAATCGGATGAGTTTGGTAGGTTAAAATAGTCAAAATTAGTTTAATTTAAGTACTATCTAAAATTACGTAAAAGAAAGCCTAAGATACTAATTTGGGGGGGAAATAAAGCATATCGAAAATCGCCGGGGAGGGGGCGAAGGGATCTACAAGAGATGTCCCTTTTGGATCCTGGATATTTTTAACTGTACTTTTCAAAATTTAATTCTTCTTAGGGTTTATGAATTTATTACAGAAATACTCATCTTTTCCTTTAAAAAAATCGGTATTTACTTTGCGTTCCCAACCGCTCCTATTCTGAGGGATTTTCCTGCATTCCAACGGAATTGTCTGTTGCGACTCAGAAATGAATTGAACTACTTTCTAGAAGCATTTAGACGCCTGTGTTCTTTGTACAAACTTGTTTCTGGAGGTTTTTAATCTCTCTTGATCCCACTACCTTTCATGTAATATCCTTTTCTTCCTTTTTTTTACTGCTTTTTTTCTCTTCATTTCTATCTCGTGTAAGAGTAAGGTTAAGGTATAAAATGAAAATTAAAAAGTTCGATACGAGAACTCATGGCGCTTTTTAAATTATCATTTCATCTATACATACTTCTAATCCCTTTATTATTTTAATTTCATGTACTTCCTCACAAGCGAACACCATTCTCCTTTTTTAATAAGAAATGTATATAATCCCAATGGGTTTTAATAACACATTTCCATTCTAAATTGCCGTATCTTTTTATTGCCTCTGTTTTTGAGCTGAAAGTAATTTCCTTTTTTTTTCTTTTCAAATTTGCAGGTCTTCATCACTGACGGGGCTTAGGAAAGGTAAATTGTAATGTATCTTTACTTATTGACTAATTCTGAAAATTGATTGCACCCTTAAGATTTAATATTTCCCTTGTGTCTGAAGATTTATCACTGTTTCTTATTTACTCGGAATTTATCAGTTAAGATTAAAAATGAGATTTAAGCCTACGAGCCTACGTGATTTGAGGTGATCATTAGGCTTAACATTGGGTTGGTTTGAATTATAAAAAAGTGTTAATATTCTAATTTCATTACAAAAGGACTAACGAATATTTTAAAAGCCTTCGAGCGTAATTAATTACCCCCTCCCCCTCAGTTAGCTCTGTTTGGAGGTTGTTAATTTATTTGTAAATCTGAACGTGCAATTCAGATTTGTGGGGGAAGCAGTTATATTATACACAGACGTATTTAAATTTAGCCCATAGTGTTTATAAGGAAATATACATGAAGATCAGAATGACAATGATAAGCCCCCTCGTTTGTGTGGGGGGGGGTCGTCTCAGTGGGCTGTATTTTTGCTTTTGACACCAGCCAGCGATGTTAGAGCCCTGCGTGGCCCCAGGGTGGCCGTTCCAAGTCATGGCTATGGGGATTTGAGTGCCCACATAGGCGACACTTCATCACAGGGCCACGGAATAGAGGAGAGAGTATGTTGTGCTATTTATGCGGGAAGGGAACTGATAGCGGTGTGACGATTGGCTATATAGATAATGCGAGTGGAGCTACTTACCCGAACCAATAGGTGGTCAGCTCGTGACGCCGCTGATTCTTTTAACCCGTGCCTTGACGTCAGAAACCCACCGTTGTAATTACTAGGGTAGTGAGAGCTGTCATTTGGTGAAGGCTTTAATCTATTTTGTATTCAGCAACCGGCCAAAAGGCCCCGGGATTCTGCCTCCCTGGAAGGCTAAGGACCTGCCCATTAGTCTTTTCTGCTCGAAGGCCGCTCCCGGGGATCCTTCGAGTTAGGCCTGGAACTCAATTTCCTTCAATAGAGCTCCCGTGGACTCCCAGATAATTGGGAGGAGCTGCAGAGGCTCGTCTCTTCCCATTCCCCATTAGCTATTTGTCTCCAGTGGGGCATGTTGGGTGCGCTGCCCCTGCTCTGTCACCCAGGGTATAAGGGTTTCGCAACCCCGCCTCCACGGGATGGGGGGTGGACAAGCGGATACGCGATTTACACCCGACGTGATGTCTTAGTCGTTCTTATTGTTTTAAATACCTCTTTCTAGGTAGTGCCAGTGAAGCTGCTACATCTTAATATATATATATATATATATATATATATATATATATATATATATATATATATATATATATATATATATATATATATATATTTTCACCATGAGCTCACTTAGACTCGGCAGACTTCCACTGTGCCATGGTATGGTTGCTGAAGCCCTTTCTCCTTCTCTGAGATTTAAATGATAGGCACCCGCCCATCCTCTGAGATGCTGCACGATCAATCCCAGGGGTCAAGTCCTTGCCGACCTGATCGACGAGATGGCGATAGTTGTCCTTAATGTGTATAAGTTAATGCAGCACTGCCCGAGAACCGCTTCATTTTCTTGTATCGCTATGTCCCTGTGATATCCGGACGCACAACTTAATATGGGTGTGAGGTGATCGATGCCTTCCATGGTAGTGACCACTTTCCCATCCAACTATCATTTTCAGGGCAACTGCCGCCCAAGAAAAAACCAAGATGGTGCTTCGAAGAGGCACAGTGGCCTGCTTTTAACGAAATGACTGATTTCTCTGAGTCGAGGAGCTTATGTCGGTTGATGAGGCCGTTGAGTTCTTCTCCGGCAACCTTATCTCCGTGGGCCCTCTGCTTCCTTGGTAGTCGATCGAGTGTAAGAAGACACGCAAATAGCACCGATACACCTATATACGATATAATCACTGCCCGAACAATTTCACCGGAGGTGAATTTCATCGTGTGAATGTTAGGCTCCTGTATGTTTCGAGCCACGTCCACCACTTTTCTTAATGGGCTTACATGTCTTCACTCAACGGGCAGACCCCTCTTGCATAGGTGTGAAAGCATGCTAAAAGGATTAAGGGGAAGTTCTCGCAGGACCCTGCCATCCCGTCCTTTATGAGGATGGGACCGCAATCTCAGTCCCTAAGTATGTGGTGAAGACTTTGCGACGGCTTCTCTGCATTATCTAGCAGGAATACTACTCCGCCAGCATTAATTGCACGCAGTGTGCTTGTGGAAACCCGTCGACTGAACTTTACCTCCAGAGGGGATACCCTTCAACGACCTGTTCACGCCAAGCGAGCTGCCTTCCAACCTCGCTTTATGCGCGGATACTGCCCCTGGTCTAGACGATATCCCATACGCCAGGCTCGGACAGCTGGGTGAGCGAGGATTGACTTTTCTGTTAGATTTGTTCAACAGGATCTGGATTGTGGGTATATTCCAAGACTCTTGGTGCATTGGTACCGTGCTTGTTTTTCGTAACTCGGGGAGATATCACTCTACCTCACTTGGTTTCCGCCAAATCTCTCTAATGCGTGTTCAAGTTAATGGAGAAATCGGTGAATGTTAAACTAGCCTTATTCCTGATCAGCGAGGGCCACTTGTCTTCTGCATAGTGCGGCTTTAGTAAGTGACACTCTACATCGGATGCTTTACTCCTGCTGGAAAATGCTGTCTGCGAGGAATTCCTTCATGCACAGCACTTCGCTATTGTATTTTTTTTTATCTGGAGGTCTATGAAACCACATGGCGATACGGTATTATGGGGACTCTCTACACGATTGGGGCGAAGGGACGCCTTCCAATATTTATTTAGGAGTTTGCGCGAGATCGTCGAATCAGCGTACGGCTCGGGGGAGCCCTCTCCGACCCAATGAGGTAGGAAGAGGGCGTCGCGCAGAGAAGTGTCCTCAGCGTTACACTCTTTGCCCTGAGCATCAACGGTATCACCTCGTTGCTGGCGGAAGATATTCTCGCTACGTTCTACGTAGACGAACTTTCGATCTCTTTTGGCGTGGCCCAGATGCCAACTCTGGAACGTCAATTCCAATAGGCATTGAACTGCATTTCTCGCTATGCCGAAGTGGACGATTTTCGGTTTTCCTTTGCCTAGAGTAAGGTTGTGCACTTCTGTCGCTATCCACGAATCCACCCCGACCCGATCCTGTTTATAAACGTGGCTTGCCTGAAAATAGAATCGCACTGTTTCTTGGTCTTTTCTACTGACGCCTCTCTTGGGAGTCCCATCTTCACAGCCTTAGGGTCTCTTGTACTGGCGCCATGGACATCCTTCGTTCCGTGACGTTCAGCATCTGCAGTACGGATAGGACTACCGATCCTTTATTAATTCGAACCTCGACTACGGATGAGTTTTATGCATCCGCAACCGAGCGTGTCTTGCGGAAGGTGGACTCGATCCACCACACTGGTCTCCAACTGGCAACCGGTGACTTCTGATAGTCATCCATTGAGAGACTAATTGCCGAAACTAGGAATATAACACTTACTCTGCGCTGTATGCAGTGTATTATGTGCTTATACTCGCGGGCCAAGCGTCTCCCTGAGTCGATAGTGGCTCTCACTGCATCGGCAGATCTCGACGGTTTTTATGGTGCTGACAGACGGCAGTAATACCCTAAGCCTTTCGGCTCTAGGAATAGGCAACTCTTGCGAGTTTGATACAGCTTTGAGGCCGGTAGCGCCTCTGGTTCTGCCCAGGGCGCCACCCTTGAGAGTACCATGGCTCTGCTCCCAAAGCTTCCACAGTTCCGGGGATATTGCGTTTGGCCTTTTGGGAGCGCACTACATGTCACGCTGTATCCGTGTCAGTGTACACGGACGGCTCCAAATTTGTCCTACCCTTAATGCCCCGACGGCTTTAAATTGTCTTCTGTCGTCTCCGAATCGGGCTCACTCGCGTGAAGCACGGCCATTTTTAGGGGCCATGCTCTCGGTGGCGGTCGCTAGTATCACGCTCTTGATTTTTTTAAAATAGTATCCTTAATTATTTATTATGGGACGATGTCACCAAACCGAGGCGTTGTTACATTGTGTCGACGACATTCGATTTTATCTTGCATTGTTCGTACATTTAAGTCCTTGACCTCTTTCATACGTACGGAAACCTTTTGTGCCTACACCACCCTTGACCCTGTATTAAAGGATTCTAAAAAAAATCGGTTGTTAACCGCCCCCCCTCCTTTGTTGTTTATCTCATCCATCCACTACTTCCCTCGTTTCTTCAAATGGGGAAGCAACCCCGAAGTTATTGGTTTCTTTTCAATAATTTGATCATCCAACGAGGGAATACTTAGTTGGCAGCAAAAAATACAGCTCTTAGCATAGTAGAAACACCGCATCCAATTTTAACGAAGTTAAACCACATCGAGTGTGGTTAGTCTCCAGATGGAGTCACGATTCTGGTTGCCTTCATGGCGGTCACCATACGGTGTAGATATCCCTGGTTCGGATTCCACGTTAATCAGTAGTTCCCCTAAAAAGGAATTAGAACCATCTTAATAAGTGCGGATCGGTGGTAAAAAACAATTCTTCTTTATTTTAACCATATTAGTAGTAAATTCTGACTGCCACTATACAGTCTACCGGGACATTTAAACTGCAGGATGATAAAACAAGGTCAACAGACCTAACTCGCCCAAAGGCAGGTTTGCGAACTACTACTACGCTAACCTGCAGGCTCAAGTAGCAGCAAATTTTGAATATCAGACCCTCTGGAATGGTCTGAGGGCCTGAGGAAGGAGCAACAGTTCTTGGAAATGAGGAAATCGCGATAATTTAAAAGGTTAAACAGTCTCGATTGAATATTCTTGGAAGTTACGAGTCTTAACTTGGGCGTGGCCTGCACAAGGTCCGATAAGGAAGAAGTGGGGTAGGTCATCCGCAGCGTCCTGCGACGCGAATAAAGCCGCCCACGGGTAGGATTGAACTCTCGGTCAACGAGATTCTGGTTATCACTAGACGACTGGTCGCTATTTTGTCCATGCGGAAGATGGATGCTCTCGAGGAGAGACTATTCTCACTTCTCGCTAACTAAGTTTCTTCGGGGAAAGAGGACGACTTGAAAGAGAAACATAGAATAAGAGGGGGAGGAGTTTGGAAGAGAGGGGGGAGGGTAATAGTGGGAAAAGGAAGGAACTGGTAGTCAGATATGTGTGTGGGTTGTGCGGTGAACGGGCCATCTCCATTAGTTCTTTTTTTCTCTTATTTCTTTATATATATATATACATATATATAAGAGGATTATTTACAAATTGGCAGCCTTATATAGGTGCAAAATGAATTTAATCTGGACTTTCTTCGCTTTTGGTTCCTAAGTTCATTTAGGTAGGACTTCGAGATTTTCGCTATAAGGGATTTTTCGTCAGATTTAAAGCGCTACACCAACGAGGTCGTATCATGAGAAAGATGTAAAGAAAGTAGTGAAAGTAGATGAAAGAAAAATAATGGAAGATATAGAGGGTGGGGAGGGTATTCATTCGCATGATGACTGTCTAATTTAGGGTCAGTTTGTCTTCATGACATGTTCAGTCGATCTCACTCGATGAACCCGCCTTGGCTAGGACGGAAGCCCCTAAGGCACCGCGGAACCAGCCACAGGCTTTCGTCACTATCTCCTGTTTTAAGCCCCTGAAGCCTCTTGTAATCCTGGGCCTCAACTCGTCCTTCGTGTGCACCGGGATTTGTTGGTCTCTCGTTCCACTGCGGCGCCCCACACAATTTGAGGGAGTTGCAGTCAGGCGAGTTGAGAGGCAAAATGTCAGGTGCTGTATGATCGAAGCAATTCTTTGACAACCAGGCATGGGTCTTCCGGTTAGTGTGGCAAGGCACAGTCTTGCTGCCACACGGAGGCCTCCCTGCAGCTACCCGGTCGATCTAGGGCTTCGTTACTTCGCTCAGAACACGGATGTAGTCGTCGATGTTCAGCCTGAACTGTGATGACAGCGAAGATCACGATTGTCGCTGATAATTTCATCTGCATGATTCTGGGCACGTCCTTGAGTGCGACATCGAGCCACCTGTTGTTCTGGGAGCTGATTTTCTACTCTTGACAGAAATTCTTTTCGTTGGAGAAGAAACACAACATGCCTATCTCCAACGAGTGTTTCAACTTGTTAATCAGCTTCTTCGTGTGCTTGAGTCACTTTTCCTGCATCACCTAAAGCAGAAATTGTCCCTTCCTCATCTTGTGTGGAAAGGAGAGAATGTCCTTATACATCACCAGCTGGTGAGTTTTTCATCCACACCTTTCTCCCATGCAATGGTACGCATCGATTTTCTATCTAGGATAATTGTTATTTTCTTCTAGATTTCAGCGACGAATTCTAACGTTTTTCCTCTGCTGTGGCCTCTTAGTCGAATCCTTAATCTTCTAGTTCCTTTCTGACATTTTCCACCATTCTGCTCCTGACGTTGAGGAAGACTGAAATCTCCATGTTTGTCCTTCCGACGCAGAATACAAGGATTCTATATGCCTCTTCCACAAATTTGAGTGTTCAAAAATTTCCATATCCAATTATTGTAAGAAAAAGAAAGAAAAAAATGGTTATTGTTTTTAAGAACAAAAAAAACCGACAACGAAGGCATAAAAAATATGCGTAAAATTAGCAGTTGTAAATTGCGAACGAATATCGTCCCCACCCTGTATAGCTGCAGGCCTACCCGCAGGCATTGGGACAGGGTGGGTTATGCAGTTCTTACAGGTTTCAGTTGTAGCAGGGTATTATTACCCCTGCTACTTCGTTGTGGATTCCACGAAAGGAAAATGCGCGTTTTTCGTTGGCAGAGTCTCGAATTACTACAGCCGTTATGATATTTCACGCAAGTTGAAAACTTCATCGTTATTTTAAATAAATGGGTTTATTTATTTTATTTATTAATGGAGTTTTAATTTGCACTTGATTTTACAAGATTTATTTAGTTAATTATTTTTGATAATTGAAAAAAAGGTATAAATTAATTAAATATAAATTAATTAAATAATCTTTTTCTGAAACGTTTTGAAAAGATAAACAGTGGTAGAATTAGGGAAATAAATGACGAATATAGTTGGAGTAGTCTAAAGAGGAGACCGGTAAGGATGGGAGGAGGAACCTGAGAGGTGCGCAACACTACCCCGCCTCCCCGCACACAGGTGGATCTCCGACTAATACATCTTCCGCTCTTGCTTCACCACTTTTTTAAATCTTTCCTTCCAAACATTCCGACCAAGATTCCCTCGTTGTTTTCGAAGCTTAGTTTTAAGTTAGTAATAATAATAAAACGGTGTTTGCCTCATCGAAAGATCCTCAAGTATATATTATTCTATTAACCTTTGACCTAGTAATGGTTTTATTGCATGACATGGCCTATTGACCTTGTGCTGGCCTGCAATGGTATGTTGTTTTTGCAATGACATTATTGCATGCAATAGTTTTTTGTGTGAGGGCATATTGCCTTGTAAGGGCATCATTACATGTAATAATTTATTGGCCTTGTAATGATCTTATTGCATGCATGTAATGCTCTATTGGCCTTGTAATGGTCTTATTGCATGCATGTAATGCCCTATTGGTCTTGTAATGGTCTTATTGTATGCATGTAATGCTCTATTGGACTTTTAATGGTCTTATTGCATGCATGTAATGGTCTATTGGTCTTGTAATGTTGTTGCATTGCATACATGTAATGGTCTTGTGGTCTTGTAATGCTCTTATTTTATGTATGTAATGGTCTTTTGCATGTATACAATGGTCTATTGGCCTTGTAATGGTCTTGTTGCATGCCAGTAATGGTCTATTGGTCTTGTAATGTTCTTGTTACATGATGTAAGGATCTAGTGGCCTTGTAATGCTCTGATTGTATGTATGTAATGGTCTATTGGCCGTGTAATGCTCTTAATGTATGCATGCAATGGTTTTGTTGCATACATGTAATGATCTATTGACTTTGTAATGATCTTAGTGCATGTATGTAATTGTCTTGTTGCATGCATGTAATGGTATATTGGCCTTTTAATGGTCTCGCTGCATACATGCAATGTTCTAGCGGCCTTGTTGCATGCATGTAATGGTCTACTTGTCTTGTAATCCTCTTATTATATGCATGTAATGTTTTTTGCGTGCATGTAATGGTCTATTGGCCTTGCAATGGCTTGTTGCATGCATGTAATGGTCTAGTTACCTTGTAATATTCTTATTGTATGCATCTAATGTTCTTGTTGCATATATGCAATGGTCTAGTGGTCTTGTAATGCTCTTATTGTATACATGTAATTGTCTTATTGCATGCATGTAATTGTCTAGTGGCCATGTAATGGTCTATTGTTCTTGTAATGGTCTTGTTGCATGCATGTAATATCGATTGGCCTTGTAATGGTCTTGTTGCATGCATGTAATATCGATTGGCCTTGTAATGGTCTTGTTGCATGCATGTAATGGTTTATTGGCCTAGTAATGGTCTAGTGGACTTGTAATGGTTTTGTTACATGCATGTAATGAATGGTCTATTGGCTTTGTAATGGTCTTGTTACATGCTTGTAATAGTCTATTGACCTAATTTCATGCAATTGATTATTATTCAGAGTGGCTTTATTACCCCCCTCATCCCCATACACGGGGACCAAGACAGTGAGAGAAACCGTCGGTTCAAAAGTACTAATTGAGACTCCTACCCCAAGATATGTGCCCTTGCTAGTAGGCGTTTCTAGGGAAATGGATGCTTGGCTCAATTACCTGAGGGGTCTTGGTGGCATTCTGATACCCCCAATGCATCTCTATCCCCCCGCCCACAAGACATTTTGGGAGTTGGGGAGGGGGGGATGACCCCCCACTTGCGAACCTGCTTTCATTTTCGAACGAAGTTATCTGGAGGACTCACGTACCCCTCCCAGTTCCCACTGTCACAAGTATTTTCATGTGGCTGCTCGAGACCCCACACCCCACCCCCTTTATGGCAGTAATCAACGAGGGCATTGCTATCGCCATCCCTGTCTCACCCGGAGCCAAACTTCTCGAATCATTAGAACACAACCCGTTTACGGCAGACTAACCGTTACCCTCCCCCCCTTCTAGTGGGAGACCCCAAACTGGTTGTCGGGGGTGGGGGATAGGTAGGGTGGTTTGGTCAGTTGGGGAAAAGGGAGTGAATAGGGATGTGAATGCAGCTCCATCGCTCCCTTTTAAGCACGTGTTTCCATACCTATCTTAGGTAGGCCCGAAGGAGGCTGTATTCACACCGTTTGAAGGGGCCTATTTGTAATACAAAAGTACTTAATATACGGAGTTTTCCTTAAGTTAGGAGTATGTATATACACAATGTTGGGATCAAGTAAAGATGTCCCTCCTAAGCCAAAAAGGAGGGATTAAGTTTACTTGGTTAATTGGGGAAGGGATGACCTTATCTTGGTAAAATGGGAGGTAAACGAGGTTATGCCATCGTCATTTTAAAGCTACTGGAATAAGCCTAAACTCAGAATTAAACGCATGCGAGGATGTAAGAGAGAAATGATAAACGCTTATCTACATGAATTTATGTGGCTTGAAAGACATAAGAACAATCTTTTCAATGATTGCCAGCCAATACCGTTTTAATTAAGTTATTAAAATTTAATTTCTAGAGTTTTACAAAGTTTACAATTTTTAATTGTTTCAAAATAAACTTTCTAACAAATATGTTACTAAATAAATTTTTTTAAGTTATTTTTTTTCATCTCGTTATTATTGAGCTGTGTTCCTATGTTTGTTCCGTCGCTCTTCTTACCCCACACCCGTCGAAAATCTTGTAAACTTAATTTTGTATTTACCATTTAGGGATAAACTTTCCTTAAAATCCTTATGAATTTATTACATTTTGGTTGCATTCTTTCGTTCCCTTCTCGTCGCCCTTGACTCTTTTTTTTTTCCTACTCATCCGTCATGTTAAGAACATAAAAGTGTCTACCAAAGACTAATCAATAGTCTATACGAGGTAGTTTCTGTTTACATTAACCTGTTCAGTCCCACCTAACAACCTCATCCATAAATCTATACAATCTATTCTTAAAAATCCGACTATTCCATTTATCTACCACTCGATTTGTAAACCAATTTCTAACAATCTCTTTCCTAAACCTAAACTTGTCCTTCTTAAGCCATTGCTACGTGTCCTATTAGATTCAGTAAAAATAAGCACTTTTCCTATGTCTCGCCTATTATAACCTTTTACCCACTTGAAGATTTTAATCAAGACCCATCGAACTATTCTCCTTTGTAGTGTTTGAAGATTTAGTCTCCTAAGCCTTTCACCATAAGGTCAGCTCCTCAACCCAGGAATCATCCTAGCCATCCTTCCTTGCACAGAATCAAGCAAAGCAATATCATTACATAATACGGTGATAACAAATTTGAACGGCATAGTTAAGATGAGGCCTAAATAGTTCCAGGTAGTTTAGAATGACATCAGCACTCCTATTTAGCAAGCTCCCCCCAATAAACTCTAATACCCTATTAGCTCTATTCTTAGCATTTATGCGCTGTTTTCTAGCCCGGAGTTCTGAACTTACATGTACACCTGTCTCTTTTGCATTCTGACCTTCCTGAAACTCCCATTCACTTTATAATTAATCTGTAGATTACACCTACCTGTACTAAGTACACAACTTGCTATGCTAAATTTTATTTTCCATTTCTCTACCTAACTAAAGATCATTAATATAAATCAAAAATAACAACAGCTCCAATAACCCCTGAGGAACCCCACTGTTAACATTCCCCCACTCAGATTTAATCCCATCAATACTAATTCTTTGCTGTCTGTCACTAAGCCACGCGTGAATCCACCTTAAAATACTTATAGCGATCTCAAGCGCTTTAACCTTCTTCAAAATTGGTAAGTGTGACACTCTGTCGAAAGCCTCACTAAGATACAAATTAACAATATTATAATTATCTTCTCTATCTGCAGCATCGTATACCTTCCTACAAAAAAAAAACAAGTAAATTAGTCAAAATACGATTTGCCCCTAATAAAGCTGTGTTGGAATTCCTTAATCAACTTATGTTTATCTAAATGATCTTTAATAGATTTCGCTATTATAGATTCCATCATTTTTCCCACCTTGGATATCAGACTCACTGGTCGGTAATTGGAAATAATTGTTTTATCCTCCTTCTTAAATGTAGGTATCGCATTAGCTTTCTTCCATGGTGTTTCGTACAATGATAGTCTAATGATTTTCTAAATTGGCATATTATGAGCTCACTTAACACATCTTTACATTCCTTCAAAATCCTAGGAAAATGCTCATCAGAGTCCGGGGCTTTGATAAATTTAATTGTATCTATTTCTTTTGAGACTATCTCATTTGTAATTAAAATATCCTCTAATTTCTCCTCGTCATTTCCCTTGGAGATCAAAGTCTCCTCAGGTACAATTATTATATCATCGAACGTAAATACTGAAAGAAAATGCTTATGTAACATTGTATCACTCCCACTCTCTAACACTCTACATATAGTTAGTTTTAAGTGGGCCTATTTTATCTTTAGTCAGCTCTGTATAATTGAAAACAGTTTTGTATCTTCCTTTGCTTTATTTATCACTTTAATTTCATAATTTCTCTTTGTTAACCTAATTGACTTTTGAATCTCCAGAGTTAGCTCATTGTATCTCTGCCTTTATTAACTCTCATTGTTTTGTTTTTGTTTTTTTTTCTAATAAATCCCCCTTTTAATGTTGATATAATGCTTAATTTTATCTGACAGCCTTGATTCTAATTCCCCTATATGGAATATTCATATTCTACCTGGCATTTAATTGCTTAATCATTGTCTCATATTCCTGATATACACTATTCCTCTCTACCTGAGGGTTATCTTCCCCCTCGACTCTCTCATTGATATCACTCATTAATTCTCAACACAACCGTCTCTCCTCAGACCACTATAATATGCTTTTCTAAACTCTGGAAATTTAACCTTATTTATTCTACTGAGAACCCTGTTTCATTTTAACTTAAATCTTATTTCGCAATGGTCGCTATTTCCCAAATTTCTCCCAATCTTTATCGCTAATACCCTCTTCCCTATTCGTTAGAACTAGATCTTATATAATATCACCCCTAGTGGCTTGGTTTACTACTAATTTTAAAAAAAATTATCCTGCACCATATTAAAAAATTCCTCCACCTCCGGACCACCTTCAAGAACTTCCCAGTCTATACTTCTGTAATGAAAATCACCCATTAGTCACACTACCAAAAATCCGCCCTACAGGCGTTTTTGTGTAAGCCTTCGGCGCTTGTTCGCTTCGCTCACAAAATTGGTGTGCAAAAAAAATCATTTCATAGTTTTTTTTGTTTAAAAATGCTCAGACACACACACACACACACCAACCCACACCCACACCCGCGCGCGCTATGATCATTATAATAAAATGTTTACTTCTACATGTGCGTTCTATCTCCTGTCACATATAACACGAAGGAAGCTTCCTTACTAAGATTCGGAGGTCTATATAATAATCTTATGATAAGTTTATCCTTTCAGTCCTTAACATCGAGCCGTGTTAGCGTGTTTTCACTGCACTAGAGACCTCAATCTGGACCTCCAGTTTAAAGTGCTTTCCTGCTAAATCAATCCATGACTCTGTTATCGCAATAACATCAAAATTCTCTACACTCAGTACAAATCCATCTCTTATGCCCCTACTATTTGTGTGGTATATTTTTAATGTACCACTCTTCATGGTCCTACCATTACTGCACTCTAGCTTCCTACACTCCCCTGCAAATTTCCTCGCCCCTTGCTCTCCAAATTTATCTGAATGCCCTAATTTTTCCACTCAGGGGAAAATGCCTTCGTTGGTTAGCACTTTATATTTTCACTTTAAAATGCCCTTAACTTCATTTTTAAATAATTATTTAATTGCGCCACATATCCAGCCAGGAAAATGAAATTCACATAAAGATCAGAAAGCCAATCGTTGGCAATTCCGTCATCGCTAGATGGGTGAGTGGATATAACTGTTTTGCAACTCGCGCCCCAGAGAGGTACGTGGCCAAACTTCATTCACAGTGGACCAGATAACTGAGAGAATGACGAGCTCGGACTGCATAACCATTTTGTTCAATACAATTTAGTGAATACACAAAAAAATAAAGACAACCAACATATTTATTTACAAATACACACAATACAAAATGCACAAAAAATAAAGACAACAAACATTTATTTACCAAAAAGTTATCAAAGAAGGCGTCGTTAGCAATAAGATAGTATTATCACACCCAGTGCGCACATATCCGAGTCTCACAATTAAACAGCCCAAAAGGTTAGTGAGATTTGTGAAAATGGCGTTTAGCTTTTAAGATATCATCAATATTTGTTTTGTAATTGCTGCATCCAATCAAGAGGATTGCTTTCAAATGTTCATGTGTGGCACAGTGCAGTGGCGGGCCGGATGAACTGACTTCGCGGGCCATAGTTTGGAGACCTCTGCCCTAGACTATCTCCACCGCTTCATGAAGCCCTTTGAGTGGTGAGTGCCTCCTGGAGCAGTGATTTTCATTTTTTTTTCTCTTTTTGCTCTCGCCGAAAATCGAACCCAGGCGCGTAAATCTAACTCCTTATCCACTAGTCCAGTGAGAGCTCAATTTGTAGGAGATAAAACTGAATTATTAAATATATTGAAACAACGTCGAGGGTTTTGTGAGTGGGTAATCCCAGTCCCACTTCCTGGTCATATATTTTATTACCGCACCGAGGTGAAGCGGAGGTGAAGCGTATCCAATACAGCTACCTTAGCTACTTCCGGTGAATAAGAATAACCCCGGTGCGTACCCTTTTGAGTGTGTTCCCCACTCAGTAAAGGCCAACCATGGGTGGGTCGGTGGAATATTGAGATTTAAGCCGAGTGGATTGATTAATAATTGCCAAAGGATCGTCCAAATTAGTTTAAAAACACAGATACAAAAATAATCTTTAATGTATATGAATTTTAAATAAGCAACAACGTATATAAATATAAATAGGATTAATCTTGCACTGAATAAATAAGTCTACAAAATGTCATGAGGAATACTTGCAGATTACTCACTGGGATGTTTGCATCTTAATGACACCAGGCAGAACGAAGGGAATATTATTATTGAGTTAAACACTGAATTAAGTAAGCACTTCTAATATTCGAGGTTACGGGCTCGGGATGAGAATTCTAGTTCACAAATAAACTGGTGAAGTTAGGGGAGGAGATAATTCAATTAACGATACCTTTGAGTTCGTAAGTATTTTTCAAGGGGGGCGGTGACGATCTTCTTCTGGTGACGATGATCGCACCTAGTCCGGCCGTCCGAGGTTACCGAATGAGAGGGTAATCCTAGACTGGTGATATGCTGATCCTTTGCCGGATCACGAAGGTGAACCACACGGTGACTCAAATCGGACTTCTTCCTTGAAGAACCTTTCCGATTATTCGGCTTCTGGAGTGGGTAGCTAAAACCGATTACCTAGCTACGTCTAGGGTAATTCGCAGAGGGAGATCCTGTGTAACCTCAGACTCTGAAGGGGAGGGGGGGGCTGCGAGAAGTTTGGCACCTACAAGTACCGTCACGGTAACAACCAATTCCCCGAGAAGTTCCTTCTTTGAAGCGGGCGAACAGTTTCCTATGTGGATCGAGTTTCACACACTCGACGTAGGTCCAAGAGCTTCTGCCTGATTCCAGGGAGAAGTCTTCCTTTTATTTCTCTCACGAGCAGAATCGAGAGAGAGAATCGAATTCTCGCAAAATCCGTATCGTCGCGCGAAAGACTTTTTTTTTCATCTTTGGGCAAACGGTATTTCTTTCACGCCTTCGAGCCATCTCGGAGTTTACGGCGGTGCGAAAAAAAGCGACGGAGTATTCGAGGCGAGAGGTGCATTTTAGGGATACGAGAGGGCGCGCAGCTTTGTGTTGGAGTGTTTCTGCGTACACCTATGTACGCGGTATTTAGACTTCTACAAACATAAAAAAAATCACGCTAGAACTATTAAAAGTCAGTTAAATTCCTAAATTATTAGCTGAATTAATATCAGGCAGCAATTGTTCCGAAGAAAGAATCTGACCTAACCTAACCTGACTCAGTTTGTAAAGATAGGCCTAAAAGTAACCAGCCTTCAATCACTTGGGGGGATGTTGATCTCTACAAGGTCTCAACTTTGTTTATCCAACTAAGCATCAACACACTAAGGTAGGTAGATCATACACTTCTCATCACACACATAGCCAATTACAACACTGCTTTCTTTCCTTTTCCTTCTTCGCAGCACAACACACACTCTGTTCCAACGAATCCTGCCGATGGGTCTCTATATACACATACCTCTGACGCGGAACAAGTCCCTCTACTCCGGGGCGACGAAGGTTTCACCTGAACGGTGTTTGGTGTCAAAACACCTGGTACCTCTCCCCAAAGAGGACTGACCCCTGGTGATCCTCGGGCTCACCAGCGATTGTCATACTGACCTTTATGTCTATTTCATTATCCGGTCGAGATCTCCCTAGATAAACGAAGGTTGGCGAACTACCACTTTTGCCACTACTCGCGATTGCTTCGTAGTCAATTACTACTTGTCTTCTTCTTACTTTTCCACTAATTATACTCCAGCTCATTGGCGCAGCGTTCTTTGGTTTATGGTGAGTAGCGCGGTTGATCCAACATGGCTGAAATTTGTACATATTACATAATCTTCCGCGTCAGAAGAATTCTTCGTTCATTTAGGAATTGTTCCATTTTTTTTATATTCTCCATCGATTATTGTTGAACGAGACAAAAGTAAAATTGTTTCGATGTTCCTACCTACTTGTTCCGTTGTTCCCTTTCCATTTTTTATCTTAAATTTCCAGTTATTTTAATTTCTTCCTCACCTCGCTTAACGAATTTTAATTAGTGTGCCTAATTTGGGTATAATTCATTCAGAAGTTTCACCCCCTAAAGCCATCCGCCGATATATTACTTGTGCAATATTAAATAGTGTTGCGTTTCGTTCCGCTCATGTTGAAGTAATTTTAAGCTTGGTTGGCGGAGACTGGAATTTTTGTTGCACTAAAGTACAAGTAATTATAGTTTTTTTTGTGACAAAATGATGATATTTTGTTTTGAAAACTTTGCATCCCCAAAATGCCTGCACCTGAGACGGTTCTTTTATACCTGGAGCGTTAGTGTGAAGGTATGTTGTTAGGCTGGTCGGTTGTTTAACCATACTTAGACCAACCTGTTTTATCTCTTTAATGGGGTCGAAATCGTGGTGTCCACGGCTCTTAAAGATTGGTTCCCGGAGGCCTACCTGCGTCTCCCTGTTCCCAGTCTATTGGATTAATTAACTTTGATTTGCAGGAGGTTTGCATCAATACTGCCTCGAAGTTAATCCATTTCGCCTAGAAAGTAAACACAGCACTTTTCTTTCTTTGTCTCCGTCCTTACCGCTTTAATGTTACCAGTCGTAAGTATCAATTATTCATTTTCACTTTCACTAACTTCTTCTACCTAAGGAACCTTTTCAAAAACTTGTTTACTGAGGTTCACCCATTAATTTTCGCTTTATTTTCCTAATAAATACATTTTAATAACAACATTAGTCCGCATTACTATTTCTTACTAGCTGAGTGGATACGGCGTTGCTCTCCTAACGTCGCGGTACCGGGTTCGATCCCTGCACGAGCGGACACAAACGTCAACTCACGTCGAGATCTGGCTACCGATTGATGGACGCGCTGTGCTCGCCTCGTTTTCGGGTGGGGAGATCTTACACCTCACACTTCACACATAGCCGATCACAACGCTGCTTTCTTTCCTGTCTCGTATTCGCAGCACAACACAAACACACACACTCTGTCCAATGAATCCTGCTGATGGGTATCTATATCCACATACCTCTGACGCGGGCGACGAAGGTTCCACCCGAACGCTGTTTGGTGTCATAAATATAACACTTCCTGGCACCTCTCCCCAAAGAGGACTGGCTCCTGGTGCCCTCGGGCTCACCAGCGATTATCATCCTGACCTTTATGTCTATTTTATTATCCGGTCGGGATCCGCCTGGATAAAGGCAGGTTGGTAAACCACTAATACTTTTATACTGCATTACCTTATCCATTTACTTTAAACTCCCCCTAAACTTGTCAGCCTTGTTCTAACGGTCTGTCCGGCCTTTCTTGAGTAGTCAAGTAAAGCAACATTTTTTTTAAAATCAAGTTAATTGAGTACCGCAAATTCGACCTCGACCGCATGTGGCATACAAATGATCTTTCCAAATCTTGCCTCTATATAGTAGGACGACGTTGCTTTCTCAAAATTATTAATACCCCCCTTCTTTTCCAATAAAAGGGCATTGATTTATCCTTCTCCACTTTCCATGTCCACAAATCCCCCCACGTCATAATAAAAGACCATAAGAAAAGAAGGAGTAAGCCAAAGGTTAATTAATATACTGTATGAGGCAGTATTTTAATGTATTTCAGTATTTTTTAATTTTTGCCTTTCACGCTCATCTCTCCATTGAATAATTAATCGCGGCTTTAAATCGCGGTCCGTCACCCATTTCGACCAATGTTAATCGGCCGCTGTTTTGGGAGGTATTTATAGTCGCCAATAAATGTGTTGGTGTTCGCAAGAAAGCGAAGAAGACTCCGTGGGTTGCTATGCCGACGGGGGGTTCTCGAAAGGGTAAGAGACCGTTTGGTTGTTATGCCGGCAGAGGGCGCTCAATCAACGCCTTGTATGGACGCTCTAAACTCGAGTAGTGAATGATGCCGCTGTTTATTATGAGAGGCAAGATTACCTACTATCCTTCAGGTGTTTCAGTTTCATAAGGGAGTCTTAATTAACTCGCTCCATCCTTTTTAAAAGGCTCTTTTATAATTTTCCCAAAATTTTTCACTCAATAGGATAGAGTTGTTGTTGTCTTGATATTTTGTAACCACCTGTTGGCAACGTGAGCCTAGTTTAATGTAGGATCCGAACCTTGATCGGTTCAACGATGGCGATTGAGGACCCCCCCTCCCCCTCCATTTGTTTTGCGTTTTCACATTTTTGTGGGTATTGAAGTTAGCGCTTTAAGTTCACCTCTTGGCACAAACTTGAGTACCCACAGAATTTATGATTCCTGGCAATGTTTACGATTGCATTCATTGACAACTTTTATTTACTATCTTATCGTATCATATCATTTATGTATCTTCTCTCTATCTTCATCCCATCCTGCTTTGAGTTTACTACGTCATTCTTGGAAGGTAGTAAGTGAGTTTCATCCTTTCATTTTCTACCTCGTCATCTTCAGGGTCTCGAGTAGAAATAGGCACCGCGAGGTAATGTGGTGAAATAGGGAAGGAATGAGTGGGCTGCAAGTGAGTCTAAATGGGAGGGTGCTGGAAGAAGTGCAGTGTTGTATCTGAGTGTGGATCTGGCAGCTGATGGAAGGGATGAAAATGAAATATTGCAGCGAATGGAAAAGGAAGTGAAAGCATATGGTGCGATAAGGAGTCTCACGAAAAGGAAGTGAATGAGCAGGCAGGCGCAAATGCGATTGTATGAGGGAGTGGTGGTTCCCACTGCTCTTTATGGATGTGAAACATGGGCGTTGAGCGCGAACGAAAGGAAGAAGGTTGAAGTTATGGAAATGAAATGTATGAGAAGTATTTGTGGTGTGAGGTTGATTGACAGGGTAAGAAACGAAAGCGTGCGAGAGAGATGTGGAAGTAAATGAGTTTGGTTGAAAGAGCTGATAGAGGTGTGATGAGATGGTATGGTCACCTAGAGCGAATGGAGGATGAAAGGCTAGTAAAGAGAGTGTAAAGATCTCGAGTGATAGGAAGGAGACAGCGTTGGCGTCCGAGAAGGGGGTGGATGTAATGTACGAGAGATGTCCTTGCTAGACGGGTCCTGCGCATCCAGGAGGCAGAAAGACGTGCTCGGGATAGGAATGAATGGTTAGGGAAGAGGGCGAGCTGTGTAGGGTGACACAAACGCAGGTAGTGAAGTTTTCAGCTGAAACCGGATAGATAGCCAAACTCTGATGATGGATAGAAAAATGTAGTAGGTGGGTCACCATGGTTGAGCAGCGGATAATGTGTGCGAATGGTGGAGTGAAGTGTCTCTGGACATGCGCCACCAGGCCCGCGGGGTAAACAAAAAAACAACAACCCAAAAACGCGAAACCGGGACTAGGTATATATATATATATATATATATATATATATATATATATATATATATATATATATATATATATATATATATATATACACCGTTTTATGCATATTTTTTAATTCTCTTTCCTGATAGATACTAATACAATATCGATATATATTAATAAACAAAATTATTGAACTTACTGTAAAAAAAAAATGCTAGTTATGTTTTTGAAAGCACTCTTATTTCTTTATCAGCATTTGTTTGTTATTTTTTTTTTAATTTACTGCGTCAGTTCATTATTCTGTTCACAATAAAATAGGGCTTTTATAGTTGATAAAGCCATCCGGCCTCTTTCTTGCGACTACATATTTTTGATAATGGTAAATGCCTTCTCACCTGGAGTCGATGTATATGGGAGACATAAAATGTACTCTAAAATACTGCTGAGGTTGGAGAGATAAATACTCTGGTCCTTCAAATGATTTAACATTTGACCCAGTTTTTCATCGCAAGTGAAGGTATCATTTTTTCAAAATCCACACTTTGAAGACCAAAATACCTTAGCAAACAACCATTTCATCAAAAAAGGTCGTTTAAATTTATTACATTACTTCTGATTGTTTAATTAATTTTAAAAGAAGATGTTTCGATTTCAGGGCAGGCAATTTGTACAGAGATTAAAAAATAATCGTAAATTCTTGCATGACAGCAGCAGCATTGAAATTCCCATTCTCATCAGGTTATTTTGGCTTCCTTTAGGTTGAAATTTATTATCTCGCCTTGCATCTAAATTCGTTTTCAATCTTTTTAAATCTGCAAGAATGTCACAAGCACTTTCTTTGGTTTTCTCTATAGACAAAATTTTTGTAGTAAACAGATATCTAGCTGTCCCCAATTGACCACAAATACATTTCCCCATAATCATAGACTATATTTTTTTTATCATCGTGGGAAAGTCTTATTGAGAGAAAAAAGTAAGACTTCAATTTTCTATAAATCTGTAAGATTCTTTCAATAGTTGGAAGTAGTGAAAGAAATCTAAAAGTCATCAGTACATTTGCACTTTCGTTTAGTCATTTTACCTGGCTAACAACAATTATCTATTTCAAAGGCAAACACAGATTAATTTACCGTATATCACTGCCGAACTTCCTTCACTTTTACAGCAGGCCTTAAAATAATGTCCGACGCCTGCATTTACAAATCAGAGTTGCCATATGCCATTTAACTTTTTTATGAATCGAACAAAATATACTGAGTAATGAATGTTAAAAGCTTAAACTCTATATTCCTATTCTGGAATTATTAGGACATAAATTAATATAGTTATAACTTTATATTTCTAAAGTTAATATTTTTCTGGGACAAAATTATAAACCGGCCGGGACATCGGGACCGTTGCTTGAAACCGGGACTGTCCCGCTCAAATTGGGACGTATGGTAAGCCTAAATATAAATATCAATCTTCTGTCGTTTATTTTTTCCGTGTGTCTTTCCCATACCACTCCAGAAATGTTATTCTTTTTACTACAACATCGACCCATGTCCCCCCCAAGAAGGTAGATGGTGTAACAGGCGTTAATACAACTGCTACAAGTGAAACCTGGAGGAACTGCGCACCCTCCCGACCCAAGTGCTCCATGAGAAACTGGTGCTCTTTCTCCCGGGTCTTTCCACCTCTTTATATCTCCCACTAACTTTTCCAGGCCTGGATCGATCCAAGAAAGGGTGAAAGAAGGCATTACAATTTCTTTAATAAACAGTCTTCAAAAATTACCACAAATTTCAGTTTTCTTACAAAAAAAGCAGAGAAAAAGTTAAATAAAATATATTTTTCTGTTTATTATTTTAAATGTACTGCATTAGATGTGTTTACAACGCTTAATATCGAAACCATTTCTACATTTAAGCCTATACCTTTAAAAAGTGATAACCAACGAGGTCTTTGTCGAAGGAAGTGAAAATGTGTGGAACGTAGAGTTGTCCCAATTATCAAAATGTTTCGGACAAAAGCCAATTAATTACGATATACGAGGGGCGGTCAATAAGTTTTGCGAATCGGTAGGGCAAAACAGAGGAAGGGGGATGGCTATTTGTGGGGGTGTTAGGACAAGTTATGACAAGTCAGAACCTGCAGCCGCACGCTCCTGCCTCGTATATTTAGGAAGCAGTAGCTGATCGCAGATCATCACTCACAAATTTTTCACCGATGGAGAAGGTTGAGCACCGCGCAGTGATCAAATCTTTGACCAAGGAAGGCGAGAATGCTAAAGAGATCCATGAACGCATGGTTGCAGTGTGCACCGACACCGCCCCTTCCTATGCAACCATTGCTCGCTGGAATAGGGAGTTCCGCCATGGTCGTGAGTCCCTTGAAGATGACCCCCGTCCAGGACGCCCGTCAGACGTGACCAACGAGGACAATGTGGCCCGTGTGGAGAGGATGATCTTCGAAAATCGACGGGTGGAGGTCGAAGAAATCGAGCGACAACTTGGAATATCACATGGAAGTGATATTCCGCCAGCTCAAGGCTGCTCTGCGTGGACGTCGGTTTGGGGACGGTGAAGATGTCCAGCTCGCCGTCCAGGAGTGGATTGAACAGCAGTCGGGAGATTTCTGGTTGTCGGGAATTCGAAGCCTCAGGGACAAGTGGCGCAAGTGCATTGAAGTCGGGGGTAGTTATATTGAAAAATAATAAAACACTTTTCCTCATATCTCGTTTCCTTATATCCGAATTGCAAAACTTATTGACCGCCCCTCGAATAGTTTTGCTTGGCTGACGCTAGGATTTGCTGTGCTGGGTTACCAACTAGTAATATTTCTCACGCGTAAGGTTGCAAAATTATAGTGATACAAAGAGTGGCGAAGCCACTCCTTACAGGAGGAATTAGCGCATCGCAGGCAGACTATTTGGCAGTGGCCTACAGCCTATCTCCTTCTAGCAACGGGGTTTTGGTCTAAAACAATTTAAAAGGTTTACAGTACATATCATCATCATCATCATCATCACTAACTCTATAATTTCAAAGGAGATTTTTTTAAATATTTGAATAAAAATTTCATCTTAGTTTGGTTATGACTTATGTTTTTTATCAAAGTTATTTCTAATAATTATTTTATAATATCAAAAAATAAAATGGTGAAGTTTTAAAACCTGAACAATTACAAATGGTGAAGTTCAGAAAATTTATTTTTATCTATCTTCTCATATAACTCCATATTTTAGCAACGTGATATTTTGAAAGGGGGGAAATAGTTCAGAGTTCCTTTTTAAAATTATTATAATTGGCGAAGTTCAGAAAATTTATAAAAATTTAACCATCGCTGCCTTTTTTAAGATTTTAAATTTTAATCTTAGGAGCGAAGCGCAAGCTTCCCCCGTAAGGGGAGAGTGACCAAGCCATTGCCCGTTTTTTGTAAATTCCCAAAACATTCGATAATTTTTTTTCTGAACTCTGAGAAAGAACTTGAGGGACTGAATCACAAATCTAAATTCAAACTATTAAAAATATAAGCATTCCTAAAATATAGTGTTATGCAAAAAAAAATGTTAATGCGACTATTCTTGCGATGTTGATGATTAAAAAAATAACTATACCTAAAGTTAATTAAGCTAGAAAAAGGAAAAAGTGAGGTAAATTTGACGATTTCACAAATTGCCCTCGTTAGTTATCGCTTTGTTAAGTACAAAGTATTCTTGTCATCCTCGATTTCTTTATATTATTATCCTTGTGAAGGTCAACTTCACTTGAGGATCAACTCCCCCAACCCTGTGAGCGGGTTCAAGTTCGAACATGTGTGCGTGTATGTAAGGGTTTGTACGTATTATTTCTTAAAAGCTTTGAAGGTCCTTTCTTAGGTCCTGAATCTGAGGTCAAGAAATTTGCGACCATTTTTACCCATACTCCCTTTTATTATTCCGTTTTGCTCTATTCTCTCGTTTATTGTTAGTCGAAACTTTATGCTGGTATTATTAATGTGGTATCTGGGCTTCCATATCTGGAGCATGGAGCTTTTTAAGATGTACCTAAGCTTTCCTACCGCTCTCCACCCTGTTTGTTTGGTTGGTTTCCTAAGCAAACATATTCTTATATACTTATCCTTATCTCTTTTCATTGTTCTTGTTTTGATATTCCTTTCTTCTATATCTCTCCTATCATTTTATCCCCGATAAAATTGACAATGTTTGTAGGGTGAAAAAAAAAACCGTTTGCGAAGGGGGAAGGGGATTTTAATATTTCTTGATTAAACTGAATATTTTAATAATCACGAGTTTCATTTTTAGTTGCGTGCGAGTCTCGTCGCTGGCGACTCTACATCTCACTATGTCGGTTGGTCCGCGTTTTGGTTGTTTTTGTAATAACATTCTAACGATTTGGCCGATTCTAACAAAATTTGAAACCCTTATGTTGTTTTACAATCTCTTTCGAATGATATAATTGCCAAGGGCCTCTCAAGTTTAGCTATTAATTATTTTGTTTTGTCAATAACATCATAACTATTCGGTCGATTCTAACGAAATTTGAAACCTATATGTTATTTACCTTCTCTTTCGAATGATATAATTGCCAAGCTCCTTCCAAGGTTAGTCCGGCAATTATGGAAAGTTTTGAAGGTCGTAAAGTCATAAAACAGAATAGGTGAGAGCACGCGACCTTTTGGTTCCTCCCCACTTTCGCTCTATGCTTTTCTTTTCCCCATATATTTTTCGCGTGTCTGACTATCCCTTTTCTGGGTAAGGACATGCGGTAAGTGTTTGGAAGTTCTGTTGTTGAATGTTGAGACGAGTAATGAACGACTCGCGTTTTCTCGTTTTCGCCGACCCTAGTAGATTCCTGAATGGAGTTACAACTCTTCCCCTGCCCCTACTTGGGGGTAGGGTGATTGCACAATTTATAAGCATGGACTCAGGAGGGTATGTTCCCTAGATCTTACCGCCTCCCTTTTGGGGAGTGGGTCGGTTCCTCTTTGTCAGTTGCACATTTTCAAATGAGAGACAAGAGACACAACTCGTCTTTTGTTTTGGCGTGAACATTCTTTCCCATAGAGAGAGGAAAGGAACCGTGGTGTCCGTTTTCTTTAACAATCTCATATTTTCCAATTAATTTTTATCATCTTAAGTATAAATTTGTAAATTGTTTGTGAATTGGCGGTCAGCTAATTTAGCCCCTGTACGGGAATAAGTTAAATGCTTAGCTTCATTATTTTGTAGTTATGTAACCTCGTACTACCAAATAATCTGCGTTGCATGAAACTTTGGTTCCTTTGCATATATTGTCAAATGCCTTTCTGACTGCATCGTGCAGCCTCATTTCAAATTCATTTTTACTAAATTTTAACTTTATTTTCAAATATTCAAGGGATCTTTCATCCCTTTTACCACTAACTACCAACTAACGAGTGAATTTGGGACTCGACTTGTCTTAAAGCATCTCTGAGAAGGCATTTAACTTCTCCATAACTATCAATCCGAGTTTGTTGCCCTCCCTAAAGTCCTTGATTCCATTTACATCCGGGGTAAAGCCCTTGATTAATCAGTAAAGACTAACCCCCTTACATAGGGGGAGGTCGACACTAGCAATCGAACGTTTCTATGAAACGATACAATTCTTTACGGTGCATTAAAATTTTCAGTCAAGGTTCCAATTTTTTACGAGATTGAAAATTTCAATTATGGCTGCCAATATTTTAAGTTGGATTACAAATGTTTCTGTTATTGATTTGGGATGGCTATTTTCAATCAAGCGTTTATTTTTTAAATGGTGGATTGAGGACAATAGATTAACAATCTCCATCAAGCGTTTCAATTCTGGTCTTTAAATTAAAAAAAAAACTAGGAGTGTTTCGTTTTGGGAGGTTGATACGTTTCGAGTCTTAAAATAATTGATGTTAAACTGAAAATTTTTATCAAGAAATTCGATTTTTTTTGTTAGATTGAAAGATGCAATTAAATATTTCAGTTTTTGACAATAAACTAAAAATTTCAATCTTAAACTTAGCAGGCAAAAAATTAGTCACGTAGTTTACACTATTTAAATCAAATGTTCCTCAAAAAGCTCTCACAGTTACTTTGTTTATCAAGGTCCACTTATCTGATTACATGGAGATAGAAGCTGAAGAAGTGCATGTCAGAGGATTATTGAGAAAAGCCGCCATTTTTGTCCTTATGGCGTGTGCTTCTTGAGGCTATACCAAACATGGCAGGTGCTATAGGCCTATTCCTGACAAAGGAGGCAAGATATGATACAGAACTTTGTCACCTTCATTATCAATGAACTTGAATAAAGATAACAATGTTCGGCTATCGAGTGGGAATAGCATGAAAACATCTGATGCCCGGTTGGTTTCGTCCCATCGGCTTTTTCTAGTGTTCGGGAACGTTTTGGCTCTTTTTGTGACTATTCTGGCTACTTCTTCCCAAATCTGGCTTCATTTATTTAATTTCGTTAAGATCATCCTAGATTTATTTACCAATTTATCACTGGTAGGCTTTTGGTAAAAAAAAAAGGTCTATGGAAGTTATATAATAGGGGTAACCAAATTTGATTACTTGATATGATAAAGATCAGAAGGGTATGTCTTTCTCCCGAATCTGTGGTCGTTCCCTAACCGAAGGCAGATTCTATTTATAGTTCATAAGGTTTTAGCTATAGATTCCCATTGTTTCACTTTTATCTGCAGGGACGCCTCAAGTTATTCCTTGAATAAATTCTTGAAGTTTTTCTCCCTTTGCATCTTCGTTCGACTCGTTAATGGCCGCTGGGCAATTAGCAGCGTAGGTCTTAGTTTACGTCGCTTGAGGCCACGTGGAAACGAACTATGACGTCATGGGCTTTTAGCTGCTTGGCCTTAGCTTAGTCCTTAACGATTATGGCGGCCTCTTTCATCTTTACTCGTTCTATTCGGGTTTGTGAAATAGAAAGTACGTACGAAAATTCGATTGTACTAAAGTGGAAATTTTGAGAGATGACAAGTATTGCCACAACAACCTTCATTACTGAGGTTTTGTGTCTGGATGGGGGGGGGGCACAGAGGGTCAGAGAATTTCAACGTTGTTATGAGCTTAGTCGCGCCAGACGTAACTGATCTGAATAGAGAAATAAAGATATTCTAAGGCAGTGTATGGCCATTGTGCGGCCCGTGGAGGTTATTTCATATTATTTTTCTCCCGTTATTTTTAGTTTTAATTAAATGAAATAATCTAATAATATAGGAGAACCTATGCTATTAGAAAATTACTTCCTAGTTGTTAAGAGGAATGCATCAATGTTTGGTACTTCATAGAAAAATGAGGAATCGATTTGAAAATAATACAGGGTCACCCCCCCAAAAAACCGTCCCCAACTTTCGATAGGCCTCATTTCTTAATTTTCTGCAAGGATTGAATGAAACTTGGGTGATAACTAGTTTATTGTGTTTAAAAACATCCTACTAAAACAAGAGTCTTTGGACTTTTAGTCTTTATTCTAGAGCACGTGTTCGAGATGACCTCCATTTAGCTCTGTGTATTTCTTGAGGCGCAGCACAAAGTTGTCCATGACGTCCTTACAAACCGACGTCACAAAGGCAGACACCCCAGGGTATCTACTGCCCTTGAAATCCTTTTAGTCCTTGGAAAGCCCTTGATTTTTTTTTTGCCCTTGAACTCCTTGAAAAGTCCTTGAATTTGATGAAAAAGGTAGATGGTCCTTGAATTTAAAAAATAAATCATTGAGTGATTGTTCAAGTGATTTTTTAAATTCACTATTTAGATACTTTTTAATGTCTATTAGGAAAATAGTAATATTTAAGTTAATCTACTCACTCATGTGAGTGAACATATTTATGCTTTGGATGCATTGTATTTTATGATGGATGCTCGCTATACTTCTGTGACTTGCTTGGATACCTTGTTCTTGTTTCTTTGCAGTTGATTTTGGTTATGCTTTGCTTATAACCCATTTTTTCCTTAAATACCTCACCTTCATCAATGTCCCATAATGTTTATTGCACTTTTTTAATTTAAAGAAAAAAAAAACAATGGCTAAAACCCGTCCTTGATTATTTTTAATCGAGTCCTTGAATTCAAAATCACCAAACATGTAAAATCTCCCCTACAGTAGAGATTCAGTGGGAAAGAATCCATCTCAAATATCACATTAAAATGGTGACTTCATACTAAGTTAGTTTATTCGGAATCCATTACTTTTTTAACCTTCTATTATTTATGATTTGATTTAAAATGTGGTATGCTGTTTTTAATATGAAAAATAAAAATAATACTATATATTATCGGTTTTTATAACCTAGATTATTGTCTAAATTCAATATTTAGTCTGTGATACAGCTTGCCTCATTTTTCTCTAGCCCCGAGTGTGGCCTTTAATTCATAAACAGTTATCCAGCCACGAGAGCCTATCTAAAATCAGTAGAATCTTAAAGAATTACATTGTATCTTAAGAAATACCGACCAAATTGGGATTTATTCAGTTACCAATAAAATATTGTTTTTTCTAAAAAGAAAATGAGTTAGCGAAGATAGTCATCATCTTCATCATTACTATTCTATAATTTAAGAAGGGGATTTTTTTTTAGTATTTGAATAAAATTTCTCTTAGTTTGGTTATGACTTATGTTTTTTATCAAAGTTATTTCAAATAATTCTTTTATAATATCAAAAAACAAAATGGTGAAGTTCAGATTTTATATATATATATATATATATATATATATATATATATATATATATATATATATATATATATATATATCTTCTTCTATAACTCTATATTTTAGCAACGTGATATTTTGAAAGGGCGGAAATTTAGCTTAGAGTTCCTTTATAAAATTAGCAGGCAATGGCTCCGCCACTTCCCCTTATGTGGGGAGCTTGCGCTTCGCTAATAAGGTTAAAATTTTAAATCTAAAAAAAAGCAGCCATGGTTAAATTTTTATAAATTTTCTGAACTTCGCCAATTATAATAATTTTAAAAAGGAACTCTAAACTAAATTTCCCCCTTTCAAAATACCACGTTGCTAAAATATAGAGTTATAGAATAGAAGATATATAAAAATAATTTTTCTGAACTTCATCATTTTGTTTTTTGATATTATAAAATAATTATTTGAAATAACTTTGATAAAAAAACAAGTCATAACCAAACTAAGATGAAATTATTATTCAAATACTCAAACAAAGTGATGATCATAATTGGCGAAGTTCAGAAAATTTATAAAAATTTAACCATGGCTGCTTTTTTTTAGATTTTAAATTTTAATCTTAGTAACGAAATACCCCGTTGACTGCGATCCTCTTAAGGGGTTGCGGGGAATTTTGCCTTTACTGTTTTACCACTCGAGCTCGATGTTATCAACAATACAATCAATCACTTATCAGCAACATACTAATTGCACCTGTGATTGGGCGAATATTTCGTACTGTTCAAGTGCAGTACGTGACCCAGGCAGCGTGGGAGTCGTCTTAGGTTTGCCCGTAACCCCTACTCGTTTGGGGGTTGTCTCCAAACCCTCCAACCCCCCCTCAAGGCTACGTGATGAACTCGGATATGGTGTCGCTATTCACCTGACACCGGGAATTTCGGACCTCCGCATCCCATGACACGAGGATCACGTGAAGGGGATCCATGAGCTCCAAGGACCTTCGCACTTGGGGGACTCCTTTTTATATATATATATATATATATATATATATATATATATATATATATATATATATATATATATATATATATATATATATATATATATATATATATATATAAGACATGGCTTCGCAACTCTCCCCCTACGGGGAAGAGCTTGCGCTTCACTGCGCTCGCTACCAGCCCTCCAGGCTCTTTGGCTTTAACTATTTGCTTTAAAAAAACCCTTGATCTCCTAAAAAATAAAGAAAATACATAACTACACTGAGAATTAAATAATAATAATAATAATAATAGATCACGCGAAGGTCTGACCCCAGCTCACGTTATCCCGGTCACCCCCCCCCCAAAAAAAAAAATCCCTTCTAAAAATATAGTATATATATATATATATATATATATATATATATATATATATATATATATGGACTCTCGACGGTATACCATATATAACTATTCGTTGAGGGAACTATTCAATTATATTTAGAGTGCGTAGTTATCTGGTTGACCAATGTTATTTATCTTCAATATGCTTAAGAAGTGGAATTGAGCTCAAGGATAATAATATGGCTATCATTAATAAAATAGAGTTTTATTAATTAAACTATCAACAACACACAAAACGGAAAATGTTTACATAAACAGAGAATGGAAAGGGTCGTGGGAATATCTGGCTAATCCGAGGATTAAGATTTGGGAGAGATTTAAAAAGGTAAAACAAATAAAAAATAAAGGGATGGGATGGTTCGCTAAACCATTTAAAGCACAGGATAGGCTTGACAAAAAGGTTAAATACTCAAAGGTAATGTTCAGCTTACGTAATTAAAAGTTGTTGTGCAGAGGAAGGCGACGCGAAGGAATCTTCGGTCTGCTGGAGAGTTCCAGCCGAAGGGTGGGGGGGGGATTAAATGATCCTGACGTGACGTCTTGGGAATGAGAACCGTTCTTGACGAACGGGCTTGAAGAACAATGGCTGTTCTACGTTGTTCTCTTCTGAACAACAGGGGGGGGTGAGAACTGTCTCTTGTCTATGGGCTCAACGAACAATGGTTGTTCTAACGTTGTTCTCTTTCTGAACAACAGGGGGGAAGGTGAGAACCGTTTCTTGTCAACGGGCTCAAAGAACAATGGCTGTTCTAATGTTATTCTCTTTCTGAACAACGGGGGGGGGGAACTGTCTCTTGTCAACGGGCTCAAAGAACAATGGCTGTTCTAACGTTGTTCTCTTTCTGAACAACAGAGGAGGCCTTGTGGACTTGGCGTCTTGAAGGCTCGAACCTTGGCACTCAAGGGATATTGTCCTCTTCTGGACAAAATAGTGGATCTCGAGGTAGAAGGCCCTGGTGCACAAGGTGAGACCGGATCGGCGGTATGTCTCGCGAGGATAATCTTGATCTGAATCTGCTCTTATTGGTAAAGTTTCCATATAAATAGTCGAGCCATCCCCTTGGCGTAGGGGACAATGGAATGGGGGCTTCGAGGAAATGCCCAGCCGCGCTATGAGAACATACCTTATCTGCCCATAAGCCTAACTCAATTTGGTAAGGTCGGCGCATGGGGCGAAACGGGGGGGGGGACGGTAACGTCCGGCCCAGGGGAGAGTATTTCGGCCACCTGAAAACGAGGGGCGACGAGGAGGGCTTCGACAAGAGTTGATGAGAGAAGTCGGAAAAATCACTCGGTAGCGATCGTTAAATGGAATTACCTCACTGGCTGGGGCTAATTCCAATACACAAATAGTTCAGCTGTCACTTTGCTTTGTTGTTAGCACCTGACTGGGAACTAGGGGGAATCTTCTTGGATCCGGGCGAGACTTCTCAACTATGTGTCTGTTTCATGTGAAACGAGCATTATATATGTCTGAGGCTCTCCCCACGGGGGAGGGGGGAAGGGTTAGTGGGAAACAGCTCTGCTCTCGAATGACCTCGAATCTTCTTGCCGAGGGTATTCTAGCCCGTGTAAAGTTAAATCGTGGTGCACGCGTTTCGACGCTACCGCTTGTGGAAGGGAGGGGGGGGGGTTAGGCTTACCAATTTAAACCTAACAGAACCTTCTACAGCGCATGGAAGTTCCGTGCTGGACAAGAGATTCCACGTCGAATTCCCTCACACACACACACACACACACACACATATATATATATATATATATATATATATATATATATATATATATATATATATATATATATATATATATATATATATATACACTTCCGGATGTAATTGTGCGCAAATTCTTACTCATCGGCTGGTTATTCCCCTCGTTAAGTGTCGCAATTTCAATAAATGTAATCTTTTCTTCCTTTCCGATTTTTTTATTATTTTCTTTTTTCTTTCAATTTTTATTTTTATTTGTTTTATCCTTAATCGTATTGTCAAATTATGGTCGCTGGCATGAATCATTGGAGAGAACTATTGAAGATTATGCGATCTTAACTTTAAGTTTAGGCCAGCGAGTCTCCCGACCCATTCCAAGATCATTTAAAGCATTCACAATCAATCATATCTTTTTTCATCCACATTAGGCGAATGCAAAAATAATTATAATTATTACTATTATCGATCCTTTTTTATTGCTCCCTCAATCCGTTAATTGTTTTTTTTTTTCGACAATTCGTGTACGCCTGTGTGTGCACAAGCCCGTGTCACTGCATGTAAATTTTAAGCTCGTGTGAATACGTGCGTGCGTTCGCGTGTGATCTTGACCTTCGTGAACTGTTATTCCAAATCAGGGCTCGACGAGAGCAGCTTCCTATTTTGACGTTCGGCGAAGAAACTGGGGTTTGTGCCCCCCTCCCCCTGTTCATTTTATTCAGGGATCTCTATGCTCCTCTGTTCCAAGAGCTCGGACTTGAGCACAAGAGTTCTGAGTTCAAGTCTGATTTGACCAAATTCTTCCCCGTTTCAAGCGTTTGTTTTACACCTCCGCGTAACGGGTGTCATGACAACCATGCTGCTCGTGACGTCAGAATGGATGCGAGTCATCTTGGCCGCGACGTTCGTAGGCAAATACGCCTTAATTGTGGACGTTTGGAGAGTAACTTCCCATCCTGCTCTGAGCACCTCGAGTAGTCTCCTCTTCTACACATGTTCTCTTTACCCCTAGTCACCAGATTCTCTATGAAACTTTCTCCAAGTCGGGTATAGTCGGGTATTCGTGAAGGTTTAGCTATCTCTGCCCATAAGAGAATGTAATGGATTCCGTAAGAGTCTGTGTAAGGCATAAATTTCGAGTAGTTTTGTGGAGGGTATTTCTTCAACCTTTACCATTTAAGAGGAACCCTTTGTCCTTTCTTGTACTTGTCCATTATTCTCTGTCCTTTCCTGTACTTGTTCATTATTCTCTGTCTTGTTTTTGTTTCTTCCTTTCATTCCATTTGGCAATCGTACTGTCAGCTTTGATAAGCAGCATTTTTCTATCGACACGATAATGAATTTTCAGATTACGTTAAAGTCGTCTTTCGTGGACTGAATAAAGCGTATTTCTTATTCCAAACAAGGGTTCGAATACCCTTTATAGACTCTCAAATCTTCTTTAACGCAGCTTTTTAATCTCTAGCTTCTTTTGTGTTAATAAGAAGATACATCTTGGGGGCGTATCTTATTCCCTGGCGATAGTCTGGCTTAACGTCCTCGCCTTACAGAATTATGTCGGTCTCTTGCACGCTACTACGACTTGAATGTTTGTATAATTATGACATAAGTTGTAAATAGTGAATTTAAGCTTTCGGAACAACGCTACGTACGTACGAAAAGGTTAAAATACATCGGGCGTGCGTATGTCATGAAAGCAACTATCATGTCTGCTTATAGTTTAAGGGTTGTTGCTCATTCTATCTAAAGCCACGGGCGCACGAATATCTAGACGTTACTATGGCAACCGATAAGTCCCAGCCACCCAATCCCAGGTTGTGACGTCGGCAGGTCATAAATTCCTACGGGATAAATGCAGGCGCGTCGAATGCACTGGTGTGTGTTGCGCCCAGATGCCCGACTTGGTCAGACTTCGCCTTTTACGGAAGTTTTACGCTTCGGTGCTTACGCCCTTCTTACACCTTCCTCTTTCTATCTTTCGTCGTGTTTCGCGCGAATTGTTTGGATTTTTGCGCCCGTGGGTCTCTACTTGGGCATATAATTGCATTTCGCGTGTCGGAGGTGGGTGGGGGGCTATGCAAATAAAAGCGAGACTGGGTATAACGGAGTAGAAGGAACTGTGAACATTTTTCCTGCTACCAGAAACACCAAATCATACTGTGCTGTCACTATCACTACTGATAGCTATCCCTGATATATAATTGAAACATGTAAGAACGACCAGCCCTCCTGCCCCAAGTAACCGAATGTGTACCCTCCTGACCCCATTACAGAAGGACCTACGGATATTATCCCCCTGCCCCTCCCATTTTCACTTCATTTTACTGTCACCCATTTACAGATCTCTCGTTACTTTCTGCGGGATACAGCCTCGTTGTTATTGCTTTTTTAATTCGAGTAAAAAAACGACCCAAATTAATGATAATAATAAACTTAGACTATGTATAGTGACTTTCTGAGGATCGTGCCCCCTAGCAACGCGTAGTTAGGTGTATTATGGAAGGAACTTCACTGTTCATTGTCGCCAGAAATCCCAAATTTAAAGCGCGGGGGGAGATTTACTGGATATCTTTAATAGTTTAACACCATCTTTCACCTGCGGATGGGTATATTCGCATTTGGTATTGTGTGGAAAAGCATCGAAATGATAAAAATGAGACATTAAGGAAGAAAACAAAAATAGTGTGCAAGAATGAAGATATCTATTGCAGCTGACACACTTCAACCTTGGATCCTGGGATTGGATGCATTGAAATCCACCAGTAACATCCCAACAAAGAACCTCGGTGTCATAAATCACGCCTTCCCCTTGCGTGGTAATCCATGGATAACAAAAGAGCCAGGAAGCATTTTTTTAGAAAAACTCTTGACCATCCTTGGCTTAATTGCCAGTGGCTAAGCCTGATTTTTATCATTAGGTATAAATTTGCGACCTTTATCATGGTGGCTGTGGAAGAAATGTCATGGCGTGGCAGCGCGTGTGTATTCAAATCCAACGCCATACTGCACACGAGTAATTTCCACCTATGATCATTCTAATGATGGTGGTAATTCGCGGTTATCTGAGAAGGAAGTTCCTTCAGCGAGAACGGTTGTACTCCTGTCCATTTATAATCATAAGGTTGAGTCAGGGTTCTTGCATATGCAATGGGCTTGAGAAGGGGGTGGGTTTACTAACTAATTTAAGCGAAATTTTTACCCTCCACCTGCCAATAGATGTTATGGTAATCCGCTCTGGTACGAGGTATGTGTAGTAATGTCAGAGGAAGATGTTTAAAAAAGTACGAGGCGTCAGTTTGTCATTTTCCAAGCGGCTAATTTCGAGTATTCTCGAAGCAGATAAAGTTGCTTCTCTACTTAGGGTAGAATGTTTGTGTGTGTATGACAAACACGCCAAACATGACATGGCTTAATGTGTAATTAGTTTGGTTTCTGATACGGCCAGGGAGTGGGTTTTGGCAGAGTGATGTGGTTGAGGCATATGTGATGGGTGCAGGTTTATTTAGGGTAATGTTGCGGGAAATATGTGTGGCTGTATTTGTGTAATTTATATCAAGTGATGTAAGGATGAGTGAAATTTTGGTGCGTATGATGTATGAGGTAGGTTTGAAATATATTGAGAGGTCGTGTGAATGTGAGGGCATTAATGAGATGGAAGTGGTTTGTAATAGGAGTAATTTTCGACTCGTGTTGGGGGGACAAGGTAGGTGGTCAGGTGGGCGCCGAAGAACGTTCGAACTGGTCGTTTGGATTTGAATCCGGCGACGCGGAGCGATTATATTTTACTAATGTTTCGCTGCCTCCGTTACTCATGATAATTATTAAAAGTAGGGTGTTTGTGGAGGGGGAGGGGTACTATTTAAGAAATGCAATTGTGGGTGACATGAGCTTCATTTGCCCTATTTAGGATACCCACAACCTAAAGATTGCCTATTTCATGGTAATCTTTGTACTCATAATTAGGCCTTGTATTTGTAGGCCTCCCCGGGTGTTTATAAAATATTTCATGAGGTATATACGCGATTTCACGATCCTTCTTAGTGCATTGTAGGCTCCACAGGGAAACTCGCTATATATATATATATATATATATATATATATATATATATATATATATATATATATATATATATATATATATATATATATATATACACTTCCAAAGGGCGTGCCTCCCTTAAAAACCAGGGTTTTGCAGCCCCGCGGAGGGCGGAGGCCGCTTAAGCTTAGCCTGAAACGGTCTTCACTCCCCACTTTCCTCCCCCACTTTTGGAATATCCCCATCGAATATCGTAGATAATGGGGTAGAGGAGGAGTTTGAGAATGGCGTCAGAGGTGGGCTTTTTTCGCTGATCCGGATTGGCGTCAGTCTGGCCGAGTTTTTTAGCCACTGATTTGCGAAGACGAGTTTGAAGGCGGTCGGTGGATTTTACGGTAGAGCACCGGCCCCTCCTCGCCATGTTTCCTCTTCTCTGGCGACCCACAGTGGGGGGCGGATTTGTGGGTGAGTCTTTATCGTAGGTATTCCTCCTCGCTAAGGATAGGGGAGGGAGCCAGTTACCTCTGGTACATTCAGGAGCGGACCCCTCTTCCGGGCCGTAATCTCGGCAGTCTACCTGGGCTTTATTATGTGCAGACATTTCCATTTCCCGCCTTTTCTTCCTCTTATTACGCCTTCTCTTGGCTTATCTTGCAGGCTAGTCGCCGATCAACCTTCTACCCTGGTAGGTACCGGGTGGGGTAAGTGGGGGTTAACATGCCCCATTCTTCCTATCCTCGCCCCACCTCTTCCGTTTCCCCACACCAAGAAGATGCCAGGTGAAACAGGAGCAACCTTGCTATCCTTGACATTTGGAAGATCGTGTGCCCTCCAGGCCCCAACGACATTTTACCCTCCCGGCCCCACTGCTTGCTGGGGCATCTGCAGCGCCATATATCTTCCCCCACTCCATTTTCACCATAACCCCTCCTCTTTCTTGACAGATCTCTCATTACAAACTTACTGCGGGCTTGGGCCTCGTTGCTATTGCGCTTTAAATTCGAGGAGGGGGAGGGGGATTATCCCATTCCTCGCTACTAAAGGGGAAAGTTGGCATGGAGGTATGTAGATTATCCCCCCTCCCCTCAAAAGCTACTCGATCCATCCCTCGGGGTACAATACATGATTCTCAGAATACCCCCTAATGGCAACCCTCAGAATACCCCCTCTGGGTAAGTCTCAAAATACCCCCTAATTACAACTCTCAGAATACCCCCTAGTGGCTAGTCTCAAAATACCCCCCAATGGCAACTCTCAGAATAAGCCCTAGTGGCAAGTCTTAAAATACCCCCTAATGACAACTTTCAGAATACCCCCTAAGGGCAACTCTCAGAATACTCCCTAGTGGTTAGTCTCAAAATACCCGCTCATGCAACTCTTAGAATACCCCCTAGTGGCAAGTCTGAAAATACCCGCTGATGAAAACTCTAATAATACCCCCTAGTGGCAAGTCTCAAAATATCCGCTGATGAGACTCTTAGAATATCCCCTAGTGGCAAGTCTGAAAATACCCGCTGATGACAACTCTAATAATACCCTTAGTGGCAAGTCTCAAAATACCCCCTAATGGCAACCCTCATAATACCCTCTAATGGCAACTCTCAGAATAACCTCTAGTGACAAGTCTCAAAATATCCCCTAATGACAACTTTCAAAATACCCCCCTAGTGGCAATTCTCAAAATACCCCCTAATGGCATATCTCAGAATAATCCCTAGTGGTTAGTCGCAAAATATCCCCTTAAGGGCAAGTCTCAAAATACACCAGTGGCAAATCTCAAAATACTCCCTTAATGTCAATCCTCAGAAAACCTCCTAGTGACAAGTCTCAAAATACCCCCTTAATGACAACTCTCAGAATACCTCCTAGTGGCAAGTCTCAAAATACCCTCTGATGACAACTCTTAGAATACCCCCTAGTGGCAAGTCTGAAAATACCCGCTGATGAAAACTAATAATACCCCCTAGTGGCAAGTCTGAAAATACCCCCTAATGACAACTCTCAGAATACCCCCTAGTGGTAAGTCTCAAAATGTTCCCCTAATGGCAACTCTCAGAATATCCCCTAGTGGAAAGTCTAAGAATACCTCTTAGTGGCAAATCTTAGAATACCCTAGTGGCAAATCTCAAAATACCCCCTAATGGCAAGTATCATAATACCCTAGTGGTAATTCTTAAAATATCCCCCAATGATAAACTCTCCGAATACCCCCTAATGCCAAGTCTCAGAATGCCCCCTAGTGGCAAGTCTCAAAATACCCTCTAATGATAACACTCAGAATCCCCCCTAGGCGCAAATCTCAAAATACCCCCTAATGATAACACTCCGAATCCTCCCTAGGGGCAAATCTCAAAATACCTCCCTAATGGCAAATCTCAGAATACACCCTAGTGGTAGTCTCGAAATAGCCCCCTAATGGCAACTCTCAGAATGCCCCTTAATGGCAAGTCTCAGAAATCCATTTTACTGTCATATCTCTGAATACCATTTTAGTGACATGTCTCGGAATACCCCCTAGTGCCGTAGACCAAAACCTCGCCAGTTTTATACTAGCTGGGCCTAGGTTAGTGAAACTAGGTACTAGGGCGGTATGATGGGTTGTTTCGTCTGACCCCCCTCCCCCTTATTTATCTGCATTTAACGCATTCTTAACAATGATTTAAGGTAGGGCGTTTCTTGAACTCGAATGGACACGTTCCGAGTAGGTGGTCCGACGTCGGTTGACTCCCAGAATTTTGAGCTTTCGGACGCGCTGGATGGATGGTTCCCCGAACTCGAAATTAGCGACGCCCCCGTTGCTGCTGAAAGCGTCGCCGCCGTTCCTGAAGTCTCAGGAGGGTTTTGCTCACGTATCCTGCCCGACGAAACTTTTGCTAGAGAAAACCATTAACACCGTATTATCCGTGAAGCCTACCACCATTTCTTTCGGTTTGTTGTCTCTAATAATAATGGAGGTCTTATATGACGCCCTTCATGACTTTGAAGGGCGCCATATAAAACCATATAAGGCCTGAGAGAAGAGGTGGGTATTCACAGCCCGCTTGAAAGCGCCGGGCGAGGAAGAGGAGCGTAGTCAGCAGACAGACCATTCCATAACTCTGGGGCAACTGCATAGAAGGCACGATCGCCGCTGCGGCAGAGACGAGAGCATGATGGCACTTTGTTGTCTGGACACAGCCAGTGAGGAGGACATGAAAGGAGGGGTTGCGGTGTTTATGATTTTAAATGTGAGGATTTTAAAAGTAATTCGAAATTTAATGGGCAACCATTGCAGTTCACTGAGCAGAGGTGTATCACGACAGAACCGTCCTCGACGGAGCAGAACTCGAGCCGCAAAGTTTTGGACAAGTTGAAGGGGACAAATTGTAGTGTGTGTGGGGGGGGGGGGCTACAGTGAGAAAAGAGTTACAGTAATGACTGCGGTAAGTAACAAAGGTATGGTTAGCTATCGAAACCCTTACGGTTAAAGTGGGACAGGATGCGACTGAGGTTCACGGAGAAAGCAGACACACGATTTGCTGAGATTAGCAAAATGCAATTCATACCATTGTCCCGACCCCCCTCCATACATCTTTATTTTTGCTCCTATCTACTTTGTATATTAACTCGTTCGTGAACATCTCGATAGATCGACTGACCAACCCAAAGACACGAAAATAATTGTGCCTCGCTCCGGCAAAATGATGCGCCATATTACGAAAAACACTTTATTCCGCCGCGCCCTCTATCGTACCAAGGGTAAATAGAGAATAGAGACCTGAACATCTGTGGTTAGACTCCCAATTTAGGATCCTGGGGTCCCAGAGCTATATATAGGCGTCTAAGGCGGGTCCACTATTAGTTTCCGGCGGAGCTAAGCGAAGGAGGGAGGGCTTCCTACACATCCCCCACTCTCTAGGGGATCTTTTGTACGCATTTTGTTTTATTATTAAATTCGAAGCGAGTACTAACGAGGGAATCTCCCGTCGAAAGTTTGTAAGCAGAGATCTATAAAATATAGAAGATGGAAGGAGTGAAAATCTACGAAAGATATAGTCGCAGGTCCACTTGGGGGCGGAAGGGAACGCAATTCTTCACCTGTGAGGGCCAACACAGGCGCCAGAACTTTGGGGGAAGGTAGGGTAAATGAAAGTTTGTGGTCAGTCATTGGCCGAAGACTCCTTAAAGGAAGACATCTTGGGGCCCGAGGGATTGGGAGGTTCACAGGGGGGTGGGGGTGGGGAGGAGCAGGAAACTATGCCGAGGCCAGGAATTGCTTGTGCACTACCAGGCGTCTGGCGCCTGGGCATTATCATTCCTTCGCGCCTTTAAGGTGACCTTGAAAGCCCTTAAGTTCGGGGTCGGGGGGTAGGGGGCGCTTTAAGAGTCGGGTAGCAAGATCGCGAGATTAGGTTCTCGGAGGCTCTTTGCCTAAGCCCGGCATTTGAGGGTAGCGAGATTTGCCTCGGTTCTTTGTTGTGGTTCGTGTCAAGAATAGCGAACCCAATTTTACATGCCAAGAATAGCAACCCTCATATTACCTTTTCAAGAATAGTGATCCTAAATTGCCTTGTCAAAAATAGCAACCACAAAATGCCTTTTCAGGAACAGCGACCCCGAGTTGCCTTGTCAAGTGTAGCGCCACCAAATTGCCTTGTAAAAATAGCAACCACAAAATGTCTTTTCATGAATAGCGATCTCGATTTGCCTTGTCAAGAATAGCGATCCCGAGTTGTATTGTCAAGAATAGAGACCCCCAAATTGCCTTGTCAACAATGGTGACCCATGCTGGTGTTGGATTCCTTATCCTTGGCATGATCCTCATTCCTCTTCATCACCCCCTCTCCTAGTCATCTTCTTCTCTCTACCAGGGTTATTTGCCCTCCCGTCGTTCGAGAGCCTTCTTCCCCACCCTTCCCAGCCTCGAGAAAACCCGCAATAACCACCAAAACAAAACACCAGCGCGGGGCTTTTATCCATTTCTCCTTTTTCCTATTTAATTTGCCTTCCCCCCCCCCCACACACAGCACGAGGAAATGCCCTATTGATCCCCCCAGTGGAGGTGCGAGAGGGTAAGTGGAGAAATAGGGGGGAGGGGCTTGCAAAAACCTAGTTCTTCCAGGTCGAAAGCTGTTTTAAATCGCAGGTTAAAATGTCTCTTATCTCTGCCCCTTCCATTATCGGAGTCCCTTGAAGTGCGTGGGCGTAATTTGCTCCACCCAAGGGGAAGGAGGGGCGGGGGCCCCGGACCTGGATTCGAGGTTGAGGAAGCCTCTAAAATGCATTTGGTCATTGCCGTGGCCTCGTCGCCATATTGTGTGGCGGGATTCCTCCCACAGCAACGTCCTCTTTTCTTTTTATCCTTGATTTCCTTATTAACTCCTTGTTTTCTCCGTAATTTTCTTCTTTTTCTCCTTCCTTTCCTTCGTTCCTCCTTCCCTTCTTTTTCTCCTTCCTTTCCTTCGTTCCTCCTTCCCTTTCTTCTTTTCTCCTTCATTTATTTCTTTTACTCCTTCATTTCCTCCTGTTCTTCTTTTCCCCTTTCCCTCATTTTCTTCTTTTTTCCCTTCATTTTCTTCTTGTTTCCTTCATTTTCTTCTTTTTCCCCTTCCTTTCCTTCTTTTTTCCTTCATTTTCTTCTTTTCCCCCTTCTTTTTTTCATTAATTTCCTTCCTTCCTCCTTCCTTTTCCCCGTAATTTTCTTCTTTTTCACCTTCCTTACCCCTCCCTTTTCTCCTTGTTAGATTACAACACGCTCAAATCATTCAAGCCGAACCGTTCTCTGATTTTGCCTTTGCTCGCACCACGTCGGAAATACAGACTCGTTCCTTGTTCACGCAAGGACCCCTCTTGTGGCCCCTCACCCTAAGGGACTCAAGTGCAGTGAGTAGCACCTCAGTATAGGAAAACCTTGGGGTAGGAGGGAATCAAGGAGGATCGAGCGGGGGTTTCAAGTTGTTACCCGAGTCTGGTGATCAGTAAAGCGAATACAGGAGTAGGGGGGGGGGGTATGCGGGGGAACGAGGTGGGCATTCCTCCCCTGCAAGTAGAAGGGAGGGGGTATATTTTGATCGGTGCGGAAGGGTATTTAATGGACGTGACGCGTGCTGGACTGTTGTCATGGTTTTCGTGTTTGTTCGTTTGAATACTTCCGCGTTCACCTGTCGGGTGGCAATGTGTGTCTACTCGGGTGGCAATGTGTGTCTACTTGATGCTGGCATCGGATGGCGTGTGTGTCTCCTCGGAAGGCAATGTTTGTCTATTCGATGCTGGTATCTAATGGCAATGTTTGTCTACCTGTCGCTCTGTATATGAATCTGGGATGAAACTTGTTTACTTCTGCTCAAATAGGAGGGATTTGTGAGAACCTAGTAAGGGTACCTGGTTGTTCCCTGTGCGGGCTGTGCCCTACAAGGAAACCTGTCTTCGTTGCAGGGCACGGGTAGTTTTTAGGAGAGTTGCGCACCCATAACCTATTTTCCAAAATTGTTTCACTACCCCTAAAATGCCACATATGCAACAAACCTATTATTATTATAGAGGTAAAAACAAACGGGGACACTTCGATTTAAAAAATGGTGAAGTTAGGGGAATGTAAAATATGCAGAAGATACGTGGCCGAGTCAAAAGAGGAAAGAACTTGGGGTGGTAAGGACTGCTAGGCCTCGCAACTCTCTTTAATCTACCTAGAGGTAATACCCCTGCTGAAAACCGGTATGGGGAGTGGCACGCCCTTCGGACCCCAGTACTACGAGATAAACTGGTGCTCTCTCTCTCTCTCGGGCAGTCTTTTGCCTCTCTTTTAAATTCCCCACTTCACTCCCCCCAACGCCTTCTCCCATCCCCTGTAAATGGGTGGATGGTGTACCGGGGGTAACGCCCCACCCCTCCCGGCCCCAATAGCCGCAGTTGTGCACCATCCGAGCCCCGGCCCCAGGGAGATCTGCGACTCTATACCCCGCGTTATTCGTCCTCTTGTTTGCGCTTAAAATTTCGATGAGGGAAAATCTTTGACGTCCTCCCCCCACCCCACCCCGTCATCCCGTTAGTGTACACATCCCGAAATATGTGTATGTGTGTATTTGGAAATATCTGTCAGAGAGAGAGAGAAGGGGCTAATTGAAAGTAGGGGGCGGGCAAGGGCCTTTCGATCCGTTTCAAGGAGGCAGCACTGATTTGGGTGCCCTGATAAAAGATAATTTAGTTTTTTGGTATTAATTTAGGTCCCTCAAAATTTCTTTTTTTTATTATTTGTAGATATTTCAAATTTCAATCGGTTAAGTTTTTGATATTTTTAACCTTTTTTTAATGTTTACTCACTATTACTTTGAGCTATTTCTGTTTCCAGACATTAACTATTTTGTATGAGAAAATGTTTCCGCATAAACTCGTTAAAAAAAGGTTAGGAACAAGTGTCATACCATTGTTGCATGTAAAATTTCTATTGAATTCAGATCAGATTGAATGGTTCACAGTATCTATTCCTCTTCCAAATTAATAAATTTTAATTAATTGACCTCTCATACATCTAATTTTTGAGGTAAATAGGTTTAACCTTTCTCGCCGTGTTTCATAATTATGGCTTCTTAGGGAGGGAATTAGTTTTGTCTCCTTGGCTTGGACTTTTCCAATCTTTCAATAACCTTTTCTCAAATATGGTGATCAAACTTGTGCGCGGTACTCTAACTGGGACCTTGAATTGACGTGTTTAAAATTACGGTTTCATTTTTGTAACTAAACTGCCTTTGAAAGTAACCAAGTATCAATAAGACATATTCCACCACTATAGATTAATGTGAAAACTTGTTCTCACTGGACACGTAAATAATGAGATATTGTTCTTTTTCCTGACTGTCATTATGTCAAATATCTTGTCTTCTGCTTTCGGACTATTGGTGCCTCTCGGCATTACTTTGCTTTATTCAAGATTTATTGGTGAATCCCACTACATGAATCATTTAACCACCTGCTCAATAATATGTTGAGTCTTTAATATCCTCTTCAGACCTTTACCCAACTTAAAATCATGAGCGAATTTTGAAATCTTTAACACCAACTCGACTCCAATATGGTTTACGTGGATGATAAAGAGCAAGGACCTTAAGACCGAAGCGAGCCTCGATGAACTCCACTACTAACAGATGTCCAATCAGATGCTTGGCCATTGATTATTACTACTACTGTCAGTCTGTGATCAGCCAACCAATTTTCTATCCAACTTGCTATGCTTCCGACAATTCCTAATGCACTAATTCTGAACATTAACTTCTCGTGGTTCACTTTATCGAAAGCTTTTTAAAACTAATTAGAAAATACCAGCTGATTTATCGTTATCTTAAATTGAATTTATCTAATGGAAAAATTCTAAGAGGTTACTAATAGACACGATGTGTTTCTGAAGACTTGTTGAGAGTGACATAATAATTTGTTAATTCATTGGGTCAGCTATTTCCTCTGCAATGAAGCATTCTTGCATTTTTCCTACAACCAATGTCAACCTTATAAGATAGTATCGCTATCTAAATCTGGATTCCTTATATACACTGGCACGGTCCAGCGTAACACAGAGTGGACTCTAAAATGGCCGAACGCAATACTCCCGGTGCTGTAGAAGCTTTAGGTGCAGAGGCGTGGCGACAAATAGTCAAAGGTGGTACCCTCCAGGGCGTTGTCCTGGGCAGAACTAGCCGCGCCACCGGCCCGAGAGCTATACCGAGCTTTCGAAGGAGTTTCATTGCCCTAAAGCCCACCGGAACGACAAACGAGGGGATTTCAGACTTCCTCCTTCAGAATGAACTGAACTAGATCGAAAGTACTTGGAATCCGCCTTTCATTTTCCTGTGTTTTTTTTTGCATTTATTGCTCTACTCACGCACTACTTTGTGAGTTTCTCATATATATATATATATATATATATATATATATATATATATATATATATGAGATTATAAGGGGATTTCTTGAAATGCATCTAGATGTGTTAGAGCGGTTCTCTGACAGTCATCTACCTCGTGAGGAACGATGCTTGGCCCCCAGCACCTGATGCAGTATCGGTTATCAACTTTTGCTATTGCCATCTACTAATATATATATATATATATATATATATATATATATATATATATATATATATATATATATATATATATATATATATAATTTATTTCCTAATTCGAAAAATCCATACTGGGTTTTTGGCGTTCGAACCAAGCACACTGAGACACAGAGCAACCGCTTTGATCCTAATCAAAGTGAGCCTTTATCCATCAGAGATATACATTTTATATAGATATAAGGAAGGCAGACTGTAAGGGGAATGAATGGGGGAGATAGGAACGGTGGAGAGGGAGTGTTTCGTATATATTAGGCAATGGCGAAGTCATTGACTGGGCGTTGCCTGGCTCTCACTCCCCCCCTCCGCCCCGCCTTTATCCAGAATATAATGGTGAGCCAAATTAGCATATGCCTGCGGCCGGCGCACGGTGGGTCAGGTTTGCGGGCACCTGCCCCCCTCAGAGGGCGTTCCCAAAACGCAATTAGTAGCCGACGTTTCTCCCCTCCCCCCTCTGCCCCAGGTACTTTCTTTACTCCCCATTTCCTCCCCCTTTTTTTTTACTTCCCCCCGCCTTAAGATGGTCCGAGGGGTTGAGGGTCTTCCACACGCTAAGATGGGAGGGGGGGGGAGATTTTGACGTTTAGTTAGGTTTTAGCTCCAGTCCTGGGGTTCCGAGGTTTGGGGAGAGTAGAACCCCTTTCCATTAGCTTAAGCTTTTACACAATTGCGACTTCGTTGATGGTCAAAGTTTGTGTAGAATTCTCTTCATACACAAGTACACACACGTACGAACTTGTGAACCTGTTATGGACGCTCGTTCGTAGCTAAAGGCAGTTTTAGTTGGGTTAAGAGGAGTCTAATTGGGGGCTCGAGATGGGAGGCTACGCCACATGAAAATTTCCTCTAACCCCTTTAATAAAGGAAGATCTCCCTGCGTGTTTGAATCTACTAAACATGGCGTCGTTGTCCTCCATTAAGAGTTGCCAACGTCACTTCAAATTTCCTCGTCCCAGTGGAGGTTCTGGCAGTTTTGGCGCCCTTTTTGAACTGTTTGGGCCTCCCCCAAAACAGCAACTATTATTTTGTTATTATTAGTGCTCTATTTGGAACAATAACACTTATCATTGGTTATACGTGTAACAACAAAAATATATTTATAACTACTAAATAAGAAGACAAACTATACACTAACAACCATAAATAACAAAAATAAACAACGATAAGAAAAGTAGGGGAATCTTGTTTTTTTTTTAGCGCGATCACCGTGGAGTGTGGGTCAAGGCACCTCTTAACATTAACCGCGTCTTTTTCCTCCCCGCAGTCCAAGCCACCCTGGGCGGCTGCCCTTTATTTCACCTAAATCCGCCCCTGCCTCATCCCAATACCCCACACCTTTATTTTAAGGTATCCTATTTAGAAGACATTCGGCAGCTTCTTTCTGATCTAATTTTGTGTTTAAGAATGTTAGGAGGAAACGAGAAGTGCCTCAAAGGATCTTTTTCACAACATACTGACCAACTCTCCGCGAAATGTGGGCACAGAGAAGTGAAAAACGACCTAGGTTTGTTGATCAAGAGAGACCCAGGAATCCTAATAGAACACTCGCACAATATTAACTCTAAGACAAGGGTCTCCAACCCGCAGAGTACCGCGGGCCGCATTGACAAGTCCTAGAGAGCCCGAGGGTTGAACCAATAAAAAAAACATATAAAACAACAAAAAAATCGAAGAATTTATTAACCTACCCTTCTAACCTGAACTAACCAATTAACCTAATCGAACTATAACTTAACCTTTCCTAAAACACGGTCTTGAGAATTGTCGAAGTATACTTTTGTCGAAGAATTCTATTTTTGTTGTTTTGAGGAAGCCGGTCGGATCCTATTAATTATGCAAGACAACAATACTTCAATATTGGCTGAGTGGACTTTTTAAGTACTTTATTGCTGAGAGTGACGTAGCGTTTAATCCATTATTAAGGAAGAGCCGTCTCAAACACGTAAGGATTTAGTGAAACGCCCAGGAATTATCCCAAAATAAACATATATTTTAAAATTGAACAATTTACTACAAAAAACAGTAAACACATTTATATCCACCTACTAAGATAACCGAGGCTAAACATGTTGGCAACTGGGCCTATTACAATATCTATTCATGACAAAAATAAACAAATAGGCTCCACGTAAACAAACCAATTGCCGATTAGTTATTTTATCGCGACCCTTTTATATTAGCGTTATACATAAAATTAAATTACACTCTTCTACTAGTAAATAGGACGGGGTTCACGCACAATTGTTTCTACTTCCGTTAAATCGTGTAACGTAATAAACTCATACTAACGCAATACGAATATAAATGTTCTTTCTAACTTACATGACAGAAGGGATCAAGGGTTGCCGGAGGTCACTGGAGGGCTTTTCTCGCGCTTCGGAGAGTTGGAGTGGCCGATGATAGATTTTCTTCGAGATAGGATGAAGGTAAGGGAGGGGGGATGTCAACTTCTTATTGCAACTTTGCCTCCTCTTACTTTTAAAAGACAGAGTTGTAGTGCTCTCTAGCTCAAAGAGTCCTCTTCTGGATACTCTTGAAGCCTATATGTATCCTAGTCTTTAACGCCGAGTACCCAACTAAGTTTTGGGTATACGAGGGAAATTCTACCGTACTTAAAAAATGGACCCTCGTTAGGGCTTGGTTCTTCTCTCACTCTTACAGAGCTTGCGCTGTGGGAGTCACTCGAGTGTGAGCGGGTTTTCTTTTCTCCATTCAGACTTTTCTAAGTCTAAAGGATTCTTCGGTATGACACAGATACAAAACTTAACGTTCTATGTTAATTCAGCACGGGCGGGGGGGGGGGGTCGATCTTCTCGAACTGATCCTTTATCGTCTCTCCTCGAATAATCTTGACTGGCTGAAGGATCGATCTTCTCGAACTGATCCTCTATCGTCTCTCACCGAATAATAATCTTGACTGGCTGAAGGATCGATCTTCACGAACTGATCCTCTATCATCTCTCACCGAATAATAATATTGACTGGCTGAAGGATCGATCTTCACGAACTGATTCTCTATAGTCTCTCACCGAATAATAATCTTCTTTCCTTCAGGGGCTTATTTCTAGGCGGATGACCGCCCCATCTAAGGAAGAAGGGGCGAGGCCGCAGAGGGAAGAGCGAGTGGTGAGGCCGCATCTGGGAGAGCGAGGAGTGAGGAGGTTGGCACCGAGGTGCCCAAGTCGGCTTGTTAATTAGAGACACCACCAATCCTCACCATCCTTGGTGTGCCTTTTGACCGGCACCGCTTTTTGGTGATATAACCACGTGCCTACGGATCTCGTAGGTAATTGGATCTTTTGAGCGCCGTTTAAGGGGCTTTGGTGGTTACCTTAACACAGATGGTCGCTCCAACTACCTATGCGGCGGGGAGATCAAACAGGGTAGGCAGTTAGACTGTTATTCGCTGGCTACCGTTTCCACGAGTCTCCTCATGTGGCTTGATTCTCCAGCTTTCTCCACAAGGGAAGAGACTTTAATGTAAATGTCCGCCTGGCCCTCCGGGAGGCTTTATGATTCAATTCCTCTATAGAAATAAAAAGATGACCCAGGAAATGATTGGCGGGCCGCACGCATTGTTAATTTTGATAAATGCTCGCGGGCCGCACGGAATGGCCTTTCGGGCCTCAGTTTCCCGCGGACCGCACAGAATGGCCTTCCAGGTCTCATGTGGCCTGCGGGCCGTGGGTTGAGGCCCCTCTGCTCTAAGATCCTGCTGCATAATTCTTTCAGCTAGCAACATTTTTTTCTATTGGCTTTGGTGCTGTCCTAATATGCGGTCTACTGACATGATTGGTATTCTAATATGAAATCTACCACAACTTCAACGTTTTAAACACCATTTCACCCAGAATAGGTTTAAGGTTTAAGAAAAGGCTAGTTAGTTTCGAAGGTTAGGGGGTTAATTAAAGGAATTATACAACAGGGGAGCCGAACCATTTGAATAAAATAAATTAAAACTAACTAACTTTTCATTAACACCTTAACAATCAAAACAAATCACATTTTTATAGCCCCCTAATCTTCCGATTAAATGCTGTTTAAAATGTTTAAGTTGGGTTGACTACATACAAGAATATACAGCATGTCGGTCGAACACATATCACAAGGTGGAAACACGAAGTGTAGACATTTAATTATTTTCAGAACACTGCAATATTACATAATGCTTAGAATAAAATGAAAAAAATATGTATATGCTGCAGAATGTAGATCAATAAGTCGAAGAGCGACCACGTGCCCTTCTGTACCAACGTGGCTCGAGATCACCACAGGGGGCTGATCTACAGCGAGGAGGCGGTCCACGCCGTTTTATTGCACCCCAGCTGTATTTGCTTAGGGACACATTTTCGTCGTCTCACATGGCTTTCCAGCCATCCTTCCTGCCCTCCGGCATAGATCGAAGTTCTTCGAACATTCTATGTCAACTTTATCTCGGTTCCTCCGAAGAGTCGCTGCCTTTTCCCCAAGATCGCACGAGTTGTGGAAGCTCCGACCAAGCCACCCCGCAGACCGTCTATATAATCCCTCGACTCGGTTTAGCATGTAGCACTTCAAGGCTTTCCGCCTAATACCACGTACGAGCTAAGGAAACGCTCGCCCGTCACGATCAGAGACAACGACGATTTCGATTCAAGGACGAAGGCTAAATCGACATCCGTGAACTCTGCTATAGTCAATCAGAGAGTATCTGACGAGGATTTCAATCTCTGAAGTCCAAACTACGTGTGCTCCCTCAGCCGCCCCGTGAGATAACCCAACTTTTCCATTGCAGTCATCGTATCCCGACTGGCCCTTCCTTTCAACGAACAAGTAAGCAGTTGCAACCGTTGACGCCTACAGATTATTCTATAATCTGACCTGCGCGAATCCTCCCATCCTTTATGTGCGAGCCCCGGTTTAAAATTCCCTTTTAATCACCAACCTGAACCCGACCACTAATCCTATAATTATCCCTCCTGTGTCTCATGCCGAAATTTAATTTCGCCTGTGCGATCATTCCCTTTAAATCTATATCTGCGTATATTCAAATTCTATTTATTTTGTTAGTAAAGGTATATTTTCGTTATTGTCTCTCTTTTGCAACCTTAATCGTGTACCAGCTACCTGTTAATCTTTGGCCAACTTGCACTCTGAATTATTTGTTTTAAAAGGACCCCGCAAATTTAAAAGTAAACAATCCCCACTTAATTCATAACTATTTGCCGTCACGAACCGGCCAGGTCGAACCTTAAGCCAACTTCGACACCCAAATTCCAAAAGGGCATATATGTATATATATATATATATATATATATATATATATATATATATATATATATACACACACACACACACACGAGCTGGACATCTTCATCGTCCCCAAACCGGCGTCCATGCAGTGCAACCTTGAACTGGCGGAATAAAAAGTAGTCGCTAGGGGCCAGATCTGAACTGTAGGGAGGATGGTTGAGCTCCTTGAATCCGCACTCGCGCACGGCAGCTTGTGCAACTCGGGCCTTGTGGGCTTTGACGACGTCGAAGTCGATCATGGGGCGTGAGGTTTCTAGGGACCCAACGGGCAGAGACCTTGGTCATGGCCAAATTGTCGTGGATCATGTTGATAACACTTCCATTTGATATTCCAAGTTCTCGCTCGATTTGTTAGACCTTCACCTGACGATTTTCGAGAATCATCCTCTCCACACGGGCCACATTGTCCTCGTTGGTCACGTCTGACGGGCGTCCTGGAAGGGGTTCATGTTCAAGGAACTCACGACCATGGCGGAACTCCCTATTCCAGCGAGCAATGGTTGCATAGGAAGGGGCGGTGTCGGTGTACACTGCAACCATGCGTTCGTGGATCTTTTGCATTTTTGCCTTCCTTGGTCAAAAATTTGATCACTGCGCGGTGCTCAACCTTCTCCATTGTTGAAAATTTTGTGACTGACGATCTGCGATCAGCTACTGCTTCTTAAATGGGCGAGGCAGGAGCGTGCGGCTGCAGGTCCTGACTTGTCATAAAACCCCAATCCCCCTTCCTCCGTTTTGCCCTACCGATTCGCAAAACTTATTGACCGGCTCTCGCATATATATATATATATATATATATATATATATATATATATATATATATATATATATATATATATATATATATATATATATATATATATATATATATATATATAGCGAGAGAGAGAGAGAGAGAGAGAGAGAGAGAGAGAGAGAGAGAGAGAGAGAGAGAGAGAGAGAGAGAGAGAGAGAGAGTGTGTGTCTGTCCATTCCACGACACTGCAAGATGATGTAACCAATATATTCAATGTGGCCTCCTTTTGCTATGACCTGAGCGCATGTGGCGAACAGGGTTCCAGCTGATATTTTCTTCAAACATTTTTCCAGTTTGCACCTCAGAACTTGGGCACATAAGATTTGGTACAAGCGTTCTAATCAAGCATCGACTACACTCTAAAGTCTATTTAGGTTTATATCTGGAGAACTGGGAGGCAAAACTTCTTTTGACCAAACCCCCTTAAAATTTGCTTCCCACCACTCTTAAACTTTTTTTTCACGAGGTGTGTGTGAGGTAGTTCCATTCAATGAAGATGTGAGGTGGTTTTGACCCGTGTGATTTACGCCCGCCCACACCATTACCGAAGCTGGTTTTTGTGCCTAAACACATTTCTGTATGTTTTGGGTGGTCCGGACAGTGAACAACTTCACAACCGTTCACAGGCCTGGAGGCTGCGAGTTATCAAGGAGCCGTTGTAGGAGCAGCTTTGCTCTTTCGACCCTTCTTTTTGGTGGTGTTGAAAAGTAATTGCCATTTAATTATCTTGAATGAACTAAGTTTCAGATCATCTTACAACAACTTTATCATCTCATTGAGTACAAGATGAAAGATACAAGAGGAAGCAATCAGGAACAGTTTCAAAGATATGAATTCACGGAGGCGATAAAAAAGAAATGTCAAATGCTGCCGAGAGGCCTAGAAGTAGTAGAATGAAAGGCTGACCACCGGTGGATGCACAATGAAGATGGTCGTTACCTGTAGGTAAGCTGATTCAGTGCTGCGTCTTGTCTTGAAACCTGATTGAAACATTTCCCCAGTGTTGGAAGGGGAGAAGAGGAATGGGAGTTGAAAGAATGGGCGGTAATTTGCAAGAATCTTGAACAAAGGGTGTGACTTATTTTTGTCTACTGCAAGGACACGGCGGGTGTGAGCCTCACGGGTAAACTTTAGGAGGCTGGGTAGTTTGGGAGTAAGTAGAAAGGAGAAGGTTTCTGTTTCTGCACAACGACTACGGGAAGCAAAGCTTGCATTCCTTCCAAGCGATCGATGCTATTTTGAAGGCTCGTGGACCATAAATGTACCGCCTACTTCAAATATGACCTGACTAATGAGCTATAAAGTTCCATACGACCTAGTTATTCCGGAATTTAAATTACTTTATTGTGCAGCTTAACGGAAAACTCGTAAGTCCGTCTCCACGTTGGTCCCTTGTAGCGTGTAATCGGACTAGGGATTTGCGTACCCCGATATGCATTACTTGTTGGAGGTTGGGAGGCATCTGCCACACGCCTGGCCATTCTCCATTTCGACCTAGGGCACCTCATATTCTTCCGACGTCTTCAGGCGACACTGTGCACGCATCTGACGATGAACAGGAGGATGTAGAGTCATAGAGCAATGAACCCTGCGGAAAATCCCTAGTGACCACTGAACAGTCAGAGAGGTCTGCTCACCCAGCATAATACAACTGTCACTTGTCTCCCGACTTCTAATCTGCTACCCGACTTCTAATCCCCAACAAGCCCACCTTTGCCCTCAGCATTCAATAAGCTTACTTTAGGGAACGTCTTTTGGAAGTTCAAGTGATGTCCACCGCTCTGACACGCTCTGGTCATCTCGTGGAAGAAGTATCCGAGTTGGTTCGTCAGACACGACCGTTTTCGACCTGATCCATATTGGTAGTACGTGATTAAGTTGTTCCATGATTTTATCCAGTATAATTTCCTCCAGTAATTTGCCTACTATCGAAGTCAGACTTAATTAGAGACTGGTCGCTTTTAAGTTTTTGCTTTCAAGGTCCAGTGGGAAGTAATATAGTAAAGTGATTTCAGAGTGGAAGCAATACATGTTAAATTGTTAATTTTGTAAGGAACTATATTAACGATGGATAGTGTTGTGTCAAGGTAACCTAACCTAAGTTACTTTAAGATTTAGGTTACCTTAATGTATTACATTACTGAAAATGTTGAGATAACGACAGTACCAATTCCAATCAATCTTTCCTTTTCCTTACCCGCTATATACAAATATTTAAACTTATTCACGTGTTACCTATATATATATATATATATATAGGAAAGTAATACAAAACAAGAGAAGAGATCTTACTGGAGGTGACCCCGAGAAAAATCAAAGAAAAAAAAACATTGCCCGACAAGGACTCTAACCTCAGACCTCTGGTTATCTAGACCAGTGCTCTACCGACTGAGCTACTTCTACACACATACTGCTATCAAGCGTTTAAGCTTGGGGTGGATGCGTGCTAGTTTGCGCGCCAACCACACCGGCTGATAGCTTTCGGTCGCTCAAAAGAAGGGATGACGGGCTTTTACAACTGTATACATATACACACACACACATACACACACATATTTTGATTGTAACAAGTTTTGTTTAAAGCGACAGCTAATTTTGCGTTTGTGATTTTTTTTTCAATTTTTTCAATTTGTCTTATATTTGCCTTTATGTCTGGATTGAGTCTATGTATAAGTTCTCCAAAGTTCATAATAGCACGATTTCGAAATTACAGCGAGGAAATAGAAGATTCCTTAGGTAAAAAACACTTTATTTATCTGACGCGTTTCGTTACAACTCTTAACATCTTCAGAGATACAAGAATTTTTTTTTCTTCTATTCTGTTGTCCTAAAACAACTCTTTCAAGCCTACACCTCAGAAGCCCCATTCCATGGTCCTAATGGGGATATGTACCGTCAAGTAGACGGAGTTCCTATAGGCTCTTCCCTAGGAGTCTTATTCGCAAATTTTTACATAGTAGCCTTTGAAGAAAGAGTTTTTGCCAAGCTACCCAAACCCCACATCAACTGCCAATACATAGACGATATTTACATTAATGTAGAAACGGAAGAAATACAAACACTCCAACAAGTATTTAAAGAATGCTCGTCACTCAATTATACAATTGAATGAAGCTAGGACAACCAACTCCCATTTCTCGACACCTTAACCACTTTAAACTGACAAAATCACAACTAAAGTATACGTTAAAACCACCAATCCAGGCCTCTGCATGAATGCAGAGAGTGAATGTCCTTAACGATACAAGAAAAGTGTAATTAACACTTATCAACCGCGCCTTCACTCACTGCCATACATGAAAAGGTACGCAACTATGAAATACCGGCAGCTATCAAAAATAAAATAGACCAATTCTACCTCACAGAAGAGAATAACAACGGAAACAATAACAGAGATAACAACATAAAACTCTTCTATAAAAATACCATGAACACGGCGTACCGAACAGACGAAAGGATAATCAAGGAAATTATCAACTGATCTATACAACCTACGATTACTGAACAAAATATATCGCTTACTATATACTATCAAACTAGACGAACCGCCACCCTCATCATGAAAAACATCTGAGGCCGAAACCTGAACTTAACCAAAGAACCCATGTAATATATGAGTATAAATGTAACATAGGAGACTGCAAGCTCCTCCCCCACTCATATATTGGTTGACTGAAACAAAATTATCACCACCTGACGAATGGCCCCCCCAAAACCATACCAGCCAAAACCATGCAATAATTCTCAGCAGAAAAATGTTAGAAGAGAACACTAAAATGATCGACTCCGCACCTGATCGGCGACAATTACTATTTCTAGAAGCCATTCACATACAAGAAAAACAACCAAAAATTAATATTCAATTCAATTCAAATGGAATACTACCTAGCAACAAGAATCGGAATAGAAACGCACGGGAAAGCTAATCTCGGGTATCCAGGTCATTTATCTATCTGGATACGACCGCAAATTTAATCTTCTACCTGCGCTCTTGACGTGTCCCATCAAGGAGTTTGCCAGTGCACCCTACCCGAGAGACGTCTATGTTCGTCTGTACGTTTACCGTCTATCCATGATATAAATTCTTATAATTTTCTCTTATATTTTATTGTATCTCTGAAGATTTTACAAGTTATAACGAAACGCGTCAGATAAATAGTGTTTTTTACTTAAGGAATCTTCTATTCCCTCGCTGTAATTTCGAGATCGTGCTGTTATGAACTTTGGAGAACTTATACATGGACTCAATCCAGACATAAAGGCAAATATAAGACAAATTGAAAAAGGTCAAAAAAGAATCACAAACGCAAAATTAGCTGTCGCTTTTAACGAAACTTGTTACGATGAATATATATTGCCCAACTTTACTTCCATATATATATATATATATATATATATATATATATATATATATATATATATATATATATATATATATATATATATATATATATATATATATATATATATATATATATATATATATATATGTGTGATGGAGTCGTTCCTTGGGAACCTTATTCGTAGCAGAAATATGAAGACATGCGATGGTTTTGAACATTTAATTTTCCGGACGTTTCGGTCATTAACGATGACCATCATCAGCGAATTTTAAATACAAAGAATTATTTTTATAAGAATAACTAAACACGGCAATAAAAACATTACAGGAGTCAAAAATGATAACCGAAAGCAAGAAGTTAAAATGAAATATATAATCCTAAACCGTTGAAAGCAAATGGGTGAAAATCTATTAATAAGAAATTGATGTAATATCGTAAAAAATAACTAAATTAAATAATAATCCCACGAGTTTAAAATATGCATAATAAACATGAATTAAATTCCTATCGAAATATAAAAATTGTAAACTATAGCAATAAAGTCGAAAGCAAGGCATGAAGAAATCGATTAATAAGACTGAGAAAAAAAAGAAGATTAAATAATCCCATGAGCAGCAAATATGAATAATAAACATGAATCAAGCGGAATACAAAAAATTCACTATAAACCACAGCAAGAAAGAGCTATAAGGGCAGGGCGAACAATCCAAAATAAGTTAGATCAGGGTACGGTATGTAATCGAAACGGATATTAATAGATGAAGCGAAGCAAGTAATTCAATTAAGTTAAATTTTAAGTGATTGAACATTAAATGAATACGAGTAGACTAAGGCACGAAAGTTTAAATATTAAATAATCAATAATGGAGGGGTCAAAAAGGACGACTAATACATTAAATTAAGAAAAAGTCAATCATAAACCAGATCATTTAAATATTAATGGGACAAACTAAAATAGAAATAAAAATTTCTCTTCACGAGTACTAACCTTATAACGGTGAAGCTGGGAGTAACAACTGATATTACGGACAGAATTAGGCAGAAAGAAAACTATTAAGGGGGATGTGGTTGGTTGTACATTTGTCTCTATAGTGAATAATTTAAGGGATGATGAATAATCATTGAGTTCCGGGTTTATTTGTTTGATGTAAAGTGATTCAAGAATTTTTAAATCCAGAGAAGAGGAGGCAGAAGAGAGTATACTAAAGGAATCAGGGTCGAGCGGGTGGTTATGTTTTAGGCAATGTTCTCATATAGAGGAGTTTTCGGGTTTGGATATAGGAATGTTTGTTCTGTATGATACTCTGATATGCTTAGCGATCCTACATCTTAAGTGTTGACTTGTTTGACCTACATAGCGACTTTGGCAGGTCGCACGTGTGAATTGATAAATGATGGAGGAACGCAGGCATAATGGGAGTGATTCTTTGTGTCGAAGGAAAGTATAGGCACCAAGAGGATTAGAATTAATTAGGAGAAACTTGCATTGGGGAAAGTATTTATTAAGAGTCGAGAGTAAAGCTTTGTTGAATTTGGTGTTATCAAGTTGAAGATAAGGCAGTTTTAAGAATAGTTTTTGTTTGGGGACAGTTATTAGAGGGGTTTTGCGAGAGAACATTTTAAATAAGAAATTGGAAGTAAGTCTGTCAAAAAGGTGGTCTGGGAAAAAATTAAAATGAAAAAAGCTCCTAAGATATTGAATATCAGAATGAAAGTGAAACCAATTTGAGCTGATTTTGTAAGCTTTGTGTATACTGTTTATGATGGCAGAATGTTTGAAATTAGTAGGGGTACAAATAAAGAAGTGTGTGCCAAGTTTGGTGGTAGTGGGTTTCCTGTAAACTGATGTGTTAAATTTAGAACCAACTTTTGAAACAGTGACATCCAGAGAAGAGATTTTATTGTATAATTTTGTCTCCATGGAAAATTTAATATTAGGGTGTTGTTGATTTAAATAACCATCGCATATGTCTTCATATTCCTGCTATATATATATATATATATATATATATATATATATATATATATATATATATATATATATATATATATATATATTATTCTCCGAGTTAATTATTTAAATTTAATTAAACGTATAAATTTAAGCTATCTGTTTGCTAGAAGCGAGATTGTGGTCGAGTCTTTTAGGAAAGGATTCCAAACCAATTATTGGCTGATTGCATTATTTATTAAGCTGATGAAGGCATTTTGGCGTCGTTGAAAAAATGTCTGCCTGATTTATGGCCTTCACGCTTGTAATGGAACCGGGCGGTAGGGCAGGACAAGTCCCCGGTCTGCTGCCGCCGGTCAGCCCCATTAAACAATATTAAATCGACTAATGGCCGCCTTGAAGGCTCAGTAAGTTTCGAGCTGTATAGGTGGGGGAGTAAGGCGGGATGGGGGGATAGGGAGATAATAGATGAAAGGTTCGGGCTCGGAGGAGTGGGAGGAGGGGGATTCCTTATAAGGAGTTAATTAGGCCTTTTGGAATCGGGGTGTTTTCGTTTGACGAACTTGAATGCGCTGAATACATTGATGATGAATGCACTATCGAAGGGGTACCGTGGAGATGGAAGGACGGGGGGATGGAATGTAAAGTTTCAAAGGAGTGATTTGGGTTGGTTGCGTTTTATGGTGGTAGAGTTTCCTTGTATATTTGTGTGTGTGGAGGGGGGGGTACTCTCCCCTTTAATGGAGTTTGACATTCAGGATTATCATTCTTTGTCCCCTTTTTCCCTCCTTATTTCGAATCCCTTTCTTCCCCCTTACCCCTCCCCCTTCCCACTCACAAGAGGGCTTCTTTTTATTGCAGGGGAGAGTTGCGTTCCTCTACGCTCTAGCACCACAAATAGTCTCCTCTTTTGGCCACTTGGGTTATTTACTATCCGCACACCCTGTCACTTCTCCCAAATTCATCACTTTCTTTACCTTATTTCCGAAACCGTCTGGCAGAGATGCCTTCGTTGGTTTTCGTCTAATTCTTTTTAATTATAATAATGATAATAATCCCCTACCACCCTTAGTGGTGTTCACACTCAACGCCAATTTTCTCGTCAATAGATCATCATCGAACTCGCCTTTGGGGTCATCCTCGAATTCGCCTTTGGCGTCATCATCGGCTTCGCCTTTCTGGTCATTGTCGAGGCTCGCCTTTCGGGTCATCATTGGTGTCGTCTTTTGGGTCATCCTTGTCCTCGCCTTTTGGGTCATCCTCGCCCTCTCCTTTTCGGTCATCATCGGCTTCACCTTTTGCGTTACCATCTGCTTCACCCTTTGGGTCATTATCGGGGCTCGCCTTTCGGGTCATCCTTGTCCTCGCCTTTTGGGTCATCATCGGCTTCGCCTTTTCGTTCACCCTCAAGGCTTGTATTTTGAGTCATCCTCGGCCTCACCTTATTGGTCATCTTCGGGTTCGACTTTGGGGTCATTCTCGGAGCTCGCTTTTGGGTTGTCCTGGGCGTTGCTTTTTGTGTCATCCTTGGTCTCGCGTTTTGGGTCACCCTTGGTCTCATCTTTTAGGTCACCCTCAGGATTCGCCTTTTGGACCATCCTCGGCCTCGCCTTTTGTGGTCATCCTCGGCCTCGCCTTTTTGGTTATCGTCTGCCTCGCCTTTTGGATCATCCTTGGCCTACCTTTTTGGACGATCCTCGATCTCGCCTTCTCGGTAATCCTCGGCTTGCCTTTTGGGTCACCCTCTGCCTCTCCTTTTGGTCATCCTCCGGGATTGCCTTTTGGGTCACTTACGAGTTCACCTTTTGAGTCATCCTCGGCCTAGCATTTTGGGTTATACTCGGCCTCGCCTTTTCGGTCATCCTCTGGGATCGCCTTTTGGGCCACCCTTGGGCTCGCCTTTTGAGTAATCCTCAGCCTGGCCTTATGGGTCATTCTCGGTCTGTCCTTTTGGATCATCCTCAGGCTCGCCTTTGGGTCATCATAGGGACTGGCCTTTGGGGACATCTTCGGCGGCGTCTTTGGGGTCATCATCGGCCTCGCCTTTTGAATACAACATCGTGAATGCATCAGTTCACTCGATGCAAAGAAGTAAAGAAATCAAAGAAGACTTGAACCAGTATCCTCGAACAACAGAACAGAAGATGGGAGGACGCGATCGAGAGCCTCGATCACGAAGCAACTCCCAAAGAATTTTGGAAGAAGATCCGAATTCTTAAAGGATCAACTGGAAAGAAGCATAAGATCGAGCTACAGAAAGAAAACGGAAACATCGAAGAAGAGGAAGAAAAAAATGAAGAGATATTCCAAAGTTATGGGGAAAAGATCTTCAGTATAACTGAAGAAGAAAACGAAGACTATGACCTAGAGTTCGAAAGTAACATCATCGACGAGCTTAACGAAGAAATAGACAAGACGCACCCTCATCACCAGGTGGATAGACAGCGCGACGGAGACGCCGAGATTACAGAGGAAGAACTACTAGGCGCGCTTCGCTCATTCCAACAAAAAGCCCCAGGACAATCGGGGCTTACAAAGCTTAACTTTGAAAAGCCACCAGCCTGTGTCATCGAAGGAATAAGAAGAATATTTAACGCCTGTCTCAATACGGGGTACTTTCCGGACGCTTATAAAACGGCAAAAATGATTTTCTTGCCTAAGCACGGAAATAACCCCAAGTTGAAGGAGAGCTACCGACCAATTTCACTTCTGGGATTTGGTGGGAAGCTCTTCGAGAAGATCCTCAACAAAAGACTGGTGTCTCACCTGAAGGAAAACTCGCTCTACAACCCACACCAATTCGGGTTTAGGAGTAAGCGAAGTACGGAAATGGCGATTAACGTCACCACGGAAAAGCTAGCCCATGCAAAACGGGAAAAGAGTTACGTGGACATTTTTTGTCGGGATGTATCAAAGGCGTTCGATAAGGTGTGGCAACGGGGAATGCAGTACAAGATCTTACGACTGGGACTAAGAGAAAAATTAGAGAGAACTCTCTGAGACTATGTCATGGAGAGAGCGGCGTACATCAGTTGAGGGTGCCCGGACGGGCCAAAGTTTCCGCTCAATGTGGGCCTTCCGCAGGGGAAGGGTGCCTGTCTACCACTCTCTACTTGATTTACACCGCGGATGTCCCAGTCCCTCTAAGCCTCACTTGCCTCAACTCACAATTCGCCGATGATTTCACCCAGATAATCACTTGTCCATGGAGGAATGCGCCTTTGCAAACTCGAATGACAGCAGCAGAAATTGAAAACCTTAACACCTACGAGGCCCGGTGGAAAATCCGAACCAACCAGGATAAGTTCAAAGTAGTTCCCATAGGCAAGAGACTACTTGATGACGTCAGGGTGGGGGATAGACGATTTCCCTACACCAATGAATGCAATGTACTCTGCATGAAGATCACCTCAACCGGGTACACAATGCACGTCCAAGAGCGTATCACCAAGGCCACTGCTGCAGTCAAGACTCTGTATAGGTTCAGAAATCTTCGTCAAAGCAACAAAAAGAAGATCTATACTGCACTAGTAAGATCGACGTTGCTATACCCCGCCTCCGCCCTCTCTTGTGTCTCAAAGACACAGAAGAGGAGACTACAAGTGGTGCAGAACAAATGCGCGTACCTAATTACAGGTACATGCAGAATGGAAAGAAGAACTCAAGAAGAACTGCACCGGGAGGCGGGGTTAACCCCCATTAACGTTGTCATCGAAGAACGGACAAGGAATATGCTGGAAAAGGTCAATCGAGTGTTGGGCGAGGAAATCGTACAAATGATTGACCAAAATAGAAGAGCAGTATGTCGCGCCAGATTTCCAAGCTCCGCTGGGATTTTAGCTGGCGGAGCAAAAGTGCCGTTCTACGCAATATGAGTCAATTTTACCCCAAATCAAGACAAAAATACCAATCATGAAACCAACCGATTTTGACAAAAATTCCCCGATATCGACAAAACCCATCGATTAAGACAAAACTACCGAAGAAGGAAACCCACACAAGAAGATGAAAATCACCGAACAAGACTACAAGAAGAAACATAATACACAAAATACACACACTGCAAAATTACGAAGAAACAAAGACACTAAAAACAAACATAGTAAGTTATAATTAACGACTTACCAAAACAACAGCAAACGCGCACAGCATAACCAAATACATTAGCAATATGAAGACAAATGGTTTGAACGCCAAATTATATATATATTATATATACATGTATATATATGTATAAAAATTTGAAAGCGATAAGCCTGATCACCAGGCTCTAGCATCACTTTGCACCCTACCACACTTCTTTCTCTTTTCACCACTGGTCTACTTTCCGCTGTCTATCCACACACCCTTTCTATCCCCTCACCTGCATACTCTCACATACATACCAGTTCAATCTCGCCTTTTGGGTCATCCTCGACCTCGCATTTGGTCATCCCCAGCCTCGCCTTTTGGCTAATCCTCGGCGTCGCCTTCAGGCTCACCCTCGGGCTCGCCTTTTGGGTCATCGTCGGGCTAGCATTTTGAGTCATCCTCTACCTTCCCGTTTGGGTCATCCTCGGGGCTCGGTTTCATACTTGAGCTCACCGCTTTTACGCACTCTGTGGATTCGAACTGAGGAACTCTGGTGACGGGATTCTGATCCTATGGGGGTGAGGCGTGTGTTTACATTTTTGCTGAGCGCCGATGTCTAAAATTAGGGAGCCATGTCGTACCACTCATAGCCCCTCCCCCGTACGGAGGCTCGGGTGTCAAGGTTGAAGACCCTCACGTGTTGCAATTCAGATGTTGCATATCGGTACTCCATGTTCGCTATTTCGTCCCCGTGTTCGTTCTGCGAGCTCGTCCTTAAAGTTTCCAATGCGAGCTCATCCTTGAGGGTTTGCAATGCGAGCTCGTCTTTGAAGGTTTGCAATGCGAGCTTATCCTTGAGGATTTGTAATGCGAGTTCTTCCTTGAGGGTTTGGATTACGAGCTTGTTGTTTAGGGTTTGCAATGCGAGCTTTTCTTTGAGGATTTCCAATGCGAGTTCTTCCTTGAGGGTTTGCAATGCGAGCTCCTCCTTGAGGGTTTGCTTTCAGACAACTCCTGCGTCGCTCGACAATTCTCCATGTAGTCTCCTCTCGGCACTCCTCCGGCAAGGTACTTACTCGCACTTCTGCTCTCTCAACCAAAAGATATTACTTCTCACGTAAATCAAAGTCGATTTAAATAAAGTAAATACACAGTAAATTCAATCTGGTGACACGCAACTCAATTTAGTGTTTAATTAAATCTCAGTGAAATTAATTCGCAGAAGTGTAAATTGAATTATTATCATTTTCTATTCACGCATAATTAGGTCAGTGTTAATTAGAAATAGAACTTGTTATCAATAAAGTACAAAAATTAATCGTTTATTGCTCCACTTTTTTCCCTACTTGATCCGAGAGGGAAAATGTAGTAAAATGACCTAAAGACAAGTACTTGACTAATGACTTTAGGGGCCGAAAGATGTATACACATACCCAGGACGCGGAATTAGTCGCCCTTGCCCCGGAGTGTTAAAAATTTTTACTTGATCTTTGGTTGGAATCTGTCGTGGTATGACCGGGTGTACGCCGTTATACGCACACTGGCCTACTGGCCCACCGAAATTAAGGCTCCACCTGGGGATGGTTCTAAGAGTGTTTAAATACACAGTTGCTAGGCCAAGGAATATTCAAACACGACTAAAAAAATATACTTTAATAGGACTAAAGATTACATATACATATAGGTCAAGTTAAATGACAATGCAATTAAATATTGGCGGTTCACTGCTAAGATGATGGACACTATCAATTAATTTTGAACCGAAGGATAATTAATTAAGTAATGATTTTACAATTATGCAAGTTCTAGAGCAAAGGGGATCCTTGAGGTCCGACGCGGTAAAGGTGGGAGGAGCGTGGCGAAGCGGGGTTTAAATCCCTTTTAGCTTGATATACGGCGAGTAGGACCAGGTAGGTAAGTTCGACCTTGAACTTGTGGGCGTCTCACGGGACGCTCAATTCAACTTCGGGAAACTGAAGGGGTGAGGGTGGGGGGGGGGCTCTTGTCCTTAAGAGGCAAACGAAGGGTGCTTCGGGGATGGCTTTTCCGATTCTTAAAATCCGAAGACGTGGTGAGAAGGGTTGAAGTGTGCCTAACTATTTCCACGAATAACACTGAGTGACGACTAACTCTTCCTTGGCTCTTCGACAATCACTCAATTCTTCTCTGGACGAGAATGTAGTCGATTTCCTCTCGATTAACGGAGACGTTGCGCCTAACGTACTGGACGGCGGTTTCAGACATAATCTGCCTGTGAATTCTGAACTGTCGATTATATACCCCGAAATTATCTAGACGGGGAAATAGATTCATCGCCAACAGACTTCCTTAATTGCCTTGGGTCGCGATAAGAGTCTATAGCGCGAAATCGCGATGCTCACTTAATGGTTTTTCAATTGTTCTAATTTTCGCAGTATATAGGGCAGACCAATTTAGAGCGGTCAAAGGCGAACTGGGAAAGTCAGGGGGGAGGGGGAGGTCCTTCTCTCTCTCATTCTTCCACAGGACGAAGGATCTCCTCCACAAGTGAAAGATGGATGGCGCAACAGAGTAGTAGCGTAATGGTTTAAATAACTGTAATCAAATGTTTCAAGGGCCGGTGAATATGAAGGAGGCGGAATAATTTCCCAACCTAATGCATTAGTTTTTTTCCTTAGATCAAATGTTGAATTAAGGTTAAGTTAGAGAGGAAGCAATTCAATTCACACGTTGGAAACTATGGCCTTTAGACAGGTCATGAGGCACCGAAACCCCATTTTTGTAGAGTCAAAAACAACTTTGTAGAAAATTTGGAACAATTTAAAAACGACATTAATTTATTGAGAACCTTAAAATTTTTTTAGGAAATGTGAGTAAAAAGGCAGAGAGAGAGAGAGAGAGAATGAGGGTTAAATAGGGAGTAAAATGAGGAACTATATTATTAGTGAAAATAGAAAACCACCGAAGGCATGGACATGATTTTTTTTTAAAGTGTACAGAAAATGGTAGGAGTGAACATTTGAGTATAGTACAAAGCTCGAGGAGAGCCCCCTTTGTGGGGGTACTATAGGGACGTTGGTCGTTGGAGCGGATGAGTGGCTAGGCAAGTATTAGGCTTGTTCTAATGCTATGAGAGATCTGTAAAGCGGTGAAAATAGAGGAAGTGAAAATGTGGGAAAGATATATATGTAACCCTACATATGTCAGCTGTTGCATGGTTGCAATCATACACTTGACAGTCCCTAATAATCGCGAGCGAAGATGTTAATGTACAGAATGGATGACAAACAGGGTGAACAAAAAAGCCGCCAGGGCCTATCAAAGTCAGCCTAGTCAAAGCATCTCAAAACTCATTAAGCCACCATCATGCATTGATTGGATTGCTTTATAAGCCATCAGCCAATAGGCTCGTCATATTAAATCTATAATACGAAACCACAAACATGCAAGTATCAATAAGAACCTGGCTATAATATGTACATATATACATTTTTGCCAGCATAATCAGGTTCTTTATATAAGAGTATATGTGCTCTTCCCTCATATACTTGACCCGTTTTCCTGTGATGTCAAACGAGAGCTATTTACAACATCCCCAGGGAATGTATTCCAAAATTCCACTACTGTAATAATGAAATATTATTTCCTCAAATTCAGCCTACATATAAATTTTTAACTTTCAAACAGTGACCCCTTATGCTAACATCAGTCTCCAGCTCGAAAAATTTGCCTATTTCTAATTTATCAAATCCCTTAAACATTTTAAAAAGCTAGATAATATTTATCACCCATTGAGCACTTCATGGCAAATGAAAGATTGGAGCCCTCAACCTATCCATATAATCAAAGGGGCTCAAGGAAGGTATAATCTTTGTTGCTCTTCTCCCTACTGTCTCCATAATGTTGATATTCTGCCTGTGATGTGCGGACCAAGCATGAATACCACATACCAAGTGTGGCCTATCATACGAGCTAAATAGCTCGAAAACAACTTACTTTTGTAACTAACATTTCTAGTGATAAAGCCTATAATGTCATATTTGACTCAATTCTAACCTCTAAACATTGCTTAGGGAACCTCAATGATCGATCATTACTACTCCTAAATCCGTCTCATCTTCAGTACTCCAACGAGCAACCTTCCATTTCATAACAAAACTCATTATTTTGAAACAACCTTGGATATCATCTGTCAATTGTGTGCTCCAAAGTAACGTCGTTCTAGCCAAGTGTTTCACTAGTTGTTTAATTAAACAAAATAGCAAAAACAAGGAGGACATTTCCTTGTTGGGGGTAGGTCTTCGTTCAGTACGTGTCTCCCGGTCTTCCTTAAAGCAATGGCGCACCTACCCAATTCCATGCCCTAACTTTCCCATTTTCTTTGCTATTAAAAAAAAATCCTATTTCCTGTTTATCTCTTTATTTGTGTATTTCCTTATCCGTTTTTTCCCTCCCCTTGTTTTCCCCGTGATTTCGCATTCTCCCATTAGATGGAGTTTCCTTCTCGTTAATTAATAACGGTCAGTGAAGTCACCCTTGTAAGATTCCTGGCCAGACTTCCCATTACGTCTCTGCATTCTTCCAAAAAGTCATGTTTAACGATTTGCAATCATCATTCTGAGTCATTCCCCCCCTCCCCTGTGACCAGGCTTGCCACAACTGGTACTAAAGTACCAGATTTGATTCTTTTAGGGGTGTCTAAAACAACAAAAGTACCAAATTACTACAAAAAGAACCAAACCGAGCCAATTTTATCATGTATTCATTTAATTAAATTATTGTTAAGTATGATGAGGGTCTCGTTATTTAAAACATAAATGGTTCTATTTCACTAATTTAAGACAAATTCTTGTATTATCCATCATAAAATTTACATTTGGTTCTTTCTGGTACCTTTTAACTCCAAATTTGGTTCTTTTTAAAATTTGCTTGTGGCAACCCTGCCTATGACCAGTTGTTTTACACTCCCTGTGTTATTCGCGTCTTGTAAACACCTCGCTATTTCCCGACGTTGTCGTTCTCGTGTAATGCAGTTTTGTCGGGGTTGCTCATTTGCCTTCGGGATGCTGTTGTCATGTGGTAGGATTTCCTTATGAGGAAATTCAAATAAAGTTGCCATAGTAACGAAGGGAGACTATTTTTTGTTCTTATTCCGCATCGTGCATTCAAGGTTACTAGAAGGAACTAACTAATATCTAATCACCACGATATCCCCCTACCCCATCCTGCCTTTGGGAGATACGCAACTTAGGGTTGCCAGTTGTGGATAAAATTAGCCAAAAGGGCTAGTTTCAAGGCTAAGAAAAATTTGCAAGGATTAGCATCCCGTTCGGGGTTCATTTTTTTGCTAATTTGAGTGCCACTCGTCCTCCTTTAATAAAAGACATTAAAATTTTCTTCGTACTGACGACGTGTCGGCCATTAGTGACCAAACGTCAATATTGACAACTCAAGGTCGGGCCTTTGGTTATAAACTTGTTGGTTACTCTCAATTTCGTATTTCACACGAATTAGTTTTTTTTTAATGACTTCTTTGTTTTAGTAGTGTAATACATTTTTAATATTTTACCTCTATAATAAAATATTTTATTAATAGTGAAGGAGCTTTAGGTTAATAGGAAAGTTAAATAAAAAGGAAAGGGGAGAAAACTTGTTACTACTCGTATATGTAATTAACAAACATGTCACTTGATGACCTTTGATGGACCTTAGTGGACCTTTGTCACCTAGCATTATGTTATGTGAGGTGAATTTCAAAATGCTCATCATTACATGAAAATATGATAGCTTAAAACTATGCATTCATTTGATATGTAATTATAGGTATCAATAAAATTACTAATAGCAATATAAGAATATTTTTTGCTTTGAAGTTCGCTGGTACGAGTTTTCCCATCTCTGAATCAAAACAAACTATTTATTACTTTTTTTTGGTATAAAAGTTATTTTTTTTGGTTAATGTTGGGTTTATGCCCATCCTCAGATTTTGTGGGCGTTTTGTTATAAATATCTCTATTTTTTTTAAAATACGCAAATTCTATATAGTGTATATCGTAGATATACACTATATAGCTTCTTCTCTACTTAATTGATTGGCCGCCATCTTGGAAGACATTGGGAATTTTGAATCACATTATATCATTTTTAAATTATTTTTTTCTGAATTAAAATATGATATGGACAGTTAAGTTGGGGTATGGGGATGAAGCCCCCATTTTTAAATTAAATTATAAATGTTATATAATATTATATGATGCGATTGCAATAGCCTAACCCCCAAAACCAAAATTTTTTTAATTTGCCCAAGAAAAAACATTGTCTACATTATATATATATATATATATATATATATATATATATATATATATATATATATATATATATATATATATATATATATATATATTCCAAAAATTTGAGGGTTTGCCTAAACCTAACATTAACGATCTTTTTATATTTTCAAAATTAAAAAAACTAGACTGGCCATCATGAATCAATGTTAAAAGATGTTGCTCTTTGCGAGCTATGTTATTATGGCATCATTATGTTTAAAAAGCAATTTAGTTTTCCATGAAATTTTTGGAAAACAATTAAAATGAAGGCTCTATGCTAAGGTTCACCTCGAAGAAAAAACAAAAAAATGAAGGTTTACGAAATTTTTAATATAAAATTTAGTGTTTTACTAGCGTGCTATTGCAATATCCACCTTAAATTACATTATCTTAGATTATTTAAATTCTATGTTGATATTGTAGTAAGAAGTTAGTCTACTGAATTCTTTGGTAGGTATTCGGGCAATCTTTTCTGTGCCATTTGGCTAAATCTTTTTCTGAAGATCTGGCAACTCTAAATACGCTAATTCTGAATTTAGGAACAGACGATGAGACGAACAGTTGTAAATTGGCGATATATGTGTTCGCATGTGGCTCCGCGATGATCAAGCAATCCATTAGTTAGGAAAGACCAATACCACCAATTTGGCCGTTTTTTCTTGTGATTATGTGTGAATTAAATTTTCATTTAAAGTACTGTTGATTGCTAAAAGTGTCGTCATATCCAAGAGGTTTACAGCATACACCTCTCGACGGCCCATAAAAAGGTATTCCAAGCTTCTGTGCTATTATAACATTTCACACAAACGTTTGGATAATTCGATGTGATCATATAGAATTTTAACACCAGTAAAAAGATATATAGCCCTCTAGGACCACGGATGCCTCTTTTTGGCCGTGATAACTACCGATAGGATAGACCTAGTATAGTTTTATCACCTGAGTGAATAGTAATTTGTTACCATCCTATTGCCTCCGAGTGTCTCTACCAAAACTACCAATCTATGGGTTTGTTTACTTTGCAAATGTAATAATTAAAAAAAAAACAAAGATAACATACAATGACGCCTCTGATTTCTGCTATCAAAACATGCCTTACTTAGTATTTTTCTATTAGTGTCCTGGCAATAATATTCCCTAAGTAGTTACCGAGTTGTGTTCTATTTGAACATTTTGAGATGTCAATTTGCTACGGTTTATTTTAAATGAAGGCCTAAGGGATATCCGATGGATAAATTGTAATTATGAGGCGAATAAATGTAGATATTGCAATTGAGGTATATGAATGTAGATATTGTAATTATGAGGCGAATAATTGTAGATATTGTAATTGAGAATAATTGGAGATATTGTAATTAGGCGAATAATTGGAGATATTTTAATTATGTATTCATGATTGTAGTTATTGTAATTATGAGGTGAATAAATGCAGATAGAATTATGAGGTGAATAAGTGTAGATATTGCAATTGAGGTGAATAAGGGTAAATATTTCAATTAAGGTGAATAAGTGTAGATATTTCAATTAAGGCGAATAAGTGTAGATATTTCAATCAAGGTGAATAAGTGTAGATATTGCAATTGAGGTGAATAAGTGTAGATATTGCAATTGAGGTGAATAAGTGTAGATATTGCAATTGAGGTGAATAAGTGTAGATATTGAAATTAGGTGAATAAGTGTAGATATTGCAATTAGGTGAATAAGTGTAGGTATTTCAATTAAGGTGAATAAGTGTAGATATTTCAATTAAGGTGAATAAGTGTAGATATTACAATTGAGGTGAATAAGTGTAGATATTGCAATTGAGGTGAATAAGTGTAGATATTGCAATTGTGGTGAATAATTGTATATATTGCAATTGAGGTGAATAAGTGTAGATATTGCAATTGAGGTGAATAAGTGTAGATATTGCAATTGGGAGGAATAAGTTTAAATATTGCATTTGAGGTGAATAAGTGTAGATATTGCAATTGAGGTGAATAAGTGTATATATTGTGATTAGGAGATATCTTTGGAAGCAAATCACTTAATGCTATGCTTAGCCTAGGTCAGCGGTGGGCAACCTATTTACTGTATGCCAAAATAGGCCAAATCTTTTGGTACAAACTATTTTTACGTGCCAATACATTAGTACAATGCCCAATCTCTTAATCGTTTTACTTGACTAAAAAACAATAAGAGGATATAAAATTAAATATATTCTTTTATTCATTTTTAATCTCTTTTGATTGATGCAGAAAGATTACAGAGAAAAAAAACAATTCGTTTTACCTACGTAACTACATATTATATATTAAGCACAAGTGAATGTTTGGTAAAGTTGAAGAATGACTACTCCGGCGTTTATATATATATATATATATATATATATATATATATATATATATATATATATATATATATATATATATATATATATATTCGTAATTGCGTTTGGTTATTTATATGTATTTGGTTACTGGAAGCCGGTTTCGAGCCAGACTATGAGTTACTATTTGGGGGGGGGGGGGCACACCCTCGCTTGCTCCGCTCACCCGCAGGAACAATTAGCCGAAAATGCCCGAGTAGTCGTTCTTCAACTTTACAGAATGTTTTTAAGATGGGGATTTGAGTTCGCGGACCGCGTTTGGAACGCATACCAAGGGGATTGCCCAGGCTTGTCCTAGGCACTGCGTCTATCAATCGGACAAATCGACCAACCCTGCCGATATGACGTCACATTCATTCAATGTTTTTTAAAAGGACAATTCTGGATAAATATTAGTGTTTTTTTCCTGCTCAGGAAATGGTATATGTTTTTTGCACCTATTAGATGTAACAATAAAAGAAACTGGCTCTTGTGCAAATATAATAAAGACTCGTAATCCTTATGGTAGGCCCTGAATAAAAAAAATGTACGACTTTTTGGTTTGTTCTATTACGTTTGCACAACAAATAAGAACTATTTACTTTTATTGTTATATCGAATAAGTTTAAACAACAGTTTTATACCTTTGTAACATAACCCACTAACCTTAGGTTATTTCCTAAATTGTAAAAAAGAAAAAAAAGCTATATGAATAATTTATGTTACGTCCCTTATAAAGGGCCATTGCATCCTTTGCGAAATACTGTCTTTATTAATATAAGCTTTTTGCCATCATACTTGAATAAAATTTACAAAATACTTTACATGCAAATGGTACAGCTCAAAAACATACGCCTTTACACCTCCAATATTCTGTGTATGACTATATCTTTTCTGCACAAAATGTTCTCAATTTTTCATACGAAAAAGGACAAATCTGTCAACCCCGTCGGTATGACGTTCACATTCATTCGCAAGTTCCTTTATTTTCGTGGATGTCTATAATGTGTAAACTTAAAATTGTACTGGTATAAAGTCTAATTAGCTTATGCATTATTGTTAGATAATTAATTTCCGAAAATATACTTAAGCTAACCTAACTACCTTAACCTCTACCCCCACAAAGTCCGCTTGACCTGTGGCTATCTTCCAAATTTCATTTCATCTATTTCCTACAAACTTTCTGCTTACACCCTCGTTGCTTTTCGATTTAAATTTATGTATATAAAAAAACTTTTATTCTTTCGGGTCGTCCAGAAAGTTCTGATTGATTTCGACACTTGTCTTTAAACTGCTCGAATTACATCCGTAATGTTTGTACGACTGATATGTTGGCATCACTTGTAGCGAGTGACCTACATACCTACATATCGCCTAAAAAAAATATGTAGCTTATTTTTGTTAGTCCTCACGATCACAAACATAGATAGCCGAAAGTTATATTTTCGACACGTATGTAATGTTTGTCTTCTTTAAAAAGTGTGAAAACGCTTCAGAAACATGCAAAAAAAAGACATTTGTAATGTTTAAGGTGAAGATGTAAGTAAATAACCAGTTTTGAGATGGTTTCCAAAATTCAAACGCTGAAATTTCACCTAAGAAGATGCAAGTGTCTCTGGATGACTTTTAGGGTTGGACGACACTTTTAAGATAAAAATTTAAGCTAACCAACTTTTAGGGGCGGAGGGAAGGGGGGGACGTACTGCTCATAAACACGTAGTGAAACTTTGGCACATTTCCTCCCGCTATGATCTCCGGGTCCCTCAAAACCTTTCTGGGAAAAACTGCATGAACCGATATTCCATCTACGGCTCTTAAAACGCAATGACATTGCGAAAATGATGATCGGATTTGCATGACAATTCACCAGAAGTGCAACCGCAGCGGAATATTCATACGGATAAAAATGTAATGCTGCCTGTGTTGGGATTTCAAATGAATTATTTAGGAGGTACTATATACGATCAGGCCATCGATTCTGATGTGTACTGCCCCCAGCAGCAAGAATTGAATAAAGAAAAAAATCACCATAGAAGTCCATCGTACTTTCATGGCTTTGCGGCCACGCAAAAATTCCTTGAGTGGAAAATTGATCATTTAGATACTCTAAAACGGCTCACTTCTACGCGGGTGGAATTCTAAAGCTGCCGAATGGATGGACTGAAGTTCTTGACAGCCCAATTCTACGCGGGTGAAATTCTGAAGTTGCTGAATGGATGGACTGAAGAAGTCCTTGACAGTCCATTTCTACGTGGGTGGAATTCTGAAGCTGCCGAATGATGGACTGAAGAAGTCCTTGGCATCCCAATTCTACGCGGGTGGAATTATGAAACTGTCGAATAGATGGACTGAAGAAGTCTTCGACACCCCAGGAACCCTTTGTGAGTTCTACCCACCCCGTGGGCTACCCTCCCTCATCCCAGCGTGACCGGATCGTTTCGTATAAGGAAACGGCCGCACTTCTCCACCTAGTTGTTAGACTCGCAGGAGTTAACACTCCTGAAGAGGGTCGTGAGGACATCTTCCGGGGTTCCTAAAGCTGCTTCCCGAAAGGAGGACAACACTAAAGGAGCTTCGGCTCCATCGCCCACACCCAGTGGTAGGCTGGGTGGCTCGGAAACGGTGGATCCTCGAAAAGAGGGCTCTCAACCTCCGAAGCCGCCCTGCTCGCTTAAGGTTTCGAGGCGGAGGGAGGAAAAGACTCGCATGGCGAGCCCAACCATCGCCCCCCGATAAGTCCTCGAAGGCGACAGCGCCCAGAGTTCTGCCTCCGGTAAGCGTACGGCCATTTGAGTGAGGGTCTTCTGGACTCGAAGAGGGCCTCCGCATCTCTGAGCTAGGCCTCCAGGCCAACTGGGAGTTGCTGCGGAAGCTCGTTTCCTCCCGTTCCCCGTTAGCTACCATTTTGCAGGAGACGATGCTGGGCGCGTGCCCCTTACCCACCAGCACGGGAGCGGGGCCGGGCAGGAGGATACGTGATTTACACTTGGTATGATGTCTCCGTTCTTCTCTTTGCTTTAGATACCTCCTTTCAGGCAGTAGCTGTGCAGCTGCACTTGGATAGTAGGTACACTTATTTCGACGTACATTCCACCGGCAGCCGACTTAGACGCGGGAGATTTCCGCCACGTCGTGGCACGTTTGTCGATTCCCTTTCTCTTTCTTGGAGATCTGAACGGTAGACACCCCCCTCTGGGCAGACTATTCGATTAATCCCAGGGTTCAAGTCCTTGCCGACCTGATCGACGAACTGGAGATAGGTGTCCTAAATGTGGATGAGTTTACGCATCACTGCCCGAGAACCGCTTCATTTTCCTGCATCGATCTATCTTTGTGCTCTCCGGATGCACAGCCTGATTTTGATTGGGGCGGTGGTCGATGGCCTCTATGGTAGTGATCACTTTCCCATTCAAATATCATTTTCAGGGCAACTGCCGCCTGAGAGCCCACCTCAATGGTGCTTGGCGCGGTGGCCTGCATTTCAGGAAATGACTAAATTCTCTATTTCAGTCGAGGAGTTTAGGTCGGTAGATGAGGCCGTTGAGTTCTCCGGTAAGCTCATCGCTGCGGCCCTGACTACTATTCCCAGAACGTCTGGCTGTTTTGCACGCCGACCACTCCCATGGTGGTCGGCTGAGTGTGAGACGGCCCTCAAACAAAAGCGTTATGCCTACATGCGCTATAAGTGCCGCCCAAACGATTTCACTGTCTGAATTTCGTCGGGCTAGGGCTAGGTTCCGGTATATTTCGAAGCACGCCCGCCGCTCTTCTTGGCGGGCATACGTGTCTTCACTTAACGGGAAAGCTCCCTCTAGCAGAGGTGTGGAAGCGAGTCAAAAGGATTCAGGGCAAGTTCTCGCAGGACCCCCCTCCCGTTCTCCAGGAGAATGGGACCGCAATCTCGGACCCCGCGTCTGTGGCGGAATCCTTCGCAACCGCTTTCTCCGCATTCTCTATCCGGGATGCTGCTCCGCCAGCATTCGATGCGTTCGACGTTTTTGAAGCGCACTTCGTGTCACGCTGGAACAGTGCCAATGTATACGGATTGCTTAAAGTCCCAAGAGGGGGTCGGTTTCCACGCCGTATCCCCTGTGTGTGAAATCAGCGGGGCTCTGCCATTCGCTGCGTCTGTCTTCACGGCCAAGCTGGTTGCAATCAATATACAGTCAACTACGGGAGATAACGCGACGTGCCCAGTTCGGAAACCGGATTGTGATTTATAGCTACTCACACAGCGCCCAGTGTTGTCGGGGCATTGGAATCTCCGCATCCCGTTCGCGATATCCGTGACGTCACGGTTTTGGCGAGCCGGGCGTATGTCGAGATTATCTTCTGCTGGGTTGCTGGACATGTAGGAATTGCGAGGGAATGAGGGCGCCAAAGAGTCCGCGAGGACGGCGACCGGACCAGTGCTTCGCTCTTCCTCACACCGATTAGATGGCAGGAATACGAGCAGCTCTCCGGGCTGCTTAGCAAAGAAGATGGGAGGCAGTCAAGGGGAACTTAAAGTTGCGTCTCATTGCTCCGCGACTGTTCCCATGGACCTAGCCCCCAATGATGCCGCGACAATCTCAGCTTGCCCTCTCTCGTCTTCGAATTGTGTACACTCTCAGGGCGCACCGCCATTTGATGGAACGTTCGCCTGCGCCCTACTGTTAAGACTGCGTCGTCCCCCAGTCTGGGCGATCTTCGCGCACGTTACCTGTCCCGGTACCGGGACGAGCGGGGTCGTTACCACTTGTCTCTTGTACTCGGGATGGGTTCATGCACACTGACTTGTGAACTTTACGACTTTTTTGGAGGAGGCTGGCCTCTCCTTTATTTGATTGTTGTTGTTTTTTGTAGGTTGCATGTTCATGCACCTAGGGGAGGCAGGCCTACCCCCGACGGCGGAGCGCGCCTCCTTTTTGCTTTGTTTTCTTATTTTTTTAGCGTTATTTGTTATTTACATATTTGTTTTGTTTTTTTAAATATTGCCTAGTAGTATGCCATGTTGTATACGGCGACTTATGCCCAAGCAGGCAGTCGCCAGATAGGCTCACTAAAAAACAACAACCCTTGACAGCCCAGTTCTACGCGGGTGGAATTATGAAGCTGCCGAATAGATGAACTAAAGAAGTCCCTTAACAAAAATGGAGTCTCTTCTGATGAATAAAAAAATGTAATACGACCAAATATATTCCATTTCCATCCTTCAGAAAAGCTCAGAACTCTTTGGGCGACCTGATATTTTGTGCATAAAAGATAAAATACGAAACGTGTGTGTGTGTAAATGCTTCGAGAGAAAGAACACCGAATATCTTACGTTCATCAGAAGCGCCATAGAGATAGAAAGAGTCCCTCCCCACTCCAATGTGTGCATAGGGGGTTGCTCGAGCAATATTCGAAAAGGAATTTATTTGGACCGTGAAAGTATCTTTTCAATTCTCTATGTTTAAGGATGAAGGAACTGGGTAAAACGAGGAGCAAACGCCGGGTAAGGCTCTCACTTATATTTTGGCCTCTCACTACGAGAGATGTTAAGTTGGTGTAGAGCCTACGCTTTTTGTATACGACGAACGCCTTGTGTGGACGTCACTAAAAAAAATAAAAATGTTTCTTTTCCTTCTGTTCTTTCCACATATTGTTTGTTCAACTTACCAGTTTCTTTTTAAATTCTAACAAATAAGCGAAATCTTACTGTATCCCTTTGTTGTTCATTTTTGGATACCTAAAAAGGAGTCTTTTATAAGTCTTAAACTTCTTTTGCCTACATAATTTTCTCATTGAAAACCTTAACAACTCCTGCTCACCCTCATCTAGGGCTCATAACCGAAGCTCTCATCCCCTCCGGTCGGGTTGTAAAAAATGGGAACGGCAATCCTTCTAACATAGCAACAAACCGCAAAAATGCACACCAAAAATTGACCAAACTCTGAGCGATCATTACAAAGGGATATCTAGAACGCCAGTCGTCATGGTTACGGCCCGAATGAGAGAGGACGCATTAACTTTTCGGAAAGTGTAATTAGCGCTAATGGTCTCTCTTGTTGCGTCATATTTTGGGTTCCGCGAGGTAGGTAGGTGCCCGATACCTCCCTCGGGGGTTAAAAATAAATGCCTCGGAGTATAGTCACGGGAGGCCGCGTCGTTTAATTGTGGCACTTAGCCCTCTGGGCACCTGGGTAGGCTTCCGGGTATCATTCAGTCGCTGCATCTGATTCTCCTACTAAAGGGTGTTTAGTTCGTTTGTAACATATTTTTTCGGTTTAGTTCTCAGTCTGGTGGTTGACTGTAATTTCCCCACATGCCTGAACTCATCCGTACCTTCTTCTACACATTTTCGTCGCTTGAAGTTTTCTCCCGAAGAAAACTTTATTGTCGAAGTTGGTTTTCTGATTGTCTCGTCACCCAAATTCGACCTCTCCCAAGTTAAGCGGATCGAAACTTCCTTCGGTTCATTCTCAGCAATGAACTAAGTTCGCGCGATACCCATTGTTACCACTTGGGCAGCTTTACTACTTTAGTTTTTCCGCTTTACCACTTTAGATCATTATTGAAGAGCAAAATTGCATAGGAAACCTAATTTGGTGCCCATGCCCAGTTCTCCAGCCACGTGTCTTACTCGACACCGTATGACAGTCGCTCTTGAGACCAGAATTGGGACTCCATCCTGCGACCCCCCGAAAGGGAGGGGGAGCTGTGTAAACTTTACACCTGGATTAGCTCGGCATTCTTGCCTGACCCCCAGGTCCCCGTGATAAACGTCCTCTTTCTCTCATCCTTTGCATCTTTTTAAATCTTTTTCATTCCCACCGCAAGGGGGGGGGGTAACAGGGGTAATGCCCCCACTACAACAAAAACCTGGAGGAAACTGTACTCCCAATGCCTACACTAGGGCCTGCGGCTATATATTCACACATTTACGCTTCTAGCTTCGCTTCTTTATACATCTCCTGATTCTCGGCGTAACGCGACCTCGTTGCTGCGCTTCAAATTTCGGAGGAAGAAAATCTATCCCGACGACTGAGCACTCGCAATGGCGCTTAGCTTCACTAATCGGAATTCGGTTTTTAAAAGAATGTACCTCTTAATTTTCACGTACATGTATATATGGGTACGCAGTCACTGATCCATCAATTCAGAGTCGTCCAGTGTAAAAACCCATTTGGGTCTGATCGACGCCAACTCGCTTCTTCAGGGTGTTCGGGTTTAGTTTTTTGTCCATTTTGTCGGGACTGTTTACGAGTGTAATGCTGGAATTGTCCTTGTTCCCCTTTTGTTTTTATTATGGATATGATTTGCATTACACACACACACACACACACACACACACACACACACATACACACACATACACACACATACACACACCGTCCCCGGGGAGTTTTGAGCTCTAGGATTTTTTGAAGTGGAACTTTTTGGTTTCAGCATCTCCCGTTCTGAACCCAGATTGCCCCTGAAGCGTTGTGTTTTGGTAGTGAATTTCTGAACCACCTTTGTCTGGCTTGTGTTTTGGTACTGGATTTCTAAACCACCTACGCTGGCTTGTGTTTTGGTACTCACTTTCTAAATTACATGTGTTTCTTTTATCTATTCTCCATTTATCTTTTAGATTAGGTACTTATCTACTCCCATTAGTTAAAAAATCAAGCAAAAGTCACTTCTTGAAATTGAATTTTACAAACTCTATAAATTATTTTTATATTTACTGACCACACACACATTAACTTTCACTGTACTCCTGAAATGTATAAACATTTTGTTGACATCGGGGTTTTTTTTTTTGTTTTTTTTACTCCTTTTTCTTCGTAATATTTTGACTTTGTGAGACCTCTTAAACGGTAAACTTTCTGTTCATACTCTTTTTTACTGAGATGAAAATGATTTAATTGCAGTTATCCCGAGTGTCATTTTGAGGTTATGTAGTAGGTAGCATCACACTAGTTTTAGGTTTGTCTATACTGATGGGTGGTTCTTTATTATTAGGGAGGCGGTAAGAAGGTAAACAGGCTTATGTCAACATCCAGGGAGCTTATCGGTAATCTCTTACATTGCTAGGCTTGATCAAGCTGCATGTATTCAACTGTTTTCACACATCGACATACATCATTTGGAAAAATACCGCTTTGTAGATGGTTCTACGCGGATTTTGAACGCATACATTTCACGTGTGTGTAAAGTGTCAATACAGGTTGTTGTTTTGGGTGCGAGTCGTACGGTAAGGCCACTGTCGAGTGATAACTTCGTTTTTTTTTTAGTGTTACACGAGGATGACTTAAGTTTGCGCTGTCTCGGTCTCGGGGTGTGGAAACAGCATGTCCTTTGTAGTTCTGTTTGTGTAAATGTGTGTCCATATTTAGGCGGCATGGTTGATATAGGATATTTTTATGCATGCATTAAAAAGGGGGATTAAACACGAGCATCTAAACTAGAAATATTTGTGAAAATTTTTAGCTGTTAAATTTGTGTCGATCTACTTTGTTCGTGTAGCCAAATTTTCACTTGGGTTGCCTTGTAATGGGGCGGGATGGGGGGGGCTTCGTTTCACAGCGGGGAAAGGTTCACGAGAGGCAAACCCTTCCATGTCCTAGCGCCTTAAATACTCTTCTCGGGCAATTCTATTTTCAATTGCCTAACCTCACCACTTTTCATACCGATACACTCGTTTGTTTTTTTAATACTTTACAAATAGATTAATGTACCTCGAATGCTTTGGGGGTAGGGCCCCCATTCACGACGAATACTCTCAGTCAGTCTCTGCCATAACATTTACGGTGGGGAGGGGTGTCGTTACAACAATCGTCTTAATCCTCTTTTTCACTGCGTTCTATTTTGTTCTTTTCTTTGTTCCGGTTGGGCGGCTGTTCCCCGGATAAGGGGCAATCGTTTTGTTCGAGGAGAAAGTTTCCTCGCTGCTCAAAACCGAAATCCGGCGAATAATTTGCAATAAAAGCAGAGTCCTGGGTTCGCTATGATATAACCCATAAATAATCGCCCGTCCCATTATAAAAGTACTAATTTATACAAGCTTTTAATTTAGGGGTGGGGGCGGGGTCCGCATTTGTTAAAATTTATTGTCTAAATCCACGCGAATGACTCGCCCTTTTTCGTTGGTCGTCTCGGGACGGCGGTCAAGCCTAAAATCGAGGCTTCTCTCACCCAAGTTCCCAGACGAAAGCAGCTTCCCTTCCCAGGGATTGTTGTTACTTGAAACGAAAAAGCGAAAACCTTCGAGGGTACAAGCTAGAAAGTTTGTAAAGGGAGATCTCTGAAGATGGAATAGTGAGAATGTATGTAAGGAAGATACCCACAGAACCACATGTAAGCGTTGGTATCAGTCGCCGTAATTATTTTCCATCCTAATGCTCGGCTACATTATAAAAAAACAAACAATAAAAAACCCTCCAAAACAAACAAAAGCAAAACCAACCAACATAATCCTCCAGATGTTAGTTGCAGCATGGTTGTCCATTCACCTCACACTTCCTCCTCTAACCTTGCGAGGGAAGGTTACCCAAGGTACTTGGATAAGAGAAGTAAGTTGCCAGAACTTACATGTCATCGAGACAGCGTCTTTTTTTTACATATGGGGGGAGGGGGTCATTTACATTAATGTTTTTGAAATATGATTTTAAGAAATTCTACCTATCCAAAAGAACACGGCATAGCGTCGACTTGTCACCCCTTCACACACCTCAACTAGACCACGAGATTCACGGCAATGATAACCCATTTGTAAAAGGCGTACCGGTTGCTATAACAACATGGCTCGAGGCATAGTTGCTTCCTTTGGAGTTTAATCTAAAAAAAAAAGCCGTTATATTAAAACCCTTTTAAATATAAATTTTCACACCAATACATTATTATTAAGAGTGATTCCTATGATGTTGAGGGACCTTTTATTTAGAAATGCATGAAATAGGTCTGCCTAATTTTCAAGAATGCATGCAATCAAAATCTTCTGCTATGATTATGATTAATATTCAATCTCTTTGGGTTAGATTGGAAGAGAGATTATATGATACTGCTCAGGAGGAGAAATTGCCAAGATTTTTTTAATAGTATTGCTGGCCACTATAAGATAAGGATGATTACCTAATGCATTCCCTGCCTACTCTCAACGGAGTCATAGCCTAAGGCAGGGGTAATACGCTGTCGATTGAATTATGACCGGATCGGATCGATCGAGCTGTTATTATTTTTTTAAGAATAATCGTTTCAAAGCTCTACAAATGGCAAGAACTGCAAATAGATTGAAATTAATCGAGGATTGTTAGTGTTCCTGTCTCCCGTTTCTGAGACTGAGAAAAATGCGGCCCGAGATAACATTCAATGGGAATTTTGTAAATTGTAGAATTCTTTCGGGTGAGTATTTTGCATAACTGAGAGCTTGAGAATGAATTTCTTATCTTTGGTTTGCGAATAGACCTTGCTCTCTTGTGACCTCATTTGACCCGTGCATGTTCTAAAGGCGACAGGTCATCAGTATCATTGTCCTTTAATGCTAAATTCGTGATGCCGGTGCTTACACCGACACAAAAACATACCATTTTCGATAACAACAAGAACTACACCACCAACTTAGACACAGACCCTAACACAACAACAGAAGACAATCAAGCAAAACATGAAAACAATCCACTCTCAGATCACACAACAATACTTAACAAACAGAACTCAGAACAAAATACTCACAACGCAGATCAGAAGAACACTAGCACAGATACGAACAAGCAAATCACTCCTCCTGACGTCATACATGCACAAAATATCTCCCACCACCCATACAAAACAAAACTGCCCCAAATGCCTAACACAGATACACGATACCACACATCTCTTCAACTGTCCACAGATACACACAGACATGGGCCCGGTAGATCTCTAGGAGAGACCCCCATGTGGCGGCGGGTCTGCTCCTGCGATGGTCCGGGGAGCTAGGGTTGGGTCTGGAATAGGTGTGAGGGTCCCCGACCCACTGTCGGGCCGGGGACGGGGTCGCCACCACCAGACATTTTAAAGCAATGCTACTCATTCATGGGGCGTGATGCTTTGTTTATCTTCAGCTTTCTCTCATTGTAGCTGAGTATATTGGTAAACGCAGAGTGGTATATGTTTCTTGTGCCCTATTGTGACGCCCAGCCTTCGCTAGTAGCTGCCTAAATAGATGGTCTTTGTGAAATGTGGAATTGCTGAGTCATGCGTGCGTGTATTTGAGCACGAATTCATACAAAACCTCCTCTCTATACTCACGTTCTAGTAATGAGCCTATGAACACGTACGCAAGTCTGCTTCCAGAATACATGGCATGCATACTTATACAACTGATTGCCCCGTTGTTTCCAAGTTAGGTTAGGAGCTAGAAGAGAGACTGCTGAAATCCCTAACGGCTACTCTTTTCATCAACTATTCCGAGCGCTTCAAGTCTTCTTTAGTTGACCCCGGCTATGTTCACTTCTAACATCCTCACTTTCTTTAGAAATCTTTTGAAAAAGTGGGCGTTTCGCTTCTTAATTTTAAGTAAATCTTAAAGCAAGAGTATGAAAGTTGGGTGAACCCTTCAGATAAGAATGGTAGGTGTTTTTGAGCAAGGGGGAGGTCTAATATAGATGGCGAGAATACGTTGATGAGTTGTATAATGTGGGATGGAAGATGAGGCAAATGCTATTGTCTTGGTGGGCGTAAATCAGGGTATAAAAGGGGTTGCATGAAGTTGTTAGTTGTGAGAGAGATCTGGAGAATGGGAAAGCAGCCGGAGTAGATGATAGAGGTCCCGAGATCCTAAAACGCGTTGGGGATTCGTATGAAATGAGTTGGGTGGCTGTGCTGTAAAGTATTTGAACCTGGAAGAATGCCCGAGGCCTAAAAGAAGGTTATAGTAACCGGGGTATAATGCCAAAGGGGGAAAAGGTGAATGCAAGAACTCCAGAGGAATAAGTCAAAGTTGTAAGTGTATTGAAAAATCTGATTGAGTGTATAAGAATGATAACTGAGGGATTTGATAGGGACTAAGGGATGCTTAGAGTGGGTAGCTGGGTATGTGTATAAGTATTTGCACTGAGACATGTGAAAAAACGAAGGATAAGTGCTGTAAAGTGTGTATCCTGGGCTCATCGAACTGGAGAAAGCTCATGAGGGTGTAGATAGAGAAAGATTATGGCAGGTGTTAAGAATGTATCGAGTGAAAGAGGGTCGGAGTGTAGAATTGAATATACGTAGGAGCAAGTTTAAAAGTTTGATGATAATGAAATTGAATTAAAGTTGTGTGCTGGTGAAGAGCTTCAAAATTTCTAAGTGTAATATAGCTTTGTACAGTTAAATTGCCTTAGATCGGCCTCTTCTGTGTATTTCTAATTATAAGCGGTATAGGAAATCTTACCCGCCTCATCTTATCTTTCATTACACGTCATCTCATTTTACCTCACCAAACCTTAATCTAAAATCATGCATTTAAGAAAGAAAAAAATAGTGAAAGATTTTTCTCTTCCACGTTACATTTAAGGAGTGAATTGTATAATTTGTCTAAATGGTTTTATTTGAATTAATATCCTCCGAACTAGTAGGACCCTTTTTTAAAAAGTAAATATCATAAGAAATACGAGTACTGCACCACAAAACAAATTGATCTCTCTACCAAGGAGTTACAATTTAGTAAAAGCCCCGACATAATTTGTCGAAATGTGTCTTTTTATATATTCAATTTTAGTCATGGATATCACAAAAATATTCCCTATTAACAATTGGCTATCTATTTTTATAGCTATAATTCATTTTTTAACCTAACCTGTGAGGAAAAATATATAATTACTCTTTTTAAGAACGTTGAACGCCCACTTTCATCCTTTGATAGGCCTAAACAGGCCTCGACAGAGAGCACCGCTTTCTCTCGGAGCACTGGAGTCCGTAGGGCGCGCCCTTCTTCCAGGTTTCAGTTGGAGCAGGGAGTCTTGCTTGTCCCTCCTATAGCATCCCTCCCCTTACGGGGTCTTAAATTACTTGGCAATCCAACGCAGCAAAGCCTACGAGCACACTACTAGACCGATTCGAGGATTTATAAAACTATAGAAATAACCAGGCAATGGCTTCAACACTAAGATTAAAATCTAAAAAAGCAGCCATGATTAAATTTTTCTAAATTTTCTGAACTTCGCCAATTATAATAATTTTAAAAAGGAACTCTAAACTAAATTTCTCCCCTTTCAAAATATCACGTTGCTAAAATATAAATTTTCTGAACTTCACCATTTGTAATTCTTTTGGTTTTAAAAAATTCACAAAATTTCGATACTTATATTTATTTCTGAACTTCACCATTTTGTTTTTTGATATTATAAAAGAATTATTAGAAATAACTTTGATAAAAAAAACATAAGTCATCACCAAATGACATAAGTCATTCAAATACTCAAAAAAATCCCCTTAAATTATAGTTAGCGATGATGATGATGATGATGATTATATCTATCGTTAACTTTTGTCCGAAACATTTTGAAAATATTACACAACTAATTTGAGAATGTACAATATGTCCATAGGATAATGTATTTACATACTTCCAATTACTTTTCTATGTATGTAGGTCGGAAGGGCGGTTATGTTTAATCTTTCTTCTTTTATTTAAGGTTCTGGCCCCGTACTATCGTCGAGGTTCTTCACGAAATGCTAATTCCTTGACTTAGAGAGGATCCACCCCCCTTGTAGCCGACCCTCTACCACCCCCTCCGACCATTGCCTACCATCGCCACTCGAATCCTAAACTATGATCACGTGAGACTGGCTCTGACCATCTCTCCGCATTCTCGGATCAAAGGATAGAAGCGCGAACGGCTCGAGGCACAATCATGCTAAGCAGAATCGGGGGACTATCTTTTGTACTTTCGGCTCTCCTCTTTTTCTCCAGAGGCGCCCTCGGGCTGAGGAATGAGCTGGGGAAGAAGGAAAATGGGAAGTTTGTTTCCTTTAATGGTAAGTTGCATTGTCTGTGTAATTCAACTGAGGGGTTTTATTCAATGGGGATCTCACAGGTTTTTGAATTGGTACTTTGAGTGGCTGTGGTCTTTGTACGAATATGTTCCTCGAGATTTATAATACCCGCCTCCTGGTGTCGGTATTTAGTATTAACGAAGATCACCTCTAAATTCTTTTAATCCTTAACTTCTGTTTTCCTTTTTATTTATTTTATCTTCGTTTCACATCTTTTCATTTTAGTGAAAATGCTCTCCGTTGCTTGCATCATTTCATTAAAAAAAAAGAGAATGGAACTAGCAAAGAAATGGAAGAAAAAATGGCTGTTCATTGTTGTACCATATAACAATAAGCTACCTGAGGCCTATCAAAGGTCTTCCAATGCGCATACCACATTGCCTCTACAGCTTTCGCCTTTGCTATTTATTTATTCTTTTATTTGGGATTGTTTAGAATTTAATCATAGGAAACTATACATAATAGCACCTTCCCCCCCTTTCTCAATCATTCTATGACTGTGCATTTATTTAATACCTTCATGTCTGCATTTATAGTAGCTTCGAGCAGCTGAATAGTGAACAAATGCAATCAAGATCCACACTGTAGCTTGCACTTATTTAGTTTTCACCTGTATTATTGGGTGAATAAAATACTGTGATGTAATGTGTTACATCGCACTTGTACTTCATGTTGCTCGTGTACATTGTACTGAGCATCAAACATTACAATATCCTGTGTGCGTTTGTGTAGGATGAAAATGTGTCCAAGTCTCTGCTTTGTATTCATCTTTCGAAAAAGGCTTCGATTTGACGTATGCAATTAATCTTATTCACGTATGAAAGAGACTATGTTGAATAGACTCTGAAAGAGACTTTTAAATAGCTATTTATATGCTGTTTTGGTCGGGGGAAGGGGGAATTCAAGTAACCAGCAAAAGAGAGATTAACAGGGTGCCAAATTACGCGAGTTGAGGTTAATTTTCTAACTGAAATACACAGGCTTTGTATATATTCCCCCTATGTTCAATAATACTTCTTTGAATTTTTAAATTCTTCCTATTTACCTATTTATTATCAGCCTTTATGATCTCAATGCCACTACGGTTCTTTCTACACTGAACTACGTTAATGGCTTGGTAGGGAAAGTTAGAATGTCTCGGTTCTCTGTGAATCAATTTTGATGAAACTTTTCCCAGCTGCTCTTCACAATATGGCAACACTTACTGTTATGTTTTTGTTATGTTGTGTGACTGAGACATCCTAACTTTTCCTACCAAGCTATTAGCGTGGTTTAGGGTGCATTCATTGGCTATTGATTGTTCTGTGCGCTTGATGTTTACTTTCTATTGGTTAAATTTGCTGTTAGTGAGGTGGCTGAAATTGACCGGATTGGCTCCGTATCTCTATTTCCAGAACTGGTGCCTGTCCTGGACACATTTAAGATGTCCGGTGTCCAACATTATGGAGAACTCGTCTTTGACCCCAGAAATTATCAACTTCTCGTCGGAGCTCGGTAGGTGAATAGATTTTTTTGTCACTATATTTTCTTTTTAGAAAAAGACTAAAATGAGTGAAAGTTGCCGGTGGAAAGTTAGTTTTTAAGTAGTTCGTGGTAAAATTAGAATTTAAGATGGAACTTCCATTGCCAGAATAGTAAAAATTACCTGGTCCACTGAGAGCGAGAGGGTGTGGAATTTTCCTTACCCCCCTGCATCCTAGCAGGTCCTCGTAGAATCTTTGCAGGATTTTCATTGATCCCGAAAAGGCAAAGAGTGAAAAAAAGATTAATAAAAAGGCGCAAACCAACCAGGTAAGTTTGCCGTGCTACATCTAACACTTCGTCCGGAGCCCTTGCAAGGGAAAGTGTACGGAACAAGTTACTTGGATAAATAATGAGCGAGTTACAAAGATCTCTCATATCGAGGCAGAACTTTTTGCATATTGGAGTCAATTGCTTAAATATCTGTTTTTGATAGACGCTTCTCGTCATGTTCGAAAGGCGTGGGTGGGGGCTGGAACCACCTTTATTTTTCGGGATCCAAATAATTACACTATAAAGACTTTAATTTCGTTTTTGTTTCACGATTTCAATCAATTCTCGCTCGTGGGGTCACGTTTTAAGGAGCAGTTTTCAGTCGGTTCCTCATTCCATCCCGACGGAGGGATCAGGCGCGAGGATTAGAAATTGTTGTAAACAATTTCACGAAACTAATGTAATTCACTTAATTTCACTTGGAGCATCCTTAATCTTTAATCGCGTGAAATTCGTCCATATTGTGGGATTCAAACTTTGATCCGTGAAATTTGATTTGAACTTGGATGTAACAATTTTTGTTATTGAAGGGAATTTTTGGTATGGAAGGGATTTTTCATTATTGAAGGGATTTTTTTGTTATTGAAGACAATTTTTTTTGTTGAAGGGAATTTGTATTGATAGAGAGAACCAACAGGGACATCTGGAAGGAGAAAATTTGCCAAAAAAGGTGCATGGTAGAAGTGGAGAGGCTTGTGATAAAAAAAGGGAATATGAATAAATCGAGTAACCAAAAAAGCGAACTTGGGTCCCCATCGATCTAAAGTGGGTACTCCCCCCCTCAAAATGCCATCCTTTTTGGCGGGGGCATGACCCCGGAGGGGAGCAGGAAGCGTGCCATTTGGGGGTTCCTCTAATGAGGGTAGTCCCTCCGAATGAAAGGTAGACCGAGAGAGGGAAAGACGGTAGTACCCTTTTTTAAACCCTTGGTACAGTTGTGGATGTGTGCAAGATTGAAGGTAGTACCATTTTTAAAATCCTGGGTACAGATGTGGATGTGTGTAAGATTGTAGGTAGAACCTTTTTTTTTAAACTCTGGGTACAAATGTGGAAGATTGAAGGTAGTACTTTTTTTCAAATTCTGGGTACAAATGTGGGTGTGTGGAAGATTGGAGGTAGTGAGCATTAAAGGCAGGTTGGCGTGGCAGAAGTGTTTGAGGGGGAGATTTATATATCCCTTATTGAAGGGGGGGAGGTTCTCGCAATTGAGGCTGATTCACGAGAGGAGGGCTTCTAATTGTTTGCTAGTGCCCCCAATAGTCTCATCTTTTAGGAGCTCGATCTATCTTTTTAAATCCCGTAACGCCATAACTTTACGAATCCATTTTAAAACATCTGCCCGTGTCCTCGTTGGTTTTCGCCTTTCAATAAATGGGGGAAAATGCATAACTGTACCAGAATTCGGGTCCTTTTAACGCCCCATAACACAGAGTTCTCTGTCTTTGCCAGGAAATTAATGGGAAGGGCTTTTAAAACGGTATCAATTAATCGTAGTTAGGCTTGATGGCGTGAGTGTGTGTGTATGAGTACCGTATAGACTGACCGGGCCCAGACCCCGTCAAAATCACGACCATAGTCGGTTTATATATGTGTGAGAGAGGGTATGAGCCCACTCTTACTTTCCCAGCCACCATGTTAGAAAGGATTCTTGCAGTATATAAACATAGATTTATTGATTGATTCACCTTGAGCCCGAGACCCTAGCAGACTTAGGGCGAGGGGTGAAGTACCTCCGAATGGGTAGTGGTGTGTTGAGGAGAGAAGGGGCTAGGTATTTGATTTCGTATGCTTCTTCACAAGCAGAATGGGAGGCTCTAAGTTTGATTATCCCACCCCTCCCCAGCCCCAAATTCGGTTTAATGGTGTCTGATGGCACTGATTTGAGATGAGAGCCAATTTGAGTATTGGGTTTAATTTGCATAAAAGGAGTGAAGGGATAAATAAGGTTTTATAATCTTCTTCTGCAGGGATCATTTATTTCGTTTGAGTCTGGTTGGGCTACAGTTACTGGAGTCTGCCGAATGGGCCCCAGAGAGAAACACTGTCCTCTCGTGCAACCTCAAAGGAAAGAGTGCCCGAGAGTGCCGCAATTACGTGAGGCTCTTGCAAATAAACGGTGAAAGAGTCTTTGTGTGTGGTACCAACGCTTTCAGCCCCACCTGCACTTGGAGGAGGTAAGCCGTGGTTGTGAGTGGTGCTCCTGCGCTTCCTGTTTCTTGAAGAGGTTGGGGGTGGTCTTTGTACGTTGTGTACACACATAGAGAGGCATTCAAACGCATACATAGCGTCTTAAAATCCACATGGACATCCCGTAGAATTAGAGTAATAATAATTGTGAACTTTTAAAGAGTAATCCCTGGAGCGTTAAAAGTGAATGCTATAACGTACACTAAAGAAAACCAGAGATTACCATCTTTCATCGATAAATTATATGGGTTTGGTGGTTAATTTTTAGGAATGAGCCATTTAGTACTTGATCACCCATATACTCGCATTATTACCATTATATATCATTTTGGCATTATCCGTCCTAATATAAATGGGAAGAACTTAGCTTGAATTAAAATGGGATGTATGTAGAATGGACTCCCCAACGGGCGAGCGCAGGATTCCAAATTTTAATTTTGTCTACATTAAATTCAAAACGTAATTTATTAATTTTTAACAATATCTTTTGGCTGTAATTTTGCGTAATAAATCAAAAGCCCGTTAATAGAAACAAAGCTTTTCATTAATAACATAGAGATATAAAATCATCTTTTGTTCGAGCCATATCTCCTTATCCTCGCAAATATTTGGGAAATTTAGATATTCCATTTCGCCATTGAAAATAGAATATTTACAAACGTAGCTTCTGTTTACACTTTAACCCTTGAACAGGCTTCACAGAATTGCTCAAATTGATTCACGGGAGAAGGGGATTGGTCGAACACCGTTTGACCCCGCCCACTCTGTGACGTCATTGATGACGAAAGACGAGAGTTTGTTTGTTGGTACTTCACTTGACTTTTTGGGTAAGTTTATGGAAAATCCTCGGAATGTAAATGATTGAACAAAATGACTAGATGAATATGCACACAAATGTCTAGAAGTAAAGAGTATCCTGCTAGTAGTAAACTTTTTTTATATTCTAGTTCTTTAAACTTGTGGAAAAGGAAGCTTCAGGTTGTGAAAATACCACAATGGCACTTGAAAAGATTTAATTTTCATGTTTCTCTCTTTGGTTAGGTCACGATAGTGCCTTTCTCAGGTCAAGAGGAGAGTTAGGATGGTTAAGAACGAGTAAATCGAACTTAAAATGGTTGTCGGAACCTTCTTTCGTATCTTCATTTGAGTCTGGTGGATTCATTTATTTCTTCTTCACCGAAAATGCCGTCGAAGTGATGAACTGCGGAAAAGTAAGTAACCCCCCCCCCTAAAGCATTCTTTCCAGTGTGGTTTAAATTATATGAAGTTCTTAAGCTTATTTTCCTAATAATTGGGGAACGTGATTTTAAATCATGAGGAGGGAATGGGGTGGGGCTAACTAAGTCCGGCAACTCTTGCTTCACGATATTTCCCCCCCCCCCCCTTTAAATTTTACCTTCAGCGGATTGCGAAATACAATATTTTTTAAAAAAAATTATCACGTCCCCTCAAGGCAAATATGCGCTGTTATTAATATGCAAATAAGACTGCAAAATAAAACCGCCAAATTGTATCGTGTTTTGTTTGTTTGTTTTTTCACTCGATATAATTTTAATATCGACGGGAAGAAACCAAACGTCAAGAAGAAACAATAAATTGTTTAGAATTGTACCTTAACGTTGACTACGTGATCAAATATACATTCATTATTTCCCAGGCCACAAATGTCACTCGATAGTGTGTGAAGTTGATTTGTAGGTTTGGAGTTTCGTTTCAAACAAATGCAATATTTTTCTTCGTGTTTGGTATCCAGATTTTATTCGGAACTTTTTTTTTTACACATATTTGGATCTCACGAATTTAAAACTATTTTAACAGACCACTTTTTGAGGTATTTAAGTCATCAAGGGAACATAGTAGCGACTTAACCCTCCCTTTTTTTATATGACCTTCATTTCTTTAGTAGCGAGCGGGATATCAGTTGATCGACGGCTACTGGTACCGGTTTTCTTGAAACTAAATTAAATCATTGTCTTGAAATGGGCTGTTATTTTATCGCCGGCATAGTAAATACCATAATGAGATTATTCATTAACGAAAAATAGTCGTTTACACCTCGCTTGCTTCCATACTTAAAACAATCCCCTTCGCGATAAAGTAGAGCGAATGTGCGGCTTTCGGTTAATTTCAAGATGATTGCCATATTTACACGCGAAAGAACCCAGATAAAAATGGCTAGCTGGGCGATTGCATCAGTTTGTGGGGAGTTGACCGCTAATGGGCTTGTCGTAGTTTAAAAGTTGCGTGGTTGAGTCGTTTGTTGGGAGCATAATGGTTGTGGGAGAGGAGTACTACGTACTTTATTTCATGATGCAATTGATGAAGTACCCTTTTGCAACACGCGGATACACCCAAGATGAGAAAGATTGGGAGTTCTTGAAGTCAATTAAGTGACCGTCCTTCGCAAGATGGTTTCAGGAAGAAGATGGGTGTGGAATACATCAAGATTTCATAACTGAGCTGTGAGGACCCCGGTTGTATTTAGAAGAAAGGAATACATGCAAGATAGTTATGTTACCAATTTGTTGTGTTTGAGGCTGGTTTTTGTGTATTTGCCAATGATGGCCAGGACTTACTCCCAGAAGAATAGAGTTCATAGAAGTCTCTCCATTTATGAGGACTTTAACCTGGAAATGTGCTACTTTTTAAGGTAGGACCCAAATGTGGACAGGTCTCTTGGCAAAACCCTCATAAATGGACCGTGTTTCAATCTTTTCGGAACTTTTGAGATTGCTATGCCAACTGCTAGTATTGGTAAAGTCGTATGGAGTTTTGTACTATTGTTAATGGGAGGCTATTAAATGGCTGCAACTGAAGCACGGTTCTCGGTATGTAAACTGAAAATAGAAGACCAAAGATTAGCAGAAAGCTCCGACGTGTCAACAAGTCTTGGGTTTGCCAGAGCGTAAAACCTCGGAACAAGTTCCTGCACACGAGCTTAGACTACTATGTATAAGCTTTGTTCTATAAGGGAGCGATGTTAGCAGTTTGTGGGTGCGTGGTCGGTAATTATAAGGGCATGTAATGAAGAGTCCTCGTTGCTATTGCGCTTGACGGGTGACGAGGACTTTAGGCAGTGGGTCTAGTTTACGCCTCTGTTGAATCGGTTCTGACTCCTTATAATTTCTCACGAGGGTTATGCGTTAGGCTGGGCTTATCGAAGGTGGCTCGATAATCGGGGGTAAGTAAAGGACTTGGAAAGAACGCGGCAAAGAAAATATAACTTTATTCTTGAATGGGCCTACTAAAAGGGGCAAGCGGAAACGTCTCGAGTTCTTTGCGGTCAATGTGTAAACTTTCTGTTTTACGCGAAGTATCGAGTCTGAAGGCGGTAGGTAGGTCGCTGGATCCCGTAACGCTATTAAGGGAATGAGAGGCTGTCTATATATATATATATATATATATATATATATATATATATATATATATATGTTTCGTCTCCAAGGTGCGTGACCTTGACTTGTCCGTGGGGCGGACCCAGTGTCTAGTTTGTTCGTTATTTCCACCCCTCGGGTGGAGTTTAGGCAGCTCTGTGTACCTGTTGTGCCTGCATATTTTCCATAGATTTAGCTTTATTATAAGGAATCGCTCGTTGCAGGTCTGTGAAATTTATCTGGACAAAGCCTATATTTGTTCAGCTGCTGATAAATATTCCCAACATGCGTATGTTTGTTCAGGTGGTCACCTTTGATATCTTTGTATGTTAGTATGTTACCGCGCGACTCTAAAGACCGCTTGCCTCAGATCTATTTGTACAGTTTCACATACCTATAATAGTTTCATCTCCTAATTCTCTTTGGTTCTTTATTTATTACACTTGGCATATTATCTCCTTAATTTACACAGATATTTTTAGGATTTGATAAATCCACCGAGCGTCCATTTGTGGAGTTCCTCGCTGGGCGTATTAAATTCTGAAATTTGGTGCCAGAGGGCCTACCTATTTTATAGAACAAGCCTTACAGTTCCACCTTTGGCTGTGGTAGCATAATAGAAAGGAGTAGTCTTCCTTTGAACTGGATTATTCCCTTGCAATTTTTTTCTCGATTAGAACCTTTCCATCATTTTTTCTCTCCCTTTGCAGCAAATTTACTCTCGAATCGGTCGAGTGTGCAAGAATGACTCTGGCGGATCTCTGGTTCTGAAGGACAATTGGACCACTTTCCTCAAGTCTAGACTGAATTGTTCGATCCCCGGAAATTACCCCTTTTACTTCGACAGCCTTCAGAGTGTAGCCTACCTCGCTCGAGAGCAGTTATTTTATGCTCTTTTTACGACTCACGAGTAAGTAATATTACGTTATCACTTTTGAGGGTTCTTATGGGGGTTGGGTATTAATAAAGCGAAAACTAACGCGCTCATGTGCGCAAAAATTTCATTCTGTTAAGGTGGTTGCAAAGGCATTTCCTTGGAAACAAAATGACAACAAATGGCCGTCAAGACGATCAACTCAGCCACCAGTGGTTACCACTGGTTGTGCTGAAGGAAACAAGAAAAATAAAATTAAAAAAAGAGAGAAAAAGCAAGATATGCCCTTATCAACCTTCTCATTCATTCTTTTTTTAATCCATCAATCAATCAATAGTTACAAGTCTTGGCCTCCTGTTGACTCTTCTTGACTATAGTCTCATTAATGACGCTTTTCTCGATGACTTTTTTTTTTAGTCAAATCTACTTCTTGCTGATTGGAAAGGAATCGTTAATTGTTTGAACTGAACTAGTATTTATCTTAGCATTGTTATTATCAATATTCATCTAACCAATGTAATGGATAACAGAGTTCCTTCAAGGGTTTTGTCATTGCGATTAAACATATTTACAAAGAAAACACGAACCATATAATCCGTTGCACGGAGTTTGTGCAGCTGCCGAGATTCTTAACCATATCTTTGCCCTACTCTTTCTAGTACTAGGGATTCTGAAAAATGGCGAGGCAGACTTAAATCTTTCATTTGTAGGATTGACTTTAGTCTGATACCTCTAATGAGATGGTTATGCTATTTATACTCTCCAAAGAGGAAAAAATCTACTCTTTAGCTATATATTGATTGGTAGCAGATTTTGCATTTAGACCTCATGGAATAAAATTGTTTCTGGGTTTGGACACTTATTGAAGCATTAACCCACATGATTTTTGCTGTATGTTGACATTTGATTAGATCTGGTAGTTTTCCATTGCTGGAAAATTGAGAATTATGTCTCGCTACTTAAGGAGGTAGCTTCATCTTGCCATAAAGAATACTGTCCAATTTAAAATATACTAATAGCAAACTTTTCTGAAAGCTTTTAAGTCAGTGGTTAAGTAAGTTCGAGAAGGAATCTGACTTTCTTCCTGACTCACAATTTTGGTGTTTGTAAATGTAGAGTCATATATGATGGTGGATTCGATTGTATTAATCACAAAAACCCTTAAATATAAATTAAATTTGATTGGAATTAGTGATTTTCATTTATAGTATTATCAGGTACCCCCAAGGTTTTTTTTTATCTAGGTGAATAAATGAAAAAAAATTCAAACAATAGAATTTATTTTCGATACATCAGATAAGTTTGACAGATGCTTCTTTATCAAGGAAATTTCCAGCTCGAATCTGATTGTCTAAAGACACAAAGGGTGGTAATTCGAAGGAGACACCAAGTGAGTATGTCAGGGGCGTCCTTATCCAAGAATTCTTCTTTGCGAATCTGATGTCTCAGAGCGAATAGGGCCGCCAGAGCAGTAGCTCCAAACTTCAGATTATCCAGTGTATCACACTGCGTGTGTGATGTTCGGCCTTGCATTGTCTTGCAGAAACACAACTCAATTGCGGTTGACCACCGCTGGAGATTTCCGAATAAGTTCGCCCCGAACTCTTCGCGGGTGTACTACGTATGTGGCACTTCTTTGTCTTTAGGCAATCAGATTCGCAATAAAAGATACTTTGATAAGGGCACATTCGAAGATTATTAATATTTTGGTGTTTTTTTTTTATTTCAAAGCCTACGGAGTTTTATTCAAGAGACAGAGAAACTTTTATTCTGTTAGGGAAAGATCTGTGAAACGGATGGGAAATATTTTTGGCAAGAGAAATTCTATTGTTTGAACAGTTTTCATTTATCCAGGTGTAGGTTAAAAAAAATCCAAACTTTCTTGGATATTTGATAGTCCCTTATTAATAAATCCTCAAAATAGATGATAATGGGGGGGGAGCGCAGTTTTTTTTTTGGGGGGGGGGCAGAAAAAGCATACAATACTATCGTGCAACTCCCCCCCCCCCCTCTACACAAACTAAGACCAGCCCTTATTGCGATCAGACTCACCTGCGATTATCATGCTGGTTTCATTATCCGGTGTGAGAGATCGCGTCCACTAGCTAAAGACGGATGGCACAACAGAAGATATCTTGTGTAAAGTCTGCGCTATGAAACCGAACCTTTCAAAGAGACGAGATATGATTCTAAATAGGTTTAGAACTCTACCCTCGTCACTCTTTTGTTCTGTTGTTGAATTTTTAAACTTGTTAAACTGCACAAACGTGTTGTTACCTCTTTTATTTCATATAAAATTGCCATTATAACGAAATGTTTTAAGACTTATGTCTATTTGGACTCTATTAAGTCGTCATTCACACGGCAAATATTATTTTTCTTTTCCTTGAAAATGTTCGGTTTTCTGTAGCAGATTTTCGTGTGAAACTTGCCATCAATTTATTAGCTATCAAGTTTCTGATCTTTGGCTACACCCTTATAATCAGTTCGTTGTGCAAAAGATTGTTCACAACAATCAACATCCATTTTATTTTCTCCCCCCAAAGGTGATGGATGCCCCATGGCACCTGTAGAGTGACATTGCCCCCCCTTCCCTCCAGTCCCAGTGCTATCTGCACCCTAAAACTAGAGTGAGACTACTTAGACTATTCCTTCTATACATTTCTTCTTTTTTTTTTCTTGGCCAGTCGTAAATTTCACAGGCTAGTCGCCGACCACCTTTCGTCCATTCATCCCACGTCCTGCCCCGGAGGGTTATTCTTGGCCCCTGTTGGGATGGTTTCAAAACTCTTGGCTTGAATGTTATTTTTTAACTCTTTTCCATTTGGGTAACAATTTGTCAGTCAATAATAATAATAGTCTCCTCGACTTGCAGGAACAGCTTGCCTGGCTCAGCCGTTTGCGCCTTCAGTATGTCGTCTATAAACGCCTCTTTTGACGGACTATTTAAGCACCAACCTTCCCCGTCGTCAGCCTGGGGCCCCTCTTCCGTGAAGGATACAAGCCACTTCCGCTGTCGGCAGTCTCCCCACGAAACCGACGAAGGGTCGCTGCTTGCCAACAAGTACCAACTCATGGATGAAGCGGTGCAACCCTTGACTATCAGTCCTATTTTGACGGTGGATTTTCACAGGTAACGAACGTGTGGTAGCAAAGAACCTATCGCATTCTCCGCCTTTAACATCGGGAGTCTGAACGCTTGTGAGTTGGTAGTGGTACTGGTTATTAATCTTTGAGGCGGGGTTTTTAAGACGTTCGATGTCCTCTCCTCTTTTACCCTTGGTTGTCTATCCAGGAGTGGGAAACAAAGGGGAATGCTGCATTTAATTTCCCAAATGCAGAGGGCGAAATGTCGCATAAGCTCCATGCAGTTCCGACTGTGGTTTGGAGCAGTTTTTGCAGGAAGTGGTCCTCTTCGTCCAGAATTTGGAGTGGTGGGTAGCATGGCGCTTCTTTTTCTCGTTAGTTTTTTTTACTTTAACTGAATTAGCCTAAAAGTAGACCTGGCTAATAGATTCCTGCGGCGATGGCCTGCTGTCAGTCGCCAAACGAATTAAAAAATAAACCCCAAACCCGGATAAACTTCAGACCAAATGTACAAAGAGCTATGGCGCTCGAACCCGCGCATTTGACGTCCCCTTGGTCAAATAGAAGTGTGTCCATAAATATTGCAACTGAGGCAAGTTAAGATGGGTTAACTTAAAGACGTCCCCTTACAAATTATTTTACGAGGCTCGTATTCATTTCCTTGGAAGGGGGGAAAAAAATGGTGAGAGATTACATTCTCTTTTTGGTTCGTTTAACTACCATTTATCAGGACACGCCATTTTTCAACTTAATTCCACACACTCTTCTTCCTCAAGGATGACACACATCGCAGTGGATGTAGTATCGACTCGTCAAAGCGGTTCGGTTCACGTCGCCTTTGTTGCCGAAGATAATGGCACTATCCGTAAATTGAGTATTCTGCCTCGTTCATCATTGGTCAACTCTGCTGACCCGACTACCAAGGAGCCCGTCACCTGCCTCCTTGAAATCCTCCAACCGTTGCCGAGAAATTCCTCTTCCAAAATTATTAACTTTCAGTTTTTGAAGGAAACGGTAAGGGTGCAGGTCCCCGTATATGGGGGGAGGGCGGGGTGGGGGGTAAAGAGCAACCGAAGTAGAGGTAGTACTAGTAGTCTAGTCTGTTTTGACACTAAGCGACAGAGAGCCGATTGTGAGCCAAGGAAGAGCAACTCCTTCGGCTTTATAGGCTGAGGGTCCCTGGATAAGCCACTGGTGTTGTGTGGTGAGGCACGTGGCCGGAGCCACTGCCTCATTAGCGGCAGCTCTCTGTGAGTACAATACTCTCCTCGAAGTTGTAGGGAAATGAGGTTGGGACCGTCCTTTATAATAATCCTATGAGTGCGCTAAATAAATTGGATTTATCACAAGTTTGAATCTAAAACCTGCTACTTCAGGATGGCAACGCCCTTTATAATAATCACGAGGGCGCTAAATAATCTTTGGACCCCCACCCCCCCTTCCCCATCGCCTGCCTTATCAAACACTTGAACCTAAACACCATCTCGTATCTTACGTTTTATACGATATCGATGCCATTCTTTGGCCATTGTAGTAATGACAATGACTTCCCCCCCCCTCCTGATTTCTTTGGTTCTTTTTCAGAATTCTTTGTACATCGGAACTGATCACGAAGTTGTACGTCTGCCCGTGGGGCGCTGCGATCGGTACAAAACGAGACACCAGTGCCTCGCAGCCAGGGACCCCTATTGTGGCTGGGACACAAATATCCTGCAGTGCACCACGGCTCCCGAAAGCAATCCGCTAAGTCCGACCTGGATCCAACACGTGATCGGTTGCCCGTCGAACAAGGAACCGGTGGACGGCGGATGGAGCCCCTGGTCCGACTGGTCGCTATGCCAACAGAGTGGCTCGAAAGACAACTGCCTTTGCCGACGGAGGGAGTGTAATGCGCCTAAACCTGCCAGAGGTGGTGTGGATTGTGTAGGATTGCGAACGGAGGTCAGTGGAATTGATACTTCTGATACACGATTGTTTTGTTAAGTGGTTTAATGGGTTTATCTAGGCGTATGAAAGAATGGATGAAAGCGAAATAAAATGAGCTCTATGAAACTAGGGTAATAAAGTGTTATCAAGGATCACTGCACTAAAACCCACATTATACCCAGCAAGGAACAAATTCGCACACTCGCTGAATTTCGTTGTGACAATTTAATATTATTTGATGAAAGATGGAATTTTTGGGGATATATTTAATTATAATTGATCATCATCATCACTAACTATAATTTAAGAAGGGGATTTTTTTGAGTATTTTAATAATAATTTCATCTTAGTTTGGTTATGACTTATGTTTTTTATCAGTTATTTTTAAAACCCAAAGAATTACAAATGGTGAAGTTCAGAAAATTTATTTTTATATATTTTCTATTCTATAACTATATTTTAGCAACGTGATATTTTGAAAGGGGGGGCGGGGAATTTAGTTTAGAGTTCCTTTTTAAAATTATTATAATTGGCGAAGTTCAGAAAATTACTAAAAAATTTAACCATGGCTGCTTTTTTTTAGATTTTAAATTTTAATCTTAGTAGCGAAGCGCAATCTTACCCCGTAGGGGGGGGGGAGTGGCAAAGCCATTGCCTCATATTTATATAAATCTATTTACTTTTTTAATTATAGATGTAAAAATATTTGCATTAACAATTTGCTATTTTTTTTTTTTATTTCTCTCGCTATAATTAATTTTGCAACCTAACGCGTGAGAACTATTAAGATTTGGCAACCCAGCAGAGCAAAGCCTACCTGCACAATACTAGGCCTATTATAGGATTTATAAAACATATCGTAGTTAGCTTTTATCCGAAACATTTTGAAAAGTGCCATGACTAGTTGGGCTAATTGTATATATAGTACAAATAATTAAAAGCGAGTGGTGTTATGAAAGAAACTATGACCATTTTCGTGCTAGGTTTCGAACTGCACCGTTCACGGCCGGTGGAGTGCGTGGTCAGCCTGGTCTCAATGTTCTGCCACGTGTGGGATCGCTGTGAAAACCCGACGCCGGACCTGCACCAATCCTACACCTCAGCACGGGGGAAGAGTTTGTGTTGGCCTGGAAACAAACGAAATCTACTGCCACTCGCTGCCTCCATGCCCCCGTGAGTAAATTTCTTTGGTTAATAGCATCACCCATCCATTTTCAATCGTAGGCGAGATTTAGGAAATTAACATAAAAATTAGAATGACAATCGCTGTTAACCTCCAGGGTATTTGGGGTTGGTGGTCGTTGGTGTAGGGAGGAGCAGAAAGACGGTTATATTACTGTTTTACCAGCGAGCAGGGAACCTTCCATGGCCCTAATGGAGGGTATAGAAACCGACAGGTTCCAGGAGGGAAGAGTGATGTATGTGTGCGAAGGGAGGAAGAGAGAGCGGGGTGTGGTTTGTAAGTGGGGGAGCTGTTTGTACCCACACATGGAATCGAACCCGTACTGACATAGAAGTCCACTGCCTTATCAGGTAGGCTCACGAGAGTTTCATTTCAATTGTCTAAAAAAAAAGAAGATTTTGTCGTGGTTTATGATCGAGTACGTTTGTACGTCTGATTCGTACATGAGTAAATCCGTTCCACTTTTCTATAAGAGTGCTTTAATTTAATTCTTTAACCAGGGAGGTTTAGTATTATGATATATCTATTGCAGGTTCTGCGTTCCAGGATCTAATTAAACAATACCGACAAAAATATACTTTTAATTACATAAAATAATGAAATATTAAATCTTTAAATACACTTTCGCACGGAATGGGAAATAACAAAATGAATAAATTTTGGATTCGTTTTACCTTTAACTCAGAGCGAGTCGACAGTTGGGTGACCTTGAAAGTGAGTCTCCTCGCTGAGGTGATTTGGGGCGAGTTGGACTGGAGACTTCCTCGCTTAGACGAGGGGGTTGGGAAAACAGTTGATGCTTCTCATTGGGTGGTGGAGGCGCGTGGCGAGGCTTCTCTCGACTGGATGATGTAAGTGAGGGGATCTTGGACGAATGGAAGTTATCCCAATCCCTGTGTTACCAATTCTGGTTTCTCGATGATGAGACTTAACCAAGATGTGAATCTTTTCTCGAATGGGAGTTCACTTTGGTATTCCTCAATGGTGAGAGGTATCTCTACTTTTTCAGCAAACTGAGATACCCGATTTTCTCTGGACGAGTATGGTAGGAGAGTTGGTCTCGATACCACTGGTCTGCTCTTCTAAACGACCAAAGGAACAGCCTTGGGAGGGAAAGTCCAGCTCGGTTCCAACTATCTTCTTTATTCAGTGTTTACCTCAGGGACTCGTCTTCTTCTCTCGATTGCTACGCGGATTCTCCCTAAATTTCTCAAGATCCAACTATATATACGTCGATTATCCCCTGGGGGAGGGGAGACGAGTGAGTTTAGGAGGGGCGAACCCTCACTAGCCCACAGTTAAACCTCTCTCCTAGGGCATAAATTTTCAACGCTATGACACTTCGCCCCTTTAGGTTTACGCACGGGGAAGGTGAGATTTCGTCTCTTTGGCGAAAAGACATAAACAATCGGATATGACAGTGAGCGTGTTCATAGATTTTCTGCCGACGAACCCTTAGGCAGCAAAATGTTCATTCTAAAGGCTCTAACACCCTCTTATGTTTATATTAAATCCTTCTTTGCGAGCGACTTCGAAGGATCTTGGGGCAGCGGGGAAAGGGGTGGGGGAAGTCTTGGTCCATGTGGAACGTAATGGTTGACGCTGTATAAGCAAACTAGCGTCTGTTTGAGCTCGTTATATTCATTCCTTCTCAGGGTATGAAGGTGTAATATTTTCGATGGTGTTTAACTCATGGGGTTTATCCAAGTATGAGAGAGAGAACAAAGGCCAAAACAGAAAGAAAAGTGAAAAAGATCATGTATGATAAGACTACTACACCACACCTAAATTTTAGTCAACCACCATGTTTATTGTGGTACCTTGGGTAGATTTTAAAGGTTTTTGTGTCACGATCCTTGCCTTGCCATGCCATCAATCCTCACTACTTGCCCTTGGGCGTTTAGATTATTGTTTTTTTTAATTTACAGGTACTTTTTGTTGTTTTTTATGTACATTAATCACTTTTGACAGAATATACTCACCTACCTGTGGACGGCAGTTGGAGTGAATGGGGCACTTGGACTGAATGCTCCGTTGCGTGCGGTAAAGGAACCCGGCGGAGAACCCGCACCTGCAGCCAACCACCCCCTCAACACGGAGGCCGTGAATGCCCATCATGCGACTATCAAGTCGAGGAATGCCTCGGAAGACGATGTTCCGCTGTTGACGCCATGTCCGACTGGTCACCATGGATACAGCTGAAGACCTCTCCGAACGAAGTCTTGGAGAGGCGCTTCCGAGTCGAATGCTCCGCGAAAATGACTCGCAAAGGGGCCGTGGAAGTGATGGCCGGAGCCCCGTTCCACGAAGATCGGACTTGCAATAAAGATGGGATTTGTTCAGAACCGTTTGGTTCGGAGATGATGGACGGAGGCTGGTCTCCGTGGTCTTCCTGGTCGAATTGTGACCAACCTTGCGGCGGAGGGAAGGAGTACAGAGAGAGGACTTGCCGTGGCGCTTGCGCGGGCACAGCTGCGGAAGAACGCCACTGCAATATCTTCAAATGCGAAGGTAAGGAGTTTATACCACTTGAACGCGAACCCAAACAATATAACTTTTTTTTTTATTAGGTTTGTTTTCTTTCACTCATAGTTGGAAATCAATACGAGATTGTCAGTATGAAAGACGACGGTAGACGGCAGTCAAATGAAAAGATTCTTATCGAGAAGATGCAGTCTGTGTATTTTGGGGGGTGGGTTCAATATTGGAGGGGATTCGAACTTTTAATATTATATCTAAGTCTACGCATCCATTTTTTTAAGAATGACAAAGTGTCGGTCCTTTGGGAATGGTTGATACCTATTCAAATTAACAACCGTTAGAAATCTAGGAATGGAGCCGTTTCTGTTAAATAATCGGTAGTCGCTTGATCGAATCCCGAGTCGAGGCAACTCAGCGGCTGTTATACTCCGTAGATACCCGTGGCTTCGATCCCACGTTACCTTAGTTCCCCCACAGATAGAAAAGTGGGTTTAAGATTGCAGATCGGGGTTAAACCTATGAATTTGTTCCCCTTTTTTGTTCATTATTTAGGTCTCTCTGAGGGGGGAGACAAAGCAGATCCCCTCCCCCTTTCCCATTGCTGAAAAGGGGAATTGTTGGCACGAATTTTTTGGCTTTTGAGTTGCGCCACCCAACCATTTTCGATCGTTGATGAGGTCCCCGACGCGATAATGAAATTCACATAAAGATTAGAATGATAATCGCTGTTAAGATCGAGGGCACCAGCTCCGTAATGGTGATGGAAAGAAGCAGGATGAGAGCGATAGTACTGTTGCCTCCTTCTAACGAGCAGGCAACCTTTCGTGGACCAAGGGAGGACCACCCTTTCCACGGCAGGAGGGTGTGGTATATAACCCCATTTCGGCAGGTTCCAGTACAGGAGAGTGGTGTGTTGTGTGCGGAGAGAGAATGGAGGAAGAGTGACGTGTGTAGATAGCTGCCTGCATCTTCGGGTCGATTGCAACCAGCGACTAGCTCCCTACGAGCACAAAAAAATGTGTCAGATATCTCTGACTGGGATTGAGCCTAGTACTTCGGTGTGGAAATTCCCGCATTATCCACTAGGCCTGGGAGAGTCGTGTGCTGTAACATCTGGTCCAATCCAGGTGTTTCCCTGTCACAAGGCCCCATCGCAAACCTCCACCCATCCACACTATCGCCTTTTTATAAGTCTATTTTCATCCCTTTTCTTCCAATCCTGTGACACCTAATTCGTCATTTACAAACATATATCTATTTTTCATCCACCTTACACCTCTGTCATTTCCTTTCCTGGTTCGATCCCCGGCGAGAGCAGAGCTAAAGATTTCGGTAATTGTAGGAAGCTATTCATTGGCGATGCACCGTCACTACACCGCTCTTTCCATACACAGGTCCTTATTTTTCAGGACCTCCCGTATTTTTTTAAGATCCGCACTCCCCTGACTCGGAACGCCCCCCGTCCCCTGGGCCAAGAAGAATTCACTCCTCGTTTAATGTTGTCAAAAAACCGTAGCGTTCTTTCTTTAGCTTTACCCTCCCCAACACGGACCGACCGTCTCTCGGCCCCCCCTCAAAGAAGAAAAATAGTTAAAGAGGAATAGGGGTTCGTCTCTCTCCGCGGGTGCTGCGGGGACGGATGGGTCTACTCAACCAAGATCGGCATGTCCGGCCCCGACCCGCCTTCGGACGTGGAATCCCAGATGAGATGAAAGTGGCAAGCACGTCTCTCGCCCCCGCTACTCCTCATTCAGAGATTACCTAGCCTTTTGAACCCGCTGGCTTCAAACGCTTTCTAGTTATTCGCTACACCGATAGTATCATTTTGGCCAAATGCCTCATGTTCTATCAGAGGAGAGCATTAGCTAGGTTGACTGATGGAGAGCCGAATGTGACCGGTTTCTCGGACGGAAGCCTTCTGGAGAATGCGTTGAACCTTACTGAGGCGGCCATGATTAAGATCCTTCGGACACTGATAGGGTCGCCGGTGAGTGACGCCGCACTCTACCGTGAACTTTGTGAAAGGAGTGGTTTATGCGAGGAAACTTGTGGACTAGTCCATACGCTCCTTAAAGATCGAGCGTATGACGAGAAAACAGGGAAGGGGCCTCGAGACCCACCCCTACACTCTTCGTTATGTTCGGCCGTAACAGGCCCCCTGAGTCGGTGCGTGCCTGTTGGTATCGCTACCGCGTGAAACCATTCGTGCCTTGCCGCGGAGGTGCTACTACTACTGCCATCGCTTCAGCAATACGAATCGCTCCTGTAGACGTGCAGTCGTGTTTACCCGAAGTATATGTAAGTTGCTCCAAGGCCGTACACGAGGAGTCATTTTTTATGGCCAAGTATGTCAATTGCGGGGAGCCGCACCCTGCTTCCTCAAGCATTGTGGCAAGTATCTCGAGGGTCTTCTTGATGAGTGAGGCATGGACTTTGTTAGATTTGTTCAACAGGATCTGGATAGAGGGTATCCTCCCAGATTCCACACTCCTGACGAATGGAAATCGCTCTACCCTGGCCGGTTTCCGCCTAATATCTCTAACTTCCTAGGTATGCAAGTTGACGCAGAAATTGGTAAATGTTAGATTAACCTTTTTCCTGGATAGCGGAGGCTACCTCTCTTCTGCACAGTGTGGCTTATCCAAGTACAACTCTATGTCTCGGATACTCTCCTCCCAAACCTTCCTTCGTAGACAGCATTTCACCACGGTGTTTTTTCGATTTGGAGAATGTCTATGGTACCGCGTGACTATTCGGTATCATGGAGACCCTCCACACAATGGGGGCTAATATATGCTTCCAATTTTTATCTGAATTTCTGCGAGATCCTCGATTCCACTTACGGATCGGGGGGAAGCCTCTCCGGTCCAAAGGCTCTCGCAGGGAAGTGTCCTCAGTGTCACACTCTTTGCCCCGAGCATCAACGGCATCACCTCGGTGCTGCCAGAAGATGTTCTCACTAGGCTTTACGTGGACGACCTTTCGATCTCTTTTGGTGCGGCCCAGATGCCAAGTCTGGAGCGTCTACTCCAACAGGCATTGAACCGCGTCTCTCGCTATGCTTCGGTTTTCTTAGACCAAATCTAAGATAGTGTACTTCTGCCGCCATCGATGGCTCCATCCCGACCCGGACTTGTTCTAAAACGGGGTTCGGTTGGAAGTGTTGGATTCGGGCCGTTTCCTTGGCCTTGTTTTCGATCGACGCATCACTTGGGAGGCTTCATAGCCTTAGGGTCTCGTATACCTGCGTCATTGATATTCTTCGTTTCGTGACGTTCAGCACCTGGGTGCTGATAGGGCTACTGCCTTGCTTTTCGACTGATTCTTTGTTTGCTCGAAGTTCGACTACGTATGCGAATTTTACACATCCATCCCCGAGTGTGTATTGAGGAAGGTGGACTCTATCCACCTCACCGGTGGTGTCCGCCTTCTACATGCCACCCATTGCGAACCTCCCCTGTCGATGCTATTCGCTCTGTGCCGTACACAGTACATTAAGCTCTTGTACGCTCTGGCCCGACACCTCCCCGAATCGCCCTCTCTCATTGCATCCGCGTCCGATCTCGACTGTTCATATGACGCAGAGAGACACCAGTCATACCTCAAGCCGTTTGCGGTTATGGCTAGGAAACTCCAAGAACTCGGTGTAGCTCTCGGGACTGATGGCGCCTCTTGTGCCCAGAATGCCCTCGAGGGAACTACTTTTGACTATTTGTCGCCACCCCTCTGCTTTCAAAGTTTCGACAGCGGCAGCAGTATTGCGTTCGACCTTTTTGGAGCACACTCCCTGTTCCGCTGGATCTGTGCCAGCGTCCACGGATGGCTCCAAGTCTCATGAGGGGGTCGGCTTTCATGCCTTATCCCCTCTTTTTTAGATCTTTTGGCCGAACTGGTTGCAATACACCTATAGATATGGGAGATAACGCGGCGTGCCTGGTTCAGAAACTCAATTCTTTTTTTATTTAAAGAGCCCATCTGGCGACTGCCAACTAGGGCAAAAGTCTCCGTAATTAGCGGAAAGCCTAATACTTCGCTATATTAAAAAAACAAGAAAATAAAAATAAAAAAGGAACAAAGGCAAGACAGAAGCTTAAAAACAAAAGAAACAAGATGGAATCGCGCTCCGACGTCTGTAGGTAGCCCTCCTCCCCCTGCGCAGGAACATGCGACCTACAACAAAGAGTCAAATAAAATGGAAGAGCTCCAAAAAGTCGTATAGCCCTCAAGTCTATGTGCACGAACAAGTCCCGAGTACAAGGGACAAGCGGTAGCGACCCCGCTCGTCCTGCTACCGAGACAGGTAACTTGCGCGAAGATCATCCAGACTGGGACATTCAACAAAAATGTGCCGAGCAGTCTGGGGGACAACGCAGTCAGTCGTCGCAATAAGGCGCATTCGAGCGCTTCATCAAACGAGAGTGCGTCCGGCGAGTGTGTCCATTTCGGAGACGACAGAAAGCAACCTGAAGTGGTCGCGGCATTCGAGGGTAGGTCCATGGGAACAGTCGTGGTTCAATGGCACGCAACTTTAAGTTCTCCTCGGCCGTCTCACATCTTCTTTGCCAAACAACCTGGAAAGCTGCCCGTATTCCTGTCATGTATTTGGTGTGAGGAAGATAGAAACGCTGGTCTGGTCGCCGACTCCTCGCGGACTCTTTGGCGCCCTCATTCCCCGCAATTCCTAAATGTCCAGGAACCCAACAGAAGATAATCTCGACATCTGCCCGGGTCGCCAAAACCATGGCGTCACGGATACCGCGAACCAGGGGATGCGGAGATTCCAATGCCCCGAGAGCACTCAGGGCGCTTTGTGAGTCGCTATAGATCACAATCTGGTCTCCGAACCGCGCACGTCGCGTAATCTCCCGTACCGAGTGGTGTATTGCCACCAGCTCGGCCGTGAAGACGGACGCAGATCCAGGCTGACTTCAAACAGAGGGGATACGGCGTGGGAGCAGACCGCCTCTTGGGATTTGGAGCCATCCCTATACACTAGCACGCTTCAAGCGTCCCACGGAGTGTGCTTCAAAAAAGCCGAACGCAATGCTCCCGTCGCTGTACAAGCTTATGGAGCAGAAGCGTGGCGACAAATATTCAAAGGTGGTACCTTCCAATATGGCGTCCTGGGCATAACCATGGGCGCTACTGGACCGATAGCTGGAATCTGTGGCTCTGACGAATGTCGAAATTATCTTCTGCTGGGTTCCTAGAATCGCGGGGAATGAGGGCACTAAAGAGTCCACGAGGACTGGGAACCAGAACAGCGTTTCGCTCTTCCTCACACCGACTACATGGCAGGAATCAGCGCCCGCTTCGGGGCTGCTTGAAAAAGAAGATGGGAGACTGCCGAGGGGAACTTAGTTGCCTGTCATTGTGCCGCGACTGTTCCCATCGACCTACTACCCAATTCTGCGACGTCTTCAGGTTGCTCTGTCGTCTCCGAATTGGACACACTCGCGGGACGTACTCTCATTTAATGGAGCGCTCGCTTGCGCCTTATTGCGACGACTGACTGTGTTGTCCCCCAGACTTCTCGGCACATTTTTGTTGAGTGTTCCAGTTTGGGTGATCTTCGCGCACGTTACCTGTCCCGCTACCGCCTGTCTCTTGTACTCGAGACGGATTCGTGCACACAGACTTGCGGACTATACGACTTCTTGGAACTCCTCCATTTTATTTGACTAGGTTGTAGGTTGCATGTTTCTGTGCAGGGGGTGGGGGGCTACCTCCCAACGTCGGAGCGCGATTCCATCTTTATTTTTTTTTATTTTTTTTTAAGCTTGTGTCGACCCTTTTTTAAGGAGGCCGGCCTTCTCCATTTTAATTAACTTTAATGTTGGCCGCATGAGGCGGGCCTACCTCGACGCCAGAGCGTGCTTCCTTTTGCATTTTTATTATTTTTAATTTAACCTGTCTTAGGCTTTAATATGATTCTGGCAAATTATGCCCTAGTGGGCAGTCTCCAGCTGGACGCTGAAAACAAGAGGCATCCTGCTTGGCAAGCTTTTGTCATTCTAATCTTTATGTGACTCATTATTCTCTTCGAAGACGTCCACGAAAATGGATAGGTGACGTCATTAACTAATTCTAGATATTTGACCACCATTTACAAAAGTCAAGACTGCCACGCTTAGTCGAAGCGGCCTATTTGCCCCCCCCCCCCTTTATTTAGATTCTAAATAATACGAGAAGCCGACGTTCGCAGGGAACGTAATTTGGTGTTCTCTCGGCAGGAACTTGGTCGTGCTGGAGCGAGTGGACGACGTGTTCCGCTTCGTGTGGTTCCGGTCTTCAAGAGCGAACTCGCCAGTGTGTAACCACTCATAATCCCTTGCAGCCTGCGGAAGGCTGTCGAGGGATTCCCAATCAACACCAACCTTGCGAAGCGAACGCCTGTTCAGGTAAGCCGCAACATTCTTGTCGAGGAATAGGTTAGTCCACTAGGAGTGGTCGGTGAAGTAACACCCACTAATGCTGCTCTGATCCATGCCACTGCGAGTGGTGAGGCCATACATAACCAAGGGGAATGGTAGAATCCCAATTTTGCCCTTTCTTAAATAGCATTTGAGCCCCTAGTTTTGGATTCGGTAGCTTTCGTATCGTCCTTCCTGCACACAACTGGATTGATGGGTCCCATTGGGGTTAGGGGGGAAATGAATGTCCGTTTTCAGTCGCGAGGGACTCTACTTCTCACTATGTCGGTCGGTCCTCCTTTTGCTCTTTTTTTTTTGTTTGTTTTGGTAATAACATTGTAACTATTCGGTCGATTCTAACGAAATCTGAAACTCTTATGTTGTTTTACATTCTCTTTCGTATGATATAACTTCCAAGGTCCTCCACTGGTTACTCTTTGAATTATTGAAGGTCGTAAGGTCATAAATCAGAATAAGCAGACCTTGTTTTATATCTCCTTTCCCGCCTTAACCGTGACAAAGCTACTATCTGTTGTCCTTAATCGTCTGCATTCAATGTCTTTATGGCGAAGTCTTCCAGACACATAATTGTATTTATTTTCAAATGTATAAATTCAGTTGTGCAGTGGTAAGTTATGGTAAGTTATCTTCACTACTATTTTATTTAATGGTTTAGAACTCCCCCCCCCCCCCCTCCTTTACCTGGAGGAAAAAAAATGAGAAAAGTAAAAACCGAAAACTAGTAAAAGATTCGTGATGAAAAGGACTGTTATAACAAGGTTCCTCAAACCTTAATGTTGGGGTTGGGTGGGCACCGGGGACAAGCTGCCCCCTCTAAATTTAGTATAGACTGCAAAAATTCCGTAAATTATAGCGGATGACGAGACGATAAAAACAGGCGCCTCAAAAGCTTGGATTGAACGTAGCTTTTTGAGCTACAGGATGACCTAGTCTGCAAAGGCGTCTGCCCAGCAGGGTTGCCACAACTGGTACTAAAGTACCAGATTTGGTTCTTTTAGGGGTGTCTAAAACAGCAAAAGTACCAAATCAAGCCAATGATCAGGGTCTCGTTATTTAAAACATAAATGGTTTATTGCACTAATTTCGACAAATTCTTGTATTATCTCCTCATAAAATTTACATTTGGTTCTTTCTGGTACCTTTTAGCTCCAAATTTTGGTTCTTTTTAAAATTTGCTTGTGATAACCCTGCCTATGACCAGTTTGATCCCAGCGACACCAGTCAATGGTTCGTTTCACCTCACCGTTCCTCTCATCTCTACTATTGGAGGAATAGCTAACCAATTATGACTTTTTTTTTTTTTCCTTTCATGAATGTCTCCTGACGTTTCACGCATTGGTTTACCAAGCCTAGATGGGTTTACAAAACGAAGGGGAACAGAAAACATTTAAAAACTAGAGAACCTGAGTCCCCCCAATATTCGGAGTTAAAGAAATGCTGTTAAACTTCAACTCTAAATGGTTGGGGTATTTGAAACTCACCCGAAAACAAATGGGTAGAATATACAGTTCTCCAAATTAATCATGGCACGTTTTTCAAAATGTTTCGGACTTGTTTTATAAATCCTCGAGTAGGCTTGCATGGTGCCGCTAAGCTTTGCTGTACAGTGTGCCAAGCAATAATATTTTTTTCTTTATGTTAGATTGAAAAATTAATTATAGCGAAAAAAAGGGAAGGCATTGTTAATGCGAATATTTTTCGGATATCCATAATTGAAATTTAATAGATAGAGAGGAACAGCTTGTATTTCGCAGGCAGATCTATGGTTGTTACCTACGCCTTATCCGGCTTTGATAACGTCCTTTTGATCTAAATTCTTTTACAAGTTTCTAGTACATATCTCCTAATAATTTACTCTTGGTCTATTTTTTTCACATTTGATGCTTACTTTCTAGGCCTAAAGGCCAGAATATTTTTTTTATTAAAATTCTTTTTACCAAAAAGAATAATCCTCAAGATTCTTCTTTTTTTTCTCCATCTAAATTTGCTCTAAGAATTTCATTAGCTTTATCCGTTTATTGGGGGCAGTAACTATTTTCTCCTGATAAAGATTATTGAAAATCTATTTTAGAAATAACTTCGATAAAACTTCGAATATACAAAAAACAAAACGGCCATGCCTAAATTTTAGATAAATATTCTGAACTTTACTAATTGTAATACTTTGTTTTTAAAAAATTCAAAACATTAGATAATCATTTTTTTTTAATTCTGAATTTCACCATTTTGTTTTTTCAAAGTCTAAAGGAACTCTTTTAAATAAGTTGAATAGAAACTTAAAATCCCTTTTTGGTAACCGAACTAAGAGAAATATAGTGTTATGGGAAAAAATAATTTACACACAAAAAAAAAAGAGAGATTTCGGAAAATTTGCAGCCGTTTTGAAACAGACATGTCAAAACTCGAGATTAATTCAATTACCGCACTAATGTTAAAAATGTCACTAGTGTAATTTATTTTATTACTAAATGTACTAGTATAATTATAACTAAATAGACCCCAAACACTCCGACTCTCATCAAATAATAATATATTGTCACTGAACGAAATAGAGCGATGTGAGACAATTAATTTCGGCGACTGGATATGTATTCAAACTTGGAATCCCTTCGAACTATTAAATGCTACGACCTATACAACGTATTTGTGATTAATGCGCCTGTTTGATGTAAATAATTGGGCAAAGCTGTTAGATCAACGTGACCTTTATTTACTTCCTTCCAGGTGAAAGTGGCTGGGGGCCATGGGGCGAGTGGTCTCCCTGCTCGGACAACGAAGAAAAACTGCGCCGTCGAAGTTGTCTTTCTAACGAGCCGAGCCAATGCAGAGGACTCGATTTGCAGAAGATCTCTTGCGACTTGACTCAAGTTCCTGCTGGTAAGAGAATGTGCTGGGTTCAAGAAAGCGATGTTGATGTACATACGAGTACTAACTTCACCGACGATTCTTGCCTTTGTTTCGGGGTGGGGGTGTCGTGTGTAGTTTTTAGTGTGAAATTATTTGGAGTAGGCTGAATTGTTAGATGGGGCGTCTTTTGAGGGGAGAGGGGGATTCTCCCACCGATTGACTGTTCGGGTATGGTACACAGTACAAGTCCATGTCCACGAGAGAACAAATCTTGAAAAAGGTTCCCGTTGTGTTCAATAAAATTCTAACTGGTAACTAACAATTGTGGAAGTTACTATTTTTAGATAATGGCTTTAGTGCTTTAAGAAACTTGGCGAACACATTTAACACAAGATTTGCATAAATTTACACGGATTGGGACCTAGCCACCTAAAAAACCTGGCAATCCCATACCTCATTATTCTCAAACCACCTCCCAACCACCATACAAATAGCTCCCGAGAAACTCATGCCTCCTCCAATCCCAGACACTTATATTAACTACAACAAAGCTGTTCGGACCTCTTCACTGAACGAAAATCTCCAACACTTCTCAGTCGTCCAGTTCAGTGACATAGGGCCTACTACTACACACGCTTTGCCAACACCAAAGACATCCTGAGGAGAAACTTGACACCCTATAACCCAAACTTCTCCGAGAAATCAGACAGTTCAGAAAAATCAAGAACAGCATACAAAAACCTATATAATAAGGAATGGCCTATAAAAACAACTATAAAACTAGGGGTCAGTCTACAAAAACAACTAGAAAACAAGGAATAGCCTACAAAAACAACTAGAAAACTAGGGTCAGCCTACAAAAACATGCAGGAACAACCTACAAAAAACTAGAAAACCAGGAATAGCTTAAAAAAACAACTAGAAAACCAGGGACAGCCTACAAAAACAACTAGAAAATCAGGGACAGCTTACAAAAACAACTAGAATACCAAGAACAGTTTACAAAAACAACTAGAAAACTAGGAACAGCCTACATAAAAAACTAGAAAAGTAGGAACCAGCTACGAAACAACTAGAAAACCAGGAACAGCTTACAAAAACAACTAGAAAACCAAGAACAGTTTACAAAAACAACTAGAAAACTAGGAACAGCCTACATAAAAAACTAGAAAAATAGGAACCAGCTATAAAACAACTAGAAAACCAGGAACAGCTTGCAGAAACAACTAGAAAACCAAGAACAGTTTACAAAAACAACTAGAAAACCAAGAACAGCCTACAAAAACAACTAGAAAACTAGGGTCAGCTACAAAAACAAACAAACTAGGAGCTACAAAACAACTATAAACCAGGAACAGCTAAAAAAAACCTATAAAACTAGGGCCAGCTTACCAAATCAACTATAAACCAGGAACAGTTATAAAAGCAGGAACAGCCTGCAAAAACAATAAAAAAAACCCAGAAACGGCCTACAAAATAACTATAAAACAAGAAACAGCCTACAAAAACAACTCTGAACCCCAAACGCATTAAAAACGCCACAAAACATCCAAGCACTGATCCGACAACAGCAGAGACGGCGCTGCCACGCCTTCCTGGAATTGCCAACAAATGCACACGAAGTCATGTGCGCAAACGGTGTCAACTTCACCAGACGGGTAGGTAAATAAACACCCTCCTACAACAATAAGAAAAACTCATGACCCCACCAACATAGCTACAAACGCTTCACTCACTGTCAAGAGCTCATGCTAGCCGAGTGGATACGGCGTTGGTCCTCCAACGTCGCGGTACCGGGTTCGATCCCGGCAAGAGCGAACACAAACGTCAGCGCACGAAGAGATCTGGCTACCGATTGGTGGACGCGCTGTGCTCACCCCTGTATTGGGGTGGGAAGATCTTACACTTCTTATCACACACACAGCCAATTAAAACACCTCTTTCTTTCCTCTCATCTTCGCTGCACAAGAGAGAGAGAGAGAGACACTGCTTCAAGGAATCCTGCTGATGGGTATCTATATCCACATACCTCTGCCTCGGGGCCACGAAGGTTCCAACTAAATTGTCTGATATAAAAAAAATAATACTTCTTGGTGCCCTCGGGCTCACCAGCGATTGTCATACAGATCTTTATGCCTATTTCATTATTTCAAAACTCCTTGATCTAAGAGAGATCGATTCCCTCGCACAAGTCTTCAACCACCCTTATCTCCCATAACTCTTTTATGTCTGGAAATCTACTCCTCATACCCGGCCTCAAACCAAACAAACCTGCTTTGCACCCTCTTCCAAAAGCATGGAATATCTGGTAGTAAACAAAATAAACCAGCACACCTTGCTAGATGCTCCTAAAATAGTTTCCGCCCCCTTACACTCACACAACCACAACACTAACCAGGATCACCAACTCACAAGAAGGCGGCACCCTAATCTACGAAATACTAAAAACTACACTACTACAACTTTACAAAAATGGCTCGCCAATTTTCCCGCTATCACGAACACTACGTACACAACTGAGTTTCGCAATCACCCGTACTTCCTTCCACCCTTTTCAACATTTTAACCCCAATTTACAGCCAGGCAATAATATCACCCTTCTCGCTCAACACCTAAGCAACTCACAAACTACATCATTAGATTCGAACGCTGGCTCCAATAAAACCAAAAAATATATCTCCTCACAACCTAAACATTGGGGTACAGCAAACACCCCCCCGCATCACTTTAGCAAATGAGCCACCCCCATTAAATAAAACCCCTACAGCGCTCGGTGCTTCACTAGATACTGCATTTCCAGCAACACAATAGTAGTTCTCCACCTCAAAGGCAATTTAACGCAATGTGATATACTAGAAATCCCCGTCTGTTTCACACATTGATGCGCAGTCGTATTTAGTCGTCGCCTTCAACAAGGACGGGTTGGTCTTCTTCTCCTCCCCGACAGCGAAAACCAAATTCTCCGGAAAAATAAGGCAGATATCCCCAGTAAGAAAATAATTTTGCCGAATAAGCGTAGCTAATCCCGGCCCCGTTTCTCTTCGCAGCTATCCCCTCGATCGTAGAAGCACGTACGAGGGTCGAGAATGATCCAAACGGCTGCGTTTCTGTCCAAACCCTTGTTGGAGCTTGCATCGCTTGCCTTTTACTCGGCGCCGCTGTAGGGTCCCTTGGGATATACACCCTATGGGTGAGAGACAGGCGCCCCCGTATACCTTCATCTCCTCACTACATTTCGGCGAAACCTAATCAGTACGTGAGCGTTCCGGGAGGTGACTGGAAGGTCGAAGGAGGAGGAGGAGGAGGTCCAAGCTCGATGGAAGCTGAGAACCTCAACTCCCCGACCCTCTCGCTGAAAAACGGCTTGAAAAATAGCATCCGAAACGCCATCACGGCTCTCCCACTAAAAGACTATGATACAGCGACCATTAAAAGGTCGAGTCATGGTTCCTATGGAAACGGTCATATCAGAGCTGATTTAGAGTCGGACCGAATATTTTTCAGCTAATGACCTAGCCGATGGAAGTTTAAAAACAAACAAAAAAACTTCCGAACTTTGGTTACATCTCAGCTAAATTGTGATAACTCCTGCGTGCATTTTTTTGTTAACGCTAGAGTGACTAGACTTTACGTTTGTAAATAGTGGGTGCTAAAAAAGACGGGAGAATCTAGTCGTTGCATTTTCAACGACCGGGGAGTATTGCTCAAGATTTCTTCGAGAAAAGTGACTCATTGTTTGCGTTCATTAAGGAAATGGTTGTACATTGTTATTTTTTTATGTGCGTTGCAATATTTTTTGTTACTTTGTGACAGGTCTGTGTATATATACTTAAACAGCTGGCGTTGTGTACCAGTAAATTTGTGGAGTGCGATTCGGGTAAGGGGTCTCCCCCCTTTCCCCCTGGGGTTAATTTTTTGTGAAAAAGCACTTTGATGAATAATTAATTATTCAAGAGATCTTGCGCTCATGCAACCACAGTTCATTCCATGAACGCTGCTACGTAGCTGGTAGAAGACGCCAGCTTTGGGTTATCGTCAATAAATTCCGCCTTGCGGATAAGGGACCAAATTCATCATAAGGCCTTTGCTTATATTTAAAGTTCTGGCGATAAGTTCAACTTTTATATTGGCTATAAAGATTAAAAGCTTGCCTTTTAGAAGTTGAAGAAATGAGTATATTTTAGGGATTGACGCAATTTTGCCAATCCATTTATATATATTTTTTTTTAAATCTCTATTGCCAGCTGGCGATGAGAACTCTTTAACGCGTGAATTCCAGGTGCCATCATGGCGAAATTAAGCTAGACAAACGAAAACTAAACAAACGTTTAGAACGTGTGATTCACCATTGTAAATAAGAGAGGCTAATTGTGGCATATTGGGTGTTTTAGAATAACTGTGTGAGTGTGTTAAGGTGAGAGATGTATGTAGGACGAACCTATGGGCAAAAGAGAATGGATAGAAGGGGAAAACTAACTAACAGAGGCTCATCAAGGATGCATACTACTTGCTCCCATTCGAAATCCCCCTCCCCTCACTTCTTTAAAATCGAAAACTAAAGGGGGAGTTTCACGCAGAAAGTGCGTAAGGTGAGTGTTCTGTGAAAATGTGTGGAAGATGGCCATATCCTCTAACATCCATTGACTCATGGGGAGAGCTCAAAATCCTCCAGATGTCAGCTGTAGCTGAGACCTCCGTAGATAAGGGGAGGAAGAATGGGGTTAAGCATGCTCGAAGGGCAGTTTACATATTTTTGAAAAGTATGAGAGTAGTGGGCGTGTATGACAGAGGGTTGGGTTTTTTTTTTACTTCTAGTCAGGATACATATATAAACCGAATACTTTGCTTTTTATTACCTAAACCTCGTGCTTTTTTTTTGTACAAGTGCCATATTTATAATATATTTCTACATAGTGAAGTTTGGTATTCATTGTTTCCTTATGCACGAAACCGATTGATAATTAAGAAATGTGAAAATTCACCTCTACTGAGAGGGAAAGCGACGCGAAGTGGTCTCCTGAAAATCGCCTGCTATCGGCAAAAAAAAAAGGGTTCCATGGGAAGGTCTGATTGTAGAGTGCCCATAGATTCCAGATATGGTTGTCTTTTCTGTCTAAGAAGTCTTTATCGCTGTGACCATAGTTTGGTAATTGTGAGGGATCGTCTACTTAACCCGTGCATTGATCCCCCCATCCTTCTGTGGCAATTATATTGTGTTTATGGAAAGGACGAGGGAAAATAGAGAAAAGCAAAATAGGAGGGGGGGGGGAATTCAACGAGTTGGTAGGAAATGGTATAATGCAAGGTGACCAAACGCCACCTCGATGGCTTTATGTGCCTCAAAGTTCATTGACGGTAGTGGTTGGCCAGACGTTTGAAAATTGAAGTAGGTTTCAAAATGCGGTATCAAAGATTGAATGAGGACCGGTACGTAAACTATCTACCCACTGCACTGTCTCCACAATGAACCCCCGCCTCATGCAGGATGAAAGGAGAATCCGGGGTGATGAGGAGAGGTTTGCATTTATTTTAAAAAGGTGACTGTCACGAAGGACATAATGGCCAAAATTTCAAACTTTGACTATATTATATAAACCTTTATAAAAAAAACGAAAAGTACGCTCAAGCGTCGGAAGGAGGAACCCCATCTTCCCGAACCCAGAGTACGCACTCACCACAGAGTCAAAGAAAATGCAGAAGGCCAAGCCAGCCTCCTCTCAGGAGTGCACGAATTCGTCTTGAGCAAAAGGGACATGCGGTGCCCGCCCACCCCCATCCTGATAGTGGAACGGGTAACGTGATTGAATATGCAAGAGAGTGCGAGACTAAAGACAACGCAGTCTTCACAGCATGGCCCAGGCGAGCGCCCCATCAAATGGCGGTGCGTCCCGCGAGTGTGTCCAATTCTGAGACGACAGAAAATAACGGGAAGCTGTCGTGGCATTGGGGGTAACCTAGCTCTACGAAATTACCGACAGTGAAGTCGTTCGGGCGGCGCATGTAGGCATAACGCTTCTGTTTGAGGGCCGTCGCACACTCGGCTGAACACCACAGGAGCGGTCAGCGTGCAAAACTGCCAGACGTTCTAGGAATAGTAGTTAGGCCCACAGCGATGAGGTTGCCGGAGAACTCAACGCCCTCATCTAAAGACCTAAACTCCTCTACTGAGAAATCAGTCATTTCCTGAAATGCGGACCAGTGCCCCCGTGCCAAGCACCACCGGGGCGGGCTCTCGGGCGGCAGCAGCCCAGAAAATGATATTTGATTGGGAAAGTGATCATTACCATGGAGGTCATCGACCCCCACTCCCACAATCAGGCTGTGCATCCTGAGATCACAAAGATAGATCGAGACAGGAAAATGAAGCGGTTCTCAGGCAGTGATGCGTAAACTCATCCACATTTAGGACACGTATCTCCAGCTCGTCGATCAGGTTGGCAAGGACTTGACCCCTGGGATTAATCGAGAAGTCTGCCTGGAGGGGGTGTCTACCGCCGTTCAGATCTCAGAGCAAGAGAAAAAGCCACGACGCGGCGTAAGTCCCCCGCGTCGAAGTCGGCTGACGGGGAAATGTACGCGGAATTAACTACCTCCTATCCAGGTGCAGCTGCACAGCTACTGCCTGAAGGAGGTATCTAAAGCAAAGAGAAGAACAGAGACATCATACTAGGTGTAAATCACGCATCCTCCTGCCCGGCCTCGATCCCGTGGTGCTGGGATCACAAAACTCATACCCTGGGAGGGTGGGCAAGGGGCACGCGTCCAACATGGTCTCCTGCAAAAAGATAGCTAACGGGGAACGGGACGAGACGAGCCTCCGCAGCAACTCCCATTTGACGCGGAGACCTCGGCAATACCATTGGAGGAATATGCCTTCCAGGCCTAGCTCGGAGGAGATGCGGGGGGCCCTTCGAATAGAAAACCCTCACGGGAATGGCCGTAGGCTTTCCGGAGGCAGAACTCTAGGCGCAGTGGCATTCGAGGACTTATCGTGGGAGGTTGTGCTCGTCATGCGAGTCTTTTCCTCACCTCTCCTCGAAACCTTAGGCGAGCAGGGCGGCTTCGAAGGCGGGGGTCCTTATTTTGGAGGATCCACCGTTTCCGAGCCACCCAGTCTACCACTGGGTATGGGCGAAGGAGCCCAAGCTCCTTTAGTGCTGTCCTCCTTTCGGGGACAGCTTTAGGAACCCTAGAAGATGGCCTCACGACCATCTTCAGGGGTGTTGCTTCCTGTGAGTCTAATGACTCCGGGATGCACGCAACCGTTTAGCCTTACAGGAAACGGTCAGGCTAGGGGAAGGGAGGGGAGTCCTGGTTTTAGCCGCTGCTGGGTGTGAACCCTTTGAGCCCCCAGCTTTACCAGGGAAGCGCCCGGGGGGGGTAGAACCCGCAGACGTGTTCCGAAGGGGTGCGGAAACGACCGTGCTCGTAGGCCTGGCTGTGCCAGGAGCCGAGCTATCTTTCTTAATATTGAGGCATAGGACATCCAAGGCAGCGCCAGGACCAAGTCCTTAGCCTCGTAAAATAAGACGATCCTGGGACTGAATGGCCAAGATTTCCCTCACAAGGAGATACGCACAATATTGCTTGGAAGAAGCACGGCGTGGCTCCGCAATTGACACACTTGACCACACACACTTTGGAATTATCGTGTGCGGCCTTTGAGCAACTTACGCAGACTTCGGGTATCCCAGAATTTACGCGTCTACAAGAGCGATTAGTATTACCGAAGCGGTGACAGTAGTAGCACCTCCGCTGCAGTGGCACAAATGCCTTCACGGGGTAGCGAGGCCAACCAGCACGCACCGACTCAAGGAGCTTGTCACAGTCGAACGTGACAAAAAGTCTATGGGTGGGCCTCGATTTGCCTCCCTGTTTTCTCATCACACGCTCAACCTTGACCGCCCATTGGTTGGAAGGGTAAGGACCCTTGGAGCACCCAGGTTAGAAAATTGGTCTCCTATGCGAAGGTTCAAAGGGCGGGGTAAAGATGGCAATTCCATTGTAAAATGGAAGATATTATCTGTGACGATTAGATACCACTGTGGATATCTTTTTCTCTTTTGAGGCCGATATTGTATTTGAGGTTCGTCCCAAAGAGCTTGGGAGACGGATAGCTGATTTTGAGGGGCCTGCTTTTGCAGGGGAAGAGATCCTAGATGGAGCAGTAACTGAGGGTTTTTTTCGTGGTTTTTGGAGAACCGACTGAGGCCCTTGATTGTAATTCGGGCTCGCAACCTGGCGGAAAAGCAAGATCAAGAAGGGATTTTTGGCCAGTAGATCCGGATTCATGGGTCGAGGGTATTTTCGGTGTCTGAGGAGTTGGTCCAACCGAAGCGATTGGTGATGTTGGAGTATCAACTGCTTCCATCGGATCTTGGGTTGAAGGGTGAGCGGAACGAACAGGTGATCTAAGCGAGGTGTGTGGAGCTGGGTGTATATCTGCCATCGTTTGGATCAGGATGGGGCCTAAGTCCTGTGAAGGGCGGGACGGATTTAAGAGCATAGAATGTTCAACCATAGGGAAGGAGTCCATTGGAGATTCTCGGGGTTCGGCCGAGTCAGCTCCAGAGGCTGCCCGCTTATTGGTGGTCGATGACCCAGGTGAGGAATCCTTTCTCTTACCACTGGGCTTTGGGTCTCGGGGCCGGGTGGATGAGCCTTCACTGATCGATGTTGAGGATTCTTTCAAATAGAGTCTGATGTCTTCAAGTGTGTCACCCTGAGCGTCTCTCCCAGCTAGAACTGCTGGAGAGAGGGGGGCTACATTGGTTATCTCGGTGTGAGAGCGATGCTTCGAATGCATATTCTAAATGTTTTCGACGCTGCGAGTAGATCTAGGGTGAAGTGCTTCAGGCTGGTCGGAACTCGCGCGTGATGGTCGGTTTCGTCCAGCATCACGTAAAGCGTCAGAGAAGAGCCGGCCGAGTGGCGAGGTTTGTGCTCGGGCACGCTGGCGGGCCTCTCTTATATCTAGACGTAGGGAGTCGCGCAAAGCGAGAACTTCCTTTTCATATAAAAATATAGAGCAGAGTTTCGACGCGGCACTGTGGGTACCTCCGCAGTTGGCACAGTGGGGCGTTTTGGTGCATTCGGGGACATGGTAGTCAGAGCTACAATTCACTCAGGAGCGAGGGTGCCGACAGGCACGGCCAACATGTCCAAATTGATGGCAATTGAAGCAGCGTCTGGGTAGTTCGATGTAGGGACTTATCGGGACACGAAGGTACCCAGCTTTAATATACTGCGGCAGTTCTTGTCGTTCAAATGTTAAAATCAGTGTGGCGGTTGGGACTTTAGTGGCGCCTAATGTTTTAGTTACCCTGTGTACGTGTGTGACACGTTGGGTACTGCCCTTACTCTGAAGGCGGGTGGGGTCGTAGTCCTTTAGTTCCTTTGAACGGACGACACCTTTGACGAAATTCAGACGCGGATGGGGCGAGACAGTTATTGGAATTTCAGCTATCGAAGATAGATTTCGCATCAAGTTGTGTTGAGAGTGGGATGACATTTCGACTACGACATCACCACTTCCTCTTGACCACATCCGGCGGGGTTCACCACAGCGGGACTCAAAAGATTCATTGACGTCAAACACATCGACTTTTGCAAGTGGGATGTCAGATGATGAATTCATGACAAGAAAGCGAGGATAATCTAGATCTGGGTCTACTTCGTTGGAATAGGGGTCCAACGAGCGAGGGAAGGCTGAAAGGGGAGCTAAGGAACGTTTGGCACGAGAACCCTTACGAGAAGAGGAGGTTTTTGGTTTATGGCTAGCCATTGCAAAAAGAAAAAAAACTTCGCATTCTTCCTCGGGGCTTCCCACCGTGGAGGCCTACAAGGGCCCGGCACTACTGCAATTATACAATCAGTTACGTCCGGTATGTCCTCTTGGAGAATGGATACGGATCCACCAAACCATCTTTTGAAACCTAAGAGGCTGCCCGAGTTTTCCTACGCACGGAGAAAAGGGGCCAACGATGGGTTTCTCCTTGGGCATTCGGTAGACGAAGGCGGTGGAGATGCCCAACCTCTTTCACCTTCATGAAAGAACAATTCGGAATCAATCCATTAAACGAGCAGAGGTCGGGTATCGATAAGGACCACTAGATAGGTGAAGGAAGAGGGGGAAATAAAGGGCAGTGGAAGAGCGTAATACAGGAGGAAAGAAAGGGGCATGTTAAAAGTCTTGTTGGCAGCACCATGGGTCCCCTAAGGGGCCCAGGGCTGACTCCCCTCGCCACGAGAAGGCCATAAGCTCTCTGGGAACAACCCCTGAAAAAAAGACCTCAGAGAGGGAGGGGGGGGGGGAGGATATTTCTACGGAACATCGTCCGAACCAGGGGCATTGTCAGCGCACGAAGCGAGCGGAATGCAACTCGCTCAATGTAAACATGTTGAAAGGTTCTCCGACTTTCGAGGTAAACTCCAGTCTCCGGCCTTCCGTGAAATCACGACGCGCTAGAAAATGCGGGCGCGAGGGACTCGGGGCCACGGACGCAGGGTCATAGATTGAGGTCCATTTCCCTCGAGAACGGGAAGGGAATCCTGCGAGAACTTGTTTCGAATCCTTTTGCCTCGCTTTCACACATCTGCTAGAAGGGTCTTCCGGTCAAGGGAAGACACTTATGTCGGCCAGGAAGAGCGGTGCGTGTGTTTCGAAACATACCGGAACCTTACCCTAGTGCGACGAAATTCAACGACAGTAAAATCGTTCCAGCGGCGCATGTAGGCATAACGCTTCTGTTTGAGGGCCGTCTTGCACTCGGCTGACCACCGCCGGAAGGAATCGGCATGCATAAATAACAGACGTTCTAGAAATAGTAGTTAGGCCCACGGCGATGAGGTTGACGGGAAACTCAACGGCCTCATCCACATACCTTAACAACTCGACTGGGACAGAGAAGGTTATTTTCTGAAATACGGATCACCGTGCCTGTGCCAAGCACCACCGGTGGAAGGCGGTCTCAGGCAAAAGCGGCCTAGAAGATATGTGGTTTTTTTTTGTGTTTTTTTTAAGAGCTCATCTGGCGACTGCCTACATGGGCATTAGTCGCCGTATTAAAACTGGCCTAGTTCTAGGCTACTTAAAAATAAAATTCAAGAAACGAAAAAAACGCCCCAAATGGGGGAAAGAAAGCAACCTCCTGCGTCGGGGGGAGGTCCCCCCGGCGCAGGAGCGTGCAACCTAAAGGAAAAAAACAAATGCAAAAAACAAAAAAAACAAACCCTGCTTAAATAATAGGGAGAAGGCCGGCCTCCCCCCAAAAGTTAACAAGTCCACCAGTCGATGTGCACGAATCTGTCCCGAGTACAAGGGACAGGCGGTAGCGACCACGCCCATCCCGGTACCGGGACAGGTGTCGTGCGCGAAGATCACCCAGACTGGGACATTCGACAAGAATGTGCCAAACAGTCTGGGAGACGACGCAGTCGTTGCAATAGGGCGCAGGCGAGCGCTCCATCAAATAGCGATGCGTCACACGAGTGTGCCCGATTCGGAGACGACAGAAAGCAACCTGAAGCAGCCGCGGCATTGGGGGATAGGTCCATGGGAACAGTCGCGGCGCAATAGCACGCAACTTCAAGTTCCCTTCGACCGTCTCCCATCTTCTTTGCCAAGCAGCCCGATGAGCTGCCCGTATTCCTGCCATGTAGTCGGTGTGAGGAAGAGCGAAACGCTGGTCGGGTTGCAGAGTCTCCCCGGACTCTTTGGCGCGCTCATTCCCCGCAATTCCTACATGTCCAGGGACCCAGCAGAAGATAATCTCGACATCTGCTCGGAACGCCAAAACCGTGGCGTCACGGATATCGCGAACTAGGGGATGCGGAGATTCCAATGCCCCGAGAGCACTCAGGGCGCTTTGTGAGTCGCTATAGATCACAATCCAGTCTCCGAACCGGGCACGCCGCGTAATCTCCCGGACCGAGTGGTGTATTGCCACCAGCTCGGCCGTGAAGACAGACGCAGCGCCTGGTAGAGCCCCGCTGACTTCAAACAGAGGGTATACGGCGTGGAAGCCGACCCCCTCTTGGGACTTGGAGCCATCCGTATACACTGGCACGGTACCAGCGTGACACGATGTGTGCTCCAAAAAGGTCGAACGCAATACTCCCGGTGCAGTATAAGCTTTCGGAGCAGAGGTGTGGCGACAAATAGCAAAAGGTGGTACCCTCCCGGGTTGGCTTCCTGGGCAGAACCAGGGGCGCCACTGGCCCGAGAGCAAAATCTACCTCTCGAAGGAGTTTCCTGGCCCTTAGCCCTGGGGGTTTAGGGTATGGCTGGCATCTCTCGGCGGCATAGGCACCATCGAGATCAGCTGCGGATGCAGTGAGAGCTGTTGGCGACTGAGCGAGGCGCCGGGCTCGCGCGTACAGGCGAGTGATGCACTGCACGCGGCGCAGAGCGAGTGGAATCTCCCCAGCATCGACCAAATGGCTCTCAATGGGGGCAGTGCGGAAGGCACCGGTCGCAAGGCGAAGGCCGGTGTGGTGGATCGAATCCACCTTCCGCAATAAACGCTCGGCTGCGGATGCATAAAACTCGCATCCGTAGTCGAGCTTCGAACGAACAAAGGATCGATAAAAAAATAGAACAGTAGCCCTATCAGCGCCCCAGGCGCTGAACGTCACGGAACGGAGAATGTCCATGGCGCAGGTGCAAGAGACCCTAAGGCTGCGAATATGAGCCTCCCAGGTGAGGCGTCGGTCGAATACAAGACCAAGGAAACGGTGCGACTCAACCACATCCAGGCGCACCCCATTAAGAAACAAATCTGGGTCGGAGTGAAACCGTGGATGGCGGCACAAGTGTACCACCTTAGTCTTGGCCAAAGAAAACCGAAACCTGTGCGCTTCGGCATAGCGAGAGACGCGGTTCAATGCCTGTTGGAGTCGACGCTCCAGAGTTGGCATCTGGGCCGCGCCAAAAGAGATCGAAAGGTCGTCCACGTAGAGCGTAGCGAGAACATCTTCCAGCAGCACCGAAGTGATGCCGTTGATGCTCAGGGCAAAGAGTGTGACACTGAGGACACTTCCCTGCGGGACACCCTCTTCCTGCTCCTTTGGGCTGGAGAGGGCTCCCCCCACCCGTACGCGGAATCGACGATCTCGCAAAAATTCACATATAAACATTGGGAGGCGTCCCCTCGCCCCCATCGTGTGGAGAGTCTCCATGATACCGTATCGCCATGCGGTATCATAGGCCTTCAACAGATCGAAAAACACCGTGGCGTAGTGCTGTGTACGAAGGAAAGCCTCGCAGACGGCATTTTCCAGTCGGAGCAGAACATCCGACGTGGAGTGGAACTTGCGGAAGCCGCACTGTGCGGAAGACAGATGGCCTCCGCTGTCCAGGAAAAAGGCTAATCTAACATTTACCAATTTCTCCATCAACTTGCACACGCAAGAGGTTAGAGAGATTGGGCGAAAACCGGTCGGAATAGAGTGATCTCTCCCCGGTTTGCGAAAGGCGAGAACAGTAGCGATTCGCTAGGAGTCTGGGAGAAGACCTTACACCCAGATCCTGTTGAACAAATCTAACAGAAAGGCCATGCCTCGCGTACCCAGGTGTCGAAGCATGGCATACAGGACATCGTCCGGACCATAGGCGGTGTCCGCACACGAAGCGAGAGCGGAACGCAACTCACTCACATTAAACTTGTCGTTGAAGGGTTCTCCGCCTCTGGAGGTAAAGTCCAGCCGGTGGCCTTCCGCGACATCACGACGTGCATTGAATGCTGGCGGAGCAGAATCCCGGCTAGAGAATGCGGAAAAAGCGGTCGCTAAGGATTCCGCTACGGACGCGGGGTCCGAGATTGCGGTCCTATTCTCCTGGAGAACGGGAGGGGGGTCCTGCGAGAACTTGCCCCGAATCCTTTTGACTCGCTTCCACACCTCAGCTAAAGGGGTCTTCCCGTTAAGTGAAGACACGTATGCCCGCTAAGAAGAGTGGCGGGCGTGCTTCGAAATAAACCGGAACCTAGCCCGACGAAATTCAGCGACAGTGAAATCGTTCGGGCGGCGCTTATAGCGCATGTAGGCATAACGCTTCTGTTTGAGGGCCGTCTCACACTCGGCTGACCACCATGGGAGTGGTCGGCGTGCAAAACGGCCAGACGTCCTAGGAATAGTAGTCAGGCCCACGGCGATAAGGTTGCCGGAGAAGAACTCAACGGCCTCATCTACCGACCTAAACTCCTCGACTGAGATAGAGAATTCAGTCGTTTCCTGAAATGCAGGCCACCGCGCCCGCGCCAAGCACCACCGAGGTGGTCTCTCAGGCGGCAGTTGCCCTGAAAATGATATTTGAATGGGAAAGTGATCACTACCATGGAGGTCATCGACCACCCCCCAATCAAAATCAGGCTGTGCATCCGAAGAGCACAAAGATAGGTCAAGGCAAGAAAATGAAGCGGTTCTCGGACAGTGATGCATAAACTCATCCACGTTTAGGACACCCATCTTAAGCTCTTCGATCAGATCGGCAAGGACTTGTCCCCTGGGATTTATGGAGTAATCTCCCCAGAGAGGATGCCTGCCGTTCAAATCTCCAAGCAAGAGATAGGGCCTCGGCAACCGTGCCACGACGCAGCGGAAGTCCGCCGCGTCGAAGTCAGTTGACGGTGAAATGTACGCAGAAATGATAGTATACCTCCTATCCAGGTACAGCTGCACAGCCACTGCCTGAAAGGAGGTATCTAAAGAGAAAGAAAGAACCGAGACATCACGCCGGGTGTAAACCGCGCATCCCCCAGCTCAACCATCCCGCGGTGGTGGGGTCGCAAGACCCTTATACTCCGGGAGGGCAGGCAGGGGGCACGCGCCTAGCATGGTCTCCTGCAAAAAGATAGCTAACGGGGAACGGGACGAGACTAGCCTCCGCAGCACCTCCCAGTTGGCCCGGGTCCACGGCAATTCCATTGAAGGAATATGCCCTCCAGGCCTAGCTCGGAGGAGATGCGGGGGGCCCTCCTCGAACAGAAGATCCTCACTGGAATGGCCGTACGCTTCCCAGGGGCAGAAACCCGGGCGCTGTTGGTCAGACAAAGCGCTGTCGCCTTCGAGGACTTATTGGGGGAGTTTGGGCTCGCTATGCGAGTCTTTTCCTCCCTCCACCTCGAAACCTTAGGCGGGCGTTGCGGCACTGGAGGCGAAGGGCCCTCTTTTAGAGGAACCACCGTCTCCGAGCCACTCGCTCTACCTTTGGGCGTGGACGAAGGAGCCAAAGCTCCTTTGTTGCTGTCCTCCTTTCGGGGGACAGCTTTAGGAACCCCCGAAGATGGCCTAGCGTCCATCTTCAGGGGTGTTGCCTCCTGTGAGTCTAACGACTCGGTCGAGGCGCGTGGCCGTTTCGCCTTACGGGAAACGGTCACGCTGGGGGAAGATGGGGGAGCCCCGGTTTTAGCCGGAGCTGGGGATGAACCCTTTTTGCCGATAGCTTTACCAGGGGAGTGCCCAGATTGGGTAGAGCCCACAGAAGTGCTCCGAATGGGCGCGGAAACAACCGTGCTCGTTGCCCTGTATGGGCCAGGAGCAGAGGGTGCCTTTCTAACTATTGAGGCATATGATGTCCCAGGAAGAGCCGGGCGCGCCAGGACCAAGTCTTTAGCTTCGCGGAATGAGAGTCGATCCTGGGCCTGAACGGCCAGGATTTCTTTCTTAAGGAGATATGCACCACATTGTTTCAAAGAAGCGGGGTGCGGCTCTCTGCAATTGACACACTTTGCCACACACGATTTGGACTTATCGTGTGCGACCTTGGAGCAATTTACACAGACTTCGGGTGACCCTGACTTTGCACGTCTACATGAGCGATTCGTATGGCCGAAGCGGTGACAGTAATAGCACCTCCGCGGCAGTGGCACGAATGCCTTCACGCGGTAGTGGTACCAACCGGCACGCACCGACTCAGGGAGCTTGTCACAGTCGAACGTGAAGAAGAGTATAGGGGTGGGTCTCGAGGCCACTCCCTGTTTTCTCATCACACGTTCGACCTTGACCGTCCCATGGTCGGCTAGCTCTAGGGTGATGTCCTCAATGGAGTAGTAAACGAGTTCCCTCGCATAAACTACTCCTTTCAAAAAGTTCATGGTTGAGTGCGGCGTCACACTCACCGGGGTGCAATGAAGTGTCCGAAGAGCACTTATCTTAGCCGCATCGGCGGGATTCGCCAGAAGGCTCCCGTCGGAGAAACGGGTCACCTTCGGCTCTCTACCAATTGCACTAGCTAATCCTCTCCTCTGATGGATCATGTTGCCCTTGGACAACATGGTGCCATCAGTTGAGCGAATAACGAGGAAGCGTTTGAAGCCAGCGGGCTCAAAAACGCCAGGTAACCTCTGAATCAAGGGCCCCGATGTCATCGAGGCTCCGCCCTGTGCACTCTTGGTATTAGTCTTAGTCAGGGGCTCCACAACCGGGGGGGAGGGGCAGAGGGGCCGGATGTGCTGATCTTGGCTTGGTCGCTTGCCAAAGTGGCAGCAGAATCATCCGTCCCCGTAACCCCCGCGGATGGAGAGGAGCCCCGAGTCTTTTTTTTTCTTTTTTGGAGAGGAGGGCGGGAAATCAACCCGCTTCTCACCCACGCCGGAAGGAGCCCCCAGGCCAGATAGACCGGCCTCACCCAGGTCATTCTCCGAAATAGAGAAGGTCCTGGTAGTCGTGGGAAAGTGATCACGACCATGGAGGTCATCGACCACCTCCAAATCAAAATCAGGCTGTGCATCCGAAGAGCACAAAGATAGGTCGAGGCAAGAAAATGAAGCGGTTCTCGGACAGTGATGCGTAAACTCATCCACGTTTAGGACACCCATCTCAAGGTCTTCGATCAGATCGGCAAGGACTTGTCCCCTGGGATTTATGGAGTAATCTCCCCAGAGAGGATGTCTGCCGTTCAGATCTTCAAGCAAGAGATAGGGCCTCGGCAACCGTGCCACAACGCAGCGGAAGTCACCCGCGTCGAAGTCAGCTGACGGTGGAATGTACGCAGAAATCAGAGTATACCTCCTATCCAGGTGCAGCTGCACAGCCACTGCCTGAAAGGAGGTATCTAAAGAGAAAGGAAGAACGGAGACATCATGCCGGGTGTAAACCGCGCATCCCCCAGCCCGGCCATCCCGCGGTGGTGGGGTCGCAAGACTCTTATACCCTGGGAGGGCAGGCAGGAGGCACGCGCCTATCATGGTCTCCTGCAAAAAAATAGCTAACGGGGAACGGAACGAGCCTAGCCTCTGCAGCTCCTCCCAGTTGGCCCGGAGTCCACGGCAATTCTATTGAAGGAATATGCCCTCCAGGCCTAGCTTGGAGGAGACGCGGGGTCCTTCTCGAATTGAAGACCCTCACGGGAATGGCCGTACGCTTCCCGGGGGCAGAACCCCGGGCACTGTCGCCTTCGAATACTTATTGGGGGAGGTTGGGCTCGCCATGCGAGTCTTTTCCTCCCTCCGCCTCGAAACCTTAGGCGGGCGTTGCGGCTTGGGAGGCGGGGGGGCCCTCTTTTCGAGGAACCACATTCTCCGAGCCACTCGCTCCACCTCGGGGCGTGGGCGAAGCTCCTTTCGGGGGACAGCTTTAGGAACCCCCGAAGATGGCCTAGCGACCATCTTCAGGGGTGTTGCCTCCTGTGAGTCTAACGACTCGGTGGAGGCGCGTGGCCGTTTCGCCTTGCGGGAAGAGGGGGGAGTCCTGGTTTTAGCCGGGGCTGGGTATGAACCCTTTTTGCCGCCAGCTTTACCAGGATAGCGCCCGGGTTGGGTAGAGCCCACAGAAGGGCTCCGAATGGGCGCGGAAACAACCGTGCTCGTTGGCCTGGATGGGCCAGGAGCAGAGGGTGCTTTCCTAACTATTGAGGCATATGACGTCCCAGGCAGAGCCGGGCGCGCCATGACCAAGTCCTTAGCCTCGCGGAATGAGAGTCGATCCTGGGCCTGAACGGCCAGGATTTCTTTCTCAAGGAGATATGCACCACATTGCTTCGAAGAAGCAGGGTGCGGCTCTCCGCAATTGACACACTTGGCCACACACGATTTGGACTTATCGTGTGCGACCTTGGAGCAATTTACACAGACTTCGGGTGACCCCGACTTTGCACGTCTACATGAGCGATTCGTATGGCCGAAACGGTGACAGTAATAGCACCGACGCGGCAGTGGCACGAATGCCTTCACGCGGTAGCGGTACCAACCGGCACGCATCGACTCAGGGAGCTTGTCACAGTCGAACGTGACGAAGAGTGTAGGGGTGGGTCTCGAAGCCCCTCCCTGTTTTCTCATCACACGTTCGACCTTGACCGCCCCATGGTCGGCCAGCTCTAGGGTGATGTCCTCAATGGAGTAGTCAACGAGTTCCCTCGCATAAATTACTCCTTTCACAAAGTTCATGGTAGAGTGCGGCGTCACACTCACCGGGGTGCCATGAAGTGTCCAAAGAGCACTTATCTTGGCCGCCTCGGCGGGATTCGCCAGAAGGCTGCCGTCCGAGAAACGGGTCACCTTCGGCTCTCTACCAATTGCACTAGCTAATCCTCTCCTCTGATGGATCATGTTGCCCTTGGACAACATGGTGCCATCAGTGGAGCGAATAACGAGGAAGCGTTTGAAGCCAGCGGGCTCGAAAACGCCAGGTAACCTCTGAATGAGGGGCCCCGATGTCATCGAGGCTCCGCCCTGTGCACTCTTGGTGTTAGTCTTGGTCAGGGGCTCCGCACACGAGGGGGTAGAGGGGCCGGATGTGCTGATCTTGGCTTGGTCGCCTACCAAAGTGGCAGCAGACACATCCGTCCCCGCAGCCCCCGCGGATGGAGAGGAGCCCCGAGTCTTTTTCTTTTTTGGAGAGGAGGGCGGGGAATGAACCCGCTTCTCACCTCCGCCGGCAGAAGCCCCCAGGCCAGATGGACCGGCCTCAGCCAGGTCCCTCTCCGAAATGGAGAAGGTCCTGGTTGTCGTAGGGGCACCTTTTGGAGGAAATCCCTTCCCTCCTTTTACTGCCTCGGAGCCCTCAGCCATTTGAGCAGGACCTTGCATAGGGGCGGATTCGGGTTCGGTGCCGAGCCCGAATTCCCCCCCATGGAAGGCCCTGCCGTCTGAGGCTGGGTCTCCTCAAGGACCATGTCTATCACAGGAGGGGCCTCCAGTTGGCCATCCCCTCCCAGGACATCGCAGGTCCCCTTGGCAGTGTCGCCAGTCTTGTGACGGGAGGCACAGGCCTTGACCCCGGCAAGGTTTAAAATTCTTGCCAGCAGGTCTTTTGAGGGAAGCGACTGAAGGGGCCTGGCTTTCCTCTCCCCCCTAAGGGGGTTTGCCCTACCGAGCCGCTTCGATGGGGAGCGGCTGGCTTTCTTGGCAGTCCCCTTGGAAAGAAAAGAGGGGACTGCCGCTGGGAAAAGGGAGGTGCCCGAAAGCACCTCCAGAGAAGGGGGTGAGGGGGAGTCCCCTGCACCCGTAGGCGAAGGAGAGGAGTAAGCCTCCTCTCCGGTTAGAGAAATATAGAGTTGTTTTTTTGTTTTGTTTTTTTATAGAGCCCATCTGGCAACTACCCACTTGGGCATAAGTCGCCGAAAAACACGACAGCCTAGAATTAGGCTACTTTAAAGTTAAAATATGAAAACTTAACAATCAATATAAATTTGAAAAACTTAACAATCGAAGCAATCTCCGGCAGCGGGGGGAGGTCCCCCTCACCCCGGTGCAGGAGAGTGCAATCTAAAACAAAACAATAACAAAAAAAGGAACCTTAAATAAAGGGGAGAAGGCCGGCCTCCCCCAAAAAGTCAATAAGTCCACCAGTCATGGTGCACGCACTCGTCCCGAGTACAAGGGACAGGCGGTAGCGACCCCGCCCATCCCGGTACCGAGACAGGTATCGTGCGCGAAGATCACCCAGACTGGGACATTCGACAAGAATATGCCGAACAGTCTGGGGGACGACGCAGTCGTTGCAATAGGGCACATGCGAGCGCTCCACCAAGTAACGATGCGTCACACGAGTGTGTCCGATTCGAAGACGACAGAAAGCAACCTGAAGCCGCCGCGGCATTGGGGGATAGGTCCATGGGAACAGTCGCGGCGCAATGGCACGCAACTTTAAGTTCCCCTCGACCGTCTCCCATCTTCTTTGCCAAGCAGTCCGAAGAGCTGCCCGTATTCCTGCCATGTAGTCGGTGTGAGGAAGAGCGAAACGCTGGTCCGGTCGCAGAGTCCTCGCGGACTCTTTGGCGCCCTCATCGGCGCGCTCATTCCCCGCAATTCCTACATGTCCAGGAACCCAGCAGAAGATAATCTCGACATCTGCCCGGCTCGCCAAAACCGTGGCGTCACGGATTTCGCGAACCAGGGGATGCGGAGATTCCAATGCCCCGAGAGCACTCAGGGCGCTTTGTGAGTCGCTATAAATCACAATCCGGTCTCCGAACCGGGCACGTCGCGTAATCTCCCGTACCGAGTGGTGTATTGCCACCAGCTCGGCCGTGAAGACAGACGCAGCGCCTGGTAGAGCCCCGCTGACTTCAAACAGAGGGGATACGGCGTGGAAGCCGACCCCCTCTTGGGACTTGGAGCCATCCGTATACACTGGCACGGTACCAGCGTGACACGATGTGTGCTCCAAAAAGATCGAACGCAATACTCCCGGCGCAGTACAAGCTTTGGGAGCAGAGGCGTGGCGACAAATAGCCAAATGTGGTACCCTCCAGGGTGGCGTCCTGGGCAGAACCAGGGGCGCCACCGGCCCGAGAGCTATATCTACCTCTCGAAGGAGTTTCCTGGCCCTAAACCCAAAGGGCTTAGGGTATGACTGGCGTCTCTCGGCGGCATAGGCACCATCGAGATCAGCTGCGGATGCAGTGAGAGCTGTTGGCGACTGGGGGAGGCGCCGGGCTCGCGCGTACAGGCGAGTGATGCACTGCACGCGGCGCAGAGCGAGTGGCATCTCCCCAGCATCGACCAACAGGCTCTCAATGGGGGAAGTGCGGAAGGCACCGGTCGCAAGGCGAAGGCCGGTGTGGTGGATCGAATCCACCTTCCGCAATAAACGCTCGGCTGCGGATGCATAAAACTCGCATCCGTAGTCGAGCTTCGAGCGAAAAAGGATCGATAAAAAAGTAAGGCGGTAGCCCTATCAGCGCCCCAAGCGCTGAACGTCACGGAACGGAGAATGTCCATGGCGCGGGTACAAGAGACCCTAAGGCTGCGAATGTGAGCCTCCCAGGTGACGCGTCGGTCGAATACAAGACCAAGGAAACGGTGCGACTCAACCACATCCAGGCGCACCCCATTAAGAAACAAATCTGGGTCGGGGTGAAGCCGTGGATGGCGGCAGAAGTGCACCACCTTAGTCTTGGCCAAAGAAAACCGAAACCTGTGCGCTTTGGCATAGCAAGAGACGCGGTTCAATGCCTGTTGGAGTCGGCGCTCCAGAGTTGGCATCTGGGCCGCGCCAAAAGAGATCGAAAGGTCGTCCACGTAGAGCGTAGCGAGAACATCTTCCGGCAGCACCGAGGTGATGCCGTTGATGCTCAGGGCAAAGAGTGTGACACTGAGGACACTTCCCTGCGGGACACCCTCTTCCTGCTCCTTTGGGCCGGAGAGGGCTCCCCCCACCCGTACGCGGAATCGACGATCTCGCAAAAATTCAGATATAAACATTGGGAGGCGTCCCCTCGCCCCCATCGTGTGGAGAGTCTCCATGATACCGTATCGCCATGCGGTATCATAGGCTTTCTCCAGATCAAAAAACACCGTGGCGTAGTGCTGTCTACGAAGGAAAGCCTCGCAGACGGCATTTTCCAGTCGGAGCAGAGCATCCAACGTGGAGTGGAACTTACGGAAGCCGCACTGTGCAGAAGACAGATGGCCTCCGCTGTCCAGGAAATAGGCTAATCTAACATTTACCAATTTCTCCATCAACTTGCACACGCAAGAGGTTAGAGAGATTGGGCGGAAACCGGTCGGAGTAGAGTGATCTCTCCCCGGCTTGCGAAAAGCGAGCACAGTAGCGATTCGCCAGGAGTCTGGGAGGAGACCTTCCACCCAGATCCTGTTGAACAAATCTAATAGAAAGGCCATGCCTCGCTCACCCAGGTGTCGAAGCATGGCGTACGGGACATCGTCCGGACCATGGGCGGTGTCCGCGCACGAAGCGAGAGCGGAACGCAACTCACTCACAGTAAACTTGTCGTTGAAGGGTTCTCCGCCTCTGGAGGTAAAGTCCAGCCGGCGGCCTTCCGCGACATCACGACGTGCATTGAATGCTGGCGGAGCAGCATCACGGCTAGAGAATGCGGAAAAAGCGGTCGCTAAGGATTCCGCCACGGACGCGGGGTCCGAGATTGCGGTCCCATTCTCCTGGAGAACGGGAGGGGGGTCCTGCGAGAACTTGCCCCGAATCCTTTTGACTCGCCTCCACACCTCAGCTAAAGGGGTCTTCCCGTTAAGTGAAGACACGTATGCCCGCCAAGAAGAGCGGCGGGCGTGCTTCGAAATATACCGGAACCTAGCCCTAGCCCGACGAAATTCAGCGACGGTGAAATCGTTCGGGCGGCGCTTATAGCGCATGTAGGCATAACGCTTCTGTTTGAGGGCCGTCTCACACTCGGCCGACCACCATGGGAGTGGTCGGCGTGCAAAACGGCCAGACGTCCTAGGAATAGTAGTCAGGCCCACGGCGATGAGGTTGCCGTAGAAGAACTCGACGGCCTCATCTACCGACCTAAACTCCTTGACTGAGATAGAGAATTCAGTCATTTCCTGAAATGCAGGCCACCGCGCCCGCGCCAAGCACCACCGAGGTGGTCTCTCAGGCGGCAGTTGCCCTGAAAATGATATTTGAATGGGAAAGTGATCACTACCATGGAGGTCATCGACCACCCCCCAATCAAAATCAGGCTGTGCATCCGAAGAGCACAAAGATAGGTCAAGGCAAGAAAATGAAGCGGTTCTCGGACAGTGATGCGTAAACTCATCCACGTTTAGGACACCCATCTCAAGCTCTTCGATCAGATCGGCAAGGACTTGTCCCCTGGGATTTATGGTGTAATCTCCCCAGAGAGGATGCCTGCCGTTCAGATCTCCAAGCAAGAGATAGGGCCTCGGCAACCGTGCCACGACGCGGCGAAAGTCCCCCGCGTCGAAGTCAGCTGACGGTGGAATGTACGCAGAAATCAGAGTATACCTCCTATCCAGGTGCAGCTGCACAGCCACTGCCTGAAAGGAGGTATCTAAAGAGAAAGGAAGAACGGAGACATCATGCCGGGTGTAAACCGCGCATCCCCCAGCCCGGCCGTCCCGCGGTGGTTGGGTCGCAAGACCCTTATACCCCGGGAGGGCAGGCAGAGGGCACGCGCCTAGCATGGTCTCCTGCAAAAAAATAGCTAACGGGGAACGGGATGAGGTGAGCCTCCGCAGCTCCTCCCAGTTGGCCCGGAGTCCACGGCAATTCCATTAAAGGAATATGCCCTCCAGGCCTAGCTCGGAGGAGACGCGGGGGCCCTCCTCGAATTGAAGACCCTCACGGGAATGGCCGTACGCTTCCCGGGGGCAGAACCCCGGGCGCTGTTGGCCGGACAAAGCGCTGAAGGCGCTGTCGCCTTCGAGGACTTATTGGGGGAGGTTGGGCTAGCCATGCGAGTCTTTTCCTCCCTCCGCCTCGAAACTTTAGGCGGGCGTTGCGGCTTCGGAGGCGGGGGGCCCTCTTTTCGAGGAACCACCGTCTCCGAGCCACTCGCTCCACCTCGGGGCGTGGGCAAAGGGGCCGAAGCTCCTTTGTTGCTGTCCTCCTTTCGGGGAACAGCTTTAGGAACCCCGGAAGATGGCCTAGCGACCATCTTCAGGGGTGTTGCCTCCTGTGAGTCTAACGACTCGGTGGAGGCGCGTGGCCGTTTCGCTTTACGCGAAACGGTCACGCTGGGGGAAGAGGGGGGAGCCCTGGTTTTAGCCGGGGCAGGGTATGAACCCTTTTTGCCGCCAGCTTTACCAGGGGAGCGCCCAGGTTGGGTAGAGCCCACAGAAGGGCTCCGAATGGGCGCGGAAACAACCGTGCTCGTTGGCCTGGATGGGCCAGGAGCAGAGGGTGCCTTTCTAACTATTGAGGCATATGACGTCCCAGGCAGAGCCGGGCGCGCCAGGACCAAGTCCTTTGCCTCGCGGAATGAGAGTCGATCCTGGGCCTGAACGGCCAGGATTTCTTTCTCAAGGAGATATGCACCACATTGCTTCGAAGAAGCAGGGTGCGGCTCTCCGCAATTGACACACTTGGCCACACACGATTTGGACTTATCGTGTGCGACCTTGGAGCAATTTACACAGACTTCGGGTGACCCCGATTTTGCACGTCTACATGATCGATTCGTATGGCCGAAGCGGTGGCAGTAATAGCACCGCCGCGGCAGTGGCACGAATGCCTTCACGCGGTAGCGGTACCAACCGGCACGCACCGACTCAGGGAGCTTGTCACAGTCGAACGTGACGAAGAGTGTAGGGGTGGGTCTCGAGGCCCCTCCCTGTTTTCTCATCACACGCTCGACCTTGACCGCCCCATGGTCGGCCAGCTCTAGGGTGATGTCCTCAATGGAGTAGTCAACGAGTTCCCTCGCATAAACTACTCCTTTCACAAAGTTCATGGTAGAGTGCGGCGTCACACTCACCGGGGTGCCATGAAGTGTCCGAAGAGCACTTATCTTGGCCGCCTCGGCGGGATTCGCCGCATTCGCCAGAAGGCTCCCGTCCGAGAAACGGGTTACCTTCGGCTCTCTACCAATTGCACTAGCTAATCCTCTCCTCTGATGGATCATGTTGCCCTTGGACAACATGGTGCCATCAGTGGAGCGAATAACGAGGAAGCGTTTGAAGCCAGCGGGCTCGAAAACGCCAGGTAACCTCTGAATCAGGGGCCCCGATGTCATCGAGGCTCCGCCCTGTGCATTCTTGGTCTTAGTCGTAGTCATGGGCTCCGCACACGAGGGGGTAGAGGGGCCGGATGTGCCGATCTTGGCTTGGTCGCCTACCAAAGTGGCAGCAGACCCATCCGTCCCCGCAACCCCCGCGGATGGAGAGGAGCCCCGAGTCTTCTTCGTCTTTTGAGTCTTTTTAGTCTTTTTCTTTTTAGGAGAGGAGGGCGGGGAATGAACCCGCTTTTCACCTCCGCCGGCAGAAGTCCCCAGGCCAGATGGACCAGCCTCAGCCAGGTCCCTCTCCGAAATGGAGAAGGTCCTGGTTGTCGTAGGGGCACCTGTCGGAGGAGATCCCTCCCCTCCTTCTACTGCCTCGGAGCCCTCAGCCATTTGAGGAGGACCTTGCATAGGGGCGGATTCGGTTTCGGTGCTTGGCGCCGAGCCCGAATTCCCCCCCATGGAAGGCCCTACCGTCTGGGGCTGGGTCTCCTCAAGGACCATGTCTATCACAGGAGGGGCCTCCAGTTGGCCATCCCCTCCCAGGACATCGCAGGTCCCCTTGGCAGTATTGTCACTAGTCAGGTGGTGTGGGGAGGCACAGGCCTTGACCCCAGCAAGGTTCAAAATTCTTGCCAGCAGGTCTTTTGAGGGAAGCGACCGAAGGGGCCTGGCTTCCCTCTCCCCCCTAAGGGGGTTTGCCCTACCGAGCCGCTTGCACGAGGGGCGGTCGGCAATGCGCTGCCTGCTGGCTTTCTTGGCAGTCCCCTTAGAAAGCAAAGGAGGGACTGCCGCTGGAGATAGGGAGGTGCCCGAAAGCACCTCCAGAGAAGGGGGTGAGGGGGAGTCCCCTACACCCGTAGGCGTAGGAGAGGAGTAAGCCTCCTCTCCGGTTAAAGAATTATGGAGGGTCCCTTGCGCAAGCACAAGGGGGGGGACCTCCATTTTCTCGGTGGAGCTGCCCGAGGGCGGCTCCGTAGATGTTTTTGGGGAAGTTGGGGGTTGGGGTTTTTGTTTTTTTTCATACATGGGCATGGTGACCCTCTTTTGATTACGGGACGCAATAGCTCATCACCTCTCGCAGTTTCCCGCACTGCGAGAGGTGCTTACAAGCCCGGCAGAGCCAGGCGCCGCCATTCGGGACCACCCCTCCCGCCTGGTGGCCTGGCAGTCCTTCGGCATGGCGGCTCCACCTTGGACACGGCGTAAAAAATATAGGTTGTGAAGAGGAGAGGAAAAGGGATGTGAGGAAGATGTGGGTGGGGATGAAGCAGGTTGTTAAAAAAAACCCATCCCGAACCGGAGCTCAGGGGTTAGGGAACAATGTCCCCTCCCCCCCTCAGCCCCGATCCGGGGTGGTTGGCTTGAGAAGAAGGTCAGCATTCTACCCTGTGAAATTAGAGGCTGACCAGAGAAAGTTGTGGGAGAGGTTGTATGAAAAGCGACGAGGTAGGGGAGAAATCGGGCTATCTGAAGGAAGGAAGAGAGGCTAAGCTGGGGCCGGACGGAGCGCTGGATCCCGTCAGCACGGCGGCCAGGATGGCAAATCGCCGCGCCCCTTACGGGGTAGAGAAATATAGAGGGTCCCCTGTGCAAGCACAGGGGGCGGGACCTCCATTTTTTTGCTGGAGCTGCCCGAGGGCGGCTCTGTTGTTCTTGGAGAAGTTGGGGGTTGGTTTTTTTTTGTTTGATCTTCATCATTGGGTATGGTGACCCTTTTTTTAACACGGGATGCAATAGCGCACACCTCTCGCAGTAGCCCGCACTGCGAGAGGTGCTTACAAGCCCGGCAGAGCCAGGCGCCGCCATTTGAGACCACCCCTCCCGCCTGGTGGCCTGGCAGTCCATCGGCATGGCGGCTCCACCTTGAACACGGCGTAAAATATATAGATTGTGAAGAGGAGAGGAAAAGGGATGTGAGGAAGGTATGGGTGGGGATGAAGCAGGTTGTTAAAAACCAGCCACTCCAGACCGGAGCTCAGGGGTTAGGGAACATTGTCCCCCACCCCCTCAGCCCCGATGCGGGACGATTGGCTGAAAGGAGAGATTTAAGATTTAAGATAAGTTACCGGTGGGTTGCTGCCCAATCCAAGTGGATTCTATATGGCCGCTAGGGTGAAACGAGAAATATCATCTATAAAAGGTGGAGGAGACCACTTTGTGACAAAAATTTAAAAAACGACGGGTTAAAAGATTACTCCGCCAATATGAATCGAAGACGGGTGTGTTGAGGAATAGTTAAAAGGGTCGGGAAACAGGACAACCGGAGAATGGTAAAATGGCTACAATCCAATAAAAGGTGGGCAACCGATTGGTCCCCACCACAAAAACGACAGCGAGGGCTGATATGGGCATCGCCCGAAACAAGATGGCCGTGAGTAAGTCTCGTGTGGCCAATGCGAACTCGGCAAAGGGCCACCTCCAACGACCGCATTCTATGAAGACTCGAGGGCCAAGAGCGGATAGAATTTTTTATTTTGTATAGTTTGGATGATGAACAGTCATCCCATTCATTCTGCCACAGTTGAAAAATATACTTTCTTATTGAAGGAAAGTAGTCCCTAAAAGGCAGAGCAGAGTTCTCAGGGGAAACAGAATGTGCTGAGCGGGCCAGCCGATCAGCCTTCTCGTTGCCCAGGAACCCAGCAAAAAATAATTCTATATCGGGATGCATTTTGGATCAGCCAGTTGCAAATTTCTGTGACCACGGGATGGGACGCATTAAAAGATCTAATTTATTGTAAGACACTCCTTGAGTCGGAAAAAATGACAAAATCACTAAAAGGTAAGATTTGGATGAGTCTAAAGGCTAAAAGGATTGCTGAAAGTTCAGCGGTAAAAATGGATGCTGCTGGCGGCAAAGATAACGTTAAGAATTCTCCTCCAGGGTAGATGGCTGCGGCGCCCACGCCACCGTCCGACTTAGAGCCATCCGTGTAGAGTGGGCAGCATTGTTTGTGGGAGATCGAATGCTCTAAGAACAGGCTTTTAATGATGCGAGGGTCCATGGAGGACTTCTCCAGGCTCCACATGTTGGTACATACTGTGGGGAGAGGAGCACGCCACCTAGGGTTCAGTAAGGATGGAAGGGTAAGGACCCTTGGAGCACCCAGGTTAGAGAGATGATCTCCTATGCGAAGGTTCAAAGGGCGGGGTAAAGATGGCAACTTATCATATGCCGCCGTTGATTCGGCAGCATACAGGCATCTGTAGACCTCTGATACAGGGGCTTGCTGTATCCGGCAGAGGTATCGCATGCAGATTTGAAGTCTATGGTAGGGCAAAGGGAGTACCCCCACTCTCCCAGTAAAGGCTGTTGACAGGAGAAGTACGGAAGGCTCCACTAGAAAGGCGAACTCCAAGGTTTCGAATGGGGTTCAGCATTTTAAGGGCTGAAGGGGAAGCCGATGAGTAAATTTGACAGCCATAATCCAATTTGGATTGAACGAGGGCTGTGTATAATGTCCACAATGTTTGTCGGTCACCCCCCACGAAGTGTGTGAGAGGACTTTCAAAATGTCTAGAGCCCGCAGACAGCCTGTTCGAAGTCGGCGTAGGTGTGGTAACCAGGATAACTTTGGATCGAGAGTTACGCCAAGGAACCGAAACTCGGAGACGAACTCTATTTCTTCGCCTTGTAGGGATATAGATGGCGGAACAAGAACCCCTCTGCCTCGGTGAAAATTCATTGCTTTGGTTTTGGTCGTGGAAAAGCGGAATCCCTTAAGTTGTGCTCTTTTGGATACAGCATCGACCGCCAGTTGTAGCCGACGCGCTGCTGGTGAAAGGCGAGGTGAGGAACAGTATAGTGCTAAATCATCGACAAACAGAGTTGCCGATACACCTTCTGGGAGAGACGAAATAATATCATTGATGGCAATTATAAAACATAAGACACTTAAAACACTGCCCTGAGGAACTCCCTCCTCTTGGGGTTGCAGGTCAGAGTATGCGTCTCCAACACGTACCTTGAAGGATCGAGATGCTAAAAAACTTTGAATAAATGAAGGTAAAAGGCCTCTCATCCCCCAGACGTATAACTGCTTCAAGATGCCGTATCTCCATGTTGTGTCGTAGGCTTTCTCAATATCGAAAAATATGGCCAGGACTCGGTGCTTTAATGAGAAAGCTTTCCGGACCGATCCCTCGAAACGTACTAGTAGGTCAAGGGTACTATGACCTTTGCGGAAGCCACATTGAAATGGAGAGAGAAGGTGATTGGCTTCTAGGAACCAGTTTAGGCGCTCCAATATCATTTTTTCCAGCAACTTACTCAAACAGCTGGTGAGAGCTATAGGGCGGTAGTGATCTGCATTCAACCCGTCCCTGCCCGGTTTGACAAAGGGAAGGATGATCCCAATGCGCCATGATGACGGGTAAAAACCCTTCTCCCATATAAGGTTGTACAAATCAAGCAGGAAGAGAGTAGAGTGTGGATGTAGGTGCCGAATCATGTCGAAATGGATCTCATCAAGGCCAGGGGAAGTAGATCTGCAAAGGGACAAAGCGCTTTGCAGCTCATAGATGCTGAATAGAGCGTTATACGGAAGGTTAGACTTTGTTATGAAGTTGAGAGAATGAGATTCTTCCTTTGATTTGTAGGATTGAAAAGCCTTATCGTAACGGCTGACACTGCTGACGGCGCGAAAATGGTCAGCAAAAGCATTGCTGACCGCCAGGCCGTCATTCTCCAAGGAACCGTCTAAGTTGAGTGTGGGGGTATGATGATTAGCATAACGGCCCCTGATCTTATTAATCCTCTTCCAGATCTTAGCATTTTTTTTTTATTTTTTTTTTAAGAGCTCATCTGGCGACTGCCTACTTGGGCATTAGTCGCCGTATTAAAACTGGCCTAGTTCTAGGCTACTTTAAAATAAAATTAAAGAGAGAAAAAAAACAACACCCCAAAAGGGGGAAAGGAAGCAAGCTGGTGAGTCGGGGAGAGGTCCACCCGGCGCAGGAGCGTGCAACTAAAGAAAAAAAAACAAAACAAGAAACAAAAAAAAAAACAAATGCAAAAAAACAACAAAAAAAACAAACAAACCTTGCTTAAATAATAGGGAGAAGGCCGGCCTCTCCCAAGAAGTCAATAAGTCCACAAGTCAATGTGCACGAATTTGTCCCGAGCACAAGGGACAGGCGGTAGCGACCCCGCCCATCCCGGTACTGGGACAGGTATCGTGCGCGAAGATCACCCAGACTGGGACATTCGACAAGAATGTGCCGAACAGTGTGGGGAACGACGCAGTCGTTGCAATAGGGCGCAGGCGAGCGCTCCATCAGATAGCGATGCGTCACACGAGTGTGTCCGATTCGGAAACGACAGAAAGCAACCTGAAGCCGCCGCGGCATTGGGGGATAGGTCCATGGGAACAGTCGCGGCGCAATGGCACGCAACTTTAAGTTCCCTTCGACCGTCTCCCATCTTCTTTGCCAAGCAGTCCGAAGAGCTGCCCGTATTCCTGCCATGTAGTCGGTGTGAGGAAGAGTGAAACGCTGGTCCGGTCGCAGAGTCCTCGCGCCCTCATCGGCGCGCTCATTCCCCGCAATTCCTACATGTCCAGGAACCCAGCAGAAGACAATCTCGACATCTGCCCGGCTCGCCAAAACCGTGGCGTCACGGATTTCGCGAACCAGGGGATGCAGAGATTCCAATGCCCCGAGAGCACTCAGGGCGCTTTGTGAGTCGCTATAGATCACAATCCGGTCTCCGAACAGGGCACGTCGCGTAATCTCCCGTACCGAGTGGTGTATTGCCACCAGCTCGGCCGTGAAGACAGACGCAGCGCCTGGTAGAGCCCCGCTGACTTCAAACAGAGGGGATACGGCGTGGAAGCCGACCCCCTCTTGGGACTTGGAGCCATCCGTATACACTGGCACGGTACCAGCGTGACACGATGTGTGCTCCAAAAAGGTCGAACGCAATACTCCCGGCGCAGTACAAGCTTTGGGAGCAGAGGCGTGGCGACAAATAGCCAAATGTGGTACCCTCCAGGGTGACGTCCTGGGCAGAACCAGGGGCGCCACCAGCCCGAGAGCTATATCTAGCTCTCGAAGGAGTTTCCTGGCCCTAAACCCAAAGGGCTTAGGGTATGACTGGCGTCTCTCGGCGGCATAGGCACCATCGAGATCAGCTGCGGATGCAGTGAGAGCTGTTGGCGACTGAGGGAGGCGCCGGGCTCGCGCGTAAAGGCGAGTGATGCACTGCACGCGGCGCAGAGCGAGTGGCATCTCCCCAGCATCGACCAACAGGCTCTCAATGGGGGAAGTGCGGAAGGCACCGGTCGCAAGGCGAAGGCCGGTGTGGTGCATCGAGTCTACCTTCCGCAATAAACGCTCGGCTGCGGATGCATAAAACTCGCATCCGTAGTCGAGCTTGGAACGAACAAAGGATCGATAAAAAAGTAGGGCAGTAGCCCTATCAGCGCCCCAAGCGCTGAACGTCACGGAACGGAGAATGTCCATGGCGCGGGTACAAGAGACCCTAAGGCTGCGAATATGAGCCTCCCAGGTGAGGCGTCGGTCGAATACAAGACCAAGGAAACGGTGCGACTCAACCACATCCAGGCGCACCCCATTAAGAAACAAATCTGGGTCGGGGTGAAGCCGTGGATGGCGGCAGAAGTGCACCACCTTAGTCTTGGCCAAAGAAAACCGAAACCTGTGCGCTTCGGCATAGCGAGAGACGCGGTTCAATGCCTGTTGGAGTCGACGCTCCAGAGTTGGCATCTGGGCCGCGCCAAAAGAGATCGAAAGGTCGTCCACGTAGAGCGTAGCGAGAACATCTTCCGGCAGCACCGAGGTGATGCCGTTGATGCTCAGGGCAAAGAGTGTGACACTGAGGACACTTCCCTGCGGGACACCCTCTTCCTGCTCCTTTGGGCCGGAGAGAGCTCCCCCCACCCGTACGCGGAATCGACGATCTCGCAAAAATTCAGATATAAACATTGGGAGGCGTCCCCTCGCCCCCATCGTGTGGAGAGTCTCCATGATACCGTATCGCCATGCGGTATCATAGGCCTTCTCCAAATCGAAAAAGACCGTGGCGTAGTGCTGTCTACGAAGGAAAGCCTCGCAGACGGCATTTTCCAGTCGGAGCAGAGCATCCGACGTGGAGTGGAACTTGCGGAAGCCGCACTGTGCGGAAGACAGATGGCCTCCGCTGTCCAGGAAAAAGGCTAATCTAACATTTACCAATTTCTCCATCAACTTGCACACGCAAGAGGTTAGAGAGATTGGGCGGAAACCGGTCGGAGTAGAGTGATCTCTCCCCGGTTTGCGAAAGGCGAGCACAGTAGCGATTCGCCAGGAGTCTGGGAGAAGACCTTCCACCCAGATCCTGTTGAACAAATCTAACAGAAAGGCCATGCCTCGCTCACCCAGGTGTCGAAGCATGGCGTACGGGACATCGTCCGGACCATGGGCGGTGTCCGCGCACGAAGCGAGAGCGGAACGCAACTCACTCACAGTAAACTTGTCGTTGAAGGGTTCTCCGCCTCTGGAGGTAAAGTCCAGCCGGCGGCCTTCCGCGACATCACGACGTGCATTGAATGCTGGCGGAGCAGCATCACGGCTAGAGAATGCAGAAAAAGCGGTCGCTAAGGATTCCGCCACGGACGCGGGGTCCGAGATTGCGGTCCCATTCTCCTGGAGAACGGGAGGGGGGTCCTGCGAGAACTTGCCCCGAATCCTTTTGACTCGCTTCCACACCTCAGCTAAAGGGGTCTTCCCGTTAAGTGAAGACACGTATGCCCGCCAAGAAGAGCGGCGGGCGTGCTTCGAAATATACCGGAACCTAGCCCTAGCCCGACGAAATTCAGCGACAGTGAAATCGTTCGGGCGGCGCTTATAGCGCATGTAGGCATAACGCTTCTGTTTGAGGGCCGTCTCACACTCGGCCGACCACCATGGGAGTGGTCGGCGTGCAAAACGGCCAGACGTCCTAGGAATAGTAGTCAGGCCCACGGCGATGAGGTTGCCGGAGAAGAACTCAACGGCCTCATCTACCGACCTAAACTCCTCGACTGAGATAGAGAAAGCAGTCATTTCCTGAAATGCAGGCCACCGCGCCCGCGCCAAGCACCACCGAGGTGGTCTCTCAGGCGGCAGTTGCCCTGAAAATGATATATGAATGGGAAAATGATCACTACCATGGAGGTCATCGACCACCCCCCAATCAAAATCAGGCTGTGCATCCGAAGAGCACAAAGATAGGTCAAGGCAAGAAAATGAAGCGGTTCTCGGACAGTGATGCGTAAACTCATCCACGTTTAGGACACCCATCTCAAGCTCTTCGATCAGATCGGCAAGGACTTGTCCCCTGGGATTTATGGAGTAATCTCCCCAGAGAGGATGCCTGCCGTTCAGATCTCCAAGCAAGAGATAGGGTCTCGGCAACCGTGCCACGACGCGGCGGAAGTCCCCCGCGTCGAAGTCAGCTGACGGTGGAATGTACGCAGAAATGATAGTATACCTCCTATCCAGGTGCAGCTGCACAGCCACTGCCTGAAAGGAGGTATCTAAAGAGAAAGGAAGAACGGAGACATCATGCCGGGTGTAAACTGCGCACCCCCCAGCCCGGCCATCCCGCGGTGGTGGGGTCGCAAGACCCTTATACCCCGGGAGGGCAGGCAGGGGGCACGAACCTAGCATGGTCTCCTGCAAAAAAATAGCTAACGGGGAACGGGACGAGACGAGCCTCCGCAGCTCCTCCCAGTTGGCCCGGAGTCCACGGCAATTCCATTGAAGGAATATGCCCTCCAGGCCTAGCTCGGAGGAGACGCGGGGGCCCTCCTCGAATTGAAGACCCTCACGGGAATGGCCGTACGCTTCCCGGGGGCAGAACCCCGGGCGCTGTTGGCCGGACAAAGCGCTGAAGGCGATGTCGCCTTCGAGGACTTTTTGGGGGAGGTTGGGCTCGCCATGCGAGTCTTTTCCTCCCTCCGCCTCGAAACATTAGGCGGGCGTTGCGGCTTCGGAGGCGGGGGGCCCTCTTTTCGAGGAACCACCGTCTCCGAGCCACTCGCTCCACCTCGGGGCGTGGGCGAAGGAGCCGAAGCTCCTTTGTTGCTGTCCTCCTTTCGGGGGACAGCTTTAGGAACTCCGGAAGATGGCCTAGCGACCATCTTCAGGGGTGTTGCCTCCTGTGAGTCTAACGACTCGGTGGAGGCGCGTGGCCGTTTCGCCTTACGGGAAACGGTCACGCTGGGGGAGGAGGGGGGAGCCCTGGTTTTAGCCGGGGCAGGGTATGAACCCTTTTTGCCGCCAGCTTTACCAGGGGAGCGCCCGGGTTGGGTAGAGCCCGCAGAAGGGCTCCGAATGGGCGCGGAAACAACCGTGCTCGTTGGCCTGGATGGGCCAGGAGCAGAGGGTGCCTTCCTAACTATTGAGGCATATGACGTCCCAGGCAGAGCCGGGCGCGCCAGGACCAAGTCCTTTGCCTCGCGGAATGAGAGTCGATCCTGGGCCTGAACGGCCAGGATTTCTTTCTCAAGGAGATATGCACCACATTGCTTCGAAGAAGCAGGGTGCGGCTCTCCGCAATTGACACACTTGGCCACACACGATTTGGACTTATCGTGTGCGACCTTGGAGCAATTTACACAGACTTCGGGTGACCCCGACTTTGCACGTCTACATGAGCGATTCGTATGGCCGAAGCGGTGACAGTAATAGCACCGCCGCGGCAGTGGCACGAATGCCTTCACGCGGTAGCGGTACCAACCGGCACGCACCGACTCAGGAAGCTTGTCACAGTCGAACGTGACGAAGAGTGTAGGGGTGGGTCTCGAGGCCCCTCCCTGTTTTCTCATCACACGTTCGACCTTGACCGCCCCATGGTCGGCCAGCTCTAGGGTGATGTCCTCAAAGGAGTAGTCAACGAGTTCCCTCGCATAAACTACTCCTTTCAATAAGTTCATGGTAGAGTGCGGCGTCACACTCACCGGGGTGCCATGAAGTGTCCGAAGAGCACTAATCTTGGCCGCCTCGGCGGGATTCGCCAGAAGGCTCCCGTCCGAGAAACGGGTTACCTTCGGCTCTCTACCAATTGCACTAGCTAATCCTCTCCTCTGATGGATCATGTTGCCCTTGGACAACATGGTGCCATCAGTGGAGCGAATAACGAGGAAGCGTTTGAAGCCAGCGGGCTCGAAAACGCCAGGTAACCTCTGAATGAGGGGCCCGGATGTCATCGAGGCTCCGCCCTGTACACTCTTGGTAGTAGTCTTCTTTGTCAGGGGCTCCGCAACCGGGGGGGCAGAGGGGGCGCATGTGCCGATCTTGGCTTGGTCGCTTGCCAGAGTGGCAGCAGACCCATCCGTCCCCGCAGCCCCCGCGGATGGAGAGGAGCCCCGAGTCTTTTTTGTCTTTTTCTTTTTCGGAGAGGAGGGCGGGGAATGAACCCGCTTTTCACCTCCGCCGGCAGAAGTCCCCAGGCCAGATGGACCAGCCTCAGCCAGGTCCCTCTCCGAAATGGAGAAGGTCCTGGTTGTCGTAGGGGCACCTGTCGGAGGAGATCCCTCCCCTCCTTTTATTGCCTCGGAGCCCTCAGCCATTTGAGGAGGACCTTGCATAGGGGCGGATTCGGTTTCGGTGCTTGGCGCCGAGCCCGAATTCCCCCCCATGGATGGCCCTACCGTCTGAGGCTGGGTCTCCTCGAAGGACCATGTCTATCACAGGAGGGGCCTCCAGTTGGCCATCCCCTCCCAGGACATCGCAGGTCCCCTTGGCAGTATTGTCACTAGTCAGGTGGTGTGGGGAGGCACAGGCCTTGACCCCAGCAAGGTTTAAAATTCTTGCCAGCAGGTCTTTTGAGGGAAGCGACCGAAGGGGCCTGGCTTCCCTCTCCCCCCTAAGGGGGTTTGCCCTACCGAGCCGCTTGCACGAGGGGCGGTCGGCAATGGGCTGCCTGCTGGCTTTCTTGGCAGTCCCCTTAGAAAGCAAAGGAGGGACTGCCGCTGGAGATAGGGAGGTGCCCGAAAGCACCTCCAGAGAAGGGGGTGAGGGGGAGTCCCCTACACCCGTAGGCGTAGGAGAGGAGTAAGCCTCCTCTCCGGTTAAAGAATTATGGAGGGTCCCTTGCGCAAGCACAAGGGGGGGGACCTCCATTTTCTCGGTGGAGCTGCCCGAGGGCGGCTCCGTCGATTTTCTTGGGGAAGTTGGGGGTTGGGTTTTTTGTTGTTTTTTTTCATTCATGGGCATGGTGACCCTCTTTTGATTACGGGACGCAATAGCTCATCACCTCTCGCAGTTGCCCGCACTGCGAGAGGTGCTTACAAGCCCGGCAGAGCCAGGCCCCGCCATTCGGGACCACCCCTCCCGCCTGGTGGCCTGGCAGTCCTTCGGCATGGCGGCTCCACCTTGGACACGGCGTAAAAAATATAGTTTGTGAAGAGGAGAGGAAAAGGGATGTGAGGAAGATGTGGGTGGGGATGAAGCAGGTTGTTAAAAAAAACCCATCCCGAACCGGAGCTCAGGGGTTAGGGAACAATGTCCCCTCCCCCTCAGCCCCGATCCGGGGTGGTTGGCTTGAGAAGAAGGTCAGCATTCTACCCTGTGAAATTAGAGGCTGACCAGAGAAAGTTGTGGGAGAGGTTGTATGAAAAGCGACGAGGTAGGGGAGAAATCGGGCTATCTGAAGGAAGGAAGAGAGGCTAAGCTGGGGCCGGACGGAGTGCTGGATCCCGTCAGCACGGCGGCCAGGATGGCAAATCGCCGCGCCCCTTACGGGGACAAGTCCACAAGTCAGTGTGCACGAATCTGTCCAGAGCACAAGGGACAGGCGGTAGCGACCCCGCCCATCCCGGTACTGGGACATGTATCGTGCGCGATCACCCAGACTGGGACATTCGACAAGAATGTGCCGAACAGTGTGGGGGACGACGCAGTCGTTGCAATAGGGCGCAGGCGAGCGCTCCATCAGATAGCGATGCGTCACACGAGTGTGTCCGATTCGGAGACGACAGAAAGCAACCTGAAGCCGCCGCGGCATTGGGGGATAGGTCCATGGGAACAGTCGCGGCGCAATGGCACGCAACTTTAAGTTCCCCTCGACTGTCTCCCATCTTCTTTGCCAAGCAGTCCGAAGAGCTGCCCGTATTCCTGCCATGTAGTCGGTGTGAGGAAGAGCGAAACGCTGGTCCGGTCGCAGAGTCCTCGCGGACTCTTTGGCGCCCTCATTCCCCGCAATTCCGACATGTCCAGGAACCCAGCAGAAGATAATCTCGACATCTGCCCGGCTCGCCAAAACCGTGGCGTCACGGATATCGCGAACCAGGGGATGCGGAGATTCCAATGCCCCGAGAGCACTCAGGGCGCTTTGTGAGTCGCTATAGATCACAATCCGGTCTCCGAACCGGGCACGTCGCGTAATCTCCCGTACCGAGTGGTGTATTGCCACCAGCTCGGCCGTGATTTTTTTTTTTTTTTTTTAATTAAGGGGCTATCTGGCGACTGCCGACTAAGGCATAAGTTGCCGTAAACAAACAGCCTAATTTAGGCTACTTTAAAAAATTAAACAGAAAACAATAAAAAGGAATAACAATAACAATAACAAAGCAATAACAAAACAATTACAAAAACAACAACAACAATTAAATCGCGTTAAATAAAAGGGAGAAGGCCGGCCTCCCCCAAAAAGTCAATAAGTCCACCAGTCAAAGTACACGCACTCATCCCGAGAACAAGGGACAGGCGGTAGCGACCCCGCCCATCCCGGTACCGGGACAGGTGTCGTGCGCGAAGATCACCCAGACTGGGACATTCGACAAGAATGTGCCGAACAGTCTGGGGGACGACGCAGTCGTTGCAATAGGGCGCAGGCGAGCGCTCCATCAGATAGCGATGCGTCACACGAGTGTGTCCGATTCGGAGACGACAAAAAGCAACCTGAAGCCGCCGTGGCATTGGGGGATAGGTCCATGGGAACAGTCGCGGCGCAATGGCACGCAACTTTAAGTTCCCTTCGACCGTCTCCCATCTTCTTTGCCAAGCAGTCCGAAGAGCTGCCCGTATTCCTGCCATGTAGTCGGTGTGAGGAAGAGTGAAACGCTGGTCCGGTCGCAGAGTCCTCGCGGACTCTTTGGCGCCCTCATTCCCCGCAATTCCTACATGTCCAGGAACCCAGCAGAAGATAATCTCGACATCTGCCCGGCTCGCCAAAACCGTGGCGTCACGGATATCGCGAACCAGGGGATGCGGAGATTCCAATGCCCCGAGAGCACTCAGGGCGCTTTGTGAGTCGCTATAGATCACAATCCGGTCTCCGAACCGGGCACGTCGCGTAATCTCCCGTACCGAGTGGTGTATTGCCACCAGCTCGGCCGTGAAGACAGACGCAGCGCCTGGTAGAGCCCCGCTGACTTCAAACAGAGGGGATACGGCGTGGAAGCCGACCCCCTCTTGGGACTTGGAGCCATCCGTATACACTGGCACGGTACCAGCGTGACACGATGTGTGCTCCAAAAAGGTCGAACGCAATACTCCCGGCGCAGTACAAGCTTTGGGAGCAGAGGCGTGGCGACAAATAGCCAAATGTGGTACCCTCCAGGGTGGCGTCCTGGGCAGAACCAGGGGCGCCACCGGCCCGAGAGCTATATCTACCTCTCGAAGGAGTTTCCTGGCCCTAAACCCAAAGGGCTTAGGGTATGACTGGCGTCTCTCGGCGGCATAGGCACCATCGAGATCAGCTGCGGATGCAGTGAGAGCTGTTGGCGACTGAGGGAGGCGTCGGGCTCGCGCGTACAGGCGAGTGATGCACTGCACGCGGCGCAGAGCGAGTGGCATCTCCCCAGCATCGACCAACAGGCTCTCAATGGGGGAAGTGCGGAAGGCACCGGTCGCAAGGCGAAGGCCGGTGTGGTGGATCGAATCCACCTTCCGCAATAAACGCTCGGCTGCGGATGCATGAAACTCGCATCCGTAGTCGAGCTTCGAGCGAACAAAGGATCGATAAAAAAGTAAGGCGGTAGCCCTATCAGCGCCCCAAGCGCTGAACGTCACGGAACGGAGAATGTCCATGGCGCGGGTACGAGACCCTAAGGCTGCGAATATGAGCTTCCCAGGTGAGGCGTCGGTCGAAAACAAGACCAAGGAAACGGTGCGACTCAACCACATCCAGGCGCACCCCATTAAGAAACAAATCTGGGTCGGGGTGAAGCCGTGGATGGCGGCAGAAGTGCACCACCTTAGTCTTGGCCAAAGAAAACCGAAACCTGTGCGCTTCGGCATAGTGAGAGACGCGGTTCAATGCCTGTTGGAGTCGACGCTCCAGAGTTGGCATCTGGGCCGCGCCAAAAGAGATCGAAAGGTCGTCCACGTAGAGCGTAGCGAGAACATCTTCCGGCAGCACCGAGGTGATGCCGTTGATGCTCAGGGCAAAGAGTGTGACACTGAGGACACTTCCCTGCGGGACACCCTCTTCCTGCTCCTTTGGGCCGGAGAGGGCTCCCCCCACCCGTACGCGGAATCGACGATCTCGCAAAAATTCAGATATAAACATTGGGAGGCGTCCCCTCGCCCCCATCGTGTGGAGAGTCTCCATGATACCGTATCGTCATGCGGTATCATAGGCCTTCTCCAGATCAAAAAACACCGTGGCGTAGTGCTGTCTACGAAGGAAAGCCTCGCAGACGGCACTTTCCAGTCGGAGCAGAGCATCCGACGTGGAGTGGAACTTACGGAAGCCGCACTGTGCAGAAGAGAGATGGCCTCCGCTGTCCAGGAAATAGGCTAATCTAACATTTACCAATTTCTCCATCAACTTGCACACGCAAGAGGTTAGAGAGATTGGGCGGAAACCGGTCGGAGTAGAGTGATTTCTCCCCGGCTTGCGAAAGGCGAGCACAGTAGCGATTCGCCAGGAGTCTGGGAGAACACCTTCCACCCAGATCCTGTTGAACAAATCTAACATAAAGGCCATGCCTCGCTCACCCAGGTGTCGAAGCATGGCGTACGGGACATCGTCCGGACCATGGGCGGTGTCCGCGCACGAAGCGAGAGCGGAACGCAACTCACTCACAGTAAACTTGTCGTTGAAGGGTTCTCCGCCTCTGGAGGTAAAGTCCAGCCGGCGGCCTTCCGCGACATCACGACGTGCATTGAATGCTGGCGGAGCAGCATCACGGCTAGAGAATGCGGAAAAAGCGGTCGCTAAGGATTCCGCCACGGACGCGGGGTCCGAGATTGCGGTCCCATTCTCCTGGAGAACGGGAGGGGGGTCCTGCGAGAACTTGCCCCGAATCCTTTTGACTCGCTTCCACACCTCAGCTAAAGGGGTCTTCCCGTTAAGTGAAGACACGTATGCCTGCCAAGAAGAGCGGCGGGCGTGCTTCGAAATATACCGGAACCTAGCCCTAGCCCGACGAAATTCAGCGACAGTGAAATCGTTCGGGCGTCGCTTATAGCGCATGTAGGCATAACGCTTCTGTTTGAGGGCCGTCTCACACTCGGCCGACCACCATGGGAGTGGTCGGCGTGCAAAACGGCCAGACGTCCTAGGAATAGTAGTCAGGCCCACGGCGATGAGGTTGCCGGAGAAGAACTCAACGGCCTCATCTACCGACCTAAACTCCTCGACTGAGATAGAGAAAGCAGTCATTTCCTGAAATGCAGGCCACCGCGCCCGCGCCAAGCACCACCGAGGTGGTCTCTCAGGCGGCAGTTGCCCTGAAAACGATATTTGAATGGGAAAGTGATCACTACCATGGACGTCATCGACCACCCCCCAATCAAAATCAGGCTGTGCATCCGAAGAGCACAAAGATAGGTCAAGGCAAGAAAATGAAGCAGTTCTCGGACAGTGATGCGTAAACTCATCCACGTTTAGGACACCCATCTCAAGCTCTTCGATCAGATCGGCAAGGACTTGTCCCCTGGGATTTATGGAGTAATCTCCCCAGAGAGGATGCCTGCCGTTCAGATCTCCAAGCAAGAGATAGGGCCTCGGCAACCGTGCCACGACGCGGCGGAAGTCCCCCGCGTCGAAGTCAGCTGACGGTGGAATGTACGCAGAAATCAGAGTATACCTCCTATCCAGGTGCAGCTGCACAGCCACTGCCTGAAAGGAGGTATCTAAAGAGAAAGGAAGAACGGAGACATCATGCCGGGTGTAAACTGCGCACCCCCCAGCCCGGCCATCCCACGGTGGTGGGGTCGCAAGACCCTTATACCCCGGGAGGGCAGGGAGGGGGCACGAACCTAGAATGGTCTCCTGCAAAAAAATAGCTAACGGGGAACGGGACGAGCCTCCGCAGCTCCTCCCACTTGGCCCGGAGTCCACGGCAATTCCATTGAAGGAATATGCCCTCCAGGCCTAGCTCGGAGGAGACGCGGGGGCCCTCCTCGAATTGAAGACCCTCACGGGAATGGCCGTACGCTTCCCGGGGGCAGAACCCCGGGCGCTGTCGCCTTCGAGGACTTATTGGGGGAGGTTGGGCTCGCCATGCGAGTCTTTTCCTCCCTCCGCCTCGAAACCTTAGGCGGGCGTTGCGGCTTCGGAGGCGGGGGGCCCTCTTTTCGAGGAACCACCGTCTCCGAGCAACTCGCTCCACCTCGGGGCGTGGGCGAAGGAGCCGAAGCTCCTTTGTTGCTGTCCTCCTTTCGGGGGACAGCTTTAGGAACCCCGGAAGATGGCCTAGCGACCATCTTCAGGGGTGTTGCCTCCTGTGAGTCTAACGACTCGGTGGAGGCGCGTGGCCGTTTCGCCTTACGGGAAACGGTCATGCTGGGGGAAGAGGGGGGAGCCCTGGTTTTAGCCGGGGCAGGGTATGAACCCTTTTTTCCGCCAGCTTTACCAGGGGAGCGCCCGGGTTGGGTAGAGCCCGCAGAAGGGCTCCGAATGGGCGCGGAAACAACCGTGCTCGTTGGCCTGGATGGGCCAGGAGCAGAGGGTGCATTCCTAACTATTGAGGCATACGACGTCCTAGGCAGAGCCGGGCGCGCCAGGACCAAGTCCTTTGCCTCGCGGAATGAGAGTCGATCCTGGGCCTGAACGGCCAGGATTTCTTTCTCAAGGAGATATGCACCACATTGCTTCGAAGAAGAAGGGTGCGGCTCTCCGCAATTGACACACTTGGCCACACAAGATTTGGACTTATCGTGTGCGACCTTGGAGCAATTTACACAGACTTCGGGTGACCCCGACTTTGCACGTCTACATGAGCGATTCGTAAGGCCGAAGCGGTGACAGTAATAGCACCGCCGCGGCAGTGGCACGAATGCCTTCACGCGGTAGCGGTACCAACCGGCACGCACCGACTCAGGGAGCTTGTCACAGTCGAACGTGACGAAGAGTGTAGGGGTGGGTCTCGAGGCCCCTCCCTGTTTTCTCATCACACGTTCGACCTTGACCGCCCCATGGTCGGCCAGCTATAAGGTGATGTCTTCAATGGAGTAGTCAACGAGTTCCCTCGCATAAACTACTCCTTTTACAAAGTTCATGGTAGAGTGCGGCGTCACACTCACCGGGGTGCCATGAAGTGTCCGAAGAGCACTAATCTTGGCCGCCTCGGCGGGATTCGCCGCATTCGCCAGAAGGCTCCCGTCCGAGAAACGGGTTACCTTCGGCTCTCTACCAATTGCACTAGCTAATCCTCTCCGCTGATGGATCATGTTGCCCTTGGACAACATGGTGCCATCAGTGGAGCGAATAACGAGGAAGCGTTTGAAGCCAGCGGGCTCGAAAACGCCAGGTAACCTCTGAATCAGGGGCCCCGATGTCATCGAGGCTCCGCCCTGTGCACTCTTGGTAGTAGTCTTCTTTGTCAGGGGCTCCGCAACCGGGGGGGCAGAGGGGGCGGATGTGCCGATCCTGGCTTGGTCGCTTGCCAGAGTGGCAGCAGACCCATCCGTCCCCGCAGCCCCCGCGGATGGAGAGGAGCCCCGAGTCTTTTTTGTCTTTTTAGTCTTTTTCTTTTTCGGAGAGGAGGGCGGGGAATGAACCCGCTTTTCAACTCCGCCGGCAGAAGTCCCCAGGCCAGATGGACCAGCCTCAGCCAGGTCCCTCTCCGAAATGGAGAAGGTCCTGGTTGTCGTAGGGGCACCTGTCGGAGGAGATCCCTCCCCTTCTTTTGCCTCGGAGCCCTCAGCCATTTGAGGAGGACCTTGCATAGGGGCGGATTCGGGTTCGGTGCTTGGCGCCGAGCCCGAATTCCCCCCCATGGAAGGCCCTACCGTCTGAGACTGGGTCTCCTCAAGGACCATGTCTATCACAGGAGGGGCCTCCAGTTGGCCATCCCCTCCCAGGACATCGCAGGTCCCCTTGGCAGTATTGTCACTAGTCAGGTGGTGTGGGGAGGCACAGGCCTTGACCCCAGCAAGGTTTAAAATTCTTGCCAGCAGGTCTTTTGAGGGAAGCGACCGAAGGGGCCTGGCTTCCCTCTCCCCCCTAAGGGGGTTTGCCCTACCGAGCCGCTTGCACGAGGGGCGGTCGGCAATGGGCTGCCTGCTGGCTTTCTTGGCAGTCCCCTTAGAAAGCAAAGGAGGGACTGCCGCTGGAGATAGGGAGGTGCCCGAAAGCACCTCCAGAGAAGGGGGTGAGGGGGAGTCCCCTACACCCGTAGGCGTAGGAGAGGAGTAAGCCTCCTCTCCGGTTAAAGAATTATGGAGGGTCCCTTGCGCAAGCACAAGGGGGGGGACCTCCATTTTCTCGGTGGAGCTGCCCGAGGGCGGCTCCGTCGATTTTCTTGGGGAAGTTGGGGGTTGGGTTTTTTGTTGTTTTTTTTCATTCATGGGCATGGTGACCCTCTTTTGATTACGGGACGCAATAGCTCATCACCTCTCGCAGTTGCCGCCATTCGGGACCACCCCTCCCGCCTGGTGGCCTGGCAGTCCTTCGGCATGGCGGCTCCACCTTGGACACGGCGTAAAAAATATAGGTTGTGAAGCGGAGAGGAAAAGGGATGTGAGGAAGATGTGGGTGGGGATGAAGCAGGTTGTTAAAAAAACCCCATCCCGAACCGGAGCTCAGGGGTTAGGGAACAATGTCCCCTCCCCCCTCAGCCCCGATCCGGGGTGGTTGGCTTGAGAAGAAGGTCAGCATTCTACCCTGTGAAATTAGAGGCTGACCAGAGAAAGTTGTGGGAGAGGTTGTATGAAAAGGCGACGAGGTAGGGGAGAAATCGGGCTATCTGAAGGAAGGAAGAGAGGCTAAGCTGGGGCCGGACGGAGTGCTGGATCCCGTCAGCACGGCGGCCAGGATGGCAAATCGCCGCGCCCCTTACGGGGACACGAGGGGGTAGAGGGGCCGGATGTGCCGATCTTGGCTTGGTCGCCTACCAAAGTGGCAGCAGCCCCCGTGAATGGAGGAGCCCCGAGTCTTTTTCTTTTTTGGAGAGGAGGGCGGGGAATGAACCCGCTTCTCACCTCCGCCGGCAGAAGCCCCCAGGCCAGATGGACCGGCCTCAGCCAGGTCCCTCTCCGAAATGGAGAAGGTCCTGGTTGTCGTAGGGGCACCTGTCGGAGGAGATCCCTCCCCTCCTTTTACTGCCTCGGAGCCCTCAGCCATTTGAGGAGGACCTTGCATAGGGGCGGATTCGGGTTCGGTGCTTGGCGCCGAGCCCGAATTCCCCCCCATGGAAGGCCCTAACGTCTGAGACTGGGTCTCCTCAAGGACCATGTCTATCACAGGAGGGGCCTCCAGTTGGCCATCCCCTCCCAGGACATCGCAGGTCCCCTTGGCAGTGTCGCCAGTCTTGTGTGGGGAGGCACAGGCCTTGACTTGACCCCGGCAAGGTTTAAAATTCTTGCCAGCAGGTCTTTTGAGGGAAGCGACCGAAGGGGCCTGGCTTCCCTCTCCCCCCTTAGGGGGTTTGCCCTACAGAGCCGCTTGCACGAGGGGCGGTCGGCAATGTGCTGCCTGCTGGATTTCTTGGCAGTCCCCTTGGAAAGAAAAGAGGGGACTGCCGCTGGGAAAAGGGAGGTGCCCGAAAGCACCTCCAAAGAAGGGGGTGAGGGGGAGTCCCCTGCACCCGTAGGCGAAGGAAAGGAGTAACCCTCCTCTCCGGTTAGAGAAATTTGGAGGGTCCCCTGTGCAAGCACAGGGGGGGGGGGGGGAGACCTCCATTTTTTTGCTGGAGCTGCCCGAGGGCGGCTCCGTTGATGTTTCAGGGAAAGTTGGGGGTTGAGTTTTTTTTTTTTTGGTCTTCATCATTGGGCATGGTGACCTCTTTTTTATAACACGGGATGCAATAGCGCACACCTCTCGCAGTAGCCCGCACTGCGAGAGGTGCTTACAAGCCCGGCGCCGCCATTTGGGACCACCCCTCCCGCCTGGTGGCCTGGCAGTCCATCGGCATGGCGGCTCCACCTTGAACACGGCGTAAAATATATAGATTGTGAAGAGGAGAGGAAAAGGGATGTGAGGAAGGTATGGGTGAGGATGAAGCAGGTTGTTAAAAACCAGCTACCCCAGACCGGAGCTCAGGGGTTAGGGAACATTGTCCCCCACCCCCTCAGCGGGACGGTTGGCTGAAAGGAAGGTCAGCATCTACCCTGTGAAATTAGAGGCTGACCAGAGAAAGTTGTGGGAGAGGTTGTGTGAAAAGAGAGGAAACAAGTGTTTTGAAGGAAGGAAGAGAGGCTAAGCTGGGGCCGGACGGAGCGCTGGAACCCGTCAGCACGGCGGCCAGGATGGCAAATCGCCGCGCCCCTTAAGGGGGGGAAGCGACCGAAGGGGCCCTGCTTCCCTCTCCCCCCTAAGGGGGTTTGCCCTACCGAGCCGCTTCGATGTGGAGCGGCTGGCTAAGGGCTGCCTGCTGGCTTTCTTGGCAGTCTTCTTGGAAAGAACAGAGGGGAATGCCGCTGGTAAAAGGGAGGCGCCCGAAAGCACCTCCAGAGAAAGAGGTGAGGGGGATTCCCCTACACCCGTAAGCGAAGGAGAGGAGGTTAGAGATATATGGAGGGTCCCCTGAGCAAGCACAGGGGAGGGGAACACCTCCATTTTTTTGCTGGAGCTGCCTAAGGGCGGCTTCGTCGATGTTATAGGGGAAGTTGGGGGTTGTTTTTTTTTTATACTCATCATTGGGCATGGTGACCCTCTTTTTGACACGGGATGCAATCGTGCATCACCTCTCTCAGTAGCCCGCACTGCGAGAGGTGCTTACAAGCCCGGCAGAGCCAGGCGCCGCCATTTGAGACCACCCCTCCCGCCTGGTGGCCTGGCAGTCCATCGGCATGGCGGCTCCACCTTCAACACGGCGTAAAAAATATATAGATTGTGAAGAGGAGAGGAAAAGGGATGTGAGGAAGGTATGGGCGGGGATAAAGCAGGTTGTTAAAAACCAACCACCCCAGACCGGAGCTCAGGGGTTAGGGAACATTGCCCCCTTCCCCCTCAGCCCCGATCCGGGACGGTTGTCTTGAGAAGAAGGTCAGCATCTACCCTGTGAAATTAGAGGATGACCATTGAAAGTTGTGGGAGAGGTTGTATGAAAAGCGAGGAAACAAGTGTTTTGAAGGAAGGAGAAGAGGCTAAGCTGGGGTCGGACGGGGTGCTGAGTCCCATCAGCACGGCGGCTAGGATGGCAAATCGCCGCGCCCCTTACGGGGAAGCTGTGGGAGAGGTTGTATGAAAAGCGACGAAGTAGGGAAGAAATACAGGCTATCTGAAGGAAGGAAGAGTGGCTAAGCTAGGGCCGGACGGAGCGCTGGATCCCGTCAGCACGGCGGCCAGGATGGCAAACCGCCGCGCCCCTTACGGGGATATCTGGGCTGTAGGCTTTTACAACCCACACTAGAAGACGGTAAGGGCATATATTTCATGCTCCCCAGAGAAAAATTAGATCACGGGTTGGTGTCCATGAGGCTTCCACCTCTAGATAGTAGTGTACCAGCCCATAGTGCAAGCACACCAAACACCTAAAAAAAGAAGCAAAAAAGCTCATCTGGCGACTGCCTCCTAGGGCAAAAAGTCGTCGTAATCACACCAGAGACTACTACTAGATAATATTAAAAAACAAATATGTAAATAAGAAACAAAAAAGGTAAGATACAGGTTAAAAAAAAGGAACAGCAGCAACAAATAAAACAAAAAACAAGATAAGGCAACAAGGAAGCACGCTTCGGCGTCAGAGGTAGGCCCGCATGCTCCCCGACCCCCGGCTCACGCCAAACAAACTCACCTAAGAGATTACAAATGGGAGCTTGACACCTTGATGGAGGCCCTCTTTGAGGTGAATGTGCTCACCCAATACTGAGACCAAGGCAGCTTTGGGGTGTTCCCTCAGAGGGGATTATGGTTTGGATGCAGAAAAATCCAAAAGTAGGCATAATTCACACCACAAATATCAAAGACATTTTTAATGAAATTTAGTTCATATATATATAAAATACCAACAGGGGAGGGGGGTAATCTTTCTAAAATGCATTACGAGAATCTCAAATAGTAGTCACAAAATTTATTGAATAAAAATATCAATTTTTCTAAGATACCTAACAATCATCGAATATTAAATCAATTTTACCCTTGGCTTACTAAATTACAGAGTATATACCCAAATAGTTTACTTAATACAAAAAATACTAAGGAATAATGCAATGCTTTTAAAGATTTTACTTTTTAAAAAGCTCCCCACAAAAGGTGTTAATAGAATTTATAAATTTGGGAGGTATTGATTTTTGAGAAGACTAAATGACAAAAAATAAACATAAAATTGGGACTTTGGGAACTTTTGAATGTATCTCAAATTCAGTCAATTTTCTTTTTTCATTTTTTTGGTACTCATTGTTAATGTTTTAACTGATTTGCAATGGTTTCTTTGACACTGTTTAACCATAATGATGTAGTGAAAAGGGAAACGCTTCCCTTCAACCTTGTAATAGTTCCGATGGTAAATTAGCTACTGAATTTCAGGATATAAATACCTATACTAAAATATTATTCAATCAGCCTTAGTTAATTACACCCTCCATCCTTTTTTAATCATGGACGAAAACACTAGGAGATAATGAAAAAAATAAAAATCAGAATGGTCCTCATTGAGAAGTGTGGGGAGGAATTGAAGTACTGTGACACCATCAAGCGAGCAGAATTTTTTTGTGACTGAACATGCCAGTCATGGCAGGTTTGGGATTAATGAGTGATATGATGCGTGTGTGAAAGAAGAGCGCTTGTGATCAATGTTTTGATGCGGATAGAGTTGGTTACACCCACACAAGCTCAGGGTATCCATAAATAGGTAGCCAGCTCTCCCTCTATGCTGACTGGAAGTGAACCGAGTACTTAGACATGGAAGTCCGTCTTCCTTATCCACTTGACGAATTGAGAACTCCATCAGTCTTAGTGATGGAAAGTAGTCAATGGAGGGTCTAAGCCTTTTTGTTTACATTTACAATCCACTAGCACAAACTGGTTAAACTATCTTTCAATAAACTGTTGGTAACTTATTAAAGTCAATTTGAACCAAATTCTATAATACTATAGACAGGTAGTCTCAACTTACAATCGTCTGATTGACATTTTTTTAGGAGGAATAAAGAATGATAGATTGAGAAATGAAATGAATTAACTTGCTTAAAGCTGACAAATCAGTAACATCAAATCAATAACAACAAAATGGTAGCACTTAATCTGGAGGCATTTCCACCCATCACAGCTGTAGACTATCGATTAAGATGATTTCAATTATTCGCACATCTACTATTCAGAAAGACCATATTCAAATAATCGATGGTGTAAAATTGTCCGCTTCAATAAAATCAATACTAATATAAAAAGATAAAAGACTTGATTGAAAATATAGAGAAGATTCTGGTAACAGGTGGATCATATCCAGAAATGAATTCTGCTTAAAATAAGGCTCAAGGCCTTTTTGACAACTTGTGCAAACATGTGGTTAGCCATGGATAGTCTGAGAGAATAGTTAATGTTTACATTATATGATCTATTATGAAGCATAATTGTATTTACGAGGGGTTTTCCGAAAGTAATGCCTCCTATTTTTTTATTTCTCTGTTACAGATATTGACAGTTTGAGAGTCTAAGAAAGCAGCCTCTGTAATGGACGTGGGTCAGAAGCAGAGACGCGTCATTTAATTCCTCCATGCAGAAGAAGTTGAACCAATCGATATCCACCAACGCTTAGTGAACGTTTACGAAGCAGAGGCCGTGGATTTCAGCACCGTTAGAAGATGCGTTCGTCGATTCAAGAGTGGCGACAGAGATGTGAGTGACCTTCTGCCTCGTACCGGTCCAACAACAACTGACTGACAGCCAGCCAGTGGTGTTTTTTTCGCTCCTGTGTGAGCATCCGTGGAACCCACCTGGCACACACTTTGCTGTACCCTAGGGATGACAACATCGTTTCCAGGTCACTGACACCCACTTCCAACCTTGCACGCATTTCATTCACCGTTATCCGCGGATAAGCTGATCGAGGCACTCTTCATTTTCCGTAGTGGTGGCTGTGCATCTACGTCCGGGCGCGGTTTATCACTCACATCTCTGTCGCCACTCTTGAATCGAGAAACGCATCTTCTAACGGTGCTGAAATCAACTGCCTCTGCTTCGTAAACGTTCACTAAGCGTTGGTGGATATCGATTGGTTCAACTTCTTCTGCATGGAGGAATTAAATGACGCGTCTCTGCTTCTGACCCACGTCCATTACAGAGGGTGCTTTCTTAGACTCTCAAACCGTCAATATCTGCAAGAGAAATTAAAATTTCAGGTTATTAGCGCAAAGGTGCAGCCCCCTTAGGGGCAAAATAAAAAAAAAATAGGAGGCATTACTTTCGGAATGCCCCTTGAAGTATTTCCTTTTTCTTTACTAAAGAAATTGTTGGTGTTTATTTTTTTATAACTTAGCTATTATTCACTATCTTAATAGAATAATACATCTAAAAGTGCGTATCTCTTAGGATTACTTCAACTTACCACAATTTTCATCCCTAACCCCATTGTAAGTTGAGGATTATCAGTACTAGGAATGTCTGATGTTGAGGCTATGACCCGCAAAATAAATCAGGATTGTGCTAATTAAAAAAAATATTTAGTTCAGAAAATAGCTTGTCCAAATGTACTTGAAGCATAATGTAAAAGTGCATAAATCTTAGTTCAAATCTCTCAGATTACCACAAACAATAACAAAACCCTCCCTCCATTGATACTTTCTTTTAATTCCCAAAGTGGGGTAAGCAAAAAGAAAGAAACAAACAAAAATACACGATTTTCATCACAAAGTAAAGGATACTTGGTTAACAGATGATACCCAATCCTTCCAGACACCAACAAAACAAAAAGCAGACGTCCTAAATCCCCCAAACAGTGAAATCTTATGCATCATATTTTCTAAGCTGGAATTATGTAGCTGTGCAAAGTTCTTAGAACATACACAAATTCGGTGATTTGGTGCTACTTTTAAAATGGATCCACACACAGACAATCTAGAAATAATTGTGATAAAATTTTTTAAACTATGCCATGACAGTGCTTGAAACTAGAGCAAAATGAAACACAAACATTGAGTACTGATACTAAGATATATTGTATAAACCTATATAAAAAAAATCAATAAATTAATACATTTGTACATCAAGAACTGACTTTATTAAGGCATGGAATGACTTGTGAAAAGTCAATGATAAAATATAAAGTGAGCCTTTGAAAACTTTCTAACACTTTCCACAATAAAAAGGGCTTGAAATTAGCAGAGCTTCCTTCAAACTAGTATGACAGGAATTAAAATTTATTCTCACCAAGTTCAAATAATTATATATTGAAAATGTGTAATTTTGAATGGACTTAAAAAGATTTACATGAATGCAAGAAACTGTAATGCAACCAAAATAAAGATCATAAATGCCCATATAGAAATAAATCATTTGGAAACCGAATTCCTAAATAAGATGATAGGACAAATAACAGGCTCGAATGAAATATTTTGCAGCATTATCATCAATATTATAGTGAGGATTAACATTATAGACTAACTTAAGAAAATGGAACACACTTCTATCATACTTTTTCAAGGACTAAAAAAATGAAAGTATTTGGAATTAACCATCTCATTTTTAAGGTGATTGTACATAATAATAAGTAGTGACATAAATGAAATAACCAACAATTGAATTCATAGTTGGACCACAAACTAGCACACTACAAGGTAATGTGGTCCAAATTTCAATAGGCAGTGATAATAAAATACTCCCCTCACCCACTTATATTTTCAAACAATACTAGTTTCTTTGGGTGGGAAAGAGAAAGTGAATAATTTATAGTATTATGGTAATTAAGGGCTTGATTTCATGTACAAATTTAAGCATTTCTTGAAAGACTAGGCAAGAAACCTACAAATTAGGAAAATTACCATGTGAGAAAGCATATGTCGCATCAACAGCATCATTAACCAGATCACATATGATAATTCACTTTAAAATAATTAAGGTTCAATCAATGAAATTTCATAATAGATTAAGAATAATTTTATCCTTACTATGAAGTTCAATAAAAAGGGAAATTACAATTGTTTATAGCGCAGGAAAATACACAAGTTGAAAGAAAAACCCTGATTTCAATTATCACTTTCATATATTTTGGAATCCACTCACATGGGATGAGAAAGCAATTAAGATATTGTGCCTTCTCTTATATTCATGGAACTGACTATTGGTGTAACTGTATATTTGTTTGCACTAGTTACCTGTAAGAAGAAACCTTCCATTAAATAGCATGTAAAAAAAAAAAAGAAACCTTAAGAACTAACAATCATCATTTCCAAAGTAATAAAGGATAGGGATAAAGATTGCTTATCGAGGCATACTCCTTTGAAGGAAAGCCGCTTACTAATGATGCTAAAAATAAGATAAAAAAAATTATAATAACTTCAAGTGAAGAAAGATTGTGAAGATCTAATATGTAAAAGTATTATATAAAGTCAGTAGAATGGAGGGTATATTCAGAGATAAAAAAAACACATTCAAAATTTGGGGTTACATATAATAATAATAGTTATTTATAATGCGCCCTTCAGGGCTATTAGCCCTCCTAGAGCGCAGGTTGTGTAGCGAGTGTAGAGGAAGTTTACAGGGGAGAGAAGGCAATTCTGAATAGATGAGTCTTTAGGAGAGGTTTAAAAGTAGCGAGGGAGGGAGAGGGTCAGACTCCAGCAGGAAGAGCATTCCAGAGTCTAGGAGCACAAACTGAGAAGGAACAGTCACCTATCGAGCAGAGGACAGAACGAGGTTAGACCAGAGTGCCCGAGGAGTTTGATGATGGGAGAGGGCAGACGAGAGATAAGGTGGAGCCTCGAGGTTTAGGGCCTTGTAGGTGATGAGAAAAATTTTATAGTGGGTAGGGAAGCGAATAGGTAACCAGTGTAGCTCCTGTAACAGAGGCATCGAAGGAGACAAGTGGGGGCGGCGAAGAAACCCCTTTTCAGAGTCGACTCGATAACATATACTTTAGAACAGAAGTGGTGATCACAATTTTGTAGTGAGCGCCAAAAGGGAGAGTTGAATTTAGATTAGCTTGGGATAGTTAACTTTCATTTTTTTAGGAGTGCCTCCTCAGCATGGATCGCAAGGCCTTTGAGGTAATTCTTTTCCTTGTAACTCCTGAGCAAAGTCAACCTAAATTCGGTATAGTTTGTAAGCCAAATGGGCCTCCCAATTTGGGTTGACATTTCAACATTTTTCCTAGGTTGTAGTAATCTTGTCCACCGACATATTTCCCAGAGTGGAAATTGGTGGTAAATCCTATAATACAAATACCTATTATTTCCCAATGCTTTGTGACGTTTTTTTTTTAAGCACCCACCGCAATTATTTATATAATGCTAAAATAGATTAAATACAAAAAAGCACTCCACCAACACCAAGGAGTCAAATAAAATGGAGGCCAGCCTCCTCCAAGAAGTTAGTATACAAGTCTGTGCGCACGAATCCATCCTGGTTACAAAAGTGGTAGTGTCATTGATTGTGCTGGTACATAGACAGGCAACACACGCAAAGAGCACCCACCCAGACTGGGCCATTCAACAAGAATGTAACGAAACACTGGGCGACAACAAAGTCGACGCTTCATCAAATAAGAGTGCATCCCGCGAGTGTATCCGATTCGGAGACGACAGAAAGCGACCTGAAGCCGTCACGCCATGTTGGCATGGGAACAGTCGCGGCGCAATGACACGCAACTTTAAGTTCCCATCGGCTGTCTCCGATTATCTTTGCCAAGCAGCGCGGAGGGTTGCCATGACTCCTGTCATGTAGCCTGTGTGAGGAAGAGCCAAGCGCTGGTCTGGTGTAGCCGAGTCCGTGCAAACTCTCTGGGGCCCTCTTCTACACAATTCCTACATGTCCAGCAACCCAAAGGAAGATAATTTTGAAATCCACCCGGGCTTGGGGCGACTGTGGCGTCACAGATACTGTGAACCAGGGGGTGCGGAGATTCTAATGCCCCGAGAGGACTCAAGAAGCTTTGTGAGTCGCTATAGATCACAATCCGGAGTCCGAACCGGAAACGAAGCGTCAGTGCAACCAGCTCGGCCGGGAAGACAGACGCAGCACCTAGTAGAGCCCTGCTGACTTCAACAAAGGGGGTACAGCATGAAAATCAACCCCCTCTTGGGAGTTAGGGGCCATCCGTATTCACTGCCACGGGTCCAAAATGACACAAAGTGTGCTCCAAAAAGGCCGAGCGTAATACTCCCAGTGCAGTGGACAAATCGTTAAAGGGGACACCCTGGGCAGAACCAGATGCACCAACCACCGCAGAGCTAAGGAGTTTCCTAGCACTAAACCCAAAGGGCTTATGCTATGAGTGGCGTCTGTGTGGCATAGGGACCTTCGAGATCGGCTGCGGACGCAGTGAGAGCCATCGGCGACTGAGGGAGGCGATGGGATCACACGTACAAGCTCATAATGCACTGTGCACGGCGCAGAGCAAGTGGCCTCTCCCCAGCATCGACAAGTAGGCTCTCAATGGGGAAAGTGCGGAAGGCACCGGTCGCCAGGCGAAGGCCAGGGGGGTGGATCGAGTCCACCTTTCGCAATACACGCTCGGCTGCGGATGCATAAAACTGGCATACATAGTCGAGCTTCGAATGAACAAAGGATCGATAGAAAAGTAAGGCAGTATCCCTATCAGCCCCCCAGGTGCTGAACGTCACAGAACCAAGAATGTCCATAGCGGGGATATAAGACCCCATAAAGCTGTGAATATGAGCTTCCCAAGTGAGGCGTCGGTCAAAAACAAGACCAAGGAACCTGCGAATCCGCCACTTCCAGGTGAACCCCATTTAGAAACAAATCCGGGTCGGGGTGGAGCCGTGGATGGCTGCAGAAGTGCGCCACCTTACTTCTGAATAAGGAAAGCTGAAACCTGTGCGATTCGGCATAGGAAGAGACGCGATTCAATGCCTGTTGGAGTCAACGCTCCAAAGTTGGTATCTGGACTGCGCCAAAGGAGACCGAAAGGTCCTCCACGTAGAGCATAGCGAGATGATGCCGTTGATGCTCAGGGCAAAGAATCTGACACGGACACTTCCCTGTGGGACACCCTCTTACTGCTCAATTGGGTCAGAGAGAGCTCCCTCCACCCGTACTCGCAAGAACTCCGAGATAAAGATTGGGAGGCGTCCCCTCGCTCCAATCGTGTGGAGTCTCCATGATACCGTATCGCCATGCTGTATCATAGGCCTTCTCCGGCTAAAAAAGTTCGGTGGTGTAGTGTTGTCTACGAAGGAAAGGCTCGCAGACGCCCTTTTCCAGTCAGAACACAGAGCATCGAAGATGGAATGGAACTTGCAGAAGCCGCACTGTGCATAAGACAGGTGGCCTTCACTGTACAAGAAATAGGCTAGACTAACATTTAGCAATTTCTCTATCAACTTGCACACGCAGGAGGTTAAAGTAATTGGAGGTGCCAGACTGATATAGGAGCACCACGGTAAAGCTTGTTCGACATTTTCCTAAGAATTTTTATTGGTCAATAGATCAGTTTTTAGTGGAGACTATAGCTGTATTTTCTAAGTGAAAAGTTTGTCAATGTTGCTTTGAGTTGTCACCATGTTTGCAAATAGACTGAATTAACAGGGATGTGTGATGTGACAGTAGAAAGATCATGAATTTGCACAGACCAAGATTTATGGTAAGGCAGGAATTCATGCAACCCACAGTTAAAGGGAAATGAATAGACTTGTGGCTTTGTTAGCTAGAGAGATAACCAGCTAGCTTTGGACATTACCAAAAGCAGATTTAAAGGTTATTACAGGATCCTCTCTAAATTTCTAACTATTCTTTTAAACTGTTTTAAGGTACCTTACTTACCTTTCCAGTCACACTAAAACATAGGCAGATATACACCCACTCATGTAATCTCTCATTCACTAGCATAACATTCAATAGAAAAAAATGCCTCACCTCTCTACTACCTCAGCCCTTTTCTAGGGCACTGTCACATTGTAGGATTTATACATCTGTGAAAGAATGACTTTTAATAATATCAGAAAGATAGAACTGACCAAATGTTTGGCAAAGTATATTTATAAATAAAAAGCTACACAAAATTCAAAGTATTTCAGGAATGAATGCCCAAGCCTAAATGAAAAAGAGGAGAAAATTGGCTAAAATTCATGGTTTAAAATAAAGCGTTCATGTGAGGGAAGGAAGAATACCCATACACTCATCTAGCATGTGTCGTAAAAGGAAACTAAGCCTAGAAAATGGTCACAGGCCTGGCAAGAGAGAGGTCTCTTCCTGTGAGTGCAGTACAAATGGAGAATTTAGGACAGATACTTTGTGTGTGTCAAGAGGTATGTAGTGCTCATACCCTCCTCCAACCACACGCATTTACACCTCAGCTGACTGAGGCTCATCAACTATATTAAGCAAAAAGTCCTAACAACCCAATTGCCACATTCAGCGATAAAAAAAAGACACCCCAATCAAATACTACAGCAATTAAAAACATCACAGGAGGGGGGTAATTTATTTCAGTACAACTCAAACTTCTTGAAAGAAATCTGAATGCAACTAACAAAAACCATAGACGAAACAAGTAATGATTCAATAAAAATGACACTCCAACCTTCATCAACACAGCCACCAAATAGCAAGCCTCTAACAATGGGGATCAAGCCCTCTACATCAATGAATATAAACAAAGTTAACTTCACCAAACACCTTCATACAAAGGTACAAAAACCTCATCTCTCTCATAGCTACACAAAAAAATACCCATAACTCACCACATACACGCAAAGCCTTCTGAACAACCTTGATAGACCCTCATCAACAAAATACTAAACACACTTGAATTCAATTACATGTCATCTACACAATGGAGTCACACAGGGACAAATTACTCTTCCTCACCTTTTTCTTCCAAGCCATATCTCCCATAAATTCCAACTTCATAGTCTACAGCTATGCCAATGACATCACCATCCTCAACCAACACTTAAGTACACCCAAGCAGCTCAAGATCTAAAACTAAATTACAAAACTTAAATGCTGGTTGCAAAAAAACAATGACTATCAAATTCAAAATTCTGTTACCATCTTCACAATCTACAAACTAGAGTACAATAATTCCACATCCACACTGGACTAAATTTCTGACAACAAATAAGAAACACGTGACAAAATTGAACACACACACACATACATAGCTACACACCATACTCGGGCAATCCAAGGAATACATCTTCCACAGTTAAAAGCAGTATGTGCACTCTTCACTCGCCTATACCTCAATATTGTATTCCACTCAGCACACTACAGAAGACCAAACAAAGAACTCTCCCTTGACAGAGCATGCACTTGCATCACCTTAATAAGACAAACAAAGGCAGTCTTAAAACACAACATACACATCTACAGAACACAATTTCATCATAATACACCTACTCTAAGATTGCCAAAACATTGCACTACACACAGCCTAGGACACAACCGGGGAATGTGGTGCCTAGGATCCGCCCATCCTGCGAAAGAGAGGTAAGGGGGAGCCTGACAAGTTATTCACACCACCAAACAAACACACACTCTTAGAGCCAATGGATAAGTGCCTACAGGAACCCCCCACAATTCATTAACTAATTCCTGCCCCCATTCCCCACAAGCAGTGTATGAAAGGAAAGGGAGGCAGGGCATACAAAGAATTCCTAGTATAGGAATACAAAGATGTGCTACATCTAAATTAGTTCCTAGTGGGTTCTAGTATCTTCCTTATTAGAATAATAAGCTTTGGTCTTGACATCCTTTCTTTCCCTAACCTTTTCCATTTTCTCTTCCCTAATTTTGCCATAATTAGGGCCAAGGTGAAAATGAGGGGTATTAGCCCCCAAAATAAAAGGAAGCAACACCAAGAGCTATTATTAAGAATGATTTTCTCACTTGCTTTTGCCGACTGAAACTTTGGATGCATCAGGTTTAGCGGAAAAGAGTGTAGTCTTGGTAGAAGCTACCAAAGTGGAACAGAGGCTGTCATCATTCAATTCCGGGGTGATTCCATTCGTCAATGGGGTTTTCATGCCTCTTTTAGGGGCCTTAGGGGTAACAGACATGTTCAGGAAAGGGTGCTTTGAGTGTCGTCTCTGGTTGTCCCAATGTGACAATAATGTTTCCCTAATAAACGATTCCTCGAATCTGTAATAAAGTAATTACAAAAATTAGAACTTACTTATTTAAGTAACTAGGAACAAGGTAATACAAAAATGAACTTCACAAAGCAGACATTCATGGAAGGGTAACAATTAAGAAACTGGTGGTAATGAAAACCAACATTAAATTGCGAAAGAAATAGTGCCACAATCATAAAGCATAGACTTGATGACTGAAGACTATAGTATGGTCCAACGAGTGATCATTTACCTTATTTCCCATAAATGTTTCTATTTATGGACAACCCCAAAAGAAGCCTTCAACCCGTCAAACACGGGGGCGAATCAGTAATGGTTTGGGTGGATATATATCCTAGTACTCAGTGGGTACCATCATTACCTTCAATGGTCATTTTACTGCCAACAAATATCAAAGACATTCTCAATGACAAGAATACCATTTTCAAACTGTGTGTATGGGTGAACTAACATTTTGAAAAACGGCAGTCACAAAGGTTTACTCTTGATTTGAGAACTACACAGGGGTTGTGATTCTATTCCATCAAGGATTGCAATCCATCCCACACAAACTTTTCATTTCCTTGCATGTTCATCTCACATTGAACAAGAATCTGCAATCTCATTTTAAAGACAGCAACTATTCCCTTCTTTTCTACATCACATAGCCCTCACATTCTGCGCACACCCACTCCGTTCATACATTACCGCCATTGTGTAATGCACTCATGGGATAAAACCTCCAGGGGTGCAGCTTCCCAGGCCAGCTGTCCCCCATTCAGTCTTCCCTTTTATGATACCCACCGCAAGAGAGTATGGATATTCTTCCTGCCCTGCATGCATGGCCACACAAAATTATGGTGCTGGTAGGGAACTATGAGCGTGACACAATACACACTAATTATTCCTGCCCATTACCTTCACTAGGAACTAGCTCCTAGTGCTTACGGTCTTTCCAGTGACTTTGTTACTGATTTTTATGGACATTTCATTATCCAGTGAGAGAATCCCACCAAAGAAAGGGGGGAGGTGGAGCAGTTAATAATAAACCTGTCAGACTGAAAATTTAATTATAACCTAAATAATACCAGAAAAGTAGACTACATCTTAACTTCTAAAGGAAATAAAACAGAACAAGCAAATTTAGTGTAAAACTTGTATGTTATAATGGCCTGAAAGACAAAGCAAGGGTAGAAGTGTTCAAATGAGTAACTTCCTATAGGAAGATACAAAGGTGCAACTAACTTCATTCCAAAGCAATAGAAAATTGGTCAAGGTTAATGTATCATCAAAGTAATAGAGATCATCTCTATGGCAATTAAAAAAGTAAATGGCTAAACAATCCATACGTGGGACAAGGGCACAATAGAAAGAATGAACACTAAAAGGATATAATATACACAGTGGTTCAGAACCCACATAAAGCTGTAGGTCCACCAACCAACTAGATCAACTTTCATGCCTACTAGGTTATTTGAACCTTTTACTCTTGCTCTCTGTCTCTTCCTCACTCCTCGGGAAGCACTGTCTCTCCTTCCTTCTGGATGGGCCAAAGAGAAAAGTTAAAAAAAATGGAGGTAGAATTAAGAAACTACTCTTCTCTTATATATGAGGGGCGGTCAATAAGTTTTGCGAATCGGTAGGGAAAAACAGAGCAAGGGGAATGGCTGTTTGTGGGGGTGTTAGGACAAGTTATGACAAGTCAGGACCTGCAGCCGCACGCTCCTGCCTCCTCTATTTAAGAAGTGATCGCAGATCGTCAGTCACAAATTTTTCAACAATGGAGAAGGTTGAGCACCGCGCAGTGATCAAGTTTTTGACCAAGCAAGGCAAGAATACAGATCCATGAACGCATGGTTGCAGTGTACACCAACACCACCCCTTCCTATGCAACCGTTGCTCGCTGGAATAGGGAGTTCTGCCATGGTCGTGAGTCCCTTGAAGATGACCCCCGTCAGACGTGACCAACGAGGACAATGTGGCCCGTCTGGAGAGGATTATCCTCCAAAATCGACGGGTGAAGGTTGAAGAAATCGAGCGAGAACTTGGAATATCACATGGAAGTGTGATTTGGCCATGACTAAGGTCTCTGCCCGTTGGATCCCTAGAAACCTCACGCCCCATGATCGACTTCAACGTAGTCAAAGTCCACAAGGCCAGAGTTGCACAAGCTGCCCTGCATGAATGCGGATTCCAGGAGCTCAACCATCCCCCCCTACAGTCCAGATCTGGCCCCTAGCGACTACTTTTTATTCCGCCAGCTCAAGGCTGCACTGCGTGGATGCCGGTTTGGGGACGATGAAGATGTCCAGTTCGCCGTCCAGGAGTGGATTGAACAGCAGTCGGGAGATTTCTGGTTGTCGGGAATTCGAAGCCTCAGGGACAAGTGGCGCAAGTGCATTGAAGTCGAGGGTAATTATATTGAAAAATAATAAAACACTTTTCCTCATATCTCGTTTCCTTATATCCGAATTGCAAAACTTATTGACCGCCCCTCTTACCAGATACAGATCCCATTCTAGTCATCATATTTATGAAATCAGAGACCTCAGTACTCATGGTAATCAGGGGCTACACATATCATCTTGTCAATGACTTACTCCTGAACCATAGGGTTCCCAAAACCCCCTAATATCATTCAAATTTGGCTACAGATACCTATTTCTGAGTACTCAGGTCAATGATAAAGGAGAACTGGCGCCTTCCTGGAGGAAACTGACTTTAACCAGCAAAAAATAATTTATTTAATTTTTTTTTTAGAGCCCATCTGGCGACTGCCCACTTGGGCATAAGTCGCCAGAAACACGACAGCCTAGAACTAGGCTACTTTAAAATAAGAATATGAAAACATAACAATGATAAAAATGGGAAAAACTTAACAATTAGGAAGCAATCTCCGGCGTCGGGGGGAGGTCCCCCTCACCCCGGTGCAGGAGCGTGCAACCTACAAAGAAAACAATAACAAAAAATAGAACCTACTTAAATAAAGGGGAGAAGCCCTGCCTCCCCCCAAAAGTCAACAAGTCAATGTGCACGAATCCGTCCCAAGTACAAGGGACAGGCGGTAGCGACCCAGCCCATCTCGGTACTGAGACAGGTAATGTGCGCAAAGATCACCCAGACTGGGACATTCGACAAGAATGTGCCGAACAGTCTGGGCGACGATGCAGTCGTCACAATAGGGCCCAGCAAAAAATAATGAGAGTACCATTTCCCTAGCCATTTTGACTACTGTATACTTTACTGCCAGTCCCCACACCTCTCTTATGTAAGGTGGGTGGACCTTAGGAAGACCACCATGCTCCCTCGTGGGTCCACAGGTCCCTAAGAGGAGATATTGTGTGAGGTCAATGAGTAGGTGCTTGATGTTATCTGGGCTTTGGTTGCATCTAGTGCATATTTGTATTGTTTGAGTATAGTTGAGTGGCCTGACCTGAGACAGGATTACTCTGATTGGTTTATTAACCCTTTAGGTCATGACGGTACTCACAAGTACCATTTTAAAAACTTTCGCCAATTGACTTTGTATGAGCAATAGTCCTAATGGAACTTTAAAAATTCTTAGCCTCTCAATAGATGGCACTTCAAGCTACGGCTCCACTTATGCCAGCCAATAGTGAATTTATTTCAGTTGGTTCGCTTCCTTGGTCGTAAGAATATGTGGAAATCAGTGTATGAAATACTTTTCCCCAAATATCAGCATTCTCAAGGTAGGAATTTTTAATGATTTTTTTTTTCTTGATTAATAAAGCTCTTACCCAGATTTAAATGATATTTACAAACATGTACTTCATTCAAATAATTAATAATAAACAAAATTCTTTGATGGACTCAGAGGTACCAGCAGGATAGTGGCGCTCGTACTAATTTCCACTTTCTTTCATTTTTTTAACTAACTATTTTAGAGTGTGATTCTTGAGAAAACCTTTTTTGTTTTAATATTTTTATGGTACATATGCAAATATATATGCATAGGTACATATATATTTCAATAATAGCTTTACTTTATTTTCAATGATTAAAATACAATATAATTACCCATTTTCTTACTTTATTACAGAACTATGTCATTCGGAAGATTAACAATAATTGAAATGAATTATATTCTAGATGAATTCCCTTCTGATATAGAGACCCCAATAAAGGATATTTCGATAAGGAACCTGATGGTGTTCCATCTACTAATTCAGAAACTACAAATGAACCAAGACTAAATTGATCTGGTGACACCAACTGTTTCTTTTCAAAGAAGATGGAAAAAGAAGAATAATGCACCAACTATGTTGTTTTTTTGTGAAATTCATGGCAAAATTCCACTCAATTTCAAAAGTCACCAAGGAAGAAAATTACAATAGAAAAGAGAGGTAAGTCAAAGGACTCTTAAAGAAAATGATTCCCCAAAAGCTAAAACACGAAAGTGCCACAAAAAATCTTGGTTTCTAATGACATTAGACTTGAAAACAGAGGAGCACATTAGCCTGAATTTTGTGCTTCAAAAAGAATTCAATCAAAGCCCTACTCTAAATGCACTCTATGTCAGGTCTACCTTTGTATAAATGACAATTTTTTTTTTTTTTTTTTTTAGGAATATCACCAAACTTAAATATAAACAATATGTAAAATTTACAATGTGTTTCAGGAGTATCATGCATATATTGAGAATGATTTTCACTTTTTGTCCAGGTGGTACTTATGTCTACCTCCCCCCCTTTTTATAATATAAATAACCCTTTTTTTAACCTTTCTTTGAATATATATCGCTTATTTTGTTTACGATTACTGGAAATTTTTCTTTTTTAAAGTTTTACTAATCGATGATAATTCAGGATATAAAGGGTTAAGGGAAGGGGGAGGCTTGTTAGGATTTTTGAGGTAGTGCATTCAAGTACCTTTGAGTGGGGATAGTCTAGATGTGGTGGGTAGGGGAGGGAGATTACTGTAAAGGGCTGGCTGGATTCTTTTTTTTTTTGCATCTGGGTGGTGGGGGTTTTTGCTGTCAGATGATAGTTGGGGTGAGGAGAAGTCAGCACCGAGGGGTTGGGTTCCAATCATGTCTAGGTGTATTTTGATTGATAGTATTTTTGTTTCAGCATGTAGGTGTAAGGTGGGTGTGCTGCATGTGCATCCTGTGATTGGTCTGAGTGCATGGTTCAATGTGGTTTGGAGTTTATTCACATGAGACATCCTACGGTTGGGTGCCATGCTGGATGCTGCGTAGTTGATTGGAGTGCTGATGAATTGTTTCTAAGGGGTGGTGAGAAGCGCTTTCTGTTGCCCAAATGTAAGGTTTGATAGTTCTTTGTGGCTTTGTTTGTAACGTTTTTTGTGTTTTTTTTTTTGTTTAGTGGCAGGTGTTGTCCATTTAGTCTGATTTTTGGGTGTTTTTCAATTTGTTGTAGTTGGGTGTGAAAAGCGTTAATGTCAATTTGTTGGCTGAGAAAGTCCTGCAGTTTTGTGTGAGCTAGCATTCTATACTTGCCATAGCGAGAAATGGATGATGAAAGAGAGAGAGACAAAAGGTGGGCAGCTGATCTGTGGAGATATGGCAACAGTGAGAGGACACCTGTGATGGTGCTTGCCACACCCACATCATCCATTTCTCAATGTGGTGAATACAGTGTATTTATAGGTTTGTGGAGAGTCCTGCTTGCCATTTTGATTGAGAGGCATTGCTCTGTGAATGAGATATTATATGCATAGGCATTGATTAATGGGGTTTGTAGCTGTGGGATGTCATGTGTGGATAAGTTGAATAGTAGGGGTGAGAGAATGGCTCCTTGTGGTACAATATTGTGGTGGTCAGGTGCATGAGTTGTGTGTTTGGTGGGTGACTTTGAACTGCCTGCCAAAGATGAAGTTTATTAGCCACTTTTTGCAATGTTTGGAAGGATGGTGCTCAGGATTTTGTGTGTGAGGATGCGTTTTGGTACTGTGTTGAAGCCATCAATTATGTGTTGTGTGAGGCTGGTGAGGAGTCATTGATTGAGTGTGCTTTCCTGAAACAATGGTATCTGAGACAGAGCAATATTTGAGCTGATTTTGTGTGTATTAATTTTTGTTTTTAATAGTTTGCACAGAAGTGAAATTAGGCAGTAGGAGCTGGGTTGTGTAATGAGGAAGGAAGGTGGTGGGGGATTGTCTGGGTTGAGTATAGATGTGATGTAAGCTGCTAGTTTTCAGATTGAGGGGAATTGTGTCGGTGAGCCAGGAGTGGTTAAAAATTCATGTGATGGTTGAAATTACTTGATTATCAAATGCTTCAGATGGATGTTAGATATGTTGTCTGGACTAGCTAGCGCATATTGTATTTTTTGCAGATTACTCTTAATAATATAGTTTTTAAAAATATGGGTTTTAAATCATTATAAAGTTGTGTAATTTAATATAATTTTGAAATAAGGCATACTTCTGACTTCCTCCAACTTAGTTTATTATCTGGGTCTTTTGTAACTATGATGCCCCAGAAATTAGCAAATAAAATGGATCTCATCATCCCTCCACAATGTTTTAATGGTGAGGAAAGAGGGTAAATTGGAGCCAATGGCAATGCAGTCTAACTCATAATCCATAGGAAATAGGGCAAAGGTACGAAGAAATCAAGGTTAAGCGCATCTCCTGATAATTGCAATCTAGTGTAATATTAGCACTCACTCTCCTTAACTCAGCTATGTGACTGAAGAAGTATATTGTTTCACAAAGTGATTTTTGCCATGAAATGCTAAATGAAATATTTAATGCAAATAGAGTACAATTGAATGTTTTAGAACCTTCTCAAGAGAAATGATATCTAGTGCAAATTCAATGATGCTCAAGGTACAAAATAATATCAACTAAGCATTTGAGGTGTACACCATTGCAGTGAGAACTGTTAAGCACAGTGATTTTAATATATATATATATAATGGGTGCAATAAATATCAGATACATGGTCAAAAGTTTATTTACGAGTTACACAACAGCAAAGTAATTGAAAATTGAACATCTTATGTACTTTGTACATTGAAAACAAATTCGGTATTACAATACGCAAAGAGTAAAGCATTGATATTATATCGACAAAAGTGTTAGATTATCGCCTCAAAAAGTATCCAACACACCCACAAAATTAGTTTTAAAGCGATAATAAATAGTTCTCAAACATTCCAGAGTGGTTTACGTGACAGGAATGCTGTAGAACTTTCTAGAAAAATAGTTTACTTCGTCCACTTGAAACAGCAGACCTCAGTCAGTCTCTGAGAGCTGCATGAGGAGGTCATCGTTCAACACTCTAATTCTAATATGGCGAAGACTAAAGAATTGCCAAAAAGGAGCAGAAAACTAATTGTTCAGTTACATAAAAGTGGTTTGGGCGAGAGAAAAATTTCATCTATGCTAAAAATACCAATCTCAACCTTTGGTGATACGATTAGCCGGTTCATGTCATATCAGTCCACTGCAAGTCTACCGAAGGAGAAATAAAGAAAAAGATCACTGACCTAAAGACGAATAAGTCCCCTGGACCGGACGGGTTTCTACGTAAAGTGTGGAAGGAAGTGTGCGATGAAGTATCACGACATCTGTGCGTTATCTTTAACATGTCAATCCGGACCAAATGCGTTCCTAGAGACTGGGGTGAGGCGGAGGTGACTCCTATCTTCAAGAAAGAAGACCGTAACCAACCATCGAACTACCGACCTATCAGTCTGACTTCGATAGTCGGTAAACTCATGGTGGACAAAGTGACGTCGTATTTAGAGTCAAACCTGCTACTGAGGAGTTCCCAGCACAGCTTCCAAAGGCAACGGTCATGCCTGACGAACCTTGTGGAATTCTTCCACTTCGTTTTCAGTGAGCACGATCGGGACAAGGCGGTGGATGTGGTCTACCTAGACTTTCAGAAAGCCTTTGATAAGGTACCACACCACCGCCTTCTCCAGAAAGTGCGAGCGCTTGGCATAGACGGAAAGGTAGCCAGCTGGATCGAGAACTGGCTAAGTGGCAGACGGCAACGGGTGGTGGTGAATGGACAGTCTTCTGAGTGGGTGCCCGTTACTAGCGGGATGGCTCAAGGTTCTGTCCTGGGACCACTACTATTCATCATCTACGTCAACGACATGGACGGTGACATGGTTGCCAAGATTTCCAAATTTGCCGGCGATACCAAGCTTGGTATGAACGTTGCAAAGGATGGAAATACTGCCCGCCTGCAGGAAGATCTTGGGAAGATTGGGGAGTGGTCGGACATGTGGCAAATGCCTTTTAACGTCGGGAAATGCAAAGTGATGCATATCGGCCACAGAAACCCCCAATCTCAGTATATCCTTAAGGGCACTGCTATGGAATCCACCGACACTGAGAAGGACTTGGGTGTAACAATCACTAGTGACCTCAAGTTCTCGAAACAGTGCATTGAGGCGGAGAAAAAGGCCCAAAGGATGCTAGGCTATATTAAGCGCCAGTTTGGTTATCGGAACCAGGAGATTGTACTGTGTCTGTACAACTCACTTGTCCGACTGCACCTGGAGTATGCCGTACAATTTTGGAGTCCTTCATTGCGAAAGGACATCGCGAGATTGAAACACGTACAAGCCAGGGCAACCAAGCTGATTCCCTCTATCTGACATAAAAGTTATGAGGATAGACTAAGGGAATTAGATCTGTTCTCGCTGGAAACACGTAGACTGCGTGGTCAGCTCATCGAAGTCTTCAAAATACTTTGAGGGTTCGACAATGTTGACTACTGGGATATTTTCACACTGAGTGAGAACAGAACGCGCAATCATGGCTTCAAACTTGAACTGAAGCATTACCACCATGATCTGTGTGGGAAATTTTTCACCTACAGTATCTACGGTAAGTGGAACGCACTTCCAGTGGAAGTTGTCAACAGTGAATCTGTTGACCAGTTCAAGTCAAGACTAGATAAAGTCTTGAAAAGCGGCCGTTCAGGGACGCAAAACAATTGAGCAGCCATGTGCCTGTTCGATTGCTAGTCCAAAGGTACCCTCTTTGAATGGACCGTAAGGTCTCCTAGGGTACTTACTTTCCTTGTTACTCCTTGTTACCATGTTCAGGGTGTCCATCTAAAATTTCAAACCATGTGGCTAAACATATAGTCTGTAAAGTAAAGAAGAATCCTGGAGTGACTCGATCTGAACTTCAGAAAGATTTGGAAGCAGCTGGGACAAATGTATGCAAAAATACAATTAGAGCAGTTCTTAAGAATGAGGGATTCCATTCTCGTACAGCAAGAAAGACATCTTTGTTGAAACCAATTCATGTCAGAAATCGTCTGAATTTTTGCCAAGGAACATTTAGAGAAGCCTGCAAGTTTTGGGGACGCTGTACTATGGTCTGATGAGATGAAAATTGAGTTATTTGGGCGGAATAGAAGAGGCAGAAATGATCCTAAAAATACAATCCCAACAGTGAAGTTTGGAGGAGGCAGATAATGGTATGGGGCTGCTTCTCCTCTGCAGGTCCTGGAAGACTCCATATTATTGAAGGGAAAGTGAATGCTCAGATGTATCGCAGGATTCTGGACGATAATCTCTCATAGTCTGCAGATGACTTGAAGTTACCAAGAGGATGGACATTCCAGCAGGACAACGATCCAAAGCTACAGCCAAGGGCACTGCAGCATGGTTTCAGCAGAAGAAAATAAAGGTTATGGGATGGCCAAGTCAGTCGGCAGAACTAAATCCTATCGAGAACCTGTGGCGAGAATTAAAACTAAAGATTCAGAAAAGGGACCCAAGAAATCTAAGATTTAAAAAGAATATGCCAAGAAGAATGGGACAAGATAGCTACAAATATTTGTAAGAACCTCATAAGTAAATATCCCAAACGGTTGGAAGGTGTACTAGCGACGAAAGGTCATATCACCAAATACTAACTGTTTTTCATAGATGTATCAGATACTTTTTGAAACATTTGTTTGATATTTTTGCCGTAATCATAGTAATGTTTTACTATTTTTGCAATATGATACAAATTTGTATTCAACGTACAAAATACATAAGATGTTCAATTTTAAATTACTTTGCTGTTGTGTAACTATGGTAAATAAACTTTTGACCATGTATCGGATATTTATTGCACCCACTGTATATGGAAAAAGGGGATAACATAAAGGGGTAACTTTGAAACCAGTTTTTTTTTGGACTGGTGGATTAGCTATCCTATAAATGTAGTCTCTCAGTTTGAGGATGAAAGGATGTCACGCTGGACCTAAAGTAGAGCCATTGTCTAATAATGCCACTACATTAACCGTACCACCATATATATATATATATATATATATATATATATATATATATATATATATATATAAAACACAAAGTATTGCATGAGTAATACTTTGATATTTAAATTTACCTGACATTAATGAGCTTATTTTATATTTACCTCCCCCTCCCTTCACTCTTATTTTCATCCTTCCTTGATAATGAACTTGAAATAAAGTTCAAAAGTACTTGGAATCTTCATTTTATGTTCCATGTAGGCATTGTTACATATATATATATATATATATATATATATATATATATATATATATATATATATATATATATATACCGGGTGTCCCATAAAAAAGTTAACCGTACTTTGAATTAGCATAACTCAAAAACTATGAGAATTTTTGGTCTTGCCAAAAGTGTTTTATTAACCAACTATTTATGTGTCGATTCTGGAAATTTCATTAAATTCCCTTTTATGATATTGATACACTAATGGGTTTAGTGGAGGCTATCAAAAATATGTTTGCGCAAGGAAGTAAAATAATGAAACTAAGCCTAGGAATGCTAGGCCACCGTGCACTTTCAAGAGAACCTAGGGAGCCTAGTTTGCCTAAGTCTTTGTGCGATTTTCCAAGCATAGCTTAGGCCATTTTACAGTGGTTTTTCAGCCACGCTGTGGTATGGACTCGTCATTATTGCTTACTAAGCAAATGAAAGCGTTTCTGTGTAAAAGTTTACTTCCATAGAACCTTTTTAATCATGCAGTTAACAAAAGACTGGCAGTATTAAACAAGTACAAGATTCATATGAAAAACGTTTTCTAGGTCGGCACCCACCAAGAAAGCCCACACTTTGGAAAAAGGTTCGCAAATACCAACATGAAGGAACATCCTTAAATCTAAATAGAGGTCGTTCGGGTCGTATGAGAACCATAAGAACAGAAAATATAAAAAATGTTCTGATGACACTTCTTCAAAATCCACATGTATCAGTCAGAAAGAATGGATTACAATAGTCAAAGTCATCATTTAACCGCATTATTAAACATGACTTAAAATATCATCCCTATAAGACGCATGTAAGGCACCAGCTTCTTGAAACTGATTTTCCTCGTCGTAGACAATTTATCAAATGGCTTCTCTATAAACCTGCTCGTTTCTTAGAAAACATTGAGATTGGTGATGAGGCAGCCTTTTTTATGAATGGAAAGGTAAATAGCCATAACATTCGGCAATATGCGCCGCTGAACCACCCCTCAGCATTCAACTTTGACACACGTAATTGTCAGCATAAAGTGTCTCTGTGGATCGGAATATGAGGGAATGGCTATCTTGTCAACCCATTGCTTAACGAGAATAACTTGAATCGTGCTGCCTACATGAGCATGATCAACAAAAGGATCTTCCCGGAACTCTGCCAGATTTACAGCAATCAATTCAATAGACTTTGGTGGATTTAGGACGGCCCACCAGCTTGCTGTAAGAACAAAATTAAGAGAAACGTTTGACAACCGCATTGTCGCGCTGAATCATGCAATTGAATGGCCCCCCAAGATCCCCTGACTTAACACTGTGCAATTATTTCTTATGAGGATATCTAAAAAATAAAGTGTATTCTACTCCACCACAAAGCATCAACCAGTTAAGAGATAGTATCATACATGAAGTCAATAGACTTAAGGAAAATCACAAGTTAATCAAAAAAGTAGTTCAATCAATGCGATCAAAGGTAAAACTGTGCTTGGAAAGAAATGGAGGACATGTGGAAGGAAACGGTGCTTAGAAAATTAAAAAATGAATTTGTATTACCCATATGAAGAGGTGTTTTTGTTAAAAATGGATTTAAATATATTTGTTAATTTTAAAGTTCGAAGTTTCATTATTTTACTTCCTTGCGCAAACATAATCTTGGTAGCCTCTACTAAACCCATTAGTGTATCAATATCGTAAAAGGTAATTTAATGAAATTTCCAGAAGACAGATAAATAGTTGGTAAATTTGTTTTGTTTTACAGGACTCAAAAATCTCCAATAGGTTTTGAGTTATACTAATTCAAAGTACGGTTAACTTTTTTCTGGGACACCTTGTATATGCCACCCACCTAGAAAAGGTCACCAAGGGTATAAGTGGCCATAATCAATTAGAGCCATTGCTAGGCTACATTAAAAACAAAAGAAAGAGGTACACATAAACCCCTAAACAAACAAGAAATCAAACAACAAAAAGAACAAAGCACACTGGCATCAGGGAAAGGAGGGCCCCTCCCTGGGGCAATGGAGCATACAAAGACCCATATTTTTACTGAATGCGATTAATAGGCTTACAGAATATGATAGAAATGAGGTAAATCTTTAGAGAATCACATCCTGCTAAAATAATGTTCTACTTACTCTTCAAAACATGACATTTAATGTAGAACAACCAAATACCCCCCCCCCCCCCCCCGCCTTTTTTTTTTTAAATATCATGATATTTGATCTAAAACAATCTAATACATAATCTCAAAAACCCCACTGACTTTACAAGGCATCATCAGATAAGAGCCTCTACTTACTTTTCTTGAAGAATGGACATGCACTTGTAGACCACGCCAGAGCCTACTAGCCCAAAATCATTGAGGGAGGCCATGTGCAAAATAAAATTCTTATACAAGTTTTTCTTCAGTATCTCCACAGCATGGTTTTCTAGAAACATGTAGCATGCTAATGGCAACTGACAATCCCCAACAAAACTGTCAAAAAAAAATCCAATTTTAAAAGAGGCCTATTTTGCAAAAATGGAAATTTGGATGCATATAAATGGCACAAAAGAGAGAAAATAAGGCCAGGCTTCAGAGGGATGTAAGCTTTATTCCTTTAACCTTTTTGCTGGGTAAAGTTGCCTTACCCAGCGAAAGTGTTAAATCTGGAGAAAGAGGCTTTTAATTGAGTTTATTCAAATGAAAAACTGGGCTAAGTTAACAAGATCATGACAAACTACCAGTAGTGACCACTTTCACCCTGTGGCTGATGCAGACTACCACTTCTTTAGGCCCTACCAAACACAGAGATTTAAGTAAGCTTTAGCAGTTTCATCCTGCAAGGAGACAGAGATGGTGTAATGGATAATGAACCTGCTACAAATCAAACCTGGAACAGCAGCACAACCTCTCGAACCAAATGCCATGAGAGAAACTGGTACCCTCTCTCCTGGGTCATTGTTTCCACCTCTTAAACTTCCTACTATCTGTTCTGCAGATATTTAGACCCACCATAGGGTGAAAGAGGGTGTTAAACTTAAAAAAGAAATAAATAAATATTGCGCCCACCTACAGGGTCATCGCATCTTTATACATGAATACAAATTAGAATCTTCCATCAACCAGAAATGATTTAAAATATAACCTCCGGAAAAGACCACGTGCCATGCTGTCAGTCTCCATTGCTGCTAAATTTGACAGAAGTTAGCCTGGCAGGGTGCCAAAGTCAGGCCGTCTCCTATATCCTAAACCACCCCTATAGACCCAACTGGGGTCATAATTTTGCAGGAGCCACAGTCAGTCTATCCTCACCCCTCACCTTTGGCTGTAGGAGGGGGCTATTTAACACACCTGCTCCCCCACCCCTTTTTCCTATTACTATCCCAATCTTTTTGATTACTATTGCCCCGCAAAGGGGGGTATTAGGAGTAGCATGGAAACTATTCTAATGACATCAGGAGGCTTCTTGCTCTCTATAGGATCAGCAGCAATATGTCTTCCACACATTTTAACTTCCTCCAACTTCAACATATTCTGCACAGATCTCTCCTTCCAAAGAGATGCCCTTGTTGGTTTCTGCTTTAAATTTGGAAAGGCAGATATTGAAGTATAATCTCATTTTATCATTCTTACATGCCAGTACCACTTCAGGAAGTCTCAGTCACATCTTTCCACACACATTCTATCCTTCTTACCAATTTCTTCCTCATTCTAAACCCATTCACACTTAATATCGTTTCCAAGCTATGCATTTTCACTTATTCTCTCCCGTTCTTCCCACACTATAGTCTCACTACCAAACAATGTTGGAATCACCATACTCTCATGCAACTTTCCGGTACATTACACATTAAAGCCTCACTAATGCTTGTTATCTCAACCTGCCACAACTATCATTCATGAGACACCCTGTATACTACACCATTCCACTTATTCAAATTAGACACCATCTAAGTATATATACATCCCATTGTCTTAGTTCATTTAGTTTGTCACTTCTTCACACATACCGTGTCAATTGCTCAAATAAAAATTTCAAAATTACTTTCACTATAGTCATCAAACAACACTCAACCTCTGCCCCTCATCCACACTCATACTTCTCTCATCAGTCCATTTATGAAGATGTTAAACAGCCACAGTGACAACAAATGGCTATGCCTCACACCCTCGATGTTCATTGAGCCACTCACTCAGCCTCTTTCATGCTAATACACAGCATATTTTCAAGACAAGTTAACTCAGTGAGTCAGGCTTTTCCTTACTGGCACTCAGGTCGCGAGGACATGCCGCTCATCCATGTACCAAGTGTATATATAAACAAAGATACTACTCAAGGAGTGCCTCACAAAGTAACAAGTTTCTGAGACTGGGTCCCTAACTTCTCCAAGCAAATGACAAATGTTAAAATTTTCCAAATCATTCACTCATATTTCACATCATCAATAGTACCCCATTTCTATGATGGGAAATTTAGCAGTTTTGTGCTTGTTAGGGCATAAATGAGTGAGAGGGAGACCCCCCCCCACACACACTTTATGGGTAAGTGGCTTAATCTGAAATATTGATATCACTCACTTGTATTTCATGACATGCAAATTCCAAATCTTCATGAGCTCCTTCTCTCCTTCATTGACGTCCGAGAAGTCGTCAATCATCATCCGCGTCTTGGTCCGTACCCACTCTGAGTCGTGCTCCCCTTCACTGTCTTCATCGAGCTCGTGGGGCTGCACTGGCAGACAGGTCATTGTATGGTGATACAACCTGCAGAAAAATGAAGTTAAAAGCATTATAAAATAGGTGTCTAACGGCATTGGTTTTGTTCCATAAACAGATATAATTGACTAGCATTAGGAGCGAGAAATGGCCACCTTACGACCAGTTAGCAATGATGAGCTGCCAACTTGATTCATGGGTGATTTACCTCCTGAGAATCACAGGATGGGGAGTCAATGAGTGTACAGGCGCCAGGTAGAAACCTGTGGTTCAGATCCCTTGCTAAGGTACATTCTAACCACCGGACCGGGTTGTCCAAGAGATGCATCACACCTTGTATCTGTAGGTGGTGGCTGATATAAGTGCAAATGTTTTGTGTTTGGTACCTGATAGCAGCAGGTTCAGATGTCTGTTAGCCAAGCCTAGGAGTGTTTTAGTTTTCGATGGTAACCAGAACGGGGTCTTGCTTTGGTAACCCATTTGTGGTGGAAGTGATGTTTCTTCTGGGTTGGCCTTACCTTACCAGTGTGGCCTCTCTACCCTTCTTCAGTGAGGTGGGCAGCTCCCACATCCCCCGAATGGATCCACAAGTCCCTCAGTGAGGTCATGGAGTGTGTTTCATGCTTGTGCGAGGTTAGGGCAGTCAAGAAGGTGTTTGGTGTCATCTTGGGTCATTGTCTGGTGGAATGACATTAAAGTGGTTAGGACCCACAGATTGGATGGATTACCATGTGGATTGTTTGGTGGGTGTGCTAATTTAAGGTTAGTTGATCTTCTTCAGAATATCTATGTAATGTGCCCTGGGAGTTTGTACATATTTTTATGGAGGGTTAGGACCCTTGCATACAAGTGGTAATTGTGCATAAAAAAAACAAAAACATGGGACTAGTGTACCAGAGCCCCCTCATTTCACTCCTCATCCAGTTAATTGTCTTTCTAACACCCCCAGTTGGAGAGCACAGGGGTTGTATTTTCATTTAAAAATAAAAACCAATCAAATTTAAAGTGGTTAAGTTGAGGGATTAGAAAATGTGAGAAAGAAACTCAGCACAAGAGACTTGGGTGACTAGAGGAGGCATGCGGCTCTCCTACCTAAACTTACCCACACTGTACTTGCGGGGACAGAATGGTGTAATCTTAGGATGCCTACACAGGAAGAACTTTCTGAAAAATGTATTTCTTAAAAGGCCTATGACTTTGTGGAGTAGGATGCCAGCTTCACACTGTGAAGCAAAGTTAAGCCACGGTGGCTTTGTTCACACACCAGATGAAGTTATGAAACTCAATGACTTTACTGACGTTGCCCTACATTGGAGCAACACTTTAAACTGCAGGTTTGCTCTGAGATGGCCCTCAGACTGAGCAAACTTGTGGCAAAATCACCAACCATCACACAACCTTTAATTCTTCAAACCATCATTAATCAATTTTTGTACAATGTGAGTTTGGCATGCATTAATGCCACTGCAGAATTGACTAGGTGGGGTCTACAGTACCCACCCCCCCTATTACTGCCGTTGCATATCATGCTTACAGGAACAGAACTATTGGGTGCCCCATTTCTCAGGCCAGTGATGTGGGTTTGCTTCCCGCCAAAAACAAATCTCCCCCTGCCTCGAGGAACTCCACCACCAGATTGTCAGCTGGGCATTGCATAAGGTAACTAAAGGGAAGAGGGGGGGACATGGCTCTTTTGTATAAAAATCCCATTAATTCTTTGTGTAATTTTGAATCAGGGTGGAGGACTTGCTGGCCCCCAAAAGTGGTCAATTTTAAATCCTATTCTTGCTGTCAGCCAACATTTCATCTACTATGTTGCATCATCCGTTTTTTGCTTGTCTGAGACCTCCCCCACCGGGATCATGAAACCAGCATAAAGATCATCATGGAAATCCTTTGTGAGGCTGAAGAGCATGTCCTCTCTTTTTTTTTGAGGCGAAATGTCAGGAATCATGGAGTGTTTTTGACAATGACCAGCGAACAGACCTTAGTCACTCAGGGGAAAGGGGGAGGGGAGCCTTTCAGCGTTAGGGGTACATGGGTACTACTACCCATTGGCCTGATTCCTCAAAGAAGAGAAGAGTGTGTGTTGTGGTAAAGATGGGGAAAGAAATACAGCAGTGTTCGGATTGGCTGTGTGTGTGAAGAACTGTGTAAGATCTACTTAACTCCGGGGAGGTAATCACACCAACAATCGGTGGGGCAGACCTCGACATGCCCTAACATTTTTGTCTTGCTCTCGCTTTGGATTGAACACAACACCTTGATGTCAGAAGTCCAATGCCCTATTTGCCCCCTCTCATACACAAAGATACACCATCTGGCAACCTTCACCATAATCAATTTTAGTCTATTACTAGGCTAGATAAAAACAAAACTACACACACTGCCCCCCCCCCCCCTAAGCAAGGAGAAAGAGTGTGAAGATGAATAATTCCGTTCCAACACTTAAACCAAAATGCCCAAACTAACAAACATACCTATATATATATCACCCCCCACCCACACACACACTCCCCAGAGGGAATGACTATCACACAACAGTGTTAAGCCGCAGATCCCAGGCTCACCCCCCTCTCTTCTGACTAGAAGCCTGAGACAATTCAAACTTTGCTCACCAATTCATTCACACCATAATTAACCAGCATGGAGTAGACTGCGGCCCATTCTCTCAGCCTGACTCCCTTTAAGGAAAAACTGAGTTGACTCAAACTCTGACAGGGTCTGTGGAAGCTGCTGCATCCTTCTTGGTACCTTTTTTTTATTCCTTCCTTTTTTCTCCAAAGTGTAAGAACTTAAACCTAACCTACCTCATACTGTGTCAGAAGAGAAGCTTTGGAACCTTTAAACTATTCTCACAGGTTGCGAAAGAGATGAGTTGCAAAAACCTGGATCAATATTTTAAGGGATGGGTGGCTTTATGTCTGATATAAAGGGGATAGGGGTGTGTGGGATTATTTTTAGTGACATTGGGCAATGCCCCATCTTTGTGGAAAACTAGTCTTTTTCACCCTTTCTTATAGTCACAAATGGGAAAGAATGAGAGTAAAAGATAGAACAAGAACACAAGTGAAAATGATTCCTACAACAAGTATCATAAGGACTGACAATTACAAATTTGAACCCACTGCCCCCCTGCCTGGGCATAGAACTATTGTGTGGGCAACAAGATGCCCTTTGGCTTTGACTCAAACACTTACCGATTATGGCCTAAGATGTAGGACCTGGGCACTTCAAAGTCATTGTCATCTTGCTCCAGGAACTCGGACAATGAAGGTTTTGGACGTTTTGGAAGACAAACCAGGACGGAGGTTGTAGGCGATCTCCGAGTAGGGCCACTACGTGAAAATGAGCACCCCATAGGGGTGATAACAAGGTCCTGCGGGTTGCCTGCGTAGGATCCATCGTAGCATTCATTTAAAGATACATCTATCCTCGCTCCTTTTGGATGAGGCTTCATAGAGAAGAAAATTAGAGTGAAAAATTAGTACTCAGATTGCCCCCAAATCAAATGCATCCATTCAATACTAAAATACAATTGCATAAGAGGCAAAATTTGCTGAAGCTCCATTTGGGAAGAATCTAGTGTGCAGCTGAAAGAGCTAAATACCCCCTACTCCCTCTGGGAGCGAGGAAAGTAACATCAAGCACCATTGTATCATCAGCTATGCATGCTGACAGCAGCCATTTTTGAAAGGCAGACATTTGTCATTTGTTACTAGTTCTTTTGTAACAAAAAATCCATCTAATTGACTGTTTCCAGTCAATATCTATTATTAGTATGAAGGAAAAAAGCTCAGGCTATTGAAGTGAACTGTCCAATGACTAAATGCTAGATTGATGCACAGAAAGGTCAGGTTGAGGCACCTGGTCAATATGCTTAACTAATCAGGTCGAGTTTGAGGTTGGCAAGATTTGAATAACGAGGCCGAGAGTGACGTTCAGGATAATTAAAGATAAACATAAGAAAATATAAATTTTATTTACAAATTAAAAATGATCAAAATGATATAGAGGAAAATTGAAGGTTGGGAAAGTCTAATTTCTATTAATTAGTTTAGAGCTACCTGCTCAAATACAAATGAGCTCACAAGATTAAATGGGGAAAAGGGGGTTTATGGATCGGAGGGTGACAACAACTTCAAGGAGACTCGAGAGAAAGCAGGGGCTCGGCGAGACGATCTTGTCGATGTCTTCAAAGGAGGGATCTTCTTCAGGAAAAGAGTGGGAAGGAAGGGTATGGTCGGCACCTTACTTCCGAGGCTGTAAAGGCGTAAGTTCTAACCTTAGCTGGGGAGAGTGTCTTCTTGCGAGCAAGCCTTATTCTTACTGCTGTTCCAAAGCGGCTAAGGGGTTTAAATATGGAGAGTCTCCTCATGCAGGAGATGGGGAATAACCCCAACTTTGGGGAATTCCCAGGGGGCAGCTGAGGTGCCAAACTGTCGGCGATAAACAGTTCTTTTACCCCTTATATCTCCTGCAGGGAAAACTGCTGGAATTTACGATCGCGTAGGGAATGTTCTCCACACTTTACTTGGATTGTACGTTGGGGGCTCCCATCTCAGCTTGTTTCGCCATGTGACTCTTGGCAGCATGGGGTCTGGCTAACCATGTGGCTTCCGGCAATGTGCTAAGCATTGCAAAGATGGGGGGAAAAGGGAGGTATCCTTCTACACCAGCCAATTCCAAGCCAGTGGCAGTGAGACAGCTTAAGGCCTTCCTTGGCTTGATCGAATTTCAGAGGAATTCATCAGGAACTGCTCTAAGATTATGAAACCATTGACTGAATGGATGGGTAAGAAAGGAAGTGTAGTGATTTGGTGGACAGATAGTATGAAGAAGTGAAAAAGACTGCAGTTGAGGATGTTGAGTTAGCATACCCGGATTACAGTGAGAATACCAGACCACTTGAGTTGAATTCGGATGCAAGAGGATATTGCATAGGTGGTTGCTTGCCTGATGCAAGAGCAGTATATGAATGGGGAGTTTGGAAGAAGAATAATTGGGTACATGTCAAAGGCTTTGAATGTGGCAGAGCAAAAGTATTAGACTATTGAGTGAGAGTTAGTGGCTATAAGGTATTGTGTAAAAGTGTCACAACCATTTTTGTATGGGGTGAAGTTTGTGATCAAGACTGATCACCAGCCATTAGTGTATCTGCAGCGAATGAAATTGGTGGACAGTAGAGTGGCAAGAACTTTGGAAGATATGAGTGATTTTGAGTATGTGCCAGGGAAGAGGAACGGTGTGGCTGATTTAATATCTCATTTCCCTGGTCTGGCAGAAGTGAGTGAGTGTGTTGTGAGTGATGCAGAATACTTGCCAAAAGGGATTATGAAAGTGAGAGATAGTAAGGGTGTAGGTGATTCTTTGTTTGAAAGTGTGTGGAATGGACTACAAGATTTGAAAGCAGATGATCACTGAGGTATGTAAGAGGTCTAATGTAATTGGTGTGGCCAAGATGCGGTACATGATGTATGGGGTGGTTGTATATGTGCATTATGGGTGTGAGAAACCGTTAGTGTATAATGATTAGAGAGATGGCGTGACTGATGAGTATGGAGTGCATTTGCAATGTTTGAGTGGAATTCATTATAATTGGATTGTTGAGAAAAAGTCTTATGAAGGAAGGGTGAGTGACAGCATAAAAGAAACAAAAGAATGTATTGGAGAGAATAAACTAAATGAATTTGGGAAAGAGGATGTATGTTTGGCAAATGGGATCTGTGTGATATCGATGATGTATTGTGAATATGGAGGCCCTGGAATGATGGAAATGAAAGTGGGTGAACATGTCTTCTGTGGACTAGTTGACACAGGGGACCACATCTCATTAGTAAATGCAAGAATGGTGCGAAAATATGAATCATTAATGAATGGGGTACGAATGCTGGTGAAATTAAGAATAAGTGGTTTGGGTGAAGGTAGAGTGATTGCATGGGAGAAAGTAGGCTTCCTGGTTAGTCTTGGGAATGATTTGAATGTATAGCATGAATTTGTCATATTGAATAATGATCAAATGCCATGTTGTTTCCTGCTGGGGATAGATTTCTTGAGAATAAATGGATTGTCCTTGGATGCTGAGGGGGGATTGTGTGATGAAAGCAAACAAGGAGGTTGTTAAGATAATGTTGGATCGAAGTATGTTATGAATTTTAATGGGATGATTCAAGTGGCAATGGTGGATGAAAATGAAGTTTTGACTGATGATATTTTGGAACCGCAAGAGATGTGTCCAATAATTCGAGAGCTAAGGATTAGCTTGAATGAAGGCCTCAATATATGAGTGGGTTTAAGAGGTATGGAAGGGATTTTGTGATATGTATGGATATGGTATATTATGTAAGACACCTTAAGGATGGGAGATGTTCTTGTGTCTGTGATGTCCCTAGTTGGTATGATAGAGCTAGTGAAAAAGTTATGTATGATAGTCTTGGACACATGGGTAATGTTGTGGTATAGGAAGGACCGAGTGATGGAAGGAGTTCGTACATATGGGTTGTTTACATACTACACACACACACACAAAAAAAACGTGATTAATGCTTTACCTTTCTAAGAGTGCTATATATGTTTGATGCCCTAAATGGTATAAGAGCTAGTGAAAGTTATGTATGATAGTCTTGGACATGGGTAATGTCATGGTATAGGAAGGACCAAGTGATGGAAGGAGTTCGTACGTATGGGTTGTTTACATACTACACACACACACAAAAAACACGTGATTAACGCTTTACCTCTCTAAGAGTGCTATATATGTTTGATGCCCTAAATGGTATGGATAAGAGCTATTGAAAGTTATATATGATAGTCTTGGACATGGGTAATGTCATGGTATATCAAGGACCAAGTGATGGAAGGAGTTCATATGTATGGATTGTTTACATACTAGTAAAAAAAACCTGTGATTAACGCTTTCTCTCTGTAAGAGTGCTATATATGTTTGATTATTATTATCTTATTATAACTTCTTTAATCTTTGAGGGTTCCTTGTGCCTTACTTAGCGTTTCAAGGATAGAATAAAAATTTGTTAAAACAAACTAAAACTTTAATAAAAAAAAAAAATAAAAAAAAAAATAAACATGAACCAAAGAAATATTACACCCTAAATACACAGGAATGACTTCAATAAGTTTAAGTAAGGCTTTCTAAATTACCTACTTGAAATTATAGTGATAATCAACCCACCGCTCACTTCAATATTAAAAAAATGCTAACAGCCTTTACCAGATGGATACCAGGGTTTAAAGACCTTTGTAGATCCCTTTTTGAGATGGGTTTGAGTCTGATTTTGAACTCAATGAGCTACGTCACCTCAGGAATCTTGTTGTCTGAATGACGTGTGCCACTTGTCCAGATGGTTGGTGCGGACAAAATAGCTTTAAAGCCCCAGAGGACTTTGGCGAGTGTGGCAGATGGGGGGAGCCACATGCCTTCGGCAGGAAAGGATATCACCACAGGATAGTGAAAGAAGGTTCCTTTCTTTTCTTTGGATTACTCTGGAGAATAATTCGCCTAGGCTAGCGATGAGCCAATGCTTGAATCCTTTGACTCAGGGGAGTGCACTCGGGAGTCTTCCTCAAGGGTGAGGACTATCTCTGTGCTTTAGGATGCACCAGGATAGGAGGGTTTTTTCTGACCAGACTAAGTTGAACTTGGTTCTTAAACCAAGTTAACCTAAATTTCGGTGTGACCACCAGGGATGGGCTTGAGGAGGAGCTTCTTCTTAGTTCCAGTATTCCTCAAGGGCGAGGACTATCTCGGTGCTTTGGGCTGCCACCAGGATAGGGGGGTCTCTGACGAGAGTAAGTTGAACTTGATCAACTTAACTTAAAGTTCAGTGTGATCACCAGGAACTAGCTCCAGATGAGCTTCTCCTTAGTTCCTTCTGTTGGTAGCCTGGCCTCTTGCCGGGACTTCGTAGCCTGCTGACTCACATATTCTACCCCCTTTTTCCAAAGTTTTGAGGATATATACATCCATCACCCCACTGGGGTAGGGGTCGGAGGGGGGGATTTGTAGACAGGCTGCATGAAGGTTCCTCCTCCAACATTTTTTCTCAGATCATACAGATGGGCCATCTGTACGAGCCATGGATTTCGAGCGACGCTCCTCTAATTTCGCCTCTGAGGTGAAATTGAATACCCGCTCTTAAGGGAAATCTTGCAGTTTTAAACCGATGTTATGGTGTCCAGTCTGACCTGAGCTGATTAGTGCCTTCTGTGGTCTCGGAAGGTCATTCAGCTTCTCATTGGGAGGAGGGGTGAGAGCGACGTGGTTAAGAGTTTGAACCATGGCATCTACACGGCCAGGATATTGTGGTCAACATCCTGTGGCTCGATTGTGAAGGGGAGGGGGTATCAATTCCCTCACAGGTAAGTTTAAGCTATGGGAGTGTATGAAAGAAGGGTATTTCATCCATGTCTGTTGACTGTTGCGAATGATGTTGCTACTACATGTGAAAGTTGTCAGAGGTGAAAAATACAGGGGGTGCAGGCAAAAGCCCCATTGTTGAAAATTCATGTGAATGAGCAATATGAGATGGTAGTGATTGACTGTCTCTCTTTGATGAGGAGTGATGGGAATGTTGGTATGATTGTGATGCTGGAGCATATGAGTAAGTTTGTGTATGCTGAGCCTGTGAAGGATAAGAGAAGTGTGACTGTTGCCTTGAGTTGGTGGAGCAGTTGTTTTTTCTGATGTGTATATGGAAGCCAAAGAAGTGCGAGTGATAATGGTCCAGATGAAAAATGTTGCGAGAATGGGATTGAGGATATAAGAACAACTCCATATATGCCCTCCTCGAATGGGTTAACAGAGAGGACAGTACAAACGCTATGTGAGATATAATAATAATAGGTATTTATAATGCGCCCTTCAGGGCTGTTAGCCCTCCCAGAGCACAGGTTGTGTAGCGAGTGTAGAGAAAGTTTAGAGGGGAGAGATGGCAATTCTGAAGAGATGAGTCTTCAACAGACATTTAAAAGTAGCGAGGGAGGAAGAGGGTCAGACTCTGGCAGGAAGAGCATTCCAGAGTCTAGGAGCACAAACTGAGAAGGAATGGTCACCCATCGAGCAGAGGACAGAACAAGGAGTGTTCAGGAGGGAAGCGAGGTTAGACCAGAGTGCCCGAGGAATTTGACGACGGGAGAGGGCAGACGAGAGATAAGGTGGAGCCAGGAGGTTTAGGGCCTTGTAGGTGACAAGAATTTTATAGTGGGTATGGAAGCAAATAGGTAACCAGTGTAGCCCCTGTAACAGAGGCATCGAAGGAGAGAACAAGGGGTGGTGAACTAGTTGTAGGGGGCGAAGTGATGAAGAAGGGAGCTTCATTAGAAGAGAATTGCAGTAGTCTTAAGTGAAGGTAATGAATAGCAGTCTCAAGGCTTCATCGATCAAAATGTGATCGAACACATGAGAAGTTGCGGAGGAAACCGAGGGATGCGCAGTTTAAACGAGAGCTGCTCGTTGAAAATAACACTAAGATAACTAACTGATGGTATCAGAGAAGGCGACATTGGTTTCCCCAAGGTTAAGGGAGGGGAAGAGAGCTTTAGATTTCTCAGCCATTGAAGAGGTACCAACCAGGAGAACTTCAGTTTTATCGTGGTTAAGTTTGAGAAAGTTGGTAGACAGCCATTCGTTTATGGAGGTATAGGCTGAAAGGAGCTTGGTAATTGATTGAGAGAAGGACACAGGGGATGAGGAAAGGTATATCTCTGTATCATCAGCAGAGGTGGAAGGTCAGGCGTAAATTGCAAAGAAGGGAGCCAAGAGAAAGTAAGTAGATGTGAAAGAAGAGAGGACCAAGGAGTGAGCCCTCAGGCACCCCAAAATGAATGGGCGCAGGCTCGGAGGAGAGGTTATCGAGCGTGACTGACTGAGTGCGGGAGGAGAGGTATGAGCAGAACCAATCAAGTGCAGTGCCTGAAAGAACAAGGAAAGTGTGAAGACGATCAAGGAGGATAGTGTCGTCGATGGTGTCAAAAGCAGCGGAGAGGTCTAGGAGGACTAGAATGGACATACAACCCCTATCGGGTGCTCTATGTAAACTGTCTGAAACATTAAGAATGAGCAGTTTCAGCAGAGTGTTTCGCTTTGAACCCCAACTGGTACATTTCATCGATATTGCAGTTAGAAATATGGTCATTAAGGTGAGAGAAAACCACTTTCTTGAGGACCTTAGAGAGGAATGGAAGCTGTGAGATAAGGCAATAGCTAGATGGTTCAGATGAGTTAAGGTGCATTTTTTTAAGGATACGACGAATTGAGGCAAGTTTGAAGGAAGAGGGAACCACCCCTGTGGCAAGTGAAGTGTTAATGAGATAAGAATCAGTGGGAGGGCAGCAGGAAGAATTTGAAGGATTTTGGGTGGAAAGACATCATTAGGAGATCCAGATTTGTTAGAGCATGAGATCAGGGCAGTTACTTTTTCAGAGGATGCCCGAGTGAGGATGTTAAGCGGCAATGGAGAATGGTCAGGAAGAACAGCATGGGCTTGTTCAGACGACTGAGGTAATATGGTGCGTAAGTTAATAACTTTATCAGAGAAAAATTTAGAGTAGAGGGGTTGATGGGGGAAATGGAGCTAGGCGAGGAAAGATGAGAGAGGAGATGAAAGATAGTCTGAGGGTCATTCTTGCTGTCAGACAAAAGTTTGCATGAATGAGCCTTGCACGCTGATTTTAATTTGGAAGAATAAGTCAAAGTAGCAAGGTGAGAGATAAGCAAGTGAGAGGGAGGTCGTGATGGGTTGTACAATTGGAATGTATGGTTAGAACGAGTGTTATGGGTATACAACTTGACAGTGCATAGTGCGATAGGTATCGTCTCCATGTCAGTAAATATTAAGTTATGAAAGAAGAGTGAAAGAAGGTTTGTGTCTTGGAGAGAGAAATACAATGTATGGATTGAGGCGAATGAAAGATTTCGGTCCTTTAAACTGGGTGACAAAGTTCTGAAAGTGAGAGTGGAAAAGGAAGATTAAATGTTGACAAGTTGAGTAAATATTAAGTGATGAAAGAAGAGTGAAAGAACGTTTGAGCCTCGGGAGAGATAATGCAATGTATGGCGTGAGGTGAATGAAAGATTTTGGTCCTTTGAAGTGGGTGACAAAGTTCTGAAAGCAAGAGTGGAAAAAGGAAGATTAAATGTTGACAAGTTGAATAAGTTTGAGGGTCCATATGTGGTTAAGAATGTGTGGGAAAATGGGGTGACATATGTTATAGAAAGAGACGGTGCGAATGGGGATGAAGAGGTACAAGCACACCAAAGTCAGTTGAGAAAATGGAGAGAGCCTCCTGAATACTTGGTGTTGCAACTAGTGTATGAATAGAAGTAATGAAGATGGAATGATTGACTTGGCTGGGAGAGTTAGTAATAGTAAGTCAGCGAAAGAAGAGACCTAGGAAGTCTGCAGTTAGTAAATGACAGAGTAAGAATGATAGAACTGCAGATATCTCTGGGTTTGGCCCTTGTGTGAATGATAAAGGTATAAATGTTTCTGGGAGTAGTTTGAGAGTGAATGATTTTTCTGGGTCCTCGAGAGAGTGATAGAACGAGTTATGCTGAAGTGGTATGCCTTAAGTTCAATGGAAGCTGTGAATGAAGGTTGGGATATGGAAGAGCTTAAATGTGAATGTGCTGATGCAAGAGGGATGACCTGAGTCAGTAGTGTGGTTGATGGAATGATGAGTAGTGACAGTGTAGAAGACAGAGAGAGTAATAAAGATTTATCTCGTGAGAAGACTAACCTAGACAACTCAACAGACCTGATGAACCGACCTGCTCTGCGTAGTCAGACCTGTGGGGGGACTGTGAATAGGTTTACAGTCCTGAAAGTGTATGATGAGTATGATTGTAGAATGAGTGGATGGACAAAATGGATCAAATGGCTGCTGTGTGAATGGAGAGTAGATATGGGAACCATTCTCCCCATTTTCACCACTTTGCCTTAGTCTGTCCTTTTACCCTTCCTTTGCTTGTTTATGATAGAAGAGTGTGAGTGTTTCGTTAGAAAGGGAGGTTTGGATAGATTAGGGTAGAAAGGTATTGGTAGTGCAGATGTCATTTAAAAAAAATTCTCTTTGGTGCAACAAATATTTTTTATCTATAAAATTCTTAACAAAGAGATATTTTAAAAAATTGAGACCACCTTTTGATGCTAAACTAAGGCCCAAAGAATTCTTTTTGTTAAACTAAGGCTTAATAATTTTGGCACAACGCCAATTTATTTGTGGTTGTTGCCTTATTATTTTGGTATCCCAACTCAACCTTTGGCAGCAGTTTTTCTGGGTCAGTTTGGCTGACCTTGCTCCAATATATTGGGTATTTTTGCAAGTACCCTGGAGCCCATTCTTGGCTTGCATCCCAAGATATTTCTGACAATTTGGCTCCACCAACTTCCCAGCCAATGGTGTAAGGGGGATGCCCTGGACACTGGAGCAGAAGGAAGAGCCAGTGTAAAGAGGTCTTACCCTACCATTTTTCCCACCCTTTCTGCGGATTTAAGAGCTCAAATATATTTTTGTATTAAAGGAGAGTCTGTAACTTGGAGATGTATTGTAAGGCTGACGGGGCTGCTAAGATCTCAAATCTATTTTGTTGTTTTTGCAATAAGTCTGACAGTGCTGTTTGGCAATTAATTAATTCTGTAAATATTTATATGTATATATTATCGTTTTCATTGTAAATTTATTTGGGAAAATAAATTTAGATAAGGTAGAGGCTGCGTATGTCTCCTTTGCCGCCAGAGTGGACTTTTGCTTGCTTACCCAACAGTTAGAGTCCTCAACCTTAGTGAAAGTGCGCAAGGTACATAATATTCTGCCACAATTTCAGACAGTCTAATCTATCAATCTCCTCGGCTAGATACTTGTCTAATGAAAATACTGCTCCCTACAACAAATGAACCCCTACCAAAAAGTGTGTGGTGGGGGGTCCTTTTGTGGCGGTCTCTATGCAAATAAGTGGGTGCTTACTCACCACATAGGTAAATGAAAATCTTGCATGACACAATTTGAGGTGCTTCAGGAGAGAGTATAGAGCACAGCACTTGAGTGAGCACCATGGGCAGTGAAAATCGTACCTAGCCTCTGTCTGTTGCCGACTATTATTGTTATAAACAAATTGATACAAAACTAATTGTGGAGCTTCGGGACTGGCAACACCTGGAAAGAGAATATTAAAACCTCAGGCCTCCACTTTTAGTTAACACTGACAACACAATTAAAAATGGTAATCCCAATGTGATTGTTATTTTAAAGAGCAAACAAATCTTGAGGGAAGCTATAAAGTTTTTGAAAGGTTTGTAAAAGTGATGAACATGTTTGAGTGCGCACCAGAGTCTAGGAAATAAATTGAGAAACAAGGTGGCACAACTTTCCTTGAATCAAAATTGGCCTATTTTGCCTTGAAGCAGGTTCCTTACCATAACCACCAATGGGAACCTAATGTTCTATGGCAAGAGTATTGGGAAAATAAAGGAGACATATGCAACAGATAAGAATGCTACACTATTGCTAACCCCTAAATTTATGGCAGTTGGAAGGGTTCATTTCATCTAGGAAGAATCCCCCCCCCCCTTCCCCCAACAAAATCTAAAGTGATAATCAACAAGGGCATCTCCCACAAAGTTTGGAAGGACAGATCTGTAAAGAGCGGCTAAGATAAGAGTAAACACAAATGTATGCAAGATATATATAGCCACAGATCCCATTACAGGTCCATCTGGATGTCAATTTGAACCATGTTTTCCATGCTACACCGCCTTGCAGCGGATCTTAACAGAAGTGACAGATGGGGGCAGTAGAAGGGAAGGGGGGGGGGGTCTAGGATGAAAGCAGGAATGTCAAATACTCCTCCAACTCTCCTAGCCCTGATCCGGGATGAGAACCCCCCCCCCAAATTAGCCCCTAACCAAGGAAAATGGGGGCTAGTAAACAAAGGTATTAAAATGGAGATGTCTCGAAGGATAAATGCCGGGTACTTTTATATAATTAGAGACTATAGGGAGGAGTGGGGCAAGGAGGGTATAATGGTCCTTCAGTCGCAAGTCTACATGGGACACTCCTTTTGGGGGTTATCGAGGAACAAGCTGCCACTAATTTTTTGCCCCCCCTCTCCCTAAAAGGGACAAAAATCTCTCGCATAATTTAGAACCATGTTGAAATCTTTCAAACTCAACTTTAAAATGAAATGCAAAATAACTAAAAAGATATAGAACAAAAACATGCTACAGCTTCTCATAAAATCTAGAATGGCTTATAAAACACAATAATCTATGCGCCCTCCGCCCCCCCCCCCAAAAAAAAACAGTACACACACACACACAGGGACACAAACAAACAAGGGCATATGTAAAAAAAAATAATAAAAAAAATAAATGGGTGAATTTAGAGTAAATCAAAATTCTTGAAAGATACCCCAAGATTTGAAGAGACAACTCGGAAATCCATACAAAACTCACAACATGCAAGAGATCAAACCCACCATACCTTGAGGCTTGGGCTTCATGGCAGTATTATTGGTAAGGGCAATGTCCAAAGGCTGCAGTGGCTTTGTCTTGGGCCTCTCTATGGCAGTAGATGATGTGTCCTCCGTCCAACTGAGGTCAAACTTGATCAGGGAGGAGCTGTGTAGGGCCTGGAGGGGAGGGTCTGTCTTTTCAATTTTGAGAGACTCGAAACTCTCCCATATGACATTCTTTTTTGGACTAGTTTTCCCTGGTGGCGGGGCATCAGGCCCCAAGGGGTGGGCTAACAACTCGTACTGGCCATGGCAGAGTTGGCACCGGGAGTGACGATCGTACACAACCAACTCCGCCCCAAAGCAAGTGCCAAGACCCCCGTTGAGAGTTGGTAGACCATTCACTTCCGCACTTGTGATACTCGGATGGCTATTGGCAGTGGATGAATCACTATGCGAAGATTCCTGAGAAGGGTTGCGACTGACACGTCGCCGCTTAGGTTGCGGCTCACCGACTGGGAGGGTAAAGAAAAGGGTCATTCAAGTTGGCATTAAGGAAGATGCAGTAATCAAAAGAAGTGGAGGAAAACAGTTTAGTGGTTGGAAAAATAGAAGCTGTGCCAGAAAAGTTATGAAATTAAGGGAAACCACTAGGGTGAGGGATGGGACAAAACCCTAAGTATAGGCTCCTACTCCAAAATTATGGCAAGTCTCCTTGTGGACAGGAATAACCAAAGAGGGTATTTGCATTCGGTGGAGATTGAATGTGAGAATGCACTGATGAAGGAAAAGTGAAAAAGGACAATGGCAAAAATATCATCCATTTTAAATACTTGGGCAGAGGAGGGTAAAGTATTAATCATCAGGAACAAGTTCATAAAAAGAGGCACCAGCACAATTTTGAAGGGTGAAATTGTTCATGGTTGTAGTGTATGGACAATGTAAGGATAGAAATGAAACATAACGATCATGAAAAGAGTTGGGACAAGTAGAGGATGGAATTAATAAAGTAAAGGTTATGGGTTGATAATGAATGGATCAAAATGTGGAGAAGATGTGAGATAGACCGGGAAAGAATGCAAATGTAGAGAGGATGCTAGGCATTAGTGGTAAAAATTACAAGTGTGGCAAACATGCTCTTGTCAGCACAATTCCCAGCCCTCAAATTTAACGCAACAACTAATGAAGGCATCTGTAAAGTGAAGATAGGAAATAAAAATGTGAAAGATATATAGCTGCAGAACCTCTGCTGGAATTGGGGTGATAATGTAGGGAGAGATCTGTAAAGCAAGGTGAAGTTTGAGAAAGTGAAAATGTGAAGAGATATAGCCAACGAGTCCTGTGCAAGAATTGGGATTTGTACAACACACAATCCTCTTGATATCATCTTGTGCTTTTCAGAGCAACAATGTGCATAAATACCCATGGGCTGGACAAAGAGGGCACCAAACATTGCCCATCTCATCCCATCCTCCCCCTTCAACCATTTCAGACCATCCAATATAACCTCTTTATGAGACCTATGGAAAAAAGCATGTCCTATGGCACCCTTCCTGAGTGGAAACTGCTTGCATTCTCTTCCACAACCATTCATTTCTTACTATGAGCTCCATAGTAAATGATCTGAGAAGCTCACCATCACTTTAACATGATTTGCTTTATGAGCATCCCTCTAGCTACTGAAGTGAGCTTGACATGTTACTTCAATATCTTCATGGTTCGGACCCCCACATTAAACTGAAAAATAAACGGCATCTAATATGAGTTTGAATCAGTGGTTAAAAACTTCTACCAAATTCTTTTTCCTTCATTCTAACATTCTCTCACCATTCGTACATCCATTTCTCAGTCATACTCATTAATGAATGCGAAGAGTGAGTGTGGAATGTCCCAGGAAGCTGCATGAGTGTACGTTGGTGCCAATGTTGGTGTGTAGGAGCGAGACTATTGCATAGAAAAAGGAGTGTTAGAGAGAAAGGATTGACTGAAAAAGTGAATGATAGGTACGCATGGAGTGGCAAAAAATGATGGGTGGACTTGTGCTTAATACGACAGGGGTAGTGATGCTGAAGCTCACCAACTCCACTTTGTGGTAAACGCAAGTTTTTAAGTTAATGTCTGCTTTCACACAATTTCCCCCCAGTACTCTTAAATAATGAATCCTATTCAGTCTAATATTAAAGACATGCCAATTTATGATGGAGAGGACATCAATACCTTCATCACCTTACCATTTTCCTGATCATGGACAAGAGCAACTCTGAAGACCAAGATGTAAGACTTGACTTGATGGCCATTGCTTGCTGTGAAATGGTACGTCGGTATACTGAGCATGGAGGGTCGAAGAGAATCCTTCAAACCCCCTTTATCATCTTCTTGAGGATTGATGACCACATCTTGAATGCCCACTGAGGTCTATAATAATATTTAAAAAATTTGTATCCTTTTAATTATTAACCCGAGGCAAGATGGATGATTATCTTTAAGAAATAAAGGAAAGTGATGGTGGAAGACAAAGAACACCCTGGTCTCTAGTTCAGAAAGAGAAGAGTGGCCAAATGAAAAAAAAAGACACTATTTACACAAGCACCTTCAACCAGAATTAGATGGTAAGTGCTCTGAAGGTGGGTAAGAAAGAAAAAGCAATGGTGGATGGAAGACAGGGGAATCACTCATGACAGTGAGTCTAGTACAACAAGGGTTAGAGGTGGAAGGTAGATTGCAAGACCTAAGTTGTCCATGGGCTCTCTTGCTATACCAAGGCAGAGGGTTTTTTTAAATTTAATTTAAAGAGCCCATCTGGTGACTGCCAATCAGGGAAAAAGTCACTATAATTAGCAGGAAAGCTAATACTAGACTATATTAAAAAACAAGAAAATAAAGATAAAAAAGGACCAAAGCCAACAAGAAGGAAACACGCTCCACCATAAGGGGTAGGCCCGCTTCCCCCTGGTGCAGGAACATGCGGCCTACAACAAAGAAACATATAAAATGGAGGAGGCCAGCCTCCTCCAAGAAGTTATATAGTCCGCAAGTCTGTGTGTACGAACCAGTACAATGGACAAGCAGTAGCGACCCCGTTCATTGATTAGAGGCCAAAAAAGGTGAGGTGGAAAGCCATTGTGTTTCAAGAATCTTCGCTTTGTTGGCTCATAACTAGCTCTAATTCGACTGACCATAAACCCTCATCTCCTGCACTAGTTCGGTTCAAGATTTAGTGTTGCCAGTGTCAACTTTAACCTTTTTCATTACCATCAGGTCAGGGAGGGTGAATCCCTAGACTAAGACCATTTAACATCCATGTGATTAGTATACAAAGAGCAGCTCCCCAGCTTATTGATTGCAAAAATGCAGTTCTTTGTCAGAATCACTTTGCATACTACTTAGCAATGACAAAGGCACTAAACAATATTTGCTAATTAACTCAATTTAAAAAAACTTACCTGAGTGAGAGGAGCAGAGGATTCCTTTCGTTTCTTGTGGCATATTTTGACAACAAAGGTTTCTATCCTGGCAATCTCACCAGACAGATTTTCCACTGAAATAGGTTAAAAAAAAAGTGTTCTTGGTTTTCTGTTAAAAATATCATTTATTAAGATTGAAAACCCTTCCTTTGGAATAAGGGAGTAATGTAAGTTGCACACCACCACAAGCAACATGTAAATGTATAAAAAAGAGGCAGAGCAAACAATCACTTTGCCCCCCCCCCCCAAGTTCTCTTTCATCGAACAAGGCAGCTCTCAGAAAGGTTGCCATAGTATGTGGTCCTCTCCGAGGGTCAGTCTCATTGAATGAGGTTATGAGATAGTAATGAGGGGAGGGTGGTGGTAGGATAGGATGAGATGCATTTTCATGTTGCTGAAGGTTCCAGCGAGAGCAGCAGTTAAGATATATTTGTTTTGTTTTTTTATATGTTCATGTAGGATGGGGTGGTATCTCGCTCATAGGTGGGCCAAAGAAACTGGTTTAGTGATCTAGCTGTTTCAGATTTGTGGATATATATTTTTTTGTAAACAACAAAGCTTAAATATTAGGCTTTAAAAGACAACTATTAGCAAAGAGAAATGGCAAAAAGAATTAAGTGTAACCACAAAAAGGAACAAAAGCCAGAAACCAAACCCAAAAGAAAAGACAAGCTCTGGTGTCAGAGGGAAGCCCACATTACTGGTTCCCAAGCATACAGCTAACACTCAACTATATACATAGAGTCGCCCCCCCAAAAAAAAATAGATACTATAATTAGGGTTTTACAAATATGACCAAAGTAAAATGGACAAGTGATAGCAACTGGGCTCAACTAAGTACCAGGAGTATTAACATGCAAAGATCCCTCACAATAGGACCCAACAAGAATATGCTGGACAGGGTGGGAGACCACTCCATTAAATGGTGGTGCATCCTGCAATTCTGCCTGATTTGGGGATGAAAGAAAACCTGTAGCCATCAAGGTAATGGGAGGTAAGAACATGGAGTGAGACTTTACGTTTCTGTCGGCTGTCTTTAATCTTCTTTAATAGGCATCCCCAAGAGCTGATCTGATTCCTGGCTGAATCAGCCAGTACTTGTTGATTCAGCAATCCCTGTGAGTGCAACAATACAGCACAAAACAATCTCAACATCCCCCTAGCTTGCAGCACAGTGTGTGAAGCAGGCAATGCCGAGATTTCAATAAGAGTCACTATAGATCACAATCCAGTTTCTGTACTAGGTATGACTTGTAATATCTCCTACTCAGTGGTGTATTGCAACCAGCTTGGCCATGAAGACAGCATCAGTAGAGCTGAGCCAACTTCAGAGGCAACACATCATGCAAACTGACCTGTGCTTCAGTTTGGAGCCATCTGTGTGCACTGGCACATCTCTAGCATGACACAAAGTGTGCTCCAAAAAGCTAAACCACAATACTCCAGGCAGTGTAGAAGCATAGGTGTTGCAACATCCATTTTTAAAGGCATGAGTTGCCATATTTTTTTTTAAAAACCCACTCTATTACCAGGCTGCATTAAAGACCACACCAAAAGAACAAAAAAAAGGAAGGACCTGCACCTCTCCCTGGTGCAGGAGGAGCATGTGGCTAACACCAAAGTCAAATAAAATGGTGGAGGCCAGCATCCACCAAAAATTCAGCCCACAAGTTTGTGTGCATGAACTAATCATGAGTACATGTGACACTGCTCATCCAAGTACTGGGAGAGGTTACATGTGCAAAGATCACCCAGACTGGGACAATCATCAAGAATGTGCCAAACAGTCTGGGGGACAATCAAGTTGTTGCCGTAATGTACAGGAGAATATGCAATCAAATGGCAGTACATCCCAGGAGTGTTAGTGACTTGAAACTGCTGAGGCAATGAGGGTTGGTCCACAGGAACAGTCGTGACACGATGGTGCACAACTTTAAGTCCCCATTTTGGGGGTCCAGGCAGTTGGGAGGACTGCTCTGATTCTTGCTATTTAGTCAAGTAAGAAAGAGCAAAATGCTGGTCTGGTTGCCCAGTCCTCGGGGACTCTTCGGTTCCCTCATTTCCTACATGTCCAGGAATCCAGCAGAAGATAATCTCGACATTAACCCAGCACGCAACAACTGCCGCATCAGAGATATCTCACACCAGGGGATGGTGCAGAGATTCCAATGCCTCAAGGGCACTTTCTGAGTCACTATAGATAACAATGGTCTATGAACTGGACACAATGCATTATCTCCAATACTGAGCAGTGTATGGAACAAACTTGGCAATAAAGACGGACAGAGCATCTAGTAGTCCTACGACTTCATGAAGAGGGAATATGGTGTAGAAACTGACCCTCCACTTCGGACTTGGAGCCAGCTATGTACATTGGCAGAGATCCAGTGAGCCCTCAGAGTAGTTTCCTGGCCTCAAATTTCAAAGACATAGGCACCACTTAGATTAGTTGCAGATGCAACGAGAGCCATTGGTTACAAGACCCACAAGTGCAAGCACAATGCAATGCAAGTGTCGCCTTTCCACTATTAACAAGCAAGTTATCAAAAGGGTAATGTGCAGAAGGAACCACTCACAAGATGGAGACTGGTGTGGTGGATCGCATCCACCTCCAACAATTTACACCACTTCAGATGCATAAAAGTTGCATTCATAGTTAAGCTTTGAGCAAACAAAGGAATGATAAAACAAGATAGTGGTAGCCCCATCAGCATCCACCTCTGTAGGCTATGCAACTTCCCTCCAGTTAGAGTAGCTATTGTCTTGTTGGACTCGTTTGCCTTAAACATTGATGTATATCTGCCCATAGCCAAAACACAAGATAGGATAGTGGGTCAGGTGAAAAATGCACCTCTAACTATGAACACTAGATGCAAACAAACTCACTTGCCTAGCGGCACTGAGTGTCCTGTTACGCAACTCTCACCCGATCCACACACCAAGTAATATGGCAAATTTGTTAGGCACATTTTGGAGGGGTGTGTAAAATATGCCATATTAATTGTGTCATTTTCATGCCAAGTATTATGGCGCTGACTGTAGGCAGTCTCACACTCAGCCAAACCATCAAAAAAGTTGACAATGTGCAAAGTGGTCAGATCTTCTAGGAATATTAGGTCCATGATGAGTTTGCCAGAGAACTTAACAGCCCCATCAACTGACCTAAAGCCTTTGATTGGGACAGCGAAATCAATCATTTCCTGAAATGCAGACCACAACCACCTATGCTTCAAGTATCCCCGAGGCAGCAGTGACCTAGAAAATGATAAGTTGAATGAGAAAGGCCAATACCATGAAGCTCATTGACTACCTTTTGAGCCACCAGCTCTACCATGGGAGCACCTAGGGGGTTATAACCTAAAACAGGGTGCTGAATGGGTGAGGTAGAGACTCTGCTCATAGGCCTTGAGGGGCAGGAAAGGTCCCAAGGTCTCACAGGGCACGACAGCACTAAGTACTTGCCTTGTGAAAAGAGCTGGTCTGCAGCCTGAAAGGTTAGGAACTCCATCATCTTGCTTCGAGGAAGCAGGGTATGGCACTCTCTACAATTAACGCATGTGGGTGTACATGATTAAGACTTTATTGTGAACAGTCTTGGAGCAATTTCCACAGAATTATGTAAACCTGAGTTTGCACATCTACGTATGAGCCATTTGTTAGGCGTAAGTGGTGGCAATAGTAGCCCCTCCATATCAATGTCATGAATGCCTCAACTAAGAGAGACGCATGATCAATATACTGAAAACTGTAGGGGTGGGTCTCATTTTTTTTCTCTCACCGCACATACAACCTTGATCTCTCTGGTCATGTCTTCCAAGGAGTTGTCTTGAGTTCCCCATCATAAAATGTTCAAGTATGGTGTCACTTGCACTAATGCATTAATAAGTGCTACCTCAGAAGGGTTCTCAGCATACACCAGAAGGCTTTCATCTGAGAAATGGGCGACCTTCTGCTCTCTACTGGCCAACATGCTACCATTAATAAAGTCACTATAGAGCGTTTGAAGCCAGCAGGCTTAAGAATGTGAGGTAGTTTTCCAATGAGGGGCCCCTATGTCATTGAAGCTCCATTCACCACACTAGCAACTTTGGTCTTTGTCTTATTCGGGTTCTCCCCCCTGGAGTGTGGCCCAGGGCTGGTCGCTTGCCAAAATGGCAGTGGACCTCTCAATCACCCCCCCCCTACAATAGCCCAGTGGAGGGAGAAAAATCCTAGTCCTCTTTGCCTTAACTTTTCTATTTTTTCTTAAAAGAGGGGAAGGGGGAGCAGACTTCTCTTCAATCTTCAACCCTAGAAGGGGTCTCGAGGCTGGACAGACCAGCCCTCAACAATATCCTACTGAGATGGAGGTTTAGGCAGAGGGCTTGGCAGGGGAGGAGGACTTTACTCTCCTTGTGACTTCACAGGGGACCATTTGCCTCAGGTGGACTAAGTTTATCGTTAGCTAAGATACTAAATGTAACAGACTACACAGGATAGCCTAGTGCAAGGAGGCATTGCAACAAAAGGTCAGATAGGGTACCATTCTGGGCAGAACCAGAAATGCCACTGGCCCAAGAGCTCTCATTGGGGTTGCTCAGCCCTAAAGCCGAAAGAGTGAGTATGCTTAGCATCTCTTGGCATAGACATCAATGTGCATAGAGCGGAAGAAGTGACAAACAGGCTCTCAATATAGGAGGTCTAGAGGGTAAAGGTCACCGAACTGAGATCGGTGTGGTGAATTACGGCCAATTTCTCTAATTCAGGCTCAGTTGCGGATGCATAAAACTCAAATCCATAGTTAAGCTTCATGGGAATAAAGGATCAGGAGAAAAATTGAAAAGCAGCATCCTAGGTGATGAACATCACAGAATGAATCATCTCCATCGCACAGGTACGTACAAGAGATCCAAGTCTGTGAATATACATAGCTCACTAGGTTGGGGGTCAGTAAAAATTGTCCAAGGAAATGGTTATGACTTTCTGGCAAGCCCTGTGCAAGGAGGCATTGCAACAAAAGGTCAGATAGGGTACCATTCTGGGCAGAACCAGAAATGCCACTGGCCCAAGAGCTCTCATTGGGGTTGCTCAGCCCTAAAGCCGAAAGAGTGAGTATGCTTAGCATCTCTTGGCATAGACATCAATGTGCATAGAGCGGAAGAAGTGACAAACAGGCTCTCAATATAGGAGGTCTAGAGGGTAAAGGTCACCGAACTGAGATCGGTGTGGTGAATTACGGCCAATTTCTCTAATTCAGGCTCAGTTGCGGATGCATAAAACTCAAATCCATAGTTAAGCTTCATGGGAATAAAGGATCGGGAGAAAAATTGAAAAGCAGCATCCTAGGTGATGAACATCACAGAATGAATCATCTCCATCGCACAGGTACGTACAAGAGATCCAAGTCTGTGAATATACATAGCTCACTAGGTTGGGGGTCAGTAAAAATTGTCCAAGGAAATGGTTATGACTTTCTGGCAAGCCCTGTTTAGGAATCAGTCTGAATGGCAAAATAAGTGTGTTAGCCTTGTAATTGCCAAGGAAAACTGAAACCTGTGCACTTCATCATAGCTCGAGATACATTTCAATTGTAGTCAACCTCCCAGAGTTGGAATCTGGAATGGACCATAAGAGATCAGAAGAGGGTGTCTATGTAGAGCCTAGCAAGAACCTCTTCTGGCAGCATCGTGGTAATATTGTCGAGTCTCAGGGCAAAGAGTGTAACAATGAGGACACTTCCCTGTTGGATGCCTTCTTCCTGCCCCATTGGGCAGGAGAGGGCTTCCCCCACCCATACATGAAATCAATAATTATGTAGGAATTCAGATAGGAAAAGTTTGAGCCCCCCCCCCCCCCTCACCTCTATACCATAACACTATGCAGTATCAGAGACCTTCTCCATATCGAAAAACAGGTTGCCATAGTGCTGTCTACGAAGTAAGGCTTCAACATGGAGTTGAACTTGCAGAAGCTACACAGTGCAGAAGACAAGTGGTCTCCACTGTCCAGGAAGTAATGTAATCTAATATTTACCAATTTATCCATCATCTTGCACATGCAGGATGTAAAGAGAGAAAATGAGCAGAAACCTGTCAGGGTAGACTGATCTCTTCCCACCTTACAAAAAGCAAGTACTAATGCCATTCAGCAGGAGTGTGGAAGAATACCATCAGTCCAGATCATGTTGGACAAATCTAACAGAAAAGCCATGTCTCACTCATCCAAGTGTTGGGGGGATGAGGTACATATTATCCAGACTAAGGATGGTATCTGTGCTTAAAGCAGGACAGAATGCAGCTAACTTTGTGTTAACAGGTCATTGAAGGCTTTCCTGCCTCTGAAGGTAAAGTGCATTCAGCAGCCTTTGGGGAGCGCAATGTGCAATAAATACTAGCAAGACAGTATCCCTGTTAGAGAATGCAGTTGCAGGGCCTGAGATTAGGATCCTGGAAGAAACGAGGTAGTCCAGCAAGAACTTTCTCTTAATCCTTTTGACACGCTTCCTGCAATAGGGGCTTTCCTGTCGAGTGAAGCCATATAGGCCAGGGTTGGCCGATTCAAACCACTTAAAAAAAAAAACATTAAAACCATGGGGTTTTAATTATAAAACTGTCAAGTTTTGAAGATTTTATTACATCTATTAAGCTTAAACATTGAATAGTTAATGTTATTATGATAATGAAAACATTTACACTAATAACACATGATTATGATATATCAAGATAAGTGGAAGATATAAACATAAAAAATAATGCTGATCAATTAATTATGCAAGAGATTGAAACCAATTTCCCTTGTATTAAATAAGTTACAAAGTGACATCTGCAAAATCAGTGATGCAGTGGCATTATGGAAGAAATATTACAAACTGAAAGAAATTCCTGTTCCTGGCAACTTATTACCAAGCCATCACCGATGCTCATTTGTTAGCCATAAAATTTGATCCTAGATACCATGATATCAGTCTTACTGAAGATGAAGACAACAGAGCTATGAAACTAGCTGAAGAAAAATATCAACATCTTCCAATAACAATGCAACTTAGAGGAAAATCTGCACCTTTCAATAGGTCATATCTCTTTCAGCAAAATGTCCTATCTACAATAATTCCATGCACTTAGTGGAAATCACTAGAAAACAAAGTCGAAAAGCAGGATCTAGAGAATATATTGGGCTTTTTAACAGCTTCTGAATCCAGTGCGAGTGTAGAAAGGGTGTTTTCTGCATTTGGATTAGTACATTCCAAGTTAAGAAACAGATTAGCTTCAGATAAAAGCAGCTAAATTTGTGTTTATTCATAAAATGTTAAATTTAAATATGCCTTTAGATTCAGATAATATAAAATGGTCATTTGTCACAATATGTCAAATGCACATTTTTAGGTTTGATTTTACTGGCTAATTTAGCCATTCTTATTTTTTATTTAAGTGTTGTTATTAACGGAACTGTGATACATTTTTTTTTCAAATCCAAAGGATAGTATTATATGGAACATTCTAAGTTAAGAAACAGATTAGGTACAGAAAAATCACCTAAACTTGTGTGAATTCATAAAATGTTCAAATTAAATATGCCTTTAAATTCAGATAATATGTAAAGGTCATTTGTTAACAATATATCAAATGCATATTTTTAGGCTTGATTTCACAGGTTAATTTAGCTATTCTTATGTTTTTATTTAATTGTTGTAAACTTGTTATTAATGGAACCGATACATTTTTTTTCACATTCAAAGTATAGTATTATATGGAACTTTGTATCTGATATTGTTTTTAGTTTATTTTAATCAGGATTCACAGGAATATAATACAATCATAAATAAATAAATAAATGGAAAATATAAATTTGTGAAACTATTTAATATTATTTGCTCCTTTAACTATTTTGTTGCTTAAAATTTAAAACTGCAAAATTCAGTATATTTTTAGTTTTGGGATCTAGAACCAGTCTTTAGGTATATTAGCTAGCCAATATATGTGCAATACATGCAAAATGACGATAAATTAGTTAGAATAAATTAATTTACTATTAAAACCATAAAAAACAATGTTTTGGGTTGTTGTTTTTTAAAAAACATGGTTTTTGCCAACCCTGATGTAGGCCCACCAAGAAGAGCAGCGGGTTTGCATCGAACCATACCATACCGTCATTCAACAAAATTCATCTAGTGAAATTGTTTGGTTGGCACTTATAGTAAATATCACTATACATGGACAAAAGTGAGCAGGGCCACCAGAACCTCTTTGGGTAATAAGAGCAAAAGTTAGAAGGGGATAGACAAGGGTAAGTAATAAAGAGAAGTAAAGATAGGTAGATTCATTAAGGAGTAGGGTGGGTAATCAACTATTCTATCATGCCCGGGCACTGGGTTGTCCCAGGAAGATGTGCAATCTATCCAAGTACCAAGTGTAGGAGGGGGGATAGAAGGGATAGTTGTTGATAAACTTGGGTGCTAAAAAGGAAACGAGTGATGCACCAGCTTCCCCAGGCCCCACCAGAGTTCATAACAGCCCAGTGATGGGGTCTTCCCTCTTTGCACTCAGGATGGGAGGACATAGCACAAACAAGTTTGGGGAGGAGTTGTAGGTACCAGTTTAGGTTTCTGGAGGTTGTGTGAATGTTGGTGGATTGGAATCTTAATGAATAACATAGGTCTTGATATCCATCAGTTTTAACCAATCAAAGCACCAGAGATTTTGTGCACAAACTGAATGCATCATGTTCAACTGTCCACAAACATTACTACAGATATATATTGCTAGAAACTTGATCTAATAAATGAAACATTACATCAACAGTGGTCAGTTACGGTAAAGTGAAAAGGTGTTGTTCTCCAGCATAACAATACAAGGCATCATTTATCTCAATTACTTTAACACAATGGTTTTCAACCGGGATGCGGCAGAAGCAACCAAGAAATTATTTTTAAAATGCCTAAATTGAAAAACAAATATGTATTTCAAACATTCATAAAATAAATCGAATGACACTTGAAAGTATATTGAAACTAGCTCCTCTGCATTGGGCAACATAAAAACAATGAAAAGAGAGAGTGCACACTGAATGAAGAAATGAGAGCTGCCTTGTCGACTCTACATCCAAATATTAAAGAATTAATTAATACTCATCAAGCTCATATTTCCCAACAAACATTTAAAGGCAAAATTTATTTCTTTTCTAATTTTTGCCCTATTTTGATTAAATTAGGTTAAATGTCAATTGTGGTAAAATTTGAAGTGTTTTCCACATAATTAAGTATTTATATGTAAATTTTATTTTATGTGGGTGCCATGGCTGCTTCTAGATAATAATTAGGATGCCACTATCATAAAAAGGTTGAAAACCACTGTTTTAACATTTTGTGAATGGCAGAAAATTTAAACATATAAAAACAAAGAAGGCTCCACCTTATCTCTCATTTGCCCTCTCCCATTGTCAAACTCCTCAGGCACTCCCAGTCTAACCTCACTCCCCTCCTGAACACTCGTTCTGTCCTCTGCTAGATTGGTCACCGTTCTTCTCAGTTTGTGATCCTAGACTCTGGAATACTCTTCCTGCTGAAGTACGACCATCCCCCTCCCTCGCTACTTTTAAATGTCTCCTGAAGACTCATCTCTTCAGAATTGCATTCTCTCCCTTGTAAACTTTCTCTGCACTCGCTACACAATCTGTGCTCTGGGAGGGCTAACAGCCCTGAAGGGCACATTATAAATACCTATTATTATATTCTCGCAACATTTTTTTTTAGGAAAAAATGCTGGGCTGCAATTAGTGAAAAGGATTATATTAGTGATAAATTGGTTAATTAAACTTTACTGGCATTTGTTTTTTAAAGATGTAATTACTTTCTGAACACCCCAATATAATATGAATGGTATTAGTGAACACAGTGCTAATAGTGTAATAGACAAAATCAAAGTAGGAAGGAATCTAGAGATATGTGTGGGTCGATTTTATTTAGTACTAAATGTTACATGATTTTGTAGGTGCAAACTAGGGAGATAGAAGCATATGATGCAGTCAATGGGTGGTTTATTTCGTTAAGGTTGGTTGTTATGTGGCAGATTTCCACACTTATAATTGATTCATGGGAGATAGTAGTTGAAGAGTTGTGCAAGGGTGTCAGTATTTTAGAAGAGTAACACTTAAAAAAAAGAGAAAGAAATGACTAAGTAATGTGATAAGGAAGCCTATTTATTCTTTCCATTTATTTTTATCCTATGGCAGTGATGTATATAAGCAATGCCATTAAGCATAATGATCATGCTACAGATAATAAAAATCCTAGGTTGACCAATATTGCTATAGCATACAAAGAACATTTGGGACTTACACTTCTTGTCAAAAAATCCAGTGAAGACAAGATTCAAAAAAGTTCCAGGGAGCTTATTACAGTTTTCTGCTTTTTGTTGTAACTGAAAAGAAAATCACCAAGTTTTCATTCAGCAAAGGGGTTTTTTTTTTTACTAAAAACTTAAATAGGGTAGGTATCAAGACAAATCCATTTTTTTCAGAGGTAACAATAAAAAAAAAAACAGGTCTTTTAAAAGCTAGTATACAATTAATATTACAAGAAAAATTGCTCATTCCACTTCAACAGTCACCTTTGTAAAATTTCATTAGGAGTCGATCTCACACCTCCCATTAAAACTAGTTATATAAAAAAGTCAATTATAATTGACATTTAATTAAAAATAAATTAATTATATCAACAAAAAGCTAAGGAACAAGAGGAAGACTTCTGTCTCCTGTAACTATGCCCTTTTTTAAGGAAGCCAGGCATACTTAGGAGGTTGAAATATTAAATCAAGTTAAACTGAGTGACAAACCAGGGATTTCATGAGAAAAAAATATTCTCATGTGGATTTATCATCAATAAGGATCTGAACCACAGGTGGCAATATATGAGTAGCTCTGTGGGAGAACGATCCAAGTGCCACTACCAGCAAAAACGAGTTTCCCTGCGCTACTGAGAACTCAAGCACACTACTACTATATGTCACTTGTTCTCCATGTTAATATGGTCTAAACTTCTATACAATACTGTGCATTTTTTCACATTGTTGACATGGAGGTTTCTGGGTTAATGTACTTCCCGGGAGAACAATCCAAGCGTCCCGAGCTGTGATGACATGGCAGACAGCCAACCTGCACGTCAGCGGAATTATATGGGTTAGGCATCATGGCCAGTTGGCCAATAGCGTGGTGTGTGACTTGTGATGTAGGCAGCGTGTGGCCAATGAGTTGGCTGCCTGCCCTCCAAGACACTGGGTTAGGCATCATTTTATTTTTAAAAATGGGGCTTGGATCATTCCTCTCAAAGAGAGAAAATATTAAAATGTAAAACTTTAGGAGTGATTTTCTGTTTTTAAAAAATGGTGCTTGGATTGTTCTCCTGCGGAGCTACTCATATACGAGGGGCGATCAATATGTTTTGCGAATCGGTAGGGCAAAACAGAGCAAGGGGGATGGCTGTTTGTTGGGGTGTTAGGATAAGTTATAACAAGTCAGGACCTGCAGCCACACACTCCTGCCTCGTCTATTTAAGAAGCAGTAGCTGATAGCAGATCGTCACTAACAAATTTTTCAACAATGGAGAAGGTTGAGCACCGCGCAGTGATCCAATTTTTTACCGAGGAAGGCAAGAATGCAAAAGAGATCCATGAACGCATGGTTGCAGTGTGCACCGACACCGCTCCTTCCTATGCAACCATTGCTCACTGGAATAAGGAGTTCCGCCATGGTCGCGAGTCCCTTGAAGTGTGGAAGTGTGGATTTTGCTCAACTAGGTTATAGCTCTCTAAAATATAAGGTGGAAAGATAAGGAATTGAAAAAACTGAATAAATAAGGGCCAATAATACAAAGCTACTTACTTTTCCTAAAAGATTATTAGCTTTGAAATTCGCCCTATTTTTGTGAGTTCGACTCATGCGTCCCTTCATGTAGTACAGTGTTCGCTGGAGAAAAATTGGCTGAAAAGAAAATCTAGCATAAATTTCACTTATCTATAGAGCTACAACTGAATAGTAATGAATTATATATACAACTAAACAAAGTAGTGTGTATTTAAAGAAAGCATACATACCAAAATAGAGACAGAGAAATTAATTTGCAGTTTGTAAATGTATATATGTATATATGACAACACTGTCGCTGATGGCATTACTTATTAATCAGGATGGGCAAGTAGAGTTAGAGTCAAAAAAGCCTTTAGAAGCAGGTTATCCAGTAGAAGAGTGAATTAATGTCAATCTAACGTAATCAGTCAAAAATAATGTGATTTTATGCATAATAGAGCTACACGAGGAAACCAAATCCTCCATGTTGACACAGAAAATGGGTTACCTTCAAAAAATACTCTCATGGAAGATCACACAATGCAAAAGATGTCAATGAAGGACTAATTTGAAACAGTATTGAGTCTCCACTATGTTCACTCACTTGTACTTTTGGTCTTTGTCAGGGACTCCACACCCAGGGGGGAGGGGGGGGGGGGCAGCATGGCCAGATGTGCGGATCTTTGCTTGGTCACTTAACGAAGCAGCAGACCCATCCATCCCCACAGATGGAGAGGAGCCCTGAGTCTTTTTTTTTTTGTTTCTGTTCTTCTTATGAGGGGATGAGGGGAGGGCGGGGAATGAACCCATTTCTCCCCTCCACCGGCAGGAACATCCAAGCAAGATGGTCTGCCCTCAGCTAGGTCCTTCTCCAAGATGGAGAAGGTCCTGGCAGTCGCAGGGGCACTGACCAGAGGAGGAGATCCCTCCCCTCCCTGTACTGCCTTGGAGACCAGAGCCATTTGCGGAACTTACATAGGGGCGGACTCGGGTTTAGTGCTTGGCACTGAGCCTGGATTCGCCCCCATGGAAGGCCCTACCGTCTGAGGCTGTGTTGCCTCAAGGACCATGTCTATCTCATCTCGGGGGAGGGGGGGGGATCTCCATATGGCCATCCACATGCCTTGACCACCACTAGGTTTAATATTCAAGAAAGCAGGTCTTTTGAGGGAAAAGACTAATGGGCCCCGTCTTCCCAATCCCCCCTAAGGGGGTTTGTCCTACCAAGCCGCTTCAATGGGCAGCGCTCAGTTATGGGCCGCCTATTGGGTCTCTTTGCAGTCCCCTTGGAAAGTAAAGGGGAGACTGCCGCTGAAAAGAGGGAAAGCACCCAATGGCACTTCCAGACAAGGGGGGTAAGGAGGAGTAAGCCTCCTCTCCAGGCAAAGAATTTTTGAGGTTCAAGCACAAGGGGGGGGGGGGGGCTCCCATTTTTTCAGTGGAGCTGCTCGAAGGCGGCTCTGTTGATGGTAAGGGGGAAAGGAAAAGAGGGGTTTTTTTAATTTTCATCATCAGGCATGGGGACCCTATTCTTTGCACAGGATGCAGACACTAATCACCCCTCGCAGTAGCCCACTCTGCAAGGGGTGTGTACGCGGCTGGCAGAGCACCCCTCTAGCCTGGTGACCTGGCAGCTCCAACTTGGTCACAGCATAAAAATGATAGTGTGTGAAGTGAGAAGGAAAGGGGATGTAAGGAAGGTATGGATGGAGATGAAGCAAGTTGTTAAAAACCCACCATCCCAAACTGGAGCTCAGGGGTTAGGGAACATTGCCCCTCCCCATCCATCTGGGATAGTTGGCTGAGGTCAGCATCTACCCTGCGCGAAAATAGAGGCTGACCAGAGAAAGTTGTGGGAGGTTGTAGGGGAAGTGAGGAAGTAGGAGAGAAGCACGACGGACAGGAAGGCAAATCACCGCGCCCCTTACGGGGGCTGCAGTATATAACAATCTGCTTCAGATTCATGTGATCCCTTCTCTCTGAATATTGGGAGTATATGAGATTGTTTTCATGCAGGATAATGATCTGTACCAAATGTGCAATTATGATGAACCAGTTCTGAAGTGGTGAAAATATTGATGTAATAAACTGGCCTGCACAGACCCCTGACTTAAACAGGATAGAAAACCTATGGAAAATACTTGGTGAGAGGCTATGATGGCTCAGAAACTACTAATGGGGGTTAAAGACATTTGGCAAATATTGGAATAAGAATAAAATCACAATGTGACAAATTATTCAAGTCCTGCAGCAGAACATGTACTCAAGCCATTAATAACAAGGACCAATATACTTCTTATATTTTGTTCAATTATGAATGAGAGAAATATGCTATTTTCTGTTTATGGCTACATTTATACTTATTTTCTGTAGTTTTGGCCTCATCCTTTCTTCAAATACACATTACTTTCAACTTTTTTTTTAGTCCCCATATTGTGAAATGAAAGAGACGCTATCAGAGGCAAATTTCATAAAATATTCTGGCCATTTAACAAGTATTTAAGCAAAAGGAGATTTTGATATTCTGTTTACTACTTTTAGATGGTACTGTATATAAAAACCATTAAAATTATAAGGCCACTACAGTATTTTTTACAGCCCAACTTGTCCTAAAAGCTTCAATTACACATCAGGAATGTGAATGTTTAAACCCCCAAAAGTATAAAAATCACGAGAAGAGAGACTTAAGTAAAAGACTATTTCAAAGCAAAATCCAGTGTGAAGGAATGCGAATAAGCTCAAGACTTTAGGAATAGGCATATAAAGAGGAAAATTAACCGGGTGATAAACTAAAAGATCATTCCACTCCTCCAGGAACAGGGTGATAAAACAAGTAATGATCCATATATATTACTTACACTTATGAGGTTTCTGGTTCTTAGATATCTATATATCTGTGTTGGTTCTGAAAAAAAAAAAGAATTATAAAATGTTATCAAATACATTACTAATTTAGAAATAGGTAGCGTATATTACTGTTTTAAAAGTTTCCTTGTGATAATAGTTTTAAAAAGAAATTATGCAGCAGTAATAATAATAATGATAAAAAAAAATGGTTTAATAACTTTTGCATAGTAAATATGGAAACAAAAAATTTCTTTTTACCAATGTACATGTAAAAGTTTTGTAAAATTAAATAATCCTATGCAAAAAATTCTAACTTTCTACACTTCTCCAGTTCATATCTAATTATAATTGACCGAGGATTTGTTTCAGGCATTTACATTATATATAGACTGTAGAACTCAAACTCCAAAGATATTTTTAAAAATCAGACAAATTATCAGTTTGCCTAGTGTAAAATGAAAAATTAAATAAATTTAAAATTAACCTACTTTTCTAGAAATTATTATTAATAGATCAGTGGCTTTCAATCTGGGTGATTTGAGTTTCTGGGTAGGCACTCTAAGAAAATTCATAATATGTAAATTTTGAAAATTAGAACAAAGCTGAAAATCTGCCAGGAAAATTAAATTCTCTACATAGTTTTTATTTTTAATAAACCTATATATAATTCTATTATAACATTTGTTGGATATTAATATTAATTAGACAAAATATTAAAAATGTGCTGTTGGTATAAAAAGATTGAAAGGCACTGTAATAGACTATATTATTAGAGACTATTAAAATACTATTATTAAGTTTTTTCTTTCTAATGAGAAATCCCAATGTTTATGAGTAACCAAATTAATAATTAATTCTGGCAAATTTAAAATAATATTTCATAACCAAATATTAAAAAAAAAGTGATTCAGAGAATTTAAGTATTGAATGTAAAATAGATTTCTGGCAACCCTGCCTTTATATAATAAATATAATTCAAGATCGCCTCAATTTGATTTGAACTTAATTATATACTTTATTAGATTTTAATTGATTTCTTTGTTCTATAAGAATTTTACCTTGATATAGAAATTGGGGCAAAAATTAAGAATCTATACAATCACTAATTTTTTTTTAACTTCGTAAAAAATTTCTTCACTGCAGAATTTGGAGATAATTTTTAGTCTTGTGCATGTGACTAAGATACTATTTGGGTCCGTCCATCGGATGGTAACCATTTTAATTTGAGTTTTTGAAAGAGAGAGAGAGAGATATGTTTTTGTTAATTGATAATACATTTGTTAATAAAAATTTTTTATTTTCAAAATTGAAATAATTGAGAGCATGCGACTTGGTCTGTTAGCCTTATTTTTAACACACACAATGTTAATATCTAAGGCCAAATAAAAATATTAGTTTCATATTTTTTAAAGGTTTATGCAAATTAGTTCTTTATTATATCTTGTGAAAATATTTGACATGACAGCAATTGCCCCCGAAATAGAGCAAACCAATCTAGAACCAAATGCTCCAAACATCACCATTAATCTGGCACAGCAAGTGTGTAATGCTGCGGCTATTTAATATTTATGGATTAAGTACTGAGAGAAGCATGAATGAGAATGAAGGACAGGAGTGAGAGATTGATTAGGAATGATTGGATTTTATAATCCCTTCTGGCAGTTGCCAACAAGGCCACAACCGCAATGTTAGCATATATTGATGACCTGACCGAGGTTGTGAGTGTGGCGAGGTGGTGTGGGCATGTAAGAAAGAATGGATAGAAATAAACTTGTGAATAGAACATATGAGAGTGAGCAACAGGGTGTGTGAAGGGTTAGAAGACTAAAACAAGGATTGGGAACCCCTTACCAAAGGATGAAATTTTGCCTGTGACTGGATTGTATTAGGCGCATCCACAAGATAAAATATTAGATTATAATTCTACATTTACAAAATTATTGATCATTTATATGATTAATCATTGCCTCGGGTCAAATAAGTTTGAATAAATGCAAACATTTTTTTCACCCATTTTGATTCATTCATTTAACCCTTTCGCTGGGGTAAGGTGACTTTAGTCTTTATTATTCATGACTGGGTAAAGTCACCTTACCCAGCGAAAGGGTTAAGCCTACGCAACTTCTAGACTTACAATTCCTCCAAAGTAGTGAAATTCTTTTAAATACCCATCTGGCAACAGCATACAAGGGGATATGTCGCCATAATTACTTACAAGAATAATACTAGGGTACATTAAAAAAAAAAGCAAGAAGGAAGCATGCTCCAATGTCAGGGAGAGACCCGCCTCCCCCAACACAGGACATTCGCCCAAAGCCAAAGAAAGTTGAATAAAATGGAGAAGGATCAGCCCGCCTCTAAACAAAGTAGCGAAAAGGGTATAGACTGACCAGGGATCTGGCCCTGGCTAACCCCAGCCATTTTTTCCACCCCACCCCTGACAAAATTATGACCCCAGTCAGTATATAGAAAAGCACCTTCCCCTAGCCTAAAAGGTGGGTTAATTATGTGAATGAGTATGCAAGAGAAAGAGCTGACAAGGAGCAAATGGATAAAAAATGCGTAGAAAGGCTCTGTAGTGTGTGAAGCCTTGTGCTGAGGGTTTAACTATATCCTAGATGCTGCAGCACATAAAGGGGGTGAGTAGTTTTTAAATGCATGAAGACCTCAGTTTGTAGGGCAAAACCTGTAAAGAAAGTAGTGAAACTAGGTGAAGTGCGTGAAAAACATATAGCTGCAGATCCTCGTGTATGCATTAAGGTCAGGAGGGTGAACTGTGGGTACTGAAGATAGGAGGGAACAAAGAGTAGATAAAGAAAAGAAAGGGAAGAATGCAGGCATATTAAAACCAACCAACCACCCCAACTCAAGCCAAGGAGTAAGAATGAACCACCCTGTACCTGGCATTAACTGAGGGCGGAGGGGCGACCAGGTCAGTGACTAGCCTGAGAAATTAGTTACAAGTCAAAATAGGCAGAGAGATTGTAAAGAAAGTAGTGAAAAAGGTGACAAAGCCCAGGAAGTCTTAATCTAGTATAGGAATGGTGGGAGAGAATGCCAATCCTCTAAATACTAGCTCTAAGTCTAAACAGGGCACTGCTTTGCAGAGCCAGTTTGTGAAAACATGATGTGATGAAGAAAAGATATGACCATTGATGTTGCAGTGTATTCTTCCTCAGTCATCTTTTGTTTATGGTCAGTCAATCGCACACAATCCCAAATGTGATGTCACAGTGGGCTATACAATGTCAGGGGTGACTGGATGGAGGAACAGTTCACTGAACGGTGAGTGTGTATGGACCTTTAATAATGACTATATAAATAAGAAGATACAGTTTGGATTCAGCATATCAGAAGTAGTGGCATTGTAACATATTACCAAATGTATTTTATAGAACCGGAATGAGAAATTCCAGGCTGTTCTTGGCTAGATTTATCATCTTGAACTTAGTACAAGTGTCCTTGTTATAATTGTACATCTGTCAACATGTGTTCTGCCCTTGCTTAACTAAAAGGAATTTAAAGTTTTTAGCTCTAATATGGAGCATTTTATTAATTTAAAAAATTTAAAATGCTTATATAATGGGTTAGAACAATTGTGTAATTGGCTGCAAATTTACAGGATTTATCTTACTTCCACATACCTTAGCCAGCCTAGTGCTTAACTTTGTGAAAGCAGAGGTGAAGGAGGTTAAGTCAGAAAGACTGCATCTTCCCTTTAGCTCAGTCTGATATGTCATTTATTTTTAAATTCATTGATACCTTAGGCTTTTGAACACTCTCCAGCAGACTATTCTGTTTATTAATTAAATTATTCTTTAATTACCTTGACATTACTCAGACATTTCATGTCACAATCAAATTCTATATGAAAATGAACTAAATAAATTATAAGTACAGTGAACCCTCGATAGAACAAACTATATGGGGCGGGGGGTTGTTCGTTAAACCTGATGGGCATTAAAAGTAATGGAAATAATGAACCAAATTCATTATGGATATGCAATGAGTATATAATTACTAATAAAGTTAAGTGGAATACACAACATAGTATTGATACGAACCTTGTACTGCAGGAGACATGTAACACACCAACACTCACTCAGGCTGGTCGTAACGCTTGGCTGTTAAAACCCGATGGAGTTCGGCCAGGAAATTTGGTTTGTTATATCGAGGGTTTACTGTACTTATAATAATCTTTATAAACTTAATTTGTAGGCTTTCAGAAACATGTTTTGAATCAAATGTATCGATTGGAAGGCAGGATGCCTTCTTGGCTTAGTTTTTAACAGCTCCCGCTATTTTCTTTTAATGCCAGATGAATGTGATATGTACCTCCATTTACCATGCCCTAAACTAGCCACAAGGAGGCATACATTTGCCTATGTGCAGTTAAGTAAATTTGTTTTAAGAAACAGGCAGATGCAGAATCCATTTAAGAAATATGGATAGAATAGCTTGGTTGTGTTATCAAAAGTGTGAACTGTGTTTTTTTTTCTTCCTTAGACATAGTTAAAGCCCTTTATTAAGGCAATGCAACTTCAATTAACTGTTTTATTAAGTACAATGTTTTGCCTTCAGCTGTATTAAGTGAAAATAATTTTAGTCGGCCATTTGTACAGAAGAATAGGGCCACACACAAAAGTTAGAACTGTGAAAAGACATTAAAGGTTGGATTTTGAATAATAGCAATAAAAAACTGGTAAATTGTTACAATACCAGCAAAGCCAATTTTAGATACCAAAACCACCAATCTATGAGATTCTGTTTACTTTGCAGATGTAATAATTTAAATAACATGATACAATAGTAGCACTAAATTCAGCTACCAAACAATACCTTACCTCTTTGTAGTGTTGTAATAGTATCCTGGCTTTACTATTTTTACATCACTGAGGCTTTATCCCCACCTATAAGGTAAAAATAATTTAATTACAGTTACCGTAAACTAGGTTAGGCTGTTTATTTTTTTTATTCAAATAATTTAATTACAGTTACCAAAGTTAGGTTAGGTATGTATCCAATTCAGAGGTGACAGAAGCTGTCAAGGCATTGGGGGTAGGTCCATGGGAATAGTCACAGTACAATGGCATGCAAGTGAAATGCTGGTCTGGTTGCCAACCTTTCCAAATCAGCTTGACACATTCCCAGTAGCTGTGGCATCAACAATATTGCGGACAAAGGTGGGGTAGGGGAGGATCCAATATCTAGTGGGATCCTAGGGTGCTCTGGAAGAGTCAGTATATCACAATTCAGCCTCTGAACAAGGTATACTGTATTACAACTAGTTCTGCTGCAAAGACAGATGCAGCACCAGGTAGAGTCCATCCGGCTTTAAACAAGGGGTAAAGCGATGAAAGCTGACCTCATTTTTGGATTTGGAGCCATCCATATACACTGGCATTTCCACCATGATACAGTGTGTGCTCCAAGAGCAAACCTGGATGAAATGAGAGCTGTTGGTGACTGAGGGAGATGCTGGGCTCAGGCTACAACTGTATAATGCACTGAACGCAGCCCAAAGCGAGTGACATCTCCCCAACATTGACAAGGAAAAGTACAGAGGGAACAGGTTGCCAAATGCAGACCAGCGCATTGGATTGAATCCACCTTTCGCAATTCACACTCAGCTGCAGATGGATAAAACAAATCTATAGTCTAACTTGGATTGAATAAAGAAGTAAAAAGTAGTTGTATTAACATGCCAAGTGTTGAAAAAGTATGGAATGAAGAATGTCCACGGAGCAGGTATGTGACCCAAGAATGTGAACAGAAGGAGCCTACCAGCTTTCCTAGGTTGTGCCAAAGAGTTCCAAGTCAAGCAAGTGAGTCGGACCTTCTTATTGACCCTGAAGAGGACATACGGCTCCCATAGGTAATAGGCATAGCAGTCTATACAGGATACACCCTGTTGGACAGAAGTCAGTGAGGAGGGGTCAGATGTAGGAGAGCCTGTATATGTAGTTGGAGACACTATCACTTTCATTGTTAGTAAGTGGTGGGTGGAACTAAGACAAAAATACTTGACTTTTCAATTATTTGTGGGTGGAAACATTATGATATCATTATGTAAACTTATTTTCCATTGAAGTAATTTGTGATGAATGTTTCTATGTGTTTCTATTGTGCATTAAGAAGAAACAATGGGGTAAAGTGTTTTCCTTGTTGGTCATTCTTTGAGATTTCTAAAGAAAATGGTTTGGTACCTGTGTGACAATATTCTCACAGTCTCCGTTAAACCAGATGTATGCTGATTACAGAATGGTATTTGATGCTGCCTCTGAGGTTTGGGAGAAAACATTTCTCAACTCATTTTGTGGCTTTTTAGGAAGAGAATTTATATATATATATATATATATATATATATATATATATATATATATATATATATATATATATATATATTTTCTTTGTAACATGTTTTATTGAAGGTGACTGCTAACTTTTTGTTAATGGTTTTCTTTTTGAATCTCTCAATTTGTCTTATGTTCCGCTTTTGGTCTTGGCTTAACCCATGGATTAGTTCACCGAAATTCATTAGAAAGTCATGATGCATGAGAGCAGAGAACTGACACATTTCAATATATACACATATTTTCAAAGGCTACACAGTTGTGACTAGGCAATAAGATACAGAGCTATATATACAAGGAGCGGTCAATAAGTTTTGAAATTCGGATATAAGGAAAAGTCTCATTATTTTTCAATATAACTACTCTCAACTTCAATGCACTTGCACCACTTGTCCCTGAGGCTTCAAATTCCTGACAACCAAAAATCTACCGACTGCTGTTCAATCCACTCCTGGACGGCGAGCTGGACATCTTCATCGTCCCCAAACCAGCATCCACGCAGTCTGGCGGAATAAAAAGTAGTCGCTGGGGGCCAGATCTGGACTGTAGGGGGGATGGTTGAACTCCTAGAATCCACACTCGCGCAGGGCAGCTTGTGCAACTCTGGACTTGTCGTGGAGGAGCAGGACACCGTGTGTCAACTTGCCGCGCTGCTTCTGATGGATACACTTCAACCCAGCCAGTTCCTCGGCATAATATTGGCTTGTGATGGTCATTCCACGAGGCACATAGTCCACCATCAACACTCCCTCAGAATCCCAGAAGATGGTGGCTATGATCTTCCTGGCTGAGGGTTGGGTCCGGAACTTGATGGGGGTCGAGAGCCCATGTGCTTTGAAGCCATGTTTTTGAGTTTGGTCTCGGGATCCCAGTGATGCACCTACGTTTCATCCCCTGTCACTATGCGTGACTCAAATCCCGCCGGGTCTTGGTTGTACAGGAGGAGCAGCTCCTCCGAACTTTGACGACGAAGTCGATCATGGGGCGTGAGGTTTCTAGGGACCCAACGGGCAGAGACCTTGGTCATGGCCAAATTGTTGTGGATGATGTTGATAACACTTCCACGTATTCCAAGTTGGTGCTGATTTCTTCGACCTTCACCCATTGATTTTCGAAGATCATCCTCTCCACACGGGCCACATTGTCCTCGTTGGTCACATCTGACGGGCGTCATCATCAAGGGACTCATGACCATGCGGAACTCCCTATTCCAGCGAGCAATGGTTGCATAGGAAGGAGCGGTGTCTGTGTACACTGCAACCATGCGTTCATGGATCTCTTTTGCATTCTTGCCTGCCTTGGTCAAAAATTTTAGCACTGCGGGGTGCTCAACCTTCTCCATTGTTGAAAAATTTGTGACTGACAATCTGTGATCAGCTACTGCTTCTTAAATAGACGAGGCAGGAGTGTGCGGCTGCAGGTCCTGACTTGTCATAACTTGTCCTAACACTACCACAAACAGCCATCCTCCTTGCTCTGTTTTGCCCTACCGATTCGCAAAACTTATTGACTGCCCCGCGTATGTGGTAAGCTGCATTAACATATATAGGAAATGGGATTTCGCTTAACATAAGATTACATGCAAATGGTTGACTCTATAATGGTCACAGGATTAGGATGGGGATGGATTATTATTTGGGGATGGTGGACAGGAGGATGGTAAGATGAATTGTGAATTTGTTTGGATATTTAATTTTAGTTGCTTTTCTTTCATGTATATGGCTTCTAATATAATCAATTGTGGTTGGTTTGGGGGGTGTGGTAAGATATTATATATAAATATATATATATATATATATATATATATATATATATATATATATATATATATATATATATATATATATATATATATATATATTAGTGATGGAGTCGTTCCTTGGGAACCTTATTCGTAGCAGGAATATGAAGACATATGCGAAGGTTTTGAACATTTAATTTTACGGACATTTCGTCATTAACGATGACCATCATCAGCGAATTCTAAATACAAAGAATTATTTTTATAAGAATAACTAAACACAGCTATAAAAACATTACAGGAGTCAAAAATGATAACCGAAAGCAAGAAGTTAAAATGAAATATATAATCCTAAACCGTTGAAAGCAAATTGGTGAAAATCTATAATAAGAAATTGATGTAATATCGTAAAAAATAACTAAATTAAATAATAATCCCATGAGTTTAAAATATGCATAATAAACATGAATTAAATTTTTATCAAAATACAAAAATTGTAAACCCCATTAAGAAACAAATCTGGGTCGTGGTGAAGCCGTGGATGGCGGCAGAAGTGCACCACCTTAGTCTTGGCCAAAGAAAACCGAAACCTGTGCGCTTCGGCATAGCGAGAGACGCGGTTCAATGCCTGTTGGAGTCGACGCTCCAGAGTTGGCATCTGGGCCGCGCCAAAAGAGATCGAAAGGTCGTCCACGTAGAGCGTAGCAAGAACATCTTTCGGCAGCACCGAGGTGATGCTGTTTATGCTCAGGGCAAAGAGTGTGACACTGAGGACACTTCCCTGCTCCTTGGGGCCGGAGAGCCCCCCCCCCCCCAACCGTACGCGGAATCGACGATCTCGCAAAAATTCATATATAAACATTGGGAGGCGTCCCCTCGCCCCCATCGTGTGGAGAGTCCTTATGATACTGTATCGCCATGCGGTATCATAGGCCTTCTCCAGATCAAAAAACACCGTAGCGTAGTGCTGTGTACGAAGGAAAGCCTCGCAGACGGCATTTTCCAGTCGGAGCAGAGCATCCAACGTGGAGTGGAACTTGGGGAAGCCGCACTGTGCAGAAGACAGATGGCCTCCGCTGTCCAGGAAATAGGCTAATCTAACATTTACCAATTTCTCCATCAACTTGCACACGCAAGAGGTTAGAGAGATTGGGCGGAAACCGGTCGGAGTAGAGTGATCTCTCCCCGGTTTGCGAAAGGTGAGCACAGTAGCGATTCGCCAGGAGTCTGGGAGAAGACCCTCTACCCAGATCCTGTTGAACAAATCTAAAAGAAAGGCCATGCCTCGCTCACCCAGGTGTCGAAGCATGGCGTACGGGACATCGTCCAGACCATGGGCGGTGTCCGCGCACGAAGCGAGAGCGGAGCGCAACTCACTCACAATAAACTTGCCGTTGAAGGGTTCTTCGCCTCTGGATGTAAAGTCCAGCCGGCGGCCTTCCGCGACATCACGACGTGCATTGAATGCTAGCGGAGCAGCATCCCAGCTAGAGAATGCGGAAAAAGCGGTCGCGAAGGATTCCGCCACGGACGCGGGGTCCGAGATTGCGGTCCCATTCTCTTGGAGAACTTGCCCCGAATCCTTTTGACTCGCCTCCACACAAAAAGAGCGGCGGGCGTGCATCGAAATATACCGGAACCTAGCCCTAGCCCGACGAAATTCAGCGACAGTGAAATCGTTCGGGCGGCGCTTATAGCGCATGTAGGCATAACGCTTCTGTTTAAGGTCCGTCTCACACTCGGCCGACCACCATGGGAGTGGTCGGCGTGCAAAACGGCCAGACGTCCTAGGAATAGTAGTCAGGCCCACGGCGATGAGGTTGCCGGAGAACTCAACGGCCTCATCTACCGACCTAAACTCCTCGACTGAGATAGAAAATTCAGTCATTTCCTGAAATGCAGGCCACCGCGCCCGCGCCAAGCACAACCTAGGTGGGCTCTCAGGCGGCAGTTGCCCTGAAAATGATATTTGAATGGGAAAGTGATCACTACCATGGAGGTCATCGACCACTCCCCAATACAAAACAGGCTGTGCATCCAAAGAGCACAGAGATAGGTCAAGGCAAGAAAATGAAGCAGTTCTCGGATAGTGATTCGCAAACTCATCCACGTTTAGGACACCCATCTCAAGCTCTTCGATCAAATCGGCAAGGACTTGTCCCCTGGGATTTATGGAGTAATCTCCCCAGAGAGGATGCCTGCCGTTCAGATATCCAAGCAAGAGATAGGGCCTCGGCAACCGTGCCACGACGCGGCGGGAGTCTCTCGCGTCGAAGTCAGCTGACGGTGGAATGTACGCAGAAATGATAGTATACCTCGTATCCAGGTGCAGCTGCACAGCCATTGCCTGAAAGGAGGTATCTAAAGAGAAAGGAAGAACGGAGACATCATGCCGGGTGTAAACCGTGCATCCCCCAGCCCAGCCATCCTGCAGTGGTGGGGTAGCAAGACACTTATACCCCGGGAGGGCGGGCAGGGGGCACGCGCCTAGCATGGTCTCCTGCAATAAGATAGCTAACGGGGAACGGGACGAGACGAGCCTCCGCAGCTCCTCCCAGTTGGCCTGGAGTCCACGGCAATTCCATTGAAGGAATATGCCCTCCACGCCTAGCTCGGGGACGCGGGGGCCCTCCTCGAACTGAAGACCCTCACGGGAATGGCCGTACGCTTCCCGGGGGCAGAACCCCGGGCGCTGTTGGCAGGACAAAGCGCTGAAGGTGCTGTCGCCTTCGAGGACTTATTGGGGGAGGTTATGCTCGCCATGCGAGTCTTTTCCTCCCTCCGCCTCGAAACCTTAGGCGGGCGTTGCGGCTTCGGAGGAGGGGAGGCCCTCTTTTCGAGGAACCACCGTCTCCGAGCTACTCGCTCCACCTCGGGGCGTGGGCGAAAGAGTCGAAGCTCCTTTGTTGCCGTCCTCCTTTCGGGGGACAGCTTTAGTAACCCCGGAAGATGGCCTAGCGACCATCTTCATGGGTGTTGCCTCCTGTGAGTCTAACGACTCGGTGGAGGCGCGTGGCCGTTTCGCCTTACGGGAAACGGTCACGCTGGGGGAAGAGGGAGGAGCCCTGGTTTTAGCCGGGGCAGGGTGGAACCCTTTTTGCCGCCAGCTTTACCAGGGAAGCGCCCGGGTTGAGTAGAGCACGCAGAATGGCTCCAAATGGGCGCTGAAACAACCGTGCTCGTTGACCCGGATGGGCCAGGAGCAGAGGGTTACTTTCTAACTATTGAGGCATATGACGTCCCAGGCAGAGCCGGGCATGACAGGACCAAGTCCTTAACCTCGCGGAAAGAGAGTCGATCCTGGGCCTGAATGGCCAGGATTTCTTTCTCAAGGAGATATGCACCACATTGCTTCTAAGAAGCGGGGTGCGGCTCTCCACAATTGACACACTTGGCCACACACGATTTGGACTTATCGTGTGCGGCCTTGGAGCAATTTACACAAACTTCGGGTGATCCCAACTTTGCACATCTACAAGAACGATTTGTATGGCTGAAGCGGTGACAGTAATAGCACCGGCACAGCAGTGGCATGAATGCCTTCACGCGGTAGCGGTACCAACCAGCACACACCGACTCAGGGAGCATGTCACAGTCAAACGTGACGAAGAGTGTAGGGGTGGGTCTCGAGGCTGCTCCCTGTTTTCTCATCACACGTTCGACCTTGACCGCCCCATGGTCGACCAGCTCTAGGGTGATGTCCTCAATGGAGTAGTCAACGAGTTCCCTCACATAAACTACTCCTTTCACAACGTTCATGGTAGAGTGCAGTGTCACACTCACCAGGGTGCCATGAAGTGTCCGAAGAGCACTTATCTTGGCCGACTTGGCGGGATTAGCCGCATTCGCCAGAAGGCTCCCGTCCAAGAAACGGGTCACCTTCAGCTCTCTACCAATTGCACTAGCTAATCCTCTCCTCTGATGGATCATGTTGCCCTTGGCCAACATGCTGCCATCAGTGGATCGAATAACGAGGAAGCGTTTGAAGCCAGCAGGCTCGAAAACGCCAGGTAACCTCTGAATAAGGGGGCCTGGTCATCGAGGCTCTGCCCTGTGCACTTTTAGTCTTAGTCAGGGGCTCCGCAACCAGGGGGGCAGGGGGGGGCGGATGTGCCGATCTTGGCTTGGTCGCTTGTCAAAGTAGCAGCAGACCCATCCGTCCCTGTAGCCCCCGCGGATGGAGAGGAACCCTGAGTCTTCTTAGTCTTTGTCTTTTTTTTATTTTTCTCACCTCCGCCGATAGGAGCCCCTAGGCCAGATGGGCCGGCCTCAGACCGGTCCTAGTGGTTGCAGGGGCACCGGTTGGAGGAGATTCCTCCACTCCTTGTACTGCCTCGGAGCCCTCAGCTGTTTAAGGAGGACCTTGCATAGGGGCGGATTCGGGTTTGGTGCTTGGCGCCGAGCCCGGATTCCCTCCCATGGAAGGCCCTACCGTCTGAGGCTGGGTTGCCTCAAGGACCATGTCTATCACAGGAGGGGCCTCCAGTTGGCCATCCCCTCCCAGGACATCGCAGGTCCCCTTGGCAGTGTCACCAGTCTTTTGTGGGGAGGCACAGGCTTTGACTCCGGCAAGGTTTAATATTCTTGCCAGCAGGTCTTTTGGGGGAAGCGACCGAAGGATCCTGGCTTCCCCCTCCCCCTTAAAGGGATTTGCCCTACCGAGCCACTTTGATGGGTTGTGGTTCGCTATGGGCTGCCTGCTCACTTTCTTGGTAGTCCCCTTGGAAAGAGAAGGAGTGACTGCCAGTGGAAGCAGGGAGGTGCCCAAAAGCACCTCCAGAGAAGGGAGTGAGGGGGATTCCCCTACACCCGTAGGCATAGGAGAGGAGTAAGCCTCCTCTCCGGTTAAAGAATTATAGAGGGTCCCCTGTGCAAGCACAGGTGATGGAACCTCCATTTTTTTTCGTGGAGCTGCCCGAGGGAGGCTCCGTTAATGAGGAAGGGGTATTGGGGAGAGATTTGGATTTTTTTTCATTTTGTCATTCATGGGCATGGTGACCCTCTTTTTTACACGGGATACAATCGTGCATCACCTCTCACAGTAGCCCCCACTGCAAGAGGTGCTTACAGGGCTGGCAGAGCCAGGCTTCGCCATTTGGGACCACCCCTCCCGCCTGGTGGCATGGCGGCTCCACCTTCAACACGGCGTAAAAGGATAGATTGTGAAGAGGAGAGGAAAAGGGATGTGAGGAAGGTATGGGTGGGGATGAAGCAGGTTGTTAAAAACCAACCACCCCAGACCGGAGCTCAAGGGTTTGGGAACATTGTCCCCTCCCCCCCCCCAGCCCGGATCCGGGGCGGTTGGCTGAGAAGGTCAGCATCTACCCTGTGAAATTAGAGACTGACCAGAGAAAGCTGTGGGAGAGGTTGTTTGAAAAGCGACGAAGTAGGGGAGAAATACAGGCTATCTGAAGGAAGGAAGTGTGGCTAAGCTAGGGCTGGACGGAGCGCTGGATCCCCTCAGCATGGCGGCTAGGATGGCAAATTGCCGCGCTCCTTACGGGGGGTGTTACTGAAACTTGGCTCTCACACTCCATTAATTCCTCCATAGTTGATATTCCAGGTTATCAGTTTTATAGAAATGACTGGCCCTCTATGTCTTCAAAACATGGTGTTGGACTTTACATTAATAAATCATTTAAAATCTCCCAAATTTATAATACTCATCCAAATACACTTGGTGTTCTGATTCATGATTTCAATCTTCATGTTATAGTAGTGTACAGGTCACCTAGTTATTCTCTCCTGGATAATGTAGAGTTGTTGTCCTTCTTGGATGCTTTTTGCACTGGAAAGGATGTGATTTTAATCTACCTGATATTGACTGGTCAGGTTTGGTGCCTCTGGCTCATTCTTCCCTCTCTCATTCATTTCTTGATATGTTTAATTCTTTACGACTTAGTCAGTGGGTTATGTTCCCCACGTTTATCCAATCTAATAATGTGCTAATTTGGTTTTTACATCCTGCCATGATAAAGTATCTAACCTTTTTGCACTGAACCTCTCCAAGGCTGCGAACATGTTGGTGTTGAGTTTCGCTGCTCGGTGGTTTTGAATCATGTTATTCCTGACATCCCCGTTAAGCTATTTGATTGGTATCATAGTAATTATCGATTGCTCAATGACTTTCTTTCACTTGTTGACTGGATTCTGAATTTTTTTATTGTGACATTGAGATGTGCTATGTTAAATTCCTGTCAGTTCTTCACTCTGCATTTAATGAATTTGTTGCATTGAAATAACACCCAAAGAATACAAACTCTCCTAGGAACATATCTGGTGTGATTGTTGTGCAGAAGAGTACGGTTTGGAGAAGGTACAAACACCTTAGAAGCCACTTTGGTCGTAGAGCCCCACTTACTGTTCAAGCTCAGTTACAATTCAGAGAACTAAATATTTTCTAGAAAAGAAACATACTGCAAGCTGTTTCTATTTATGAAGAGTCTCACTTATCATGTAGTGACCCTAAAAGACTTCATGGTTACCTAAGAAATAAAAAGTTGACAAACCATCTGTAGGTCCTCTCTTAATTAACGGTTGTTGGGTTAATGATAATGGCTCCATGGCTAATGACATCGAAGATTATTTCTCTTCTGTCTTTGTGGATAGTGTGCAAGTCAATCCCTTTCCGCATCAAAGTTCCCGCTCTCAATTTGTATTCAAAGATATACCTATTAATGATATTCTAAAAGCAGTCATTTAAAACTCTTCTAGTTGTGGTCCCGATAATCTTCCTGCATTAGTTTTCAGGAATTGTTCCTCTTCTTTATGTTATCCCTTGCTCCTTATCTTTAATAAAAGCATTTATTCAATGAAAGTTCCCTCTGCTTGGAAGGTTGCGCATGTTTTACCCCTGTTTAAGAAGGGCATTCATTCATACCCTTCAAACTACCAGCCTATAAGCTTGACATCAATCTGTTCTAAAACGCTTGAGAGAATAATAGTTTCGCAGCTTTATGCCTACTTGGACACTAACTCTTTGCTATCAAATTTTCAGTTTGGTTTTTATGCAGGTTTATTTGTGACTGATCAACTATTGTTTGCCTATGATTACATTAGTAAACACCTTGATTTTGGTGCTGTTATTGATGTCCTGCATTTTGATTTCAGCAAGGCAATTGACTTTTTACAGAACCATAAACTGAGTGTCATTTTACAAGGCTCGTCTAATCATTTTGTTCATGTTACGAGTGGAGCCCTACAAGGTTCGGTGGTTGGTCCTGTGCTTTTCCTTATCTTTATCAATTACATTGCTGCAGGTTTGTCATGCAAATTTGCCCTGTTTGCAGATGATCTTAAATTTATCTTGCTCTTCCCATTACTGAGACAATTACTGGTACAGGCTTTAGTCTTTCTCTTCAAGAGGATGTTACTTTGCTTTTTCATAGAAGTAGATCCTGGGGCCTTTCTTCTTCTGTTAATAAATGTGTACATATTCACTTTAGTAGATCGATTTCTATCCCTATAGGAGAGTACTTCATTGGTGATTAACCTATTCCTTTAAAGACCTCTGTGAAAGATTTGGGAGTCCTTGTCAATTCATCACTAAAATTTCACCTGCATGTGAATGAACTTACTGTAAGGCAAATGGAGTAGCCAATAATATTCTTAGAGGCATAATTTGATTTTGGTTGTGCAGTGTGGAATATTGGCTATGTTGGCGACTTGCACTTGTTGGAGTCTATACAAAGGAGATGGACAAAAAAGATGTGGATTTTCTGATCTTTCTTATCTAATTTGGGTCTGTTCTCCATCAAAGGATGCCTTCTCTGTGGAGACCTAATTATGGCTTAGAAGATCCTAAATGGTCATTGTCCCCACTTGTCTGATTTGTTTGAATGTAGAAGAGACAACAGAACTCATGGTCACAGCAAAAAATTCTTCTACCCCACTTGAATACGGATGCACGCACTCGCTTCTTCTCTATGCGTGTTGTTAATCTCTGGAATTCTCTCCCAGACGATGTTGTCAGTGCAAGTTCAGTTGTTGTTTTTAAGTGAAAAGTTCAACTGTTTCTTGGGCCCCTACTTTATGAGTTTGCTTAGTTCATTTTTCCTTAGTGGTTCTGTTCTGTAATTAGCCAACCCTTTTGCTTGGAAGATGCAGCATCGATTGGTGAGGGATTGCAGACCCTCATCAAGGTAAAGATTGTGGAGGAACTAAATTCTTATTTTAGTTATTATTATTTATGAAGGAGTTAGTGATTCCAGTACAAATTGTGTACCTAGGTATAAAATGAATGAAAGTGTACATATTGCTCCTGAGGAGGTCAAGAAAATTATTAAACAGTTTAAAGTTAATAAGGCCTCTGGCCCAGAAGAAATTCACTCAAGATTGCTTCATGAGACAGTTGATTTGATATCTATGCCATTGAGTGTAATCTTTAACAGATCAATTAGATACAGTGAAATTTGTGAGGATTGGAAATTGGCAAATATGGTCCCAATTTTTTATAAAAGTTGTAAAAATAATTTTGCAATTATCGTCTTGTTAGCTTGACAAGTATAATTTGTAAAATATTGAAAAAATGGATTAAGAGCCAAATTGAAGACTTTATTGCTGAGTTTAATTTGCTTGAAAATTCTCAATATGGTTTCAGAAAGGGAAAGTCATATTTGACAAACATTAATTTTTTGGAATTCATTACAGATAATTTCGACAAGGGATATAATATTGATGTTATTTATTTAGATTTCAGTAAGGCTTTTGAAAAAGTTCCACATAAAAGATTAATCAGTAAGCTTCAAAGTTTTGGTGTGAGTGATTGTTTTGGTAAATGGATTTCAAATTGGCTCAGTTCTAGGAAGCAGAGTAATACTCAATGGCAAATCTTCATGGAGTGATGTTATAAATAGGATCCCCCAGGGCTCTGTCCTTGGCCCCATTCTGTTTGTTATTTATATAAATGATTTGGAGAAGGGTTTAAGAAATAGAATCTGGAAATTTGTGATGATACCAAATTGGCTGCATCAGTGTGTGGTATTTCTGATTTTACGTTACTTCAAAATGATTGATATTCTTCTTGGTTGGGCTGATAAGTGGAAAATGAGTTTCAATACTAATAAATGTAAGGTGATGCATTTAGGATCTAATAATAGTGAGTTTGGATATTTAATGAATTAGAGTTTTACTGCCGATTTGTGTAGATGTGAATGATTTCACTTGGAAGATTTTGCTGTTCTACGGTTGTATTTTACCTTTTTTCAGTACTGAGAGGTTGAGAGTGAAGACTTAAACAGTTACAGAAAGTTTGCAGAGTATTTAGACTCTGGGATTTTAGCATTTAATTGAATTTTTTGTATGTAAACAAAAATTGGTGTCTGGAACTACCTCAAAATAGCAGGAGTAGCAGCGTGTGTTGACAAATCAAAGGATGTTTGTGGTCATTACAAAGAGAAGTGCACTGAAAGAGGGAAAGGAAATGATGGTATATTGTGTGATTACTGTGGTTTTTGGGTGCATGCCAAGTGTGATGGTATGACTTATGAGGCATACAAAATGTGTATTAAGCTTGCAAGAGATGTGACTAACTTTTCCTACTATTGCTCTCTCAATCACTGTAACATAGTCTCTACAGAAATACAGAAGCAGTTAGGCCTAATTAGGCAAAAAGTTGAGGAAAATGCACAGGGAATTATAGCTCTTGGGGAAACAGTAAAGAACTCTACAGAGATGGAAAGCAAAGTGAAAGAGGAAATAGAGATAACTGTTCCGGAAACCATTGCTGAGAAAGTCAAACATGCTTGGGACACAGAAAGAGAGGGTAATTAGGGCCAAAAATGTGCTTTTCTCAAATATTCCTGAGTCAGAGGCCAGGCTAGGGGTGCAAAGAAAGGAGGAGGACGAAAAGCCTTTCAAACATTTTCACAAATACCTTAAATATCGATGCTAAAGACATCGGCAGAAAAATTGTTTCAATTTTCAGACTAGCAAGAAAGGATAGTGACATACCAAATAGAGGCCCTAGGATGGTGAAGGTATTAGGTTGAGGAATAAGTTCTTGCATTTTTTTTATGTGTTAATTTAAGTTTTGTTGACGTGATTTGTGCACATATTAAGAAACAATAATAAATAATGAGAGCAAAATTTGCAAAGATTAGGCTATGTCTCTTAGGCTTTTGCTTAGGCTACGTCTTGAAGTTGAGTAATAAGTCATTGCGGTTTAGTTAAAAGTTGTGTTAATTTAATTTTTGTTCTGTACCCTCAAAATGGAATGTCAAGTTGAAAGAAAGGCGCATTTTTGACACTTGTTATTCATTTTCAATCGAGACGGGAACAATGCAAATGCAGCCTAAGCTCGTCGCAATATTTGTGCTGTGTACAGAGAAAATGCTTTATCAGAAAGGACAGCTCAATGGTGGTTTCACATTTCAAAAACGGTCATTTCAATCTTAATGACAAAGAATGTTCTGGTTGCCCCATTAAGTTGAATGAAGATCGATTGAACGACCTTCTTCATGAAAATCCTCATCAATCGACAAGAGAATTTGCATGTGATCAGAAAACTGTAGTGAATCACCTTCATTCAGTGGGGAAAGTTCAAAAACTCTGCGCATGGGTTCCGTACGCTTTGAGCGGAAGCAAAAAAACTTCAACGATCCACGATTGCCGCATGTTTGCTTGCTCATCACAAGGCTACTTGTGGATATAAGGACAGATTTCTTCACCGCATCATCACTGGCGATGAAAAGTGGTGTGTTTATGTCAACATGAACCATCGAAAACAATGGCTTAGCCCCAATAAAAAAAACACTTCCGCAATTAAAGCAAGGACTTTATCCACGAAAGACTATGCTGTGTGTGGTGGGATTGTGAAGGCATCATTCTTTATGAGCTCCTTGTGAACAATGAGATTGTCAATGCAGAACTCTACGCTCAACAAATGTATCGACTCGCCGAAGCTATTCGTGAAAAGTGACCTCATCAAGGTTATGGAGTCCTTCTGCAACATGACAATGCTCATCCTCACATTGCCAATATGACAAAAGACACCATCCAAACACTTGAGAAATCTTGTCGCATCCTCCATATTCACCAGACTTGGCTCCATCGGATTTCCATCTGTTCCAATTGCTCTCCAACCATTTACGTGGCGTTTCATTCAATACTGATGTGGAATTAAGAACCTGGTTAGATGAATTCTTAGAGTCAAAATCCAGATTTTATTGCAGAGACATCGAAAAACTAGTTGAACGTTGTGAAGAAGTCGTAAATAACAACAGAGAATACATTATTGATTAAATTGCATATTGTTATCAATTAAAAATGAAGTTTTTCTAAAATTGTTAATGGTAATGAATAAATTTGATAAAACCACAAGAACTTATTCCTCAACCCATTAGTAATGGACCAGGAGAGTAATGCACAAAAGGTTCTAAGAGATGCACCCAGATTAGCCAACCATGGTGAGGAATTAAAAAATTATAAAATCTTTAGGGACATACATGGGAGGAAAGAGACAGAAGGAAAGTTTTGGTTAAAGAAATGAAACAAAAAAAATGAGGAACTCTGACAGGAAATAGCAGATTAGAAATGGATCATCAGGAGCGAAACCGTAATCAAAGTGAGAGCAACCCACACCACCCTCAAATGTCTCTATACAAATGCTGATGTGGTATACAATAAGGCAAATGAACTTTTGGCCTTGCTGACATTCTCTGTCCAGATATTGTGTGTTTAATGGAAACAAAACTGAATGAACATCTCAATTCAGAAATATTTTATTTAGATAACTTTACAGTATTTAGGAAGGACAGGCAAACCAAGCAGCGCCCAGAGGTGGTGTGGCAATTTTAGCTAGGAAGAACCTAATATCTTCATGCAATAATGTAGCCTTTATGAACAATCATGCCTATCATGAATCTGTATGGTGTGTTAATTATTTATAGTAAGAAAATGTTGATAGGAACAATTTATGACCCCCAGCTTCGGTAAAGGGAAAAAATGATCTTTGATATCTCATTGGGTTAAGCTGTAACTACAATAGCGAATCTCAGGTGCTTATCTGTGGTGACTTTAATTTTAAGATTAGTTGGGAGAGTAAGAAAGTGGCTAGTGTTAATGATGCTATTTTTACATCAACATGATTCGGAGGACACCCACAATTTGGATAATGTTAACCCATTAACTCTTGATCTTGTATTCACCAGGGACCCAATTGATATCTTGGACTTGGAGTTACTGCTGACAGAGCCCAGTGGTTTAGGTACAACTTCCACAAAGCAAACTAAGGGGAAATGAGAAGGGAACTAGCCCAATTTGATTGGGTAGAGCTATTTCGAGATAAGGGAGTGGAAGAAATGTACAAAGGAGGTGAAAGATAAAATAAGAGACAAAGAGAGGGCATGGAAGCACCTCAGAGATAAGAAAACACCAAGGAGAGCTGAGGAATACAGGAGGGTAAGAAATGCAACTACTGGTATGATTAGACAGATAAAGAAAGCATTTATCAAGAAACTATGCATTGACATAAAAGTAAACCCCAAGCACTTTTGGAGCTATGTAAGTAGCAGATCATCTGTAAAAGAAAAAGTCCTGAGAGTAAGGATACAGAATGGTAAAACAACAAAGTCCGATGTGGAGACAGCTGTGATGAATATAGCCTTCAGAGTGCGTTTGTGCAAGAAGATGCAGGAAATATACCAGTTTGATATTGGTTATCATGGAACAGTAGTTGAAGACATTGAAGTGGATACAAACACAGTGCAGGACTTCCTGAATAAAATCAATGGGAATAAAGCCAAGGGACCTGATGGAATACACCCAAGACTTCTGAGTGAATGCCACAGTGAACTAGCAGTGCCAGTGTCACTAATCATCAGGAAATCACTCAATTCAGGTCTAGTACCAGCTCTCTGGACTCTTGGATCCCTGTGTCTAATCTACAAGAAAGGTAATATTCTCAACCCTCTGAATTATCCACCAGTTTTGTTGACCTGTGTAATATGCAAAATATGTGAGAAATTGATAAAGAGAGCAATAGTGAACCACCTCCTAGAGGTTAACAAACTGATTGACGATGGACAATATGGGTTCAGAGAAAAGGAGCACGCTCACAAACTTGTTGGAATACATGGAGATACTGACAACAGCAGTGGACAACCAAGTTCCAGTGGATGTAAATTACCTTGACTGTAGAAAAGGCTTTGATACTGTACCATATGCGCAATTGATTAAAAAACTGGAAGCATATGGGTTTGGAGGCAAAATGTTGCAGTGGATCAAGGCCTTCTTGAAAAGAAGAGAGCAATATGTCGAAATAAGAGGCACAAGGTTGGATAATCTCCAGGTAACCTCAGAAGTACACCAGGGATCGGTCTTGTGCACCGTACTATTTCTCATTTACATCAACGACCTAGTAAATGAGCTGGAATGCCCACTGTTGCTTTTTGCAGATGATGCAGGACTTTAATGCTGATAAGTGTGCCGCCATGCATATTGGTCACAAGAATAACCATAGCAGCTATAACCTCAACAGGGTACAGATGAAGGAATCAGCTGTGGAAAAAGACCTGGGAGGCTATGTATCAGCAGATCTAAAGCCCTGGCAGCATGTTGATGTGGCAGCGGCAAAGGGCAACCATAGGGTTGGTCTAATAAGGGGAAATTTTCCTGAAATCAATTTGGACACATGTTGTACCCTGTATTGTGCCCTAGTAAGGCCACACCTGGAATATGCTGTCCAAAGTTGGTCACTGTACTACAGGAAGGATATAGAAGAATTAGAAAACGTCCAGAGACAAATGACAAAGCTTGTTCCTGAACTGAAAGACCTTGAGTATGAAGCAAGATGCGAGCATTGGGGTGATCTAATTGAGACATGCAAGATTCTACAGATTTGAGAACATCGATTACAAGGTCTTCTTCAAGCACAGTGAGACCAACACACATTCAATCTCTCGGAAGCTTAAGAAAAAAGGCCACTGGAGGACTCTATTCAGGGTCAACTCTTTCAGTGTCAGAGTGGTCAATCATTGGAATGCTCTCTCAGAGGAAGTAGTGAATGCACCAACTATTAGCCAGTTTAAATCAAAGCTAGACATGATTGATTACTAACTGTGATATGTTAACCAGTAGTTGAATAGCAAAATAAGTTAGATGTATTTATATTTTGATATGAATAGTATTTGCTGTAGTGTTAAAGAGATTTTATTTTCCAAAAAGTGAACATGAGTGAAATATATGATTTTGTAACACAAGTTCTACTCGTCTACGCATCGCAAGAGTCGAAATGGGAGTACAACAAGATAAGTCTCTTAACTTTCCATGTTATTGAAATAGGTAAGCTTGTTCCTGGCTGGATGTAACTGAAGAAGAAAAGGATTTGGGTGTTACTATATCTAATGACATGAAATTTCATAAACAATGACTCAATGCAAGAAATAGGGCAAATAAAATGTTGGGAATAATAAATAGAAATGTTTCATATAATGATTTTATCAGAGAAAAATTTAGAAAGAGTAGAGGGGTTGATGGGAGGAGAGGTGGGGGAAATGGGGCTAGGCGAGGAAAGATGAGAGAGGAGACGAAAGATAGTCCGAGGGTCATTCTTTCTCTTAGACAAAAGTATGTGCGAATGAGCCTCACATGCTGATTTTAATTTGGAAGAATAAGTCAAAGTAGCAAGGCGATAGGCAAGTGAGAGGGAGGTCGTGTCCTGCCCATGGGAGCATGCTTTACCAAGGGCATGTTCATGGGCATGTAAGGACATGGAACTAAGGAGATGGAACTAATATTAAAATGGTGCTCTGTGACCATTACCTTACTTCGCCTGAGTCGGCCATTCGATTTATGGGGTCTACCCAAGTAAGTCCCAAAATGGCAGTGGTACTCCAACTTATGCAAGCTACCCATATTATGGTACTTGGATACTTTTAAACTAACCCTCATGGCTAGAGCGGCCTGTTCCAGTGAGGCATAAATGCTGGGAGTGGGGGTTCAATAGTCCTCCTTTAACAAGGTACACAGGGAGATCGTGTCTGGGTTTGATCTTTGGGGGTCGAATAAAACTTTCCTTGCGGGGTCATTAATGGGCGTGGAGCTCACTACGACTTGGAGTTTTAGGTGGTAACTCCATGGATGCTTTGTTGTTGGGGAAGACTACTGGGGTTAGGGGATACTTATTATCCTCGTCTAACAACTGAAGCAGTTTACATGGGTGTACCACCTTGACACTTCTATCTTCCTTCATCCCCCCATTTGGCAGAGTTGCATAAATGATGGGAGGGTGAGTCCCATAGCACTCCTTTAACCAGGTACACAGAGAGGTCGTGTCTGGGTTTGATCTTTGGGGGTTGAATAAAATTTTCCTTGCGGGGTCATTAATGGGCGTGGAGCTCACTACAACTTGGAGTTTTAATGGTAACTCCATGGACGTTCCGTTCGGGGAGGAAGCGACTGGGGATAGGGGACACTCATCCACGTCTACCATCTGACTAGTTTTACCTAGGTGTATCGCATTAACACTTCTTTCCTCCTTCCTTATCAACCCATTTGACTCGGTTCTCTTTGTAGGTAATTCCTCAGGTACACCTCCTTGTACCTCTTCCCTAGATACTACTTCTTCCATCATAACCCCATTTGACTGGGTTCTCTCTTAGGTACTCCTGCTGGTACCTCATCCCTACTTCTTCCATCATTACCCCATTTGGCTGGGTTTTCCTCGTAGGTTCTTCCTTAGGTACTCCTGCTGGTACCTCATCCCTACTTACTACTTCTTCCATCATTACCCCATTTGGCTGGGTTTCCATCGATGGTCCTTTCTTAGGTCCAGGACGAGCTAAAACTTCCTCGACCTTGGTCTGGTTCTTGATAGATGCACTTTCAAGTGCGAGCAATCATTCTTTTTCTTCTCTCTCTTTTATTTCAACTTGCGCAAGTTCTTTTTTCCTCTATATTCTTCTTTCATCTACTTCTTTTTTTATCTTTCTTCTTCTCTCTTTTGACTCTTTTTCCATCTTCATTCTCCTTTCCTCGGCTTCTATTTCCGCTTTGGCTATTTCATTTTCCCATCGAGTTCTTCTTTCTTCATCTTCCCTTTCTATCCTTATTCTGAATTCTTTTGCCTCTATTTTCAACTGTCTTATTCTTTTGTTTGTTTTACTTCCGCTTGGGAATCTTCTTTCCTCTATTTCTATTTTCCCCTGTATTTGGTCTTCTTCTCTTTTTCGGTCCATCCGTATTTCCATTGCTTCGCATTCCCTTTTTCCCTCTCTTCTTATATTTTCCATTTCTCTGTCAAACTTTATTATTTCTTGTTCTTCTTCTCTACCCAAATCTCTTTTTTCTTCTTTGTATTCTATTCTAAGTTCTGCCATGACGTAGTCACGCATCTCTTTGCTTTGAAGTCCGAAACTTTGGGCTTGTTGGTAAAATCTTTCTACCGGGTCAATTTTGTGTTTGTCCGTCAATTTTTCCTTGTACTCTTGGGTACTTATGCCGCCACTCACCAGGTAGGTGCAGCCTAACTTACCCTTAATCCCACTACTATATTGATTGTAATATTACTCCAACAACAATTTACCACTTGGCCTAACTATTACCTTCAAATTGATTCCACCTCTAACTTTACCAATTTTCCTCTACTCAATTATTCTCTTATTCCAGGTATTACTTCATGTGTTGGCTCTCCCATAATTAGATGCTGGGTTCTTTCTAATATAACACCTACAGACCTGACACCACTTTTGTAGCAGAATGCCCCTTTTGATCACTCTACACCTGACACCACTTTGATGAAGTTGGCTTTGTTCTAAGAGTGCTAATTTTGTTGTTTTTAAGGAAGAGCCGCTTCAACACGTAAGGATAAGAAGGAAACACACAGGAATTTCAAAAATAAACTTATATTTTAAATTTAACAATTTACTACCCAAACACAAAACATGAACCACAGAAATACTCCAAATTTTAAAATACACAAAAATACCTCCAATTAACTTGACCCTCTAATATTGGCTAATTAGCTACTCACTTCAATATACAAGAAATAGGTTAATTGACTCTACTGGAGTTTAAATACCTTGGTTGCTCTGGCAGCTGGTTTGAGTTTGACCTTGAACTCAATGAGCCCCAGACACCAAAGGAATCTGGTAAGTCCTTTGACGTGTGCTTCAACCAGATTGTTGGAGGTGGTCGAGATCACAAGGTACTTTGGTGAGTGTATCAGATGAGGGCCCACACGGTATTGAGGGGAGGGGGGGGGGCTTCAAGGGTGAGAACAATCACGGTGCTTTAGGTGGCACCAGGGTAGGCGAGAGTAAGTTGAACTTGGTTCTTAAACCAAGTTAACTTAGAGTTCGGTGTGACCACCGGGTAACAGGCTCGAGGGGGGCTTTTTTTCTCCTTCATTACGTAATTCCTCATGGGCGAGGACTGTACTCGGGGGGGGGGGGGTCTTCTTCAAGGGAGAGGATAGAGGGGTGTGTTTCTACCTCGCCTCGTTTTTTCCTGAGTGTTTCCTATTTATACCTCATCACCCCCACTGGGGTAGGGGTAGGAGGGGGGGGCTTGTGGATGGGCCCAGGAGGGTTGTTACTCCAACGGTTTTCTCATCAAGTCTCAACTCTGCTCCAGCTGGCCTTCAAGCTTGAGAGAAACCCGTCTCCAATTTCTTACTTGAGGTGAAATTGAATATACTCTCATAGGGAAGATCTTGAAGTTTACAACGTTCGGCTTTTCATAGTGGCGAGGCGCTGTGGTTACGAGTTTGACCCATGGTGCCGGGGCCGTGTCTCCACTGAGAGAGAATAGGGGAGTGACGATTCTCCTACAATTAGATATATGGAGGTTCAAGATGATTTAGTCAAGGATATTAGCATGTATATGTGTTGGGGATGACACATGTTGTGTAAGAGAGAAGAGGTTGATGATGTCAATTAATGTGCGGTCTTATTGTGGGTAGGAAGATTGAAGTCACTAAGAATAAGAATGACCCGGAGAGGTTGCAAGGGAAGTGCATGAACCAGAATCAGACTCAAGCCAGGTTTCTGTAAGGCCAAGAAAGGAAACTCCAGTGCGAATGAGGTCATGGACATACTTCAGGATCCTAATGTTCAGAAGAGACACTGAAAGCGCCTGCTGATGAACACAGGAGGAAGGGGAAGATTTGGAATGTTGGGTAAAGGAAGATTGGTAGTTTCCTAAGGGGCACCAAAAGTCTCAACCCCTTCCTAGTTGGGCGAGTTCAGAGGATACCAACCCCCTTTATCTTCGCATATGTGGCTGGAGAATTGATGATAATTCTAGATCAAGGGAAGTAGTGTTTAATACTGCTAATGTGAAAAGGTCAATAATTAAAGGGCTTATATTGGAGTTAAATACTAGTAATTCATCTGGTCCAGAGAACATTCATTCTAGGTTACTCAAAGAAGGTGTAGATAGTATTGAAGTAGCTCTTGAGAAGATATATAATAGATCACTAGAGTTTGGAGAAATACCCAACGATTGGAAATTAGCGAATGTAGTGCCAATTTTTATAAATGGAAATAAAGAGGACTCAAATAACTTTAGACAGATAAGCTTACCTTCTATCGTTTGTAAAATTCTTAAGAAGATAGTTACGGGATTTCTGACCATCTAGAGCGTAGTAGGTTAATAAATGATACTCAGCATGGGTTTAGAAGAGGTAGATCGTATTTAACAAATTTACTGGATTTTATGGCTTATGTTACTAAACAATTAGATAAGGGAGAGTTAGCAAAGCTTTTCATAAGGTTCCACATAGGAGACTAGTTCATAAATTAAAAATGCATGGGATATGTGGTAAAGTTTTGAATTGGATAAGTGAATGGCTGAAAGACAGGCAACAGAGAGTTGTGCTGAATGGGGTGAGGTCACAGTGGAGGGACATTATCAGTATCATACCTCAGGGATCCGTTCTAGGCCCTTTATTATTCATAGTTTATATAAATGATCTTGGGGAGGCTGTAAATAGCAGTGTCAATTTTTGCTGATGACACTAAATTGGCAGCTGTAGTCAAAGAAGTTGATGGTAACTTTAAAGTGAAGAGTGACTTAAATAAGTTATTAGCTTGGGCTCAGAAGGGGCAAATGACTTTGAACCTTAAAAAATGCATCGTTCTTAACATGGGAAAAGATAATAGGGAATTTAGCTATGAAATGGATGGGCATTGGCTGAATTCAGTCGAGGATGAGAAGGACTTAGGCATAGTAGTAGATAGTCACTGAAGTTTTCAAAGCAGTGTATTGAGGCAAAAAATAGAGCAAATAGGATGCTAGGATACATTAACAGGAATGTTAGCTACAAGAGTAAAGAGATTATCCTTAAACTCTACAACTTGTATGTTAGGCCACATTTAGAGTGGCCTAACTCCTGGGAGTTTGGGTGCCTTAAAAAAGAGGCCGTTTGACTTGGATGACCTATGATGAGCCCTTGTGGCTTTTATCATCTGTTATATTATATTGTGGGGGACTTTGATTTTGTCTTCCCCTGGTGATGGTGCTTTTTGTGGATGGGTTTTGACCTGTGATAGGCCCTTGTGGCTTTTGTCATCCGTGAAATTATGTTATGTTAAGCATGGTCACCACATTTTAGACATGACATCAAACTTCCAAGAATGGATGTTGGGGTAGAATGGATGTCTCGTGCGATTGGGCTGAATGATTATGTGAGGAGGATGTGTGAGATGGAAGGTGTCATGTTTGTGGATGTGTGGGATAGGTTTGTTGGAATGAAAGAAATGTATGCAATGGATGGACTACATTTAAGTAGGAGGGGGGTAGATGTGTTGTGGGAGGAGTATGATCGTGTTATTAAGTCTTTGTGGGCGGGAAACTAGATACTAATAGTGGTCAGGGAATTATGAGAGGACATTATACTACTGAAAGTAGAATGGACTTGGCAGATAACAGAAATAGGTTCCAAGGCAATAGAGGTGAGGTCATTCAGGTTGGAAGAGGTGCTTCAGGGATAGGAGGGGTTAAATTGTTTCTATACAAATGCTCGTAGTCTTAGAACAAGAAACATGAGCTATTTAGTTATATTAGCGATGAGGATATAGATATATTATGTATTACTGAATCATGGGTTAATGAAGTAGAATTTAGTGACACTATGAGTATAAGTGAATTTGATTTACAGGGTTATAATATGTACATTAGTCAAAGGACAGGTAGGATTGGTGGAGGAATAATTATCTATATAAAAAACAACATTGTTTCAAGTTTAAATACTTCAATAAAGCAGGATGGAGTTAAGTCACTTTGGATAGATATTAGGTTCAATAAAAATAGAATGGTGTATTTGGGAGCTTTTTAAGGACCAGCTGGGCAGACTGATGATATAGATGAACTAATAAGGGAAATAAGTAAGGGATGTGAAACAGATGCAGTTATTATTGGGGACTTCAACTTAAACTCTGTGGACTGGACAAATATGATAGGTAGGGATAGAACAAGTGGCAGGTTCATAGAATGCTTTGAGGATAATTTTTTTAATCAATTTATTAATGAGCCAATGAGGGGAAACAATATATTAGATTTAGTACTTTCTAACAGTGATCATTTAGTTCAAGAATTGACTGTTGGGGAAGCATTGGGAAATAGTGACCATCAGATAGTTCATTTTAACTTGGGAATTGAGAAGGGTAAAATAACTGAGAATGCTGTAAAAGTTCCAAATTTTCATAAGGGAGATTATGTAAAACTTCGAAGCTTGCTAAATTTGGTAGACTGGGATGTAGAATTCAGAGGTAAAAATGCTTATGGGATGTGGGATATTTTCAAGCATATAATAAATATAGTCCAAGAGCAATGTATCCCAATGAAGGCCATTAGGAACAAAAGTAGGAAACCATTATAGTGCAATCAGGAGATAGCTAGAAAATTTTCAGAGAAGAAAAGGGCATACAAAAAATTACAGGTAGAAAATAATAGTCAAAATTTAAGTGATTATAAAAAGGCTAGGAATGAGTTAAATAAGATTATAAAGAAGAACAAAAGGGTGTCAGAAATTAAATTAGCTCAGGATAGCAACAAAGATCCTGGAAAGTGCATTAGTTACTATAAAATTAATAACAAGTCTGGCAGTTAAAACAGGACCTATTAAATATGAAGGGATTGTGAGAGAAACTGATAAGGAAATAGTTGAGGTACTAAATGGTCATTTTGCATCAGTATTTACAAAGGAGAAACTAAATAGTCTTATGTATAGTACTCATGGGTCAGGGAAAGAGGTGTTTACTACCATTAGTGTGGATTGGAGGATGATAAAAGGACTAATAGGTGAGTTAGAAGCTACCAAGGCCTCCAGCCCTGATAATATTCATTCTAGGATACTTAAAGAAGGGGTAGAAAGTATCTCAAGCTCTGGAAAAGTTGTATACTAGGTCACTGGAATATGGAGAAATACCCGATGATTGGAAGAGAGCGAATGTATCCCATTTTCAAAAAGGGAAGTAAAGAGGATCCAAATAACTTTAAACTGGTTAGCCTAACTCCTGTAGTCTGTAAAATTCTTGAGAAAATAGTTAAAAAAGGGATTTGCCAACATCTAGAGAGGGAGGGGTTAATCAGCGATGCTCAGCATGTGTTTAGATCATGTTTGACTAATTTACTAGACTTTCTGGAGTTCGTAACAAATCAAGTAGATAAGGGAGTTCGTAAAGCATTTGATAAGGTACCACATAGGAGACTAGTTCATAAATTAAAAATGATTGGGATATGTGTGGGTGTTTCAAATTAGATAGCTGAATGGCTGAAAGATTGGAAGCAAAGGGTAGTGAGTGCTAAATGGTGTAAAGTCAGAGTGGAGGGATATTATCAGTGGGGTTCCTCAGGAATCAGTTCTTGGTCCATTATTATTTGTCATCTATATAAGCGATCTTGGGGAAGCAGTTAATAATAGTGTCAATTTTTGCAGATGATACCAAATTAGCAGCTGTAGTTAAAGATATTGATGATAATTTTAAAGTGCAGGGGGATTTAAATAAATTGTTATCCTGGGCACATAAGTGGCAAATGACTTTCAACCTTGATAAGTGCAAATTTATTAACATGGGAAAAGATAATAGAGAATTTAACTATGAAATGGATGGGCATTGGCTGAGCTCAGTAGAGGATGAGAACGATCTAGGAATAGTAATGGATAAGTCATTAAGGTTTTCTAAGCAGTGTATTGAAGCAAGAAATGTTGATGACTTTTTTCAATGTTGATGACTTTTCAATGTTGATGACTTTTCTCTTGTAAGAAATCTTTTGTGTGTTGACTGGAACAGGAGCTGCCAAGTGTAGGCCATGAATGGTCTTTTGCAGTCTCCTTCTTTTCTTATGTTCTTATGTTCTTAATAGGGCAAATAGAGTGCTGGGTTTCATTAAGAGAAATGTCAGTTACAAAAGTAAGGAGATTATTCTTAAACTCTATAACTCTTATGTTAGGCCACATCTAGAGTACTGTATACAGGCATGGTCCCCACATTTTAGACACGATATTAACCATCTTGAGCTAGTGCAATGGAAGGGTACAAAGATTATTCCTTCCCTGAGGGGTAAACCTCAAGATCCATACCCTGCGAACCGTAGTATGGGTTGCTATATGGGGGGCATAGCCCCCCACACACATCCCTGCTGGCTACGCTCGCCCTCAGGAACAAGTAATAAAACAAGTTAATCACACAGTTAGGTGAAAACATGTTGGTAGGTGGAATAAATATTATGGGAATGCAAGCAGGAAAGCTCACGGGGTATGGATCTTTAGAATTACCCCCTGAGGCACCTTTGAATATATAGATAGACTGAGGGTATTAAATATGTTCTCATTCAAAAGGAGCCCCCCAGACCCCCCCCAATTTAATGAAACTCAGGATCATCGTAGTGTATCCCCATTGTGTTTACCCCCACATGAGCCGTCAACTTAAATGTACTCCAAAAACGTGAAACATTTTGGAACACGTAATTAGTCACATCTAAAGCTACCGTCTGACGTCATAAGATATATATTGTAGCCTACTAACAGCGCCACCTACCGTGCGTCCCAAATCTGAAGTATTACCCAAGTTTTTTGAGTTAGATGATGGAAATCGGACTAGAGGTCACCACTTGAAAATTAAAAAGCAAGGGTGTAGGTTGGATTTAAGAAAATATTTTTTCACCAATAGAGTGGTAGATTTCTGGAACAAATTGCCGCGGAGGGTAGTAGGTAGTCCAAGTCTAAATGTATTTAAGAGTAGGTTGGATGAGTTTATGGGGAGGGAAGATTGTGATGGTTCCTAAGTTTTGTATATATTAATATTGTTTGTATATATCTATAGCTGCATGATTTAGTTGTTGACAAGCCTTGATTGGTGATACCCTTGTTTCTGGACACAATCCTCTGGATGTAGTTTTCCTGGGAGTTTGGGTGCCTTAAAAAAGAGGCCATTTGACTCGGATGACCTATGATGGGCCATTGTGGCTTTTGTCATCTGTTATATTATATTGTGAGGGACTTTGATTTTGTCTTCCCCTGGTGATGGTGCTTTTTGACGGATGCGGATGACCTTCAATAGGCCCTTGTGACTTTTTTCATCCGTGTAATTATGTTATGGGTAATTGTGAAGACGATGGCCGGATCTTAGGCCTAGTTTTTGGGGGGCTACTTTTTGTTGTTACTTTTTTAGAGATGAAATCAAAGAATTTTATGGCGATTTTTGTTTTTATACTCCCAAAGGATTAAAACTCAGGGTCATTGCAGTGTTATAAGAACATAACATAAGAACATAAGAAAAGAAGGAGACTGCAAAAGACCGTTCATGGCCTACACTTGGCAGCTCCTGTTCCAGTCAACACACAAAAGATTTCTTACCAGAGAAAAGTCATCAAGATTGTCACCCTTTACAGGAGTTCGTCAGATCTAATCTACAATATACATAAAATGCATCCAGAGGATTATGTCCATTCATACAACCGCAAAATAATCTCCCCACTCCTTAGAAAAATATATACATATGTACATAAAAAAGTCAGTCCCATCTAGCAGCTTCATTCATATATTTATCTAATCTATTCTTAAAACTACCCAGAGAGGAGGCTTCTATCACATGTCTAGTGAGCCTATTCCATTCATCTACCACACGATTTGTAAACCAATTCCTCCCAATCTCCTTCCTAAACCTATACTTATCAAGCTTAAACCCATTGCTACGTGTCCTGTCATGTTCACTAAGTATAAGAACCTTACCCAGATCCCCTGGGTAAGCGAGCCAACCCAACAATGAGCCGCCGCTAAAAATAATCGCATCCGGCCATCGTCTACACAATTACCATGTTATGTTAGGTTTACCATTGTTTTGTTTCTTGATTCTTTGCGATTGTTCCAGCAAGTTGGACCCTTGTGGTATGTGTTTATTTCTTATGTTATGCCTTATTGGGACGAGGGCAAGGGCATGACGGGATGGGTGGGACTGTGGCATTTCTTCCCGCTATTTTTTGTACGGTCAAGGGTTCATAAACTTAGCTTGGCCTACTTACTTTCAAATGCTTGAAGAAATAATTCATGATCAGCTTGAAGTTCGACGACAGGTTTATCGGTGCAATTAGTTTCTTTCTTTTTGGGGGGCATAATCCCTAAATAAAAAGTTTTAATATTAAGGCTGTAAATCACATTTAAAATAATTTAATAACCATGATCATAGGAAAATTTAGGTAACATGAATTGGTGACCAAAATAATTCATGAACGAAAACAATAGAGCACAGATAATATAGACATAGGATATTCCCCTAAACATATTAAGCAATCCCCTAAATGTTTTGAACTCAAGCCGCATCAGTACAAATAGACCATATGATGACAAAAAACCGGTGTGATGATAAAAAGTATGAGTTTGGTTGTTCAATATAATTAATTTATTAGATGAGATCAAAAATATGCAAATAAAATAGGAGCGAAGAAAAGGAAGATAGGGAAGGCGTAAATTAAATAACAAACGAAATTGGGATATAAAAGACCTGTAATAGGTTTAACGGCCATAACTTGAATCATAACCGAAAAATATAATTAAACACAACACTAAATCAATTTGCCCAATGTAACAACAAAATAAGCATACTCCTCAATGCGAAATGTGAGAATTTTTCACACACAATGGGAAAATATACAACCTGACTCAGGTTGTATATTTTCCAATTGTGTGGTTACCTGAGGAATGAAATCGAAGTTAAAGAATACTCAATATCATTTAATTTTAAATAAAAATTAGAAAAAATATGCGTTTAGAGGAGGTAATCTAAAATAATAATTTTACTATGCAACGGTTTTTTTAAGATAAAGAAGATTGAACGGAGTTAGGCTTTCTTTTCATGAATATGAGCAACTAGAAATGTATCCTAAACATTGCATCTTAACGTATCAAGATATTGAAATTAAAGCATTTTTATAAGTAATAAATATTTTAGAAAATAATTTGTAAGCATTCGAGCCAAATCCAAACGGGTTTCTACATACTGATATAATTAGATTATATTATTGGCGCCCAAACCTAATTTCCCCCTAAGCATCCAGGGTAATTTCTTTTACGAATAAGATTTCTAAACATACTTCATATAAAATTCCCAAGGAATTTTGAAGGAATCAGGTTGCTAATGTGCTGCTTATTGAAATAGATAAGTATTAAAAATAAAACAAATAGTGTGATGGATTATGTAGTGATGAATCAGAATGTTTAAAAAAAATCAACAGCATGATGATAGATGAGGATAAAACAGAAGCAGATATATTTGACCACCAGGCGTGGGAGGGGGGGGGAATTTCTGACCTGTTTCTTTTTTAAGCCATACTTGTATTCTCCTATTCAGAAAGAGTTATGAAATAATATATACAAAACCATTTTTTAAACCCTAGAGATCAAATATACCTTATATGGTACATGTATAAAATACAGGTAAATCTCAAAAATAATTATTAAATTCAGTATTATACCTTAGCGGACATCCCCAAACTACAATTCATAGTCTTCTAATGTGCGGAAAAATTTGGATCTGACGAGTAAGTGCTCACTCCCGTGTTATATACTGTTATTTATTATCAATGCTGTGTGTTGTAGGGAAGAAGCAGTCTTGATACCTTTCTCTAGAGATCAAATATACCTTATATGATACATGTATAAAATACAGGTAAATCCCAAAAATAATTATTAAATTCAGTATTATACCTTAGCGGACATCCCTAAACTACAATTCATAGTTTTCTAATGTACGGAAAACTTGAGATTTGACGAGTTAGTGCTCACTCCCGTGTTATATACTGTTATTTATTATTAATGCTGTGTGTTGTAGGGAAGAAGCAGTTTTGATACCTTTCTCTAGGCTTTATTCAACTAACAAAACATCCAAACAATCTGTAAGCAAAACAGCAATAATATAAGTAAACATACCCATTAAAATCAGGTTAACATGCACAATTAGTTATAAGTAGACAATATAATGTAGCGTAACTCATCTGCTTAGATCACAACATTCTCCCCTCTCTTGAATAATCAATGTTCCGTATAGTGAAGAGGCTTGCGGCGATCCCCTATAGATTGGCGCAGTTTTTTTCGGGCCAGTATATGCATGGGTGGAGGGTTCATCCCGACGTTGGAGATTAGCCGGAGTATCAGATACCCGGGCCGAAAGAGAATCAACCTCCATATCTCCCAGCAGCATCGGAAGAATTCAATTCAGATGAATTGGCAGCAGGCATTGAAGAAATATCCATCAAAGCAGTCACTGTAGAAGGATCGATGTTGAGATCCTCTTGTATTTCATTCAATTAGAAGTTACCAGCAGGAGCCAAGTCATGCACTGATATCATTGATCGGCTTCTAACAGCAAATCTTACATGAGCGTATTGTGGGTTTGCTTCTAACAACTGAACCTCATCAACGAGGGGTTCGTATTTGCTGGTGCGAACGTGGCGTCGTAGCAGGAGAGGTCCAGAAATGTAAACAAGTGAGCAGCGAATGGCCACTGGGAGATCGACGCTGGTACGAGAAGAGTGTCTCACGTGGAGTAGCATCTGTGGCTGTGCAGGAAGATTTATAGGGGGGGGGGCGTGTCACCAGTTATGGGGTACCCGGGTTTTATACGTATAAGGGAACGACCACCGGTTACAAGTTTGTTGGTAGAGACGTAGGGGTTGCCATTTAATGTTGAGGCAAGAAGGGGACGTTACCTTTATAGCGTGATGTAGGGATGATCACGGATTACCACTTTATGGTAGAAGGAGAAAAGCCGTCCAGGGATGTCACTTTATGGTACAGACGGCTAAAGGTAACTGTTCCATTTTTGGTTAAAAATGACGTGGATATTTCGCGAGGTCCATACAGTCCCCGGGGTGAAGTGGTAGATAGCTTTAAGGTTGTATCCAACTCCAAAAGATACTTGAATAATATATCGGCTTGGTTGGGCTTACCGAAGGCTTGTGATCGAGAAAGTACTAAGAAGAATCACGTAAAAAAATACGGTTTAATTCCAAACGACCAAAATAAAGAAGCAATATAAAAATGAGGCTCGTGTTTACAGAGTACGGTCAGATAAATTTCTTACTACTGGTCAAGAAAGCGAGAGTAACGAGAACAAGACTTATAGCAATGCCCTCTGAGCATTCCTATAATAAAAACCTCCTGGGAAACTTAAATATATATATCATCATTTATTATGTATAAAATTCAAATCATTCAATTCTTTTTACTTAACTTTTGTAAATTAAATTATTTATGCAAAGTATGTACAACTTAATAATTCATTCATTCATTCATTTATTTTACTTAACTTGTCAATTTAATTATTTTATGCATAACTATTTGCAATTCATTTGTTTTATGTAACCTATAATAATTCAAATATCCTGTGACGAAAAGCTGATTTCATTTAATGTACTACTGGTTCAAACAACATCTCTTAGAATTTCACGTACATACAAACAAACACACGCTTTCAGCTCAACCAAATTGAACACGAATATAAACCATTCGTCTCTCGCCATTTCCAGCATAAAGACCCCAATTCAGACCATCATAGTCATTTTTAGTTTATTTTATTTCAATCTTACTTCAACTTCACTTCACATCTTAATTTAAATCTTGTTACTTTAAATCAATTATTTTATTATATTTACTTTACCGCATCTTACATTGTATTCCTAATTCAATTCTCATTGTGCATTCGTTAATTGTGTGAATATATTTATATTTGTTTAATTGCTTTTCTTAATAACCTAGTTCAGAATTTCAAAATTTATTTCACTTTAGTCGTAGGCCTAAACATCAACAGACGACGATTTCATCTAAACTCAAAATTTATGGTAATGGTTTTTTAATAGCTATTTAGGCTGATTTATTAACCAAAAATAAATCCCATTAATAACCAAATACCATAGACTTAGGCAGTTAAGACAGAAGCTTCGCTACGCTAAACGAAACGTAATTAATAACGGGGCGAGAGTTAGAATCAAGAATGAGTATGCGTTCTCCATTTTTCTTCTATAAGTAGGGCAGGAGAAAGGTGTGCCCTCTTCCTGCCTCCAGGGCACGTTGTCTTTAGCTCTGCTCGCAGGGCGGGATTTTCTCGACCGATGTTAATCCCTTGGTCCGTGGTCATGGATCCATGGCGTGTAAAGTTGACGCTTTCTTGATATAAATTTTATAATACCTGACGCGGCGACAGCTGTCTCGTCTTTATCCCTTTTCTATGCACTGTGGCCAATTTTTCATTGATATCTGAATTCACAGCTTTCTGGTTAATCCCTGACCAGTTTACATATATATATATATATATATATATATATATATATATATATATATATATATATATATATATATATATATATATATATGAATCCAGCAAGCCTCAAGAACCAGGAAAACAGGATAATTTTTATTCGGAAGTGTTATTTACTAGTTCCAACAAATTCCGTACAGGGATAGGATTCGAACCGTTCACACTGAGGTAGCGAGCAGAAAATTATCCTATTTTTCTGTTTCTTGGGGTTTTCTGTATTCATTTCATCATTCTTTCGCATTCATGAAAGATTTATATATATATATATATATATATATATATATATATATATATATATATATATATATATATATATATATATATACGCGTGGACATTTGATACAATTTTCCCTATTCCTGCAAGGCACTTTGCTGGTGCAATTTTAATGCCAGTGCCATGCTCCCCGCAGATTTATCGCTCTGACGAAATGAGTAATTCTAGTTTCACTAGGATGGCAAAGTCGAGCGTGGAGCTCAGATAATTTCTCCTTATTAATAGTAGCCCCATAATGGGCACGAGAGAGAGTGTCTGCAGGAAGGTTGTTTTTACCTGTCAAGTAATGAAACTACCTTTGGTACAGATTCCACAATTGCACATGCCTCCTTTTCACCTGAAGAGTGTTTACATTCAGTAGGCATTAGGATGCGAAAGAATAAGGCAACTGGACGGCCTGCTTGATTCAGAGTAGAAGTAATGGCTGTATCAGAGGCATCAGTCTCAACTACCAAAGGAATTAGTTTCATCAATCGAGTGTACAACAGCCTTCCAAATCTCTTCTTTGATGTCATCGAAAGCTTTCTGGGCCTTTGTTCTCAGAGGAAATGTATCAGCAGTATTACGACCGAGTATTTAGGTTAACTTGCCTAGATAGCTAACTCTACTCTGTGGTCAATATAGTTGAAGATGAAAGAAAAAAGGTTGGCAATCCACTGAATTATCCCATTCTAGATTTTAAGTGAGCACAATAACAGCGAGGCTTATAAGAAAGTAAATTTATTTCCTACTAATAAAACAGATAAACGCGGATATTAAATAATAATACTAATAACAAAAGGTTATTGGGCAAAAGAATATACAAAACAAAGACAAAGAGAATATTGAGAGTAATATTAATATCAAAATAAAGGTTGAGCAAAATATATGGAAATATATATATATATATATATATATATATATATATATATATATATATATATATATATATATATATTAGAATTTCTACGAATCGTTTTAATGATAGATATTAGAATGTATGCAGAAATGGGTACAAAAGTGGACAAAAGAATATATGTATATAGTAATAATTATAATGAATTTATATTTAATAAAATTTGTAAGATTGGAATATATATATATTGTAGAAGTCTAAATACCGCGTACATAGGTGTACGCAGAAACACTCCGACACAAAGCTGCGCGCCATCTCGTATCCCTAAAATGCACCTCTCGCCTCGAATTCTCCGTCGCCTTTTTTCGCCCCGCCGTAAACTCCGAGATGGCTGGAAGGCGTGAAAGAAATACCGTTTGCCCAAAGATGAAAAAAAGGTCTTTCGCACGACGATACGAATTTTGCGAGAATTCGATTCTTTCTCTCGATTCTGCTCGTGAGAGAAATAAAAGGAAGACTTCTCCCTGGAATCAGGCAGAAGCTCTTGGAACTACGTCGAGTGTGTGAAACTCAATCCACATAGGAAACCGTTCGCCTGCTGCAAGGAAGGAACTTCTCGGGGAATTGGTTGTTGCCGTCACGGTACTTGTAAATGCCAAACTTCGCGCAGGCCCTCCCTTCAGAGTCTGAGGTTACATAGGACCTCCCTCTACGGATTACCCTAGACGTAGCTAGGTAATCGGTTTTGGCTACCCACTCCAGGAGCTGAATAATCAGACAGGTACTTTGAGGAAGAAGTCCGATTGAGTCACCGCTTGGCTCACTTTCGTGATCCGGCATAGGATCAGTATATCACCGGTCTAAGATTACCATCTCATTCGGTAACCTAGGACGGCCGGATTAGGTGCGCTCATCGTCACCAGAAGAAGATCTTCACCGGGGCGCCCCCCTTCAAAAATACCTACGAACTCAAAGGTATCGTTAATTGAATTATCCCCTCTCCTAACTTCACCTGTTTATTTGTGAACTAGAATTCTCATCGCGAGCCCATACCCGCGAATATTAGAAGTGCTTACTTAATTCAGTGTTTAACTCAATAATAATATTCCCTTCGTTCTGTCTGGTGTCATTATGATGCAAACATTCCAGTGAGTAATCTGCAAGTAATCCTCACGACATTTTGTAGACTTATTTATTCAGTGCAAGATTAATCCTATTTATATTTATATACGCTGTTGCTTATTTCAAATTCATGTACATTAAAGATTATTTTTATATCTGTGTGTTTAACTAATTTGGACGATCTTTTGGCAATTATTAATTAATCCACTCGGCTTAAATCTCAATATTCCAGCGACCTACCCATGGTTGGCTTTTACTGAGTGGGGAACACACTTAGGGGATCATCATCTTAGTTTTGATCATGAGGGTACGCACCGGGGTTATTCTTATTCACCAGAAGTGGCTACGGTAGGTGTATTGGATACGCTTCGCCTCCGCTTCACCTTGGTGCGGTAATAAAATATATGTCCAGGAAGTGGGACTGGGATTACCCACTCACTCAAAATATATATATATATATATATATATATATATATATATATATATATATATATATATATATATATATATATACATATATATATATATATATATATATATATATATATATATATATATATATATATATATATATATATATAATGAAAATTAATGCAATATCGCAAGAAAAGATGAGGAATTAAACCACATTCTCCAAAGACAATTTAATTCAGAAGAGTTTCGTTGTATCTCACACCCTTTTTCAACTGACACTGGATAGAAAATATTAGAAAAGTGCTTACAAACATAACACGGGGTCAGGTCGTGAAAGATTCCCTCTCCCCCCCAATCCCCTACTTGTGGCTAATCAGGGGGGGGGGACGGGTTAGGCCTAAACATATTGAAGGGCTGACATTTTACTATTTTGTTTATTTGCTTTCTTATTACAGGATTAAAAGAAAATTGACCCTCAGATAGATTTAAATTAGGAACTGACGATATCAAGCTCGATTCTACGATTCTTCTCTTAACATAGTTAGCCGATTTAAATACCATTTTGCTTCCATTGAAATCGATCGAATGATTCAAGTCTCTAACATGGCAAATTATTCCACTGCTTTCGCTGCCCACTCTAATATCTCTTTTGTGTTCTTACAATCTCTTGTCTAGATTTCTCCCCGTTTCCCCTATATAAACTTTAGGGCAATCGTTCCATGGTATTGCATATACTCCTATGTTATGATGTTCTTTGGGTTTCCTGGCAATCATCAATTGGCTAAAATATAATAATTCCTTAAACCAATTGATGATGGCCAGGAAACCCAAAGAACATCATAACATAGGAGTATATGCAGTACCATGCAACGATTGCCATAAAGTTTATATAGATGAAACGGGGAGAAATCTAGACAAGAGATTGTACGAACACAAAAGAGATATTAGAGTGGGCAGCGAAAGCAGTGGAATATTTTGCCATGTTAGAGACTTGAATCATTCGATCGATTTCAATGGAAGCAAAATGGTATTTAAATCGGCTAACTCTGTTAAGAGAAGAATCGTAGAATCGAGCTTGATATCATCAGTTCCTAATTTAAATCTATCTGAGGGTCAATTTTCTTTTAATCCTGTAATACGAAAGCAAATAAACAAAATAGTAAAATGTCAGCCCTTCAATATGTTTAGGCATATCCCACTCCCCTCTCCTGATTAGCCACAAGTAGGGGATTAGGGGGATGAAAAGAGGGAATCTTTCACGACCTGACACCGTGTTATGTTTGTAAGCACTTTTCTAATATTTTCTATCCAGTGTCAGTTGAAAAAGGGTGTGAGATACATCGAAACTGTTCTGAATTAAATTGTCTTCGGAGAATGGGGTTTAATTCCTCATATATATATATATATATATATATATATATATATATATATATATATATATATATATATATATATATATATATAATGAACTGAATAAGTTCGAAAGTACTTGGAATCCGCCCTTCATTTTCCTGTGTGATGTTTTGCCTTTATTGCTCTACTCACGAGCTACTTTGTGACTTCCTCATATCCTTATATATATATATATATATATATATATATATATATATATATATATATATATATATATATATATATATATATATATATATGTATATATAATATATTATATTTAGGAATCACGATGGTTTAGGGAACTGCAAGTATAAGAAAAAGAAAATTATTTACTTACAAACAAATAAAATATTTCGGTAACAATTGTAATTTTGACAAACTTTACCTACGAACCTGTCTCTGTGTATGAGGTTGCTAAAGCGTCGGTAGCAATCGGACGTGTTCTCGGCGAGCTCTCTATTCAATGACGCTTTTTCGTTTTTTTTTTCGGTGTAATATATTTAAGTTCGGGAAGATAGTTAACTTTGAGTCTTAGACATAATACTAAAGGAATTTTTAATTATATTTTGAAAAAGTTTCTCAGTATGTCTGTTGCTTTGGATGGAGGGAGTATGCCTTTTGATGTAAACAGTCTGTATGTAGTTTGTGATTTTTGTGGTGTTGAAAGAAGAGCAAATGTATCTGAATGCCTGGTTTGTTATGTGACTAGTGCAAATGTGGCTTTGGTAGAGAAGGTGACTCGGTTGCCTGATAAGTGCAAGAGATTAAGTGAGATGGTGAATGAAGTGAGAAGGGATGCGAGTGTGCGCATGAAGAAAATGGCTAGGACCAGGAAGGTGGAAGTTAGGCCTAGACTAGGGACTGGAGAGAAAAAGGTGACTGATGAATAACATAACATAATTTCACGGGTGACAAAAGCCACAAGGGCCTATCAAATGTCGTCTGTATCCATCAAATCCCACCCACATAATGCATCCATAGGATTTTGTCGGATCATGCATCTACAATATACAATTTAACAATCCATAGGATTATGTCCAACCATGCATTTACAATATATAATTTAAAGCCTCCATAGGAGTCAAAAACAAAATCAAATTCCCCCAAAATATACAATAAAAAGAAACTGAATCCACAGGAATGAGTCAAGAAACATATCCCGATACCAAAAAGTAAGAAATCAACCCTCCATCCAATCATCCAATCTGCGCTTGAAAACATTCAAGTTCGGGCTCTCTACAGTCTCAGGTGGCAAACTATTCCAATAATCCACCACTCTGTTAGTAAAAAAGATTTTCTAACATACAACCTGCACCTCTGTTTTGTAATTTTTAAGTGGTGGCCTCTAGTTCTATTACTACCTTCTAACTCAAATAACTTGCTGAAATCCAATTTATCCATCCCAGAAAAGATTTTAAAAAGCTCAATCATATCTCCCCTCACACACCTTCTTTCAAATGAAAACATTTTATACCCTCAGTCTATCTTCATATTTAAGGTGCTTCAGGGATGGTATTATTTTTGTTGCCCTCCTTTGTACTGACTCTAATAAGTTTATATCATGTCTAAAATGTGGTGACCATGCCTGTATACAGTACTCTAAATGTGGCCTGACATAAGAGTTGTATAGTTTAAGGATGACCTCTTTACTCTTGTTGCTAACATTTCTTTTAATGTAACCTAGCACCCTATTTGCTCTATTTTTTGCCTCAATACACTGCTTTGAAAATTTCAGTGACCTATCTACTACTACTCCTAAGTCCTTCTCATCTTCAACTGAATTAAGCCAATCCCCATCCATCTCATAGCTAAATTCCCTATTATCTCTCCTCATGTTAATTACTTTGCATTTATTAAGGTTAAAAGTCATCTGCCACTTCTTATTCTCTTATCATCTATATCTTTTTTTCCACACTCAGTCTATGATCCTCCCTTCTCTGCACCTCCTCTCACTTTTCTCTTCCCAGCTCTATCACCAATTCTTCTTTCAATTTCTCCCTCTCAAGACTGTGGCCCACACATTCCACAATCAAATGTTCTATAGTTTCTCTTTGCCCCAATAGGCACCATTCATATCTGTCCTCTACTCCATTCCATCTGCATGTCCTCCCCTTCACCTCCAAGGTTCCAGTCCGTGACTTGAATAGTAGCTGGCTCGCAAAACTCTCATCATACGTATTCTCAGCGCAAGGGTCCTTTTTGCCTCTATATATGTTCAGATTTCTCTTTCCATTTATTCCTCTTATCCAGAGCCTTTCTCCTGAATCTAATACTTTGGGGGTAAATATTTATATTAGCGGCTTGAACGATGGGACGCACTATTTCATCCGTGTTCCAAAATGTTTCACGTTTTTTTATTACATTTAAGGGGACAGCTCGTGTAGGGGTAAACACAATGGGGAGGACCACACTACGATGATCCTGAGTTTCAATCAATTGGGGGGGGGGGTCTGGGGGGCACAGCCCCCTACTATATAATCCTAATTGTTTATAGACTAATGTCCCAATGTTTACAGAGATGAATGATTTAACCACGTCATGTCGTTTTGCGAATTATAATGGTGGGTGAATATGGATAGAATAGATAGGTTAGTACAGGTTAGGTCTGTGAGAAAGAGAGACATGAAACCTGTTAGGTTGACTAACAGATTCGATGCCCTGAGAGAGGAAGAGGTTGAAAGTGATTTGTCTGATGTAGTTGTGGCAGAAAGTAAAATGAGTGGCAGGTTGAATGAGAACAGGAGAAGGGAGGGTAATGCTAGGCCTAGGGGCACTAGGAGGATGACTAAGGTGCTTGTGATGGGTGACTCTCAGATTAGATATTTAGATAGGAATTTGAGTGCAAGCAAATAGAAGGGAGTGAGAGTTTGTTTGCCGGGTGCTGGTGTAAGTGATGTCTCTGGGAGGTATGATAGTCTGTTGTCTGGGTGCGAGATGGATGTAGTTGTGATTACGCATGTGGGAATAAATGATGTAAAGTTACGAGAGAGGTACAAAAGGTTAGTTGAAAGGATGAGTCAAAGTAGAGGGAAAGGCGTCGTCTCAGGTGTGCTTCCGAGATTGGATGTCGGGATGGAATGGTTGTCTCGTGCAATTGGAATGAATGAGTATGTGAAAGGCCTGTGTGAGGAGTCGGGATTAGTGTTTGGAATGGGTTTATGAGAATAAGGCATTGTATGCATTGGAGTGACTCCATCTAAGCCAGGCTGGGGTTGACGTGTTGTAGCAGGAGCTAGATAGTGTTGTTGGGTCTTTGCAGGCGGCAAACTAGTTACTGATAGTGGTCAGGGAAATATAAGAGTATAGGGTGGGTCAGGGAAAGGAAAGAGATTCAGAGGAGATAGAGTGGAAGGTATAGATTCTAAAAGAGGTGCTTCAGGGATAGGAGGGCTCAGTTGTCTTTATACCAATGCTCGTAGTCTTAGAAACAAGAAGATGAGTTATTTAAGTCATATTATTGATCATGATATAGATATAATATGTGTAATAGAATCATGGGTTAATGAAAATAAATTTAATGGAAACGTGAGTGAATTTAAACTACAGGGTTAGGATATGTACATTAGTCAAAAGAGAGATAGGACGGGTAGTTGCTTAATTATTTATGTATATCAGAAATAGCATTTCTTCAAATCTAAATAATTCTATAAAGCAAGAAGAAGTTGAGTCACTGTGGATAGGTATTAGGGTCAGTAAAAATAGGATAATACACTTGGGAGCCTTTTACAGACCACCCGGACAGACAGACTGTATTGATGAGCTAATGATTAGGGAAATAAGGAAAGGATGTGAAGTAGATACAGTTATTCTTGGTGACTTTAATTTAAATTCTGTGGACTAGCAAAATATGATATGAAGGTATAGAACAAGTTGTAAGTTTATAGAATGATTTGAGGATAATTTTTTGACTCAATTTGTTAATAAGCCAACAAGGGGTACCAATATCTCAGATCTGGTTCTTTCAAATGATGATCACCTGTTTCAGGAATTGACTGTCGGGGAAGCATTGGGAAATAAGGATCATCAGATGGTTCGTTATAACTTGGGAATAGTCAATGGTAGTACATCAACAAACTCCACAAGAACTCCAAATTTTTATAGGGAAGATTACGATAAAATACGAAACTTGCTAAATCAGATTAGGTGGGATATAGAATTCAGGGGGAAGAATACTTATGAGATGTGAGACACTTTTAAGACTCTACTAAACATAGTCCAGGAGCAGTGCATTCCAATGTAGGCTATTAGGAAGAAATGTAGGAAGCCGTTGTGGTGGAATCAGGAGATAGCTAGGAAAATTTCTAAGAAGAAAAGGGCATACCAAAGATTACAGAGAGAAAGTACTTTTGAGAATTTAAATCATTATAGGTCAACCAGAAATGAGGTAAATAAGATTATTAAGAAGAGCAAAAGGGGCGGCAGAAATTAATTTAGCTCAAAATAATAATAAAGATCCAAATAAATTCTTTAGCTATTATAGAATTAATAACAAATCTAACAGTGATAAAATAGGGACTATTAGATATGAAGGGTTTTTTGAAAAAATCTAATGAGGAAATAGTAGAGGTTCTTAATGATCATTTTTCTTCAGTATTTACACAAGAGAATCAAGATAGATTAATTGATGATAATTCTAGGTCAAGGGAAGTAGTGTTGAATACCGTTAATGTGAACAGGGAAATAATTAAAGGTCTTATATTGGAGTTAAATACTAGTAAGTCATCTGGTCCAGAGAACATTCATTCTAGGTTACTAAAAGAAGGTGTAGATAGTATTGAAGTAGCTCTTGAGAAGATATATACTAGATCACTAGAGTTTGGAGAAATACCTAATGATTAGAAATTAGCGATTGTAGTGCCAATTTTTAAAAAGGGAAGTAAAGAGGACTCAAATAACTTTAGACAGATAAGCTTACCTTCTATCGTTTGTAAAATTCTTAAGAAGATAGTTACGGGGATTTCTGACCATCTAGAGCGTAGTAGGTTAATAAATGATACTCAGCATGGTTTTAGAAGAGGTAGATCGTATTTAACAAATTTACTGGATTTTATGGCTTATGTTACTAAACAATTAGATAAGGGAGAGTTAGCAAAGCTTTTCATAAGGTTCCACATAGGAGACTAGTTCATAAATTAAAAATGCATGGGATATGTGGTAAAGTTTTGAATTGGATAAGTGAATGGCTGAAAGACAGGCAACAGAGAGTTGTGCTGAATGGGGTGAGGTCACAGTGGAGGGACATTATCAGTATCATACCTCAGGGATCCGTTCTAGGCCCTTTATTATTCATAGTTTATATATGATCTTGGGGAGGCTGTAAATAGCAGTGTCAACTTTTGCTGATGACACTAAATTGGCAGCTGTAGTCAAAGAAGTTGATGGTAACTTTAAAGTGCAGAGTGACTTAAATAAGTTATTAGCTTGGGCTCAGAAGTGGCAGATGACTTTTAACCTTAAAAAATGAAAGTTAAAGCGATTGGGGTGACTGGTAAGATTTTAAACTGGATTAGAAATTGGCTGAAAGATCGCTCGCAGCGGGTGGTAATAAATGGGGAATGTTCAGATTGGGCCAGCGTTAGTAGTGGGGTACCGCAGGGCTCTGTTTTAGGCCCTTTATTGTTTTTAATTTATATTAACGATTTAGATAAAGGCATACTTAGTCGGATTTCGAAATTTGCGGACGACACGAAGCTGGGCAATCGTGCCTATGTAAGATCGGATGTCGATAAATTGCAGGGGGACCTAAACTCGATTGCCAATTGGGCGGACAAGTGGCAAATGGAATTTAATTTAAGCAAATGCAAGGTAATGCACTTGGGTTGCCATAATTTAAGAGTAGAATATACCATGAAAGGCCAAGTCCTCGACGCGGTTAAATTAGAAAAAGACTTGGGAGTATTAGTCTCAGACGATTTTAAATTCTCGAAGCAATGCGCGGATGCGTGTAAAAAAGCAAATCGCGTTTTGGGTTATATCGCGCGTAATTTCACCTTCAAATCTAAGGATGTAATTTTACCTTTATATAAATCCCCTGTGCGGCCACTTCTCGAATACGCTGTTCAATTTTGGGCTCCATATTTAATGAAAGATATCGCGCAATTAGAAAGAGTGCAGCGTAGGGCTACGAAATTAATTCCAGAGCTGAGGAATAGATCATACGAGGAAAGGCTCAGGGCTTTAGATTTGCCATCGCTAGAACGCAGAAGATTACGTGGCCAGCTAATAGAAGTATTTAAAATACTAAAGGGTTTCTCAAACGTTGACTTTCGCAATCTGTTCGAACTGGATCATAGGGGAAATACTCGTCAGCACGGGTTAAAATTAGTGAACAAGCGTTTTAACACTAGTATAGCCCAAAACTATTTTACATTTAAAGTTACTCAAAATTGGAATCGGCTGCCCACCCACGTAGTAGATAGCACTTCGGTTAATATGTTCAAAAATCGTCTCGACGTGCATTTGAATAGTTTAAATATAACGTAGTTGAGCACTGTGAATTTAAACGTCCTTGCAGAGAGAGAGTTTGGAGCGGAGGTTTAAGGATATGAAATTATGATGACTAAAAATGATGCCGGCGATTCTCTGCATGTGTAGCTTAGATGTCCCATTTCTTTTCCGCCTATCCTATAAGTAGTCTCTATCCCTAAATTAGCTTTTCACCACTAGCAGTCGAGTGGCTGCGGAAGATGAGAAGAAAAACTTTCTATCTCCCCCGACCCCTAGTTTGATTAGTTAAAATTGCACGATAATGTACACATGTAGATAAGTGTGTACAGTAGATAGTATTAAAAGAAAAAAAATAGCATGTTAGAGATACACTCGTAGATAAGGGTGTATCGTAGTTTTTGATTTAGTGTAGCGGACTAGCCTCGAGCGGACCTTAGGGTCTTTGCTGGTCCTAGATTCTGTAGTTCTGTAGTTCTGTAGTTCTTAACATGGGAAGAGATAATAGGGAATTTAGCTACGAAATGAATGGGCATTGGCTGAATTCAGTCGAGGATGGGAAGCACTTAGGCGTAGTAGTAGATAGTTCGCTGAAATTTTCAAAGCAGTTTTAGCGGGATGGTTTGAGAGAATTTATTGAATGCTAAGTTAAATTATATTGAGCCTAGATAACTAAGGGCACCAGCTAAGATCCTAAGTCTCTTAGCAATGAGAGAATTTGAAGAAAGATGCTTGAATGAAAAATAGGATATGAATTCAAGGTTACAAAAATAAGTTTATTTACAAATCTACATGAGATATTTTATTAGGAATATAGTACTTGGTGAGAACTTAATTGATTTAATTAATAAATGGGAGAGTTTAGGTTCGAATGGCGTTAATTTACAAAATTAAGGAGTCTTTGTACGACGATTTTCCGTTTTAAGCGAAACCATGAATTACTGAATATACGACAACTAGAATTTAAGAAAATGGCAGCAAAGTAAAACAAAAAAATATTACATTCGATTACGACTGTTTGTTATTACAATAATTAGAAATTTTGTCGATTGATAAATAATTATTTAGGAGTAAATATATTTGAAATTATTGGGAATTAATGGTTAATAATGATCGTTATTAATTGGAACTGATGTTAGCGTGATTAATGGGTCTGGAAATGAAAGACGCCACAATTAATTTGAGTTTGATACAAAGGGGGGCAACAAGCTAAGAAAAAAGACTTAAATTTTTTAACTGACCTTTCTCGATGAGCACAGGAATCACATGAGAAAGAAACGTGGGTGTAAGCGCGCTTAGGAAAAATGAAAATGTTGCCAGCCGAATTTTAGCGGTGAATACCCTAAATATACATATATTGTTTTGGGGGGAGGAATTTTTATAAACATGTAGGGGTGGAGAACCCTACACAGTGTATTGAGGCAAAAAATAGAGCAAATTTAGGTGCTAGGATACATTAACAGGAATGTTAGCTATAAGAGTAAAGAGGTTATCCTTAAACTCTACAGCTTGTATGTTAGGCCACATTTAGAGTACTGTATACAAGCATGGTCACCGCATTTTAGACATGAAATCAAACTGCTAGAGTCAGTACAAAGGAGGGCAACAAAAATAATACCTTCTCTAAAGCACTTTAAATATGAAGATAGACTGAGGGTACTAAATATGTTCTCATTTGAGAGAAGATGTGTTAGGGGAGATATGATTGAGCTTTTTATAATCTGTTGTGGGATGGATAAGTTGGATTTTAGCAAGTTATTTGAGTTGAAAGGTAGTAATAGGACTAGCGGTCACCACTTAAACAATTAAAAAAACAGAGGTGCAGGTTGGATGTTAGAAAATATTTTTTTTCAGTTTGCCATCTGAGACGGTAGACAGTCCAAACTTGAATATATTCAAATGCAGATTAGATGATTATATGGGAAGGGAGGGTTTTCTGGACTCATTCCTGTGGATGCAGTTTTTTTATTATTGTATATTGCGATTAATTTTGATGAGCCTTGATGATGATACTTTTTGTTTTTGACACATTCCTATGTATGGTTCGAATTGTATATTGTAGATGCATGATCGGACACAATTCTATGGATGCATTTTGTGGGTGATTTTTGACAGATGCGGATGACGTTTGATAGGCCCTTGTTGCTTTTGTCGTCCTTAGAATTATGTTATGTTATGTTAAGTTAACAGGCACTATAGGTCTAGGTGGGAGCTTCTCGCTCAAACCGTTAGAAAAGATGCCACTCATGGCCTTGAAATTCTCAAATACTATTGCTAAGAGGCATCACGTGATACTCTGCCTATATCGGGGGAACACACGGCTTTGAATTTTGTCATCACATTAGGCTTAAGTGATTTCTGCGTGAGACATTTCTTATATTAAATTACGTATATATTTTAAGAATATTTACATGATTACATATTACTTTTGTAAAAATGCCCATTATATAGGCAGTTGCTACAAACGCCGATCACCCATTTGTTGGGTAATAAGCAGCTCCCTCAAATCGTCCCCCTGTGACCTCCCGAATTCATTCCTAAAAGCTTCCTTCAATTTCCCCCAAGCTCCTATCCCCCCGCTTTCCAGCAGAATATTCTTAAAAAGAGTAAAAATACTTAGGGGGACATTCTGAGTTATATACAAGATCTGATTCTGCTCAGTGATGGCATGATGCATTAATATTATTTCGCACAAGCCAAGCAATTGGATTGCCAGAATCGAATTTCGGATGGATGATGGAGGTAGAAAGGATTCGGAACTGTCCATCTTGCACAGAGGTTGCGTGATAAGAACATAAGAACATAAGAAAAGAAGGAGACTGCAAAAGACCATTCATGGCCTACACTTGGCAGCTCCTGAACGATGGATGTAGATGCAAGATTGGAGGAAGTGGTGGGCGTCGATGTAGCAAGACTAGCCTGAGAGATGGTCTTGGTTGAGGTGGTCGACGCGGCCATTATTGTAGAAACCATCGTGATCTTTAATTAGTATGAAAGTGCATGTGTATTTGTGGATAAAAATGCAAGAGATAACTTTTGGGGTGATTCAAAGAAATTTACTTTTTCTTTTAATAAGGTACAGCAAATTATTTATGTTACTATGAGAATAATAAAATTGAATTTAAAAAAAGGATGCAATAATATCAAGTGGATTGAAAAAAAATTAGCGGCCGACAAAAACGAGGAGACTCGCTTGGGAAAGAATTCCGAGATTGTAAGTGATCCCAAAATGGCGGCCGTCTCAAAACCGCGAGTGTCGATTATTTCAAATAAAATCTTGTAACTAGACAGGGTCCTATTTAATATACTGGCTATACCCGTTTATGTTGAAGAGTAGAAGAGAAAAACGAATGCTAACTACGATAATGGTTGAAGGAAGATTAAGAATAATAAAGGAATTGAAATTAAATAGGGTCTGGGGTAACCAAATTTTTACGACATAGTATTTAGGACGTTAACTTGCCTAGATAACTAACTCTACTCTGTATAAAATATAGTTGAAAGTGAAATAAAAAATTTGATAAGGTTGGCAATTCACTGAATTATCCCGTTCTAGATTTTTGGTAAACACAATAACAGCGAGGCTTATAAAAAAGTAGATTTATTTCTCACTAATAAAACAGCCAGTAGGGGACATTGAATAATAATACTATTAACATAAGGTTATTGGGCAAAAGAATATACAAAACAAAGACAAAGAATATTGAGTAATAATAATATCAAAATAAAGGGGTTGAGCAAAATATATGGGAATATTTATATATATATATATATATATATATATATATATATATATATATATATATATATATATATATATATATATATATATATATATATATATATATATATAATAGAATTTCTACGAATTGTTTTAATGATAGATATGAGAATGGATGTAGGGATGGGTTGCGTGAGACATTTCTTATATTTAATTTCGTATATATTTTAAGAATATTTACATGATTACATATTACTTTTGGAGAAATGCACATTATATGGGCAGTTGCTACAGTGGCAACAAGGGATCTGATGTCAGAGAATCAGGAAATCCACTGTGAATAATAGGAAAACATACCAATAACACGGCGTAAGGAAGTATGGGTCTTTAGGAATTGTGAATTCTTTTAATGGACGTAAACATTCAGAATCTGGTTTGAGAGAGCCGTGGGTTATTGTATAATCAAGAAAATCTATTGATTTGGTAGAAACAACAGACTTATTCTCGTTGAAGGTAAGGTTATGGAACCGAGCAGCCTCTTGAAACTTCACCAAGTTTTCATCATGCTCCTGCTGGGTCTTTCCTGCCACAACACTATGGTCCACATAAGCATAGGTTCCATTCAGGTTGTGTTGCATAGTGATGCTGTCAACAGTCCTTTGGAAGCAAGCAACGCTGTTTGTAACTCCGAATGGCACTCTGCGGAACTGATAAAGCTTACCATTGGCTTCGAAGGCAGTATATGGCTTCCCGTATAGGTATTTGGTGATAGGCACTTTTCAAGTCCAGGGAATTATAGTACTTGTCATGAGACAGTTCCGTGGCAAGGTCGTCTATTCCTGGAAGAGGGTATGCATCCAAACGAGTGAATCTGTTAATGGTCTGGTTATAGTCAACAACCAATCTCTTTCGGTGGCGCTAATTCGACACAATAAGAACTTGTGCCCTCAATGGAGATGTGCTCTCCTCAATAACACCATCTTGTAGATCTTGTTAATTTCAGACCTTATAAACTTCTTATCATCATCTCCAAAACTCCGAGATTTTGTTGCAATGGGTTTGCAATGACGAGCAAGACTTGAAAATAGATGGGGGCACGAAAGTTGCAGCAGCAAAGTGCTTCGCAAGAATAGGAAGAATTGTAACAAATTCATCGGGGATATACATATATATTTATTTGTAAACCGGTCAAGGAAGTAAACAGGAAGCCGAGAATTCAGATAGCAGTAAAATTTAGTGACAGTGTAATAAAAACGGACATTTCTCGTCTGGAAATGGAATTAAGCCGAGACAGCTGCCTGTGTGCAGGAATGATAAAATTACATCGAGAAAGTGTAAATTCGTAGGCGCCATTAATCGATGACCTTCGGAGAATATGGGGTAAGGTATATCTCGCCCAGTGGGAGGAGTTAAAAACATTGTGATCCCAGAGGCCACGCCTCCTGTACTATTTAAAGAAGCAAAATGGAGAATTAGAAGGAGATTTATTCACACTTGAGTAGACAGTTAAGTCAGATAGACGATCGATAGTAAAAAACTAATTACGGTTCGTTTTACCGTAGTGAAGCCCCCGTTGTATCCGCCTGTCTTGTTCTTGTAACAGTCGCTTTATTGATCGGTAGTGAAATATTCCTTGACCGTAATCGTGTAAACGCGACCCTCCCTTTTGCTTTGCTTGTTTTGTTTGTTGGAATTAAACATTTATTTTTTTACGTGAGTCCTCTCAGTCCTTTCTCGATCACAAGCCTTCGGTAAGCCCAGCCGGAATATTATTTCAGTATCTTTTGGAGTCAGGTACGAGATTAAAGCCACCTTCAAACTAATGACTCCTTCCTCACCCATAAACTGTATTTCTTCATTCCCCCAATAACTGGTAACGGTTAACTTTTTTTCCTTGCCATAAAGTGATGACTTGAGCCCCCCTATATATCCACCAAAGAAGACAGTGCACTGCAAGTGGTAGAGTTGGAAATATTTAGATCTTCCTTGGGCCCACTAAAGTCTACGGTAACACTAGAGTGCTGCCTCATGAAATCTTGACCGAGAATGATATCACAGCACAAGTCTGGCAGTGCAAAAAGCTTTGTATTGTGGTAGCACTCACCCTTCAGATTGATGTCAACTGTGAAGCGTCCCTTCACAGATGTGAGTGATGAAGAGGCTATAGATACGCTTCCAGTCGCTCGGACTACCTTCAACTTGTGCAGTGGGCTTCTTAGCATAGCTTTTTGAGATGAATAATTCAGAGCTATCTGTGTCCATAAAAGTTGTTGCTTCGTTATTACCAATCAAATCATACACGGTTGCTCACTGCAGTAGTCCTGGGGAAGAGGCAGAGATAGATTACAGACAGAGTACAAGAGTGAGTGGATGCAGAAGTAGATAATGAAGTAGACAGACACACCTTAGCAAAATGTCCATGCTTATTACACTTATGACAAGTAACGTTTCTTGCAGGGCACTGTCCACGATTGTGACGGGGATCACCGCAGAAATACGAGTAGCATCTGATCTTTGAATTGGCAGCAGCACAGGTCCTATCACCAAAATAAGCTGTTTCAGATGTTACAGCAGCACAGTTTCCATCATCGGTGCAAGTAGGCTCGGATGTCGCAGCAACACTTACACCAGATACAGGAAAACGAGAATAAGACTCTGAGGTATTCTGAGCAACATCGAGTCCCTTGGCTTGATCAACAGCCGTACTTAGGTCCAAAGTATTGTTTTCAAGCAATCGTTGTCTGATTGTATGAGAGAGCAAGCCATTGATGAAAGCATCCCGTATTTGTGATCCCTATTCTGCAAAGCAGTAACAGCCTTGAAGTTACAATCTTTGCTGAGTTGCTGAAGCTCCTGTAGGTACTCATGTATTGTTTCCCCTTCGTGTGGCATAAAAGTAACCAAGAAATGTCTCGCGAACACTTCATTTTTGGGCTTGATAAAGTTCTTTGAGAAGATCTATAGCTGAATCATCGGTAGTACACTCTGCAATGCACACATATACAGTTGGTGAGACAAAATTGATCAATGTGTCCAGCTTGTTAGGATTAATGCTTGCGATGGATTGCAGGAGTGCCGAGAAAGTACGATTCCAGTGATTGTATTATCGTAAAGCATTTAGGTATCAGGAATTTACCCATCTTCAGATCAGATGCAGTTGTTAGTTGAATAAATTATTGTAGGAATGAAAAAGTATTTATACCTTTCTCTAGGCTTTATTCAATTAACAAAACATCAACACAATCTGTAAACAAAAGATAAATAATATAAGTAAACATATATTGTCCCCTTTTAATATATATATATATATATATATAACATTATCTTTATCTGGTTGCAGGTAAAATTGGGTTATATTGGGGGGGAAGAACCCTTTTTCTTTTCAAGTTACACCCCTTCCCCCAGTTAAGTTGTTCAGTAATCAGTTTGCCAAGTTTCTTCGAGAAATCCAAAGAAAGTGGAACAAATTCTTTTTTTTGATTGATCATTTTTTTGTGGTGACCATTTTTTCCCAATTTTATCTTCTTTGTGTGTGTTGTTTTTTAGGGGGGCGATATCTCCTAAAAACCCTTACTAATCCCCGTGCAGGATTAAAGGCCTGTAATCATTGGCCACATAGAGATCAAGTTTTCAATTATTTTTTTTATTTATTGCGTGTAATCTTTGTGTAACAAAATCTCCGTTAGGATTTTGATACGATCGTCAGAGCTTCATAATCTTCTCCGTAAATTCCTTGGATGCGCCGAGCGGTCAGACGTGCATTTACACCAGCAAGATGTCCTCATTTGAGCATTTCCGTCAACAAGGAGAGATCCTTGGGTTGTCAGGCAAGGATCTAGTTGCATATGTCCAGGAGGAAGAAAGAAATGAAAGGGCAATATAACGAGAACAGAGAGAAGCTGAAGAGACAAAAGAAAAAGAACAGAGAGAAGCTGAAGAAAGAGAAAGAATTCGTCAGCATGAGCGTGAACTTAACACGAATCATTTAGATCCCTTTCTGTTAGCTCGAGGAATGAATCCTCCCCAAACCCCTTCGGTAAAGTTGCCAGTGCTTAAGGACTGCGAGGATTTCAGTGCCTACTTAACTCACTTTGAGAAAAATTTCGAAGTGTACCACTTGGATATTGAAGCCGATAGAGTCGCTCGACTACTTCCTCTCCTTAATACTAACCTTCGAGAAATCTTCATTTCACTCCCGGCTGAGGCTACTCTCGACTACTCCTCCCTCAAATCCGAATTATTATCGGTGGTTAATATGAATCCCGATTACTATAGGTCAAAGTTCCGCTAGGCCAGAATAATCCCCGGCCAGATCTACCGTCAATTTGGATTCACCCTCCAGAGAAATTTCCAGTTCTGGTTGGACTCAACCCAAGTCCACCGCGACTACGAGTCCCTAATTGATTTCGTTTTATGGGATCAGTTGATGGCTGCACTACCCTCTTAAATCCGCACATTCGCGAAGGACAGACGCATGAATTCTTTCGAGGAATGTATAGAAGAAGCGGATGTGCACGCATCAAGCCACCATATACCCTAAAGACCCCAAGAAGTCTCACCTCCCCATCCCCCCAAATTAAAAATAACCTCTCCAAATTTCCCCAGAAGAATTCGCCGAAGTTTTCTAAGGTACCTGGTCCCTTTAAACCCAAGTACCATTCCCCGCCAGTATCGAGGGATATTAAGCCTCTCATAAATAATCCCCCAGCATCGGATTACCCTCGTAGGCCCATAATTCGTTTTTCCTGCGGTGTTCCTGGTTACGTGAAAACTCATTGTCCCCAAAACTGCCAATTTTGTTCAGCTCCTAGTCATCAATTCCACAAAATAAGTGCCCATTTCTTTCTCTCTCTCTCATCCGCCCGCTCACCCTTAACGCCAGCAACTTCCCCAACAAGCAGTCCCCATGGAGAGCAAGTTAATTTCCTGTTCAACAAAACCTCTCCCAGTGGGCTTGAGTTTGAAAATGGAAGTTTTAATGGTTGCCGAGTGTTAACCCTCGTAAGAGACACCGGATGCACTTGCTTCGTCATCTCTGAAAAGTTGCTCCCTCCAGTGGGTCCCGACCACGATAAATTCACAGTAGTCCATGACTACTTGGGACGTGCAAGTCGGTACCTCGTAGTCCGCTGTTATCTCGAATGCGAATACTTCACTGGTTGGGCCGAAGTGATAGCAGCCCCCATTAAATTCTGCGCCGTGTTGATCGGCCAGAGCCCGGAGCTCTCCCCTAACCCCGTCGCTCAGCCTGTCATCACGAGGGCCCAAGCGCTAAAGGACATTGCTCCCCCGTGTCTTTAGAACTCCCTTAAGCCCCAGAGTTTGCAGCCCTTGAAAACGAGACTTTTGCAAGCGCTCAAAAGGAATCCCTCACTCTCCAGTCCTTGTGGGAAAAAGCGAGAAGTGACGAACGTGGATCTGCCCGTGGTCAAAGGGAAGTCGCCTACCTCATTAACGACGGACTCTGTTATCGCTCCAGTTCGGTTGAGGATAAAACCTACACTCGCTGGTTGTGTATCCCCGGTCCCATGTTCTCCAAGTCCTCCGACTCTCACATGATGGATAATGGCTGGTCATTACAGACACAACAAAACGGCCCAGAGAATATTTCGTTGTTTTTCCTGGCCCGGTGTTGCCAAATAAATTGCCGAGTTTTGCAGATCGTGTGACATTTGCCAGAAGACTACAGCAAAAGGACGAATACCACCTGCTCCCCTCAAGAAGACTCCAATTGTCTCGGGGCCTTTTTTTAAAGTAACCATAGACCTAATTGACCCAATTCATCCCCTTCTAGCGAAGGCCACTAGTACGTCCTCACTCTTGTTGACTGTGCAACGAGATTCCTTAAAAAATGATAGCCTGAATTGTGCGGTAGCCCTTATTTCCATCTTTTCCCGCGTCGGCATCTCGAAGGAGATCTTGTGCGATAGAGGTAGACAGTTCACCTCTGAGCTAATGGAACACGTCGGCAAGCTCCTTACTACCAAACCCTTTTTCACTCTCCCTTTTCACCCCGCCGCTAACGGCGTCTGTGAAAAGTTGAATGGCACTCTGAAGACCATTTTGAAAAAGTTATGCCATGCTCAGCCCCAAGAATGGCATCGATACCTTCAGGTTGCCCTGTTCGCCTGCAGAGAAATCCTCCACAGAACTGTGGGATTTGCCCACTTCGAGCTCTTGTATGGCCGAAATGTACGTGGACCAATGAGCATTTTGAATGAACTTTTTTCCAATCCTCGCCTGGATAAGGTGATCAAGTCCTCGTATTCTTACATGCTAGATCTTCGGAACCGCTTGAAAGAATGCACCGATATAGCGTACAAAAATTCGGACCTAAATTTAGAAAAATATAGGACCTATTTTGATGTTAGGTCCAAAGAAATGCGATTCAAGCCAAGTGAAGAGGTGCTGCTCCTCCTACCCACGGAGACAAGCAAGCCCTTGTCTCAATGCAATGGAAAGGTCCTTTCCCAATCCTAGAAGCCCGCGGTCCCGTAGATTACATAATATAGACCCCCTCAGGGAACAAATTGTTTCATGTAAATATGTTTAAGTGCTATCACCGCCACGCATGCATCAATAATATAATTACTCTTGACGAAGAGGCAGTAATTGAAGCCTCTTATCCATCTAAGCCTCCTAATTTAATCCAAACTGTATGTGTTAAAGCGGACGAAAACTACCCTCTCCCTTCGCTCCCTGGTTCCCGTGTAAACTCCATCCCGGAACTCGATTTAAACTTCCAGTTGGAACCACCTCAGAAGACGTAATTGGCTCTTTTGTTAACTGAATTCCCCGATGTAATTTCTGAGAAGCCTGATTGCTCTTTGTTTTTGAGCACGTAATAGACCTAACCACCCAGGAGCCTATTAGATCCAAGCCCTACCCTGTACCCGTTCACTTGCCCCCTACTTTTAACGCCGAAGTGGAAAACTTGCTAAAGTTAGGAATAATTGAACCTTCCACGTCGAATTATTGTTCTCTCATTGTTATGGTCAGAAACCCAGATCAGTCTTTTCGCAAGTGCGTAGACTTTAAAAAGCTGAACGCCGTAACAGTTTTCGACGCTGAGCCTATCCCTTTGATAGACGAGAGCTATTTGAAGAGGCCAAGTTTATTTCAGAAATAGACTTGTGTAAGGCCTACTATCAAATCCCCCTTAAGGTTAGTACCAGAAAATACACCGCATTTCCCACATAAAAAGGCCTTATGCAGTTTAAGGGCCTACCTTTTGGTTTAGTTACTGCCTGTAGCAACTATAATCGAATGATGCGCAGGATACTAGATGGGCTGAGTAACATTTCCTTTTACTTGGATAACGGTTATGTGGCCACCCGTACATGGGACCAGCATCTTATCTCCCTACAATCACTTCTCAATAGGCTTCGTGTAAACGGCCTCACTATAGGCCCTAGCAAGTGCCATTTCGCCTATAGCACTATTAAATACATCCGTTTCCACATTGGTGAAAATCAAATGGCCCCTCAGAAAGAAAAGGTAAATGCCATCGCCCACATGCCCCTCCGGCGTACTAAAAAGCAATTCAGCTCTTTTTTCTGGTCGAAATCCTTTTACCAACGTTTTGTTCCGAATTTCGCCACCTTAGCGTCCCCCCTCAGCTCCCTACTAAAAAAACGTTCCCCGGACCTCCTTGCATGGAACCCCAAAGCGATCGCCCACCAACTATCAGTTGAAGGAATGACTAACATCAGCTCCTATACTGAGACTCCCGAACACGAACAAACATTTTGGGATACGAACGGATGCTTGTAATGAAGGCATCGGTTGCGTCTTGCTCCAGTATGAAGAAGACGGCAGAATTAATATTGGAAATGATTGGGCGTAAGGGACATCCCTCTTTGTGGGTCTTTGGGAGCCCATACATATAGGGAAGTGAAAGGTTCGTACTTTCCTATATGTATGGGCTCCCAAAGACCCACAAAGAGGGATGTCCCTTACGCCCAATCATTTCCAATATTAATTCTCCCACTTATAAGCTCTCCAAATGGCTCGCTAAGCATTTATCTCCAGCACTAGGAAGAATCTCATCTGCACACATTATGAACACTCAAGATTTCGTTGACCGCCTCAACCACTTGCAATTACCGGATGGAAAACTTGTGAGCTTTAATATAAACTCTTTGTTAACCAAAGTTCCGGTGTACTAAACCATGGGCCTTCTGCGGGAAATCATGCCTAGACTTAATTTAGATCTTCCCATTTCTACGAGTGAATTTATCGATTTAGTTAAATTATGTCTCTCTGACAATGTGTTTCGAGTAAATAATGAGTTTTATAGACAAATATTTGGCCTTAGCATGGGAAATAGTTTATCTCCGATATTGGCATGTCTCTTCATGGAATATTTTGAGACTGAACTCCTTCCCACAATTTCTCCCCCTAACTTTATATGGTTAAGGTACATTGACGATGTATTTTCTGTATGGCCTAATGGCCATGATTTTGATAACTTTTTTAATAATTTGAATAATTTGCATGTCTCCATCAAATTTAAATATGAATAGGAATAAGATAATAGATTACCCTTTTTAGATGTCCTGATTAATAAAGATCACCATGAATTAAAACTTGACGTGCATAGGAAACCAACCCACTCGAATGCCTATATACATTATTTTTCGTTTCACGATAATACTGTTAAAAAATCGGTAATTTCTAACCTTTTCCTTAGAGCATACAAAATATGTCATCCTTTTTATTTAGATGAAGAAATTGTCATTATCAGGACCATTTTTTCTAATTTGTATTACCCCGATTGGTTCATATCGTCTGCCCATTTTGCAGCTAGAAAAACATTCTATGGTAATAAGCCTTCCCGCACAAATGACTTCATCAAATGTATAACATTGCCATTTAATAATAAATTAAATAGTTTAAAGGACATATTTGGAAAAGCGGGTATTAATCTAGCCTTTAAATCTAATAATTCCTTAAACCAATTGATGATGGCCAGGAAACCCAAAGAACATCATAACATAGGAGTATATGCAATACCATGCAACGATTGCCATAAAGTTTATATAGGGGAAACGGGGAGAAATCTAGACAAGAGATTGTACGAACACAAAAGAGATATTAGAGTGGGCAGCGAAAGCAGTGGAATATTTTGCCATGTTAGAGATAAGAATCATACGATCGATTTCAATGGAAGTAAAATGTTATTTAAATCGGCTAACTATATTAAGAGAAGAATCGTAGAATCGAGCTTGATATCGTCAGTTCCTAATTTAAATCTATCTGAGGGTCAATTTTTTTTAAATCCTGTAATAAGAAAGCAAATAAACAAAATAGTAAAATGTCAGCCCTTCAATATGTTTAGGCCTAACTCCCCCTCCCCAGATTAGCCACAGGGAAGGGGATTGGGGAAAAAAGGAGGGGATCTTGTGTTATGCTTATATGCACTTCTCTTATATTTTCTACCCAGTGTCAGTTGAAAAAGGGTGTGTGATACACCGAAACTGTTCTGAATTAAATTGTCTTCGGAGAATGTGGTTTAATTCCTCATATATATATATATATATATATATATATATATATATATATATATGTTGCTCCCTTTTATTATATATATTAAAATTGTATTTTTGGGTATTGTCTTTATATATCCTTTGAACTGCAACTTGGTAAAAAAAACTGGTAAACCGTAAATTGCACTCTTTATTAATCGCCCCGAACTATCTCAAGCGGCCTGTGGTCAGCTGTCTGCCCGTGCTTGTGTATGACTCTGAGCGCCGGGCTAGTCTACACAAGTATACCTCGACATATTCTTTGACGTTGTTACCAGCTAAACAGTTAACTTCACTTCAAATTATTCACAATTGCCTTCAGTGTTCCAAGTGATTTATAAGAAGCTTTGATGCCCCCTTAGTCCTTATTCTATTTTCCTCATTCATAATACAAGTCAGCCAATTGTAGACTGTTGCTGAATCAGGAGCTAATGTAATATTCTAATAGGCCCAATTCAGAGCAAGGTTTATACACCTTAAAATGCATCCAGCTCTGATACATTAATATGCTCATAATCATACTTTTTCCTCAACCACTTTGAATATTCAACACAAACTCCATTTACCTCAAGTAATGCACCAATTGTAATACTGCTTGAATCGCGCCATACAATCGGCTTTCCATCTTTTGACTCATACCACTGTCCTTTTACAGGATCATTTATCTTCACCTTATCTATTACCTCATTAATCATACTTAAAGCTCTATCACCAATATATTCTTCCAACCTAGCACCGTCTGCACTTCTTTTAATGAAACTAAAAGCAACTGTCCACCAGCTAGAAACTGGATAGTGTCCCACTAATTTTCCGCATAAATAAAACAATTATCTTCTGGTAGAGTTTTCAGGAACATTTGGTACTTCATTTCCACGGGTGAAATTCATGTTCCCATATGAACCCAGATTTAGCCTCAACCCAAGGACTGCTGCACCAACTAATTTTTCAGGTGGTTTGGTAATAAAACCAAAGTTATTCAAATGCTCCTGGAGCCTAAATGTAGATAAATCTGACACCTTTACCAGTATATCATCAATATAGGAACTGGTAGCTCTTTTCAATTTTTCAGATTTTGATAATACACATTTAAAAAATTTGGACATAACTCCCGGGGCACAATTTAATGCAAAACCAAGTCTTGTGAGACAATAAGTTGCGCCCTTGCACTTCACGAGCTGACATTTCCACAATTTTTCCTCCACCTTAATTTGAAGATATGCTGACTTTAAATCCATAAGAGCGAGCTCTTCATCTACTTGTCGACATTCTATAATTTTTTCATTATATACATCAATGACATCATCCCCCGTATGGCACAGAATGTATTCATAGGTCTCTATAGTCTATAAAGGGTCTTATCTTGTTCTTTATTTGCTGTTCCACTGCCATGAGGGGCAAGATGGCACTTTCCACATCCTCCTTCCATGGGACTGAGATTAAAATGCCTTCTGCAATCCAACGGTCAATTTCTTTTTCGAACTCTTCCTTTTTTCTGCCTTGCAAATCTCTGTCATAACAAGTAGTTTTATTTTTAATACAGGCTCTCCATTTTTGTTGAAAAGAGCCCCTTAACTGTCCAATGGGTGCCATCAAAATGTGCTCTAAAATCTTTATCCAGGATAGTCTCTTCTGAATGCGTTAAATTTTTTGATGCTGAATGTACAGTTTCAATACTTGCAGCAACACGCAATGTGCCAAATGTCACCTCATCTCCTACATGGACACCACCCATTTGATTTATTATGTCCATTCCTAATTTTACACCAACTCCATTTACAATGATGTCACTCACAATTGCCTGCACCTCTAATTCAACATTATTCACTATCACCTGAATAACACAACACTCTCTATACTTCACTTCAAGTTCATCAAAAGCAATTAAACTTTCTTTTTCAGAACAATGATTAACTAACCTATTACAAATAACAGTTTTTGTGCAACCCGTATCTACCAATGCTTTCACAGTGCGCCCTCTAATCTCGAGGGCATATGCAAAGCCATCACCTTTACACTATAGGGAGGGCAACTGCCGGTAAGGCAGTTACCCTTTACTGGTATCCCCGACTATCGCATTGAGTTGAAATATGTCCGAGTTTCGTGCACCTGAAACAAATTATCTTATTTCTACTCTTACAAGAACGAGCCATATGTGGCCCCTCGCAAATGAAATAATTACCTTTGAGCCCTTTACTATTTGCTTTAACTTCCAATTTAACAGTTTCAACTGAAGATTCTTGATCCTCAGGCATGCTTAATACACCAGAATTACCAAAGGTCTTTACAACTGAGGCAATGTTTTTAGTGGTACTCATATTAGAGGTCATAATTCTAGTTCTAGTTATTATCTCAGTCATATACATATCAGCAACATCATCAACTTGTTATAGCTCACTGGCTACATGTTCTGGCAGTCCATTAACAAAAGCCAGTTTAATGATATGCTCCGGTGCAGCTGACTTAAAACCAGCCAGCCCTGCTAGCTTCCTAATATCATTGGCATAAGTATCTATTTGTTCTCCATACCACCGTTTGTGAACCAATTTGCCATATGCTACCAAAATTCCATCTGTATTAGCAGAAAGAAGCCTTTTCAATTTTATCGACATGCTTCTGTTCATCTTCAGACATCTCCAAATACAATGTTAATGCATTACCTTCCAAGTTCAGCGGCAGAAAACTAGCCACATCAAATAAATTTTGTAACTTTGCAACTAGTCTTACTTTTTCACCCACGCTCCACATCACCTTCGCCATCGAATAGTTTGATCATATCTGCTGAAATCTTTGCTGTCATTTTAAATCCTAGATATCTTGTAGATAAATACAAATAAATGAATATTTTTTTACTCTTACATCATATTCTCGGCAAAATGCACAGAATGATGGAAGACAGCTAAACCAAAACAATGAGAGGCAAAACCAACTTAACAACGGCTAATCAGTTCATAATCTAGCATAAGCAGCCGGCTGATAATACTGACAGGCGACACAGCAACAATAGACCACGACTGACAGCTATGATGGGAATCATAACAATCTGGACTTTCTTCCAATTGTCAGAACAGTGAAAATGTAAACCAACAACACAAAAACCGTCACCGCAGCCCTACTTAATCACTAAAGAAGGTGAGTTAAAGATTGGGGGTCAGGAGCACCTGTGGAACACCTACTTACTCTACCAAACCTGAGGTAACAATGCCAGAACAGTTGGTGTCTGGTTGCCATTACATAAATTAACATGCTTATTCAAATAAACGTGTGTATTATCAAATGGCCATACATGCAATTGTGTAGATTTACTGTGTCATTCAGCCTGAAGGTAGCTTCATCTGACCACGCGACCTGTTTAATTGAGTGAAAACTATGGTGATCCTGGAGCTAGGTATCAACTTGGTGGTGCACGAGGACATTTTGATCTCCCTCTCAACCACTTCCCGCACATAATAGTCCAGGGGGTTGCAATCTAGGGAAAGAAGTCCTTGATCTGATGGTGGAACCGTTCGATAGTTCCGTGGTCTGAGTATGATATATATTAGTGTGGGGGCAAAATGAGCCAATAATAGACATGAGTTTGCCATTCGTGGGATTTTAATTGCCCCCCGCGATCATTTATGAATGTAGATAGAACCCAAACGGGAAACTCAACCTGAAATGAAGACTCGAGCAATGTTCATTATTCGAATGTCAGAGATAAGTATAGCCTCTGACCAATGTATATAGCCATCGATAGAGTCCAAGGGATAGATGCAACTACGAGTGTGCAGAGAACCGGCAATATCGAGATGGATAGCACTGAAACGTGACGAAGGTAAAGGGAAATGGGCCATAGGAGTTCTACTGTGAAAATGGACTTTGCCACGATTGCAAAAAGGCATGCGAGGTTCAATTTTTTAACGTGTGCATTTGTTACATGGCATACAAATTAACTTGTGATGAACTTTACTTTCAAATAACTCAAACACCTAGATGTAAAAAAAACATGAATCTGGTAAAAAAACAAAAACAACCTCCGTCCCTACGTTAGGCGAGAGGAATGAGATCAGGAGGACAATCAGGCTAAAAATAGTCTATAAGGATATGAAGAGCAGAGCGTGTTATGCAACAACTCAACTTCTCGAATATCGAACTAACAAAAAAGACAACGTTTGCGTTCTTATGTTCTTATTCTGAGCAAGCGTCATAGTCGCATAGTCGACGAACGATAGAGAGAGTTGCGTGGCCGAAATAGAATAAATGCGATATTCCATTCGGTCACCGTGGACTAGAAAAAGTGATTGTTACTCGTAAACTGCAAGATGAAACCGAAATGGTCAGCATCAACTGAAGAGTGCACAAAAGTGTTACGAGATAAAAAGTGTACCAACCAAAGACTTGTAGTCTATAAAATGGTAACAAATGGTAAATTCACGCCCTCCAAATAGGGGTGGAAGTGACAGAGTGCAAGGTAAACTTGAAGGAGCTATCGAAAGAACGTGTTGTACTTATTTTGAGACTCGTAAAGAGAGCTAGAGAAGAAAGAAAGAGGTTGCCACTGAACATAAATCTTCTGTTGTAACGGCGCACTAATGTGGGGAAGGAAGCGTTTGAGGCAATGCTGATGTGGGCTAGATGACAAGGGTGGCCAAGTAAACTCACAAGGCAAGTGAAAGGAAATTGGTGCAAGAAAATGCTTCGCAGGCGTCAGAAGAAAATTGAAGAGAAGTATTTATCTTGTTATTAGAGAGGAGAACGTTCAGCGACTGTATGACTTAGGCACAATCAATATTAATAGTGCTAGTAATTGACCATACCAAAGAAACATCAACGTGATTTAAGCGAAGAAGGCAGCGGTAAATCATTTTTTGCTACAATTTTGTTATCGAGAAGAAAAATTCCACCAGGAGAAACATGGTATCTGCGGAAGGAGATTTGCAAGACACCGTAGAGACACTTAAAAATGTTGAATATGCTACTATAAAATACCAAGCAAAAAATGACCTGGTGATGGAGGAAAATGTGTTATTCTTCTTCCAGAGACCAAGTCGTTATCAGGAGGTTGTCTATTTAGTAAAATACGGAAAAAGACCTGTCAAAACCTGAAGTATGAAATGTGGGAAGGTCTGACCACTGTTACGAAGAACACAAAGTGTTCTCTGCATCTCGAAAGAGCTGAAGAAAGTGGTGATAGATATCTTTGGAACCTCATTGAGATGAAGATATATTATGTTGAAAGCTAGAAACAGATCAAGACAGGTAAATAAAAAATAGAAAAGAGAGGAAGTGAAATCGGATAAGTCTTGTAAGGGGTACCTGTCCGCGTCAATATCAGCGTTCAAAGCCCTGTAATCGCTTACAGTCCCGAAGTCACTATGGCAATGCCCTCTGGGCATTGCTATAATAAAATCCTCCTAGGGAACTTAAATACATAATATATATTGTCGTGGTATAGCAAGGACCGAGTGATGGTTTGTTACGTACTTCAAAATTCCTTGATTAAGTTTTCTCTCTAAGAGTGCTATATTTGATTATAATTATTATTACGTTATTTTATTCTTTGAGGGTTTCTAGTGCCATGCTCAGCGTTTCGAGGATTGAATTAAATGCTTCTAAGAAAATAGACTTTAACTGAAGCATGAACCAAAATTGAAATTTAACAAACAAACTACACAATAATGAATTAAACAAGTTTTAGTGAGGCTTACTAAATTACACAATTGAATATACAGTAATGGTTGACCAAAAGCTCACTTTAATATTGAACGCAAATTGACCTTCAACGAAACAGATAATGGGGTTTAAATACCTTTAAGGATTCACACAAGAATTGGGTTTGAGACTGACCTTGGCCTCAATTTTTATGTCCCCCTCAAGAATGTTGTTTTCAAGCCGGCGCGTGGACCTGCCGTTCCAGATGTTGTCAGAAGGGGGAATGCTTTAAAGCCGCAGAGGAATTCGGAGCGTGTGGCGGATGGAGTTAAGCACGCATTCTTGGAGAGATGATTTCAGCAACGGGACGGGGAAAGTATGCTTCTTCTACTCTTAGGGTTAATCTGGGAATAATTCGCACTGACGAGCGATAAGCAAACGAGTGAATCCTTTGACGAAGGGAAGTGCTTGAGGGAGTTCACTTTGGGGTATTTCTCAATGGCGATGACTATCTCTGGGATTTGGGATACACCAGGATAGGGGGCTTATCTGACGAGAGTTAGTTGAACTTGCTTCCCAATCCAAATTAACTAAAAGTTCGGTGTGACCACCAAGAACTGTCTCAGGATGAGCTCCTTCTAAGTTCATTTGGTAGGGTTGTCGGGCACTTGCCGGACTTCGCTGTTTCTATGACTCTTACGGTCTACTACGTTATTCTGCAGTTATTTGATTATATATTTCACCACCACACTGGGGGAAGGGAAAGGAGAGGGGGGGGGATTAGATGAGGACGGCGGAATTAATTCTCCTCCTCTAACGTTTTTTTTCAGGGCGTCTTGCTCCTAGCCCTAACGGCACCTTCTAGCATTCGGTTGTCGCTCCTTTAATTTCGCATATGAAGTGAAATTAAATACCCGCTCTTAGGGGAAATCTAACTGCTTTAACCAAGGTTAGGCTCACCGGGGCCGACATGTGATGATTAGAGTATTGTGTGGTTTTGGGCGGCCTTTCTGGTTCTCCTCGAGGCGAGGGGAGAGAGGGGGAAGGTTAAGTGATCGGGCTACGCCGCCAAAAACTGCCAGGACGTTGTGGTTAAGAAACAGGGCCTCAGTTGTGAGGGTGGGATATCGATTTCCCTACATATATATTTAAGTTGCCCAGGAGGATTTTATTATAGGAATGCCCAGATGGCATTGCTATATCACCATGTGGAGGTTTCGGCGCTACATAGAGTGGAGAGGTCCAATGAGACGTTGATGGACGGTGGGCAATGCCGGCATCTACCATTTACTAGGACTCCTTTGGTAATGCAGTGTCAACTTTTGTCTAGACGTCTTTGACTAACAAAAAACAGGTCATCCTGTCGTCTAGATCCGGTGAACTACAATGCGTTTAATGGGTTATTTCCTTCGAATGAAAAAAAATAAAAAGCAGGAAAGTCATGCAGAAGGCGTTGAAAATGGGGTTCGGCCTAAAGGAGACGTGCAGATAGGAGAGAACTTTGAGGAGGGAAAAATGAACCAGTGACAGTGAAAGTGGTGGTGTGTCAACACACTTTCGATCCCGAGTTAATTAAGAGGTTGTGGGCTGAAGGAAAACAAGGCTCAAAATAGGAGTCGACTCGAAGGAGACCGAGGCAAACCAGAAGATCACGCCTTCCATAGATTCTAATAGGTAAAGATTGACAAAAGGATGATGAAGAATGAGGCGAAGTTTGTAAAGAAAAGATAGGTGACAAGGGGTGAGAAAAACTAAGAGTACGAATATTGGCATGGAGGTTAACATTTTACAGTTATATTGTCATAGTCTATGTTGTATTAGCACTTGTCCAACAAATGAGATTCTGAATGAAGACAACACTGACAGCAGGATTGAAGATAGAGGGTTAGCGAGCTTTTAAACCTCCAGCTTGCCCTTTTTGTGACTCTACAGGATAAGATTTGTGAATATGTCTTGCCTAAACTTTTTTTTGCAGATGTGGGCACAGTTAACCGTTAATCCGTTAAAAGGGCACCGGAAATTAACGCTAGGCGTTATTATATTGTAAAACAATACATAAGATTTTTTTGCTCTAAAACCACCTTAAAACTCCGACAATTATAAATTAATCCTAATATTGTATTACATAAAAGTTTTCTGTTTTCTCATTTTTTTGTCTTTTATAATTTTTATATTTTATAGTTTTGTGAGTGTTGATGTGGTTTTAGAGAAAACCTAGTTTCTGTATTTTTATAATAATGAAATAATAGTTATTCTTAACACCTTAGCTTCCGTTACATTGTTAATGATTAACTGTGCCCAACTCTGCTATTTTGCTGGAATTCCCTCGTTGCTTTCTTCGTCTTTGGGAGGGACAAATCAGACCTCCTGCGATTCCTTTTCTGTCAGTGCCCCCAGAGACTGCCAATAAGCTATTTCTTGAGGTCATAGAACTCCATTATCTCCGCCATTAAAGCATTACTGCTTGGTTTCTGGAGGCTGTCTCGGTTTCTGGCCCTCCATACATGATTTAGGACTTGGGTTAAAACTCATGGGATCAATACCCAAGACATTGAAATAATCATGGTCGCTTAGTAATCAGCTATATCTTACAAGTTATGAGGTTTATCAAGTGTCAACAGGGGACAAATGTATTCTGGTATGTTTGTGGTGGACATTTCGTTGAAAAGCAAATCGCAAAGCTTAGACAGATTTTTTTTTTTATTCAGTCTGTTTGTTGCCATCCATGGACCCGATATCCGGAGGTTGAGATGATTATTTTGGAGATCAGCGTGATCATAGATGGAATGTTGGTTTGGTTTTGTACATATATCTCCATTCTCTAAGATTTAAATTAAAGTATGCTTTTACGCGAAAAAAATAAAAATTTAAAGCAAGACAGAAACGATATTGTTGATAGAAGCGAATAGAGCTAAAGGGATGTAAGAAGAAAGCAAGATTAATGAAAAGGTCACACAAGTCTATGCAAAAATAATACGTTTTCTTCAACGGCATGAAAGAATAAATCTGTTTGAAATTACGAACAGAAACAATTATAAATGACTTTAGAGGGTAAATATATTTTATTTTAAGAATTAATTTATATACTTGAATATGGACTCCATTGGAAAATAATGGTGTTGAGGAAGCTAAGATACAGAATGAACGAATAAAAGGAACAATAAACGTGACAGAAATTTCCAAGGAACTACAGTTATTAGCTTGTGCTCAGAAGTGGTAGATGACTTTGACGGCCGTTCTAAGACAAATGTGAAATGCACATTTGATCAAAATAACTTCTTTTTTTTAAATATATTTTACATTTTAGCCTTTTGCATATAATAAATTTCTAAACATGAGAAGGGATAATAGGGAATTTAGCTATGAAATGGATGAGCATTGGCTAAATTCAGTTGAAGATGAGAAGGACTTAGGCGTAGTAGTAGATAGGTCACTGAAGTTTTCAAAGCAGTGTATTGAGGCAAAAAATAGAGCAAACAGGGTGCTAGGATTCATTAAGAGGAATGTTAGCTACAAGAGTAAAGAGGTTATTGTTAGGCCACATTTAGAGTACTGTATACAAACATGGTCACCACATTTTAGACATGACATCAACCCGCTAGAGTCGGTACAGAGGAGGGCAACACAAATAATACCATCCCTGAAGCACCTTGAATATGAAGATAGACTGAGGGTATTAAATATGTTCTCATTTAAGAGAAGATCTGTGAGGGGAGATATGATTTAGCTTTTTAAAATCTGTTCTGGGATAGATAAGTCGGATTTTAGCAAGTTATTTGAGTTGGAAGGTAGTAATAGGACTAGGGGTCACCACTTAAAAAAAAACCCCAAAAAACAGAGGTGCAAGTTGGATGTTACAAAATATTCTTTCACCAATAGAGTGGTAGATTACTGAAATAGTTTGCCATCTGAGACGGTAGACAGTCCAAACCTGAATGTTTTCAAACGCAGATTAGATGATTATATGGAAAGGGAGGGTTAACTGGGGAGGGGGGTATCCTGGACTCATTCCTGTGGATGTAGATTTTTATTATTGTATATTATGATTGATTTGGATTTTGACGAGTCTTGATGATGATGCTTTCTGTTTTTGACACATTCCTGTGTATAGGTTGAATTGTATATTGTAGATGTATGATCTGAACACAATCGTCTGGGTTGTTTAAATTGTATATTGTAGATGCATGATCGGACACAATTCTATGGATGCATTTTGTGGGCGAGTTTTGACAGATGCGGATGACCTTTGATAGGCCATTGTGGCTTTTATCATCCGTGAGAGACGAAAAGACGTTGGATGGCAAATATTATGGAAGACCTGGAAGGAAAGAGACTCACAAGAGAAGACACGCGGAACCGGAGTCAGTGGCGAAGGTTTGCCAGAAAGGCCGACCCCTCGTAAGAGTGTTACAAGGAGTTACAAGGAAAGAAGGTACCCTAGGAGACCTTACGGTCCATTCAAAGAGGGTACCTTTGGACTAGCAATCGAGCGGGCACATGGCTGCTCAATTGTTTTGCGTCCCTAAACGGCCACTTTTCAAGACTTTGTCTAGTCTTGACTTGAACTGGTCAACAGATTCACTGTTGACAACTTCCACTGGAAGTGCGTTCCACATACCGCAGATACTGTAAGTGAAAAAATTTCCACACAGATTGCGGTTGTAACGCTTCAGTTCAAGTTTGAAGCCGTGATTGCGCGTTCTGTTCTCACTCAGTGTGAAAATATCCCGGTAGTCAACATTGTCGAACCCTCGAAGTATTTTGAAAACTTCGATGAGCTGACCACGCAGTCTACGGGTTTCCAACGAGAACAGATCTAATTCCCTTAGTCTATCCTCATAACTTTTATGTCGGATAGAGGGAATCAGTTTGGTTGCCCTAGCTTGTACGCGTTCTAACCTTGCGATGTCCTTTCGAAACGAAGGACTCCAAAATTGTACGGCATACTCCAGGTGCGGCCGAACCAGGGAGTTGTACAGACAAAGTACTATCTCCCTGTTACGGTATCCAAACTGGCGCTTTATGTAGCCTAACATCCTTTGGGCTTTCTTCTCTGCCTCGATGCACTGTTTCGAGAACTTGAGGTCGCTAGTGATAGCAACACCCAAGTCCTTCTCAGTGTCACTCGATTCAAGAGCAGTGCCCTTAAGGATATAATGAGATTTGGGATTTCTGTGGCCGATATGCATTACTTTGCATTTGTTCACGAAGAAGCCGTAAATTTTAAGAACATTCCCCCCCCCCCAATTATTTCAGGCATTAAAGTGTAATTTTTCTAACGTTTTTAGGGGTCAGTAACACGAATATAATGTTCACTACTGCCGCAATTCACTTACTTTCTGTATAAAAGGTTTGCTTTATTTATAATTAATTTAATTCAATCCGATTGCCCAAAACGCGCGCATCCTTCTTTTGGCAGTGCATAAAAACAATGAACATTGGGGCGCCTAGCGACCTCTGGCAACCGCTTTGAATTCGAACACTAAGGTCAATATTTTCGAAATAGTGGGGCTTTTTCCTCCCATACCCCCCTTTACTGGTGGAGGTTTCACCCCACAACACCCCTGTTTCTAATCAACTCGTAATTTACACAATTCGAAAACCTAGAATTAGGTTCGAATTCAAAGGCAATGTTCATTGTTTTGTTGTGTGGTGCGCTTCGCCACACCTTTGTCCCCAATCTTCCTCTCCCGCCTGCATCTTTCTCCCTTGCGATTTATCTCACAGATTTCCTACCATTGTTTGATATTTTCGCACATTCACTCCACTTTGAAAGGAATCCTTTCTTAACCTTCCATCTTTACCGCCCGCCAGGGAATTTATCTCTTTGCGGATTTGGGGCAGGTTCCCAAATTTTATTCATTGCATTTATATGAAAGCAAAAACCAACGATTGGCATCGCCGTGAAATCATTTTTAACACTCGTGATGAAAGTGATTCGATGAAAGGAAAGGAAAATACGTGAAAGGAAAAGTAGAGTACTCGGGGGTTGGCATTATGGAGAGCACGTAACTTTCCTGAGCTTGGCAGCTGGAGGACTTTTGATGATAGTAGTATGCCATAGTAGTCTCTAGTGTCCCGATTAATATACTATTTTCACTACTCACGCTTCTTTCGCAAGTTTTCACTTCCCATACTTCATCACTTTCACTAAGAACTTTCATTTTTCAAGAGATATTTTTTCGTTAGTCTTATCTATATTTATAAATAAAAACAAGATCCTTATCATTATTTTGGAGAGTGAGGGGCAGATCGGGGATCAGAGGAAGTGTATGTATGAATGTATGGATAAGCAGTCTGCAGTGCCTCTTAAAGCGCTTATTCTCAGAAAGTGTACTCGTTAAAGGTTCAAATTTACCCATTTTAGTCCCAAATTGGTCAAATTCATACTTCGGAGTACTTGTCCTACGTGAGAATTTGTATCCAGAAGGAGCGTGGGCATCATCCTACCATACCACCGATGTACTCCTGCAGTGTTCTCTCCTTTCACCCGCTTTTATATCCATGTCTACTCCATCTTTCTCCATTTTTTTTTTAAATCTCATCTGGCGACTGCCTTCTAGGGCATCAGTCGCCGTACTCATCCTAGCCTAAATCTAGGCTATATTAAAAGCCAAATAAAAGAAAAAAATACAAACAGAAAAAAAACAAATTGGAAAAATATAAAGCGAGCTCCGTCGACGGGGGAAGGCCATCTTCCTCCATCCGGTTTGACCTGAATCGGGGTCAAACTTGTCCCTTTACTGGCACAGTGAATGAAGAGGTGTACAAGGAATTGCTGCGACAGTAGGTTCTGTCCCATATACGAGCCTCCTGCAATTTTCATAGAGGAAAATTCCCCTTGCCACCAGGCTAATTCAGTGAAGACCTTCCTGATGAAGACCAGATTACTTTTATGAACTGGCCTGTAAAGACTCCGCACCTGAATCCCATTGGAAGTGTTTGTAAGACACTCGGAGGAGTTCTAAAGCGAGTTATCTAAAAACAGTTCAAGAACTCTGGTAAAATCTTCAAGATGAGAGAAGCAAGAGTGTTAACAGTTGGTTCGTGGCTGTAGCAGATGTCAAAACATTATCTAGAATTAAGGTCTTCTCACTTAATACTAATTACAAGTGTTTTCCACTAATAATTTAATCGTTATTTTCCAATAAAGAATTTGCCTCCACTCTCATTCTGATCATTTTGGACACTTCAATTTTTGTATTAAATTTCTTATCTACTGATAACTTTCGTTTTATTCATCTAAATTGTATAACCTTTAACCATATATAGTTTATTTTTGTATGTCATCATACACCAATTTTGGAAACTGGATTTTCTATGGAAAATATTAAGGGAGATGTTGTGATAAAAATACCGGCGGTCTGATCTTTTTGAAAGGCATTGAATTTATATTTAATATAAAGTATAATTTTATTAAGACAGTCCACCATAACTGAGATGAACTGTGCATATTCGGATGCAGAACGAACGCCTCTTGAAGCAGATCTTCTATTCGCAACTGAGCGGTGGCAAACGGAGAAGAAGCTAGCAAAAGAAAAAAAAATTAAGAGTACACTGAAAGTAACCATGAATGAAAGTAATATTAATATTGAGAACTGGGAAGCTGATATTAAAGATAAGGTACTTAGGAAATCTTTAATCAGAGAAGGAATATTTTTGAACTAAACAAATGTGTTGAGTTTAAAGAAAGGAGGAGACTGCAGCGAGAAGAGTAGTAGGAAACAACACCTAACTTTGCCTTCTGGAGCGACCTGCTATATCTGTGCAACAGCAATTTGGGCAAGAATCGATCGTGCTTACCAGTCACCTGCGAGTTCACAGACAACCATGAAATTATAAGGACCAAGACTGTCATCTTCGAACTTGAGAGATACCCACGACGACGAATGGCTTTTTCTGTTTAAAATGTAAAATTCATCCACATCTTTAATAGAGACATCAATATCCGTGTGGTTCTTCCCTAGAACAAGACCATTCATTCATTCCTCACACAGGAAATTTCTACATGTTTTTCGCCGGCGTTGAGAAGACAATCTGCTATAGCTGTAGTGGCAGACGAAACGGTTTTCTCTTTCAAGTTTGCTTACACTAATTAGTACTTCACCTCTTTCGGAAGCATCTAATATATGAATACTGAGGTTTCCTTATTTCCCTCATCGCCGATTCTTTTTTTTTTTAACCACATTTTCACTTTTGGTATGAAATCGATTTTGTAAAGTTGTCCGTCTCTCAATTTTCAGAGTTGAAACCTTTAAAAATTTTAGCAAGTTTAATGAAATTCGATCGAGCATAGTTGTTAAGTATATCTAAAACAAGGGCATTTTATAGAATATTTATTCCTCATAGAATTACTCTTAAATTTAATTTTAAAATATATGTAAACGATAGTTTAATAAAAACGGATAATTCTAAGAACATTTATTTAAAAATAGGTTCAATTTACCTAAGTGTGCAATTTTTACATCATTAGTGGGGGAAAAGACTTGATGGTGTTTGAAATTTGCATTAATATTTAGTCTAATATTAGTTTAGTCGATTTCGTTCGTTTGTTAGGAACATATTAGCATAACTCAAACCAGTTTCGACCAAATTTTGAACTAGGAAATACATAAAAAGAAGACGATACTTTTCCCTAAAGTTTGAGATACTTATTAACAATAACTCTAATTAACTGAAACTATTATTTGGTAGGTGATCTGCCTTTGGGAACCTCGATCATATAAATGAGTTCATTTTGCAATTTAGCAGGATTATGATATCAAAAGGTGCAACAATCTATTCGGGAATCTATATATTTTTAAAGTCATCAAGACGTACTTGGAATTCTTCATTTAACCTTTAAAAATGGTTAATATATTTTCAAGTCATCATTGGAAACAAATTGATCTCCCTTTTCTTACTGTTTTAAGTTCGATAAAATGCAGAAAATTCCTACTTACCTTAAAAAATTCAATAGGTTATTTCTAAGTGAAAACTTAGTAGGGTTGTTTGAGATTGAATAGTTGTAACATCTTTACCTTGGTGACGGTTCTGTATAGCATTAAACTTTATATATAGGCCCCTAAATCAACCTGAGTTTCACAACTTTGCAACTCTTGATATAATGAGAAATCCGAGCATTTAAGAAACTATACATTAGAGTCATACTCGTTTATAAGTCTTTCTTTCACATATCCTTGCAAACAAACTGGAATTCAGTAACGTGTTATAACTATATATGTTGTCCTAATGTACATAATGCATCGCGCACTTTGTTTGTCGTTTCCTATTTTTAATGTTTATGTATAGCGTGCATCAGGGACCTTTACCTTAGAACAGCCTATCAAAGAAGTTGCACCATCAGTTGCCACTGTAGCAGTGTTGAAGAATGAATATCGTAATTTTGAAAATCGTCTCCCCTTTTGCATTAGCTCTTTGAAATGTTTTTGATGACAAAAACTCATAGTGCATTTTTGAAATTGACTAAAGTATCTGGCATAAGTCATCAGAAAGTTTTATCATTAAGTTAGATGGAAAACATGCAATGCTGAAGTTTAGAAATCAAGTGGGTTTTTTTCTACATATATCCTCAGCATTCTCATCTTATATGTGTCGTTTCGTTGTATTAACACTCAAAGGCAAACATTTTAGAACGTATTAGAATATTTATTCATTATAGTTTCACTCACTTCCTTAATTACAGGTACGAGGCATACTATGATTTCTTTAGCATGGTATACGGCTTTCCTTTGTTTGCTATGGACAGTGATCAATATCTTCTAGGATACTGACATTTATTTAATTATTATCTTTAGGTGTTTTAAAAAAGCTCTAACTCGTGTGGTTTTCTCATTTTATTTTTCAAAATTCTAAAAAGAAACTCAAGAGCTTTTTCTTTCTTATCGGAGTGAGTCCTTTTGACATCTTTGATGGTTTTGTGGCATCATTACTAAAAAAAACGCATTTAAAAATCGCAATAAGAAGCGTTTCTTTTGTAAGATACAACAAAATTTAAATATCAAACTGAATAGTGTATATGTATAGTGTTTGCAACTGCCATTATGGTTAGTGAAGTGATAGTAAGTGTGGCTTGGTTTTCCATATGGAGTTTGTTATAGGTACAAAGACTCTAAATCTTTATTAAGCATAGTTTTGTCACATTTCACTTGTTAACATATGGGAAATTGCTTAAAGCCAGAAATCCCGTTTGATGTTTCATCGGATACTAATGAGAAAATTTTAGATTATTTAATACTTTGTATCCAGATTCTCAAGTGCACTTTATGTGAAAAATAAACCAGACTCATTTTGCCCTCATATTGCTTGAATATGTACAGTATTTTTTGATAAGGCCTTTTTAGGCTGTGAGTTTTAGCTCTATAATAATAGTAATCATAATAATAATAAATAGTATATTTTCACAGAGAGTTACAAAATCATTATTATATTTTTGAACATAGCGACTTGGTTAACAAAATTCAACTTCTATACTAAATAAATTACTAATAATATTTGTACATAATTATAATTAATACTAATATTTTGATCAAAATAAAGTTTATACAGTTATTGTATTACAGTGATTTACTATCATTATAAAGAAGGGCCCTGAACTGGATACCGTTCATAGCAAACACTTCGGGTGTTATTTGCCTACTTTTTTTTTAGCCTTCGACGGATGGATTGATTTGTGTGTTGGGATACTTGTTTCAAATACTCAAATTGATGTTTAAAAAATAACGCCGCTACTCAAGTATAAATATCATGTAGGCTGTTGCTCGTTGTTGGTTGGTTGATGTCTTTCTCTCAGCGTTTCATTAGTTGACTGTGACTTCAATGAGACTTCGCTGTCCTCATACGTTGGACTTGATTGAGAATTCGAGCCTGGTTTCGGTTTCAAGAAATATAGAAACTATTTTACTTTGGTTTCGTTTATTTATTTACTTTGATAAAGAACCCAACACCTACATTGAAATGCCCCCAAATTTTGTGATAGCAATATGCAAAAACAATCCTGGGCAGCGCCACCGTACCGTGATATCAGAAATTCCCAAACCTGTATCTTAAATGAATGCAAACACCGGATAGGCGACGGGAATTATAGGAGTTCGACCGGGGCATGATAGTGGGTGCCAGACAGCTAGGATTTTCCATTTCTGAAACTGTGCGGACATACAACATGCCCTGATATACGGTGTTCCGTATATTCACAAGAAATCGAACATGAGTGAATTTATGGTAGTTTCGGGAATCATAATTTAATTACGAATGATTCTAATAATTATAGGTGATAAAAATGGAAGGGACAAACTGACGCGAATGAGTGATCGAGGATATAGGTCAGGGGGAGGGGGTAAGAATCTTCGTATGATCCAGAGCATTGAAATTTGAGTTCACAATGTAATTCTAAGATGATTATATTTTAAATGGGGGAGGGGGCTTCGCCCACTAACCCTCCTTTAAAGGTGGCAGGTTCTACCCCCACACCCTACACCCCGACTCTTTTAATCAACTCGTATAAGAAAATCGAAAGCCTAGCATTAGGTTATCAACTGAATACCAGAGCTAATGGTAAGCTTTCGATTTGCTTATACTACGAGTTGATTTTTTTTTTAAATCGGGGGAAGGAGGGAGGTTATGGCGAGTCAAAGCCACAACATTTAGAATAAAAACACCTTAGAATACGTTTTGAAGATCCATGTCCTCACTCACATTTGCTTGGAATACGAAAAGTAACTTGAATAATGATTTATTATTTGATCTTTATGTAGTTTATTTATATTAAAATGTTGGAGGCGGGAAGGGAGAGATCTTCCCATGAGCGCGGCTAATTTTCATATGATCCGTGATTGGCAGAGACAATTTTAATGTCGAGAATGAATCAAGAATTTTAGTCGGTGGATTTCACAGTGAATTATTCAGGAATTAGATTCAATGACAACACCGAAGTATCGGGACGAAATACATTAGAGTTGAGTTCATTGAATTCGCCGCGTTCAGGATAAGGCGTAGGATTTTCAGCCTTGGGTGTCGGGTTCGATGCTCGGCGAGAGCGAACACGAAAGGGGTCGACGCTTGCACACAGCGTCGAGTATGAAGCATACACACAAACAGATCTAGCTATCTACCCCAATGACAAACATAGCAGATCACAACACTGCCGTCACCTCCCCCCCCCCTCCTTCCTCTTCGCACATACAACACATCCTATGCGGCTCTGCCAAAAGGGTTTTCATTTCCATACTCCCCAAACGTTAAACGGGTGACCTTCTCTTGGGCCACGAATTGTTCACCACCCGCTGGGGCTGGAAAAATACAGTACTAAAGCTCTTTTCCCACCTTATCTGCTAATGAGGGCCAGGCTTCCTAGGGGTTGCAGGCGATTGTTGTTCTGTTTTTTTTTTATGTGAACTTCATTATCCGCTCATTCTGATTTTTAGCTGAATTTCATTATCTGGTAGGAGGGAGGGTTGGGGAGGGGGCTAAGTTACAACAGAGATGAATTGGTCGGGTAACTGAAAGAAAGAAAAAAAGTGTGCTATCCACCTTGCAGATGAGGTATCCCAAAATGGAAGATAGTGATGGAAGAATCAATGGAATCCAATGGGCTATACAATGTAATGTAGTCCTTGGAAAATATTCAATGAAATATAGCACATGGAATAGCAAAGGGAATATATATAATGGAATATAGCTAATGGAATAGCAAATGGAATATAGCAAATGGAATAGCCAATTGAATATATATATATATATATATATATATATATATATATATATATATATATATATATATATATATATATATATATAAAATGGAATATAGCAAATGGAATAGCTAATGGACTAAAACTAATGGAATAGCCAATGTACTATAGCTAATGGAATAACCCATGGAATATAACCAATGGAATCACTAATGGAATACAGCTAATGGATATCCAATGGACTATAGGTAATGGAATAGCCAATGAAATATAGGTAATGGAATACCCGATGAAATATACCTAATGGAATAGCCAATAAACTAAAAGCTAATGGATATCCCTTGGACTATAGCTAATGGAATATATCTAATGGAATAGTCAATAGACTAAAATCTAATGGAATACCCATGGAATATAGCGAATGGAATATAACTAATGGAATAGCCAATGAAATATAGCTAATGGAATATAGCTAATGGAATAGCCAATGGAATATAGCAAATGGAGTAGCCAATGGAATATAGCAAATGGAATAGTCAATGGAATATAGCTAATGGTAAAGAAAATGGAATATACCTAATGGAATAACCAATGGAATATAGCTAATGGAATAACCAATGGAATATACTTAATGGAATAACACAAGGAATGTAATAGTCAATGGAGTATAGTTAATGGATGATCCAATGGAATAGCCACTTGCTTCGCGTGGGTCATAAGAGTTCTGAGCGGGGCTGTCTACGTCAAACCATTGTTAGTGCGGTCGCATTTCAGAGCTGCAGCTTTGCAGTTTAATTTAACAACTGCAGTTTATTAATTCGGTGCCTTTCAGGGTGCGCAATAAAGTTGAACCTACAGTTTAATGTGGTTTTCGAATCAAGGGTTGCTACAGTTGCAGCAAAGTCACCAAATTCGGACTCCCATACTGCGACAGATAGATTAAGTACGGGGTGGGGGGATGGGGTTATTATTCACGAGAATCATTTAGAAAAGGCAGAAATGTGCACGCAATCCCGTTTTACTTAACTTCAAACTCACTTTTTTGGGATAATTTCGCTTCGAACCCTCTTCTAAAACTTCTACAGTAGCGTCCAAAAATTTCTAAATATTCATCATAAATTTTGACAGAGAAAATCAAAGGTTTACATATTGGTGAACGATAATCTACAGGTATAAACTACGATATGAGTAAATGTTATGAAATTTTAGATGAATGGAATGAAAGTTATCAGGAAATAAGCAAATTATTACAAAAAAATGGAGTGTCCAAAATGATCCGAACGAGAGCGAAAACAGATTTCTATTGGAATATAAATATTGAATTGTTAGTAGGAAACATTTGTACAAGTTATTAGTATTTAGTGTGGTCTTTATTCTCGATGATGGTTTGGTATCTCCTGCCACAGGAACGAACCAACTGTTGGTTCTCTTGCGATGTAATCTTGTTCCATTCACCTTGAAGAATTTCCCCAAGTTCTTGAACTGTTTTCGGAATCTTCGCTTTAGACCTCTCTCCGAGTGTCTTCCAAACATTTTCAATGGGATTCCGGTCCGGAATCTGTCCAGGCCAGTTCATAAATGTAATATGGTCTTTGTCAGGAAGGTCTTCACGTAATTGGCCGTGTGGCTGGGAGAATTATCCTGCATGGAAATTGCAGGTTGTGCTTTGGGGGTTCGCAGAGGAGTCAAAGCATGATGTCGAAGCAATCCATTGTATGTACACTTGTGCATTCACTGTGTCCCGTAAGCGCACAAATGGATCAGAGCCTTCTACTGAAATCACGCCTCAGACCTTGATACTTCCTAAGCCAAGCTTTACTTTCTTATTGATGCAATTAGAAGACAATCTTCCACCTGTTCTTAACCGAACGAACCTTGTACCATCGGATCCGAACAAATTGAAGTTAGAGCCGTCACTGAAGCCACTTGGCTCACTCTGTCATCATCTCTGTGACGTGCTCAGTGGCGAATGGAAGACGAGCGGGCTTGTTCTTCCTGTTGCTTAATTGCTTGACTGCGGGTACACGAACATGAAGAATGTTTTCATCCAACGATGTGACACAGTCTGGCTGGAGGCATTGTTGGCCAACAACCCCGGTAATTTCTCTAGAATTTGCTGCTGATGTCTTGAAACTCTTCTTCTTCAAAATTTGGGTAATGACTCTTTATATCTGTAGGAGAATAGCATAATGCTCCCACGTTTCCCCACCTCCTTTCCGGGGGGCCGCGTTATCAAACCTTCTCCTTCCTGCCCGATGTCTGGTTATCCCTCCCCCCTCCCGCCGGAAGAACCCGCCGACCATTTCAGCTAACCACCGAATTCCGTCCTGGACTGGTTATCGATAAATGGGAGCCCATCTTGGCTTCCGGTGGTTCCCGGAAGTTTACAAAGGATGAAATGGAGGAGATAATCAAGCAGCTCTCACCCGAAGAAGGGTGATTGACATCAAATCTACTTCCGGAGCCATGTGAATCTCTCCCGAGTTCGAGTATAAAAGATGAATTCTTTTAATCCTCGGTAGTAGAGCTTACACAGCGTCTGGCGGGGCAGGAATTGCCATCTATCTCGGTGTAGTGGTAAATCGTCGAAGCACCAAGTCTTCAGAGAGGAGATCGGTGCCAGTTAGGGAGGCTCTAAACCCCGTTGGTCTGCAAGTCAGTGCGGACACAGGCTCGTACTCACGTTTCAGAGCCGAAGCTACAAACAGCCTCACTCTGGTTTCCTAAGCAAGAAAACTACATCCCGGCTTTTCTCCGTGACCCTACGCGTCGATAGGTCACTTCGCCCCCCCCGTCCCCTCACAGAGGCACCCAAGATTCCTCAGAGTTCACGAGCGTGGGGCCCTCTTTAACAAGAAGCTCCTGTCACCACCTTCTCTCACCAGTGCCATAAGGTTCCAAGGTAACCCTTCCCTTTCACATTCCTCAACTTCACCGCGAAGCTTACCAACATTAAAAGTGTAGGGGAATCGTCACTCTCTCATTCTCTCCCAGTGGAGAAACGGGACGGTGACCGCAAGAACATGCAGGCCCGGCACTGTGGGGCAAACTCGTAACCAAAGCCCCTCGCCACTCTTCTCTATGAAAAGCCGAACGGTTTGAAACTGCAAGATCTCCCCTACGAGAGTATATTCAATTTCACCTCAAGTAAGAAATTAGAGACGCGTTTCTCTCAAGCTCGAAGGCAAGCGGAAGCCGAGGTAAGACTTGCTGAGAACAACCGCTGGAATAAGAACCCTCCTGCGGCCCATCCACAAGCCCCCCATCCTCCTACCCTTACCCCAGTGGGGTGACGAGGTATAAATAACAAACACTTGGGAAAAACGTGGTAGAATACGTGAGTCTCCAGGCTACGAAGTTCCTGGATCGAGGCCGGGCTACAAAGACTGGACAGGTAGAATACGTGAGTCGCCAGGCTACGAAGTCCCCGGATTGAGGCCGGGCTACCAAGACTGGACAGGTAGAATACGTGAGTCACCAGACTACGAAGTCCCCTGCAAGAGAGGCAGGGCTACCAAGGGGGCTGAGAAGCAGCTCCTCCTTGAGCTAGTCCCTGGTTATCAAACCGAACGTTAAGTTAACTTGTTCAAGTTCAACTTATTCTCGTCAGAGAAACCCACCCTCCTCTATCCTCGCCCTTGAAGAAGACATCCCCCCGAGTACAGTCCTCGCCCATGAGGAATTACGTAACGAAGGAGAAAAAGCTTTCCCTCGAGCCCGTTACCCGGTGGTCACACCGGACTCTAAGTTAACTTTGTTTAAGAACCAAGTTCAACTTACTCTCGCTAGAGAGACCCCGCCTACCCTGGTGCCTCCTAAAGCACCGTGATTGTTCTCACCCTTGAAGACCCCCCCAATGAATATCGTGTGGAACCCCATCTGCTACACTCGCCAAAGTACCTTGTGATCTCGACCACCTCCAACAATCTGATCGAAGCACGTGTCAAATGACCTACCAGATTCCTGTGGTGTCGGGCTCATTGAATTCAAGGTCAAACTCAAACCTGCCGTCAAAGCAACCAAGGTATTTAAACTCCAGTAGAGACAATTAGCCTATTTCTTGTATATTGAAGTGAGTAGCGAATTAGCCAATGTTAGAGGGTCAAGTTAATTGGAGTCATTTTTGTGTATTTTAAAATTCGTAGTATTTCTATGGTTCAGGTTTTGTTTTTGCGTAGTAAATTGTTAAATTTAAAATATAAGTTTATTTTGGGAATTCCTGTGCGTTTCTCTATATCCTTACGCGTTTGAAGCGGCTCTTCCTTAACACAACAAAAATTAGCACTCTTAGATCAAAGCCTACTTCATCAAAGAAGTACATCACGTTCCACAAGGAATACCACGACAAAAAGTGTATAGGGATTTACATAGTGAACAGTTATTTACAAGCCAATTGAGATATCCAAGCTTCACTTATTAATTTATCTCTCAAAGAACCTTATTTGTATATATTTATTTTTCTTGTTTAGCGTTCACTAAAATTTTATTTCATATTGTTTTTATATCTAACTTCCGTGGGGCGCTTTCTGGCAAAGTTTATTTCAATCCATCCGTAGCCAACCTCTAAAGCACTCTGAGTAGTACGACGACCCCTCTGCATTCGTGATAATATGAAATATGATATATATATATATATATATATATATATATATATATATATATATATATATATATATATATATATATATATATATATAAGAGTCGGGGAAAACTCCAACCACCCCTTGGCCTATTCCTCGACAGTATCCATTTTGAAGTCTTCCTTGACCTACCGGTTGATTTAGCAGCCTTATATAAACCTATTTTGTTATAGGTTGACAGGATATTATGGACTGCACAGTTGGGGTTACTCAACAATCTCTGCAATGGCCCCAATTGAAAATCCATTTTAGGGAGCAAAATTTACGATCAACTCGCAAACATAGAGAGGTGTGACAAGTTTCTCAGCCATATTAAGTGGACGACAATTAACAAGAGAATGAACTGAAGTTAGCTGCTATTAAAAAAAAATTACGGCTCTCTATAAGAAACCTAAGCGTTCGAATTATTTTTGGACATAACTATTTTTCTACTAAATTTATTATCTATTGATAAATTTCCTTTGCCTTTCCATAAATTATACCTGTAGATTATCGTACACCAATCTTGGCAACCTTGGATTTCTTCCGGCAAAAGTTATGGAAGATGTTTTTATAAAATCCCGGTGTTCTGATGTTTTTGGACTGTACTATAGATAATTAAGACTAGTGGTGGGTGGGATCGAATTTCGCCCCCAAACTAAAGTAATGGTATTTGCTCCATTTACCAGGATCTTGACTGGAAAGGTGATTTTTTTTACTTCTCTATCAAGAAAGTCTAGCAAGAACCGATCGTCTGGAGTGAAAAGATGCCAAATATTAGATACTCTCCTCTAATATTTAATTAAACCCCAAGATTAAATTTCAGATTTTTTTTGTATACACATGTGAATCTGTGCTTTCTATCCGTAGCCATTCATTAATAATTACCAAACAACTCTCGAAAATAGGAATGACAAAACTAGTCTTACGCGTAGCCGTCTGGGTAACACTTCAGATTCGGGGCGCACGGTAGATGGCGGTGTTAGTCTTCTACAATTTTGGGCTACAGCATATCTCTTATGACGTCAGACGGTAGCGTCAGATGTGAACAATATCGGCGTAATATTTTTTGTATATGAGTATATACTGGGGGGCTGCGCCCCCCAGACCCCCCCAATTGATTGAAACTCAGGATCATCGCAGGGTGGTCTCTCCGCAGTGATATCTCCCCCACGAGCAGTCCCCTTGAATTTACTGGGGGGGGGGGGAGGGTTTCTCCCCAACAGCTTTTTACTGGCAGAAAAACCTAACCTAATAACAAACCATTCTTACTTTTATAGGTTTCTTGATTAGTTTATGCGCCTCTAAATAATCTAAAAGTTTTTCGCGATCATACAAAGTAAAGCCGAATTCGAATAACAAAGAAGCACATGGAGAGCACGAAAACACAATAACGAAAGGAAAACATTTGCAAAACGGGTCCTATTTATAAGCTACGATGTTGCCAGTAAGAAGCTGTTATCGTTCGCAGTAAACAAAAAATACGAAAACAAAACAAAAAACAATAAAAGACATCAGGAAACCTTACCTAACTTAGAAAAAACTATAAACGAGCAGAGCGCAGATATTTAATAAATAATAAACTAAAAGTTACAAATCCCCAAAACAACAAAAAAAATATAACGCAGTGATTGTCACATCTGACGCTACCGTCTGACGTCATAAGAGATATGCTGTAGCCCAAAATTGTAGTCGACTAACAGCGCCATCTACCGTGCGCCTTGAATCTGAAGTATTACCGCCGTCTGTTTTCAAGCCCCTTTTTAGAAAACATCTCACCGATGCCTTATAGACAAATGTAAGCTTTGAGTATTAAGTTGGAATTTGGAAAATTGCGTATTTAGAACACTTAAAAGTGATGAGCTGGTAATTTTTTTTAAATTTTAGGAGCCCATCTGGCGGCTGCCTACTTGGGCAGAAGTACTGCCTACGACTAGGCTATATTAGAAAACAAATGACAATAAGTAAATACAAAATAACAAGGATAAAAAGATCATAGTTTTAAAAACAAAACAAAAAAGCAAATAAAGTAACAAAAAGGAAGCGCGCTCCAGCGTCGGGGGTAAGCCCATCTTCCCCAGGCCCAGGAGCATGAGACTCATAGCAAACAGTCAAATAAAGTGGAGGAGGCCAGCCTCCTCCAAAAAGTCGTATACTCCGCAAGTATGTGTGCATGAACCATTTCCGAGTACAAGAGACAAGTGGTAGCGACCCCGCTCGTCCCGGTACTGGGACAGATAACGTGTGCGAAGATCACCGAGAATGTGTCGATCTGTCTGTGAGACAACGCAGGCGAGCGTTCTATCAAATGGCGGTGCGTCCGCAGGTGTGTCCAATTCGGAAACGACAGAAAGCGACCTAAGGCCTTCGCGGCATTGGGGAGTAGGTCCATGGGAACAGTCGCGACGCAATGGCACGTAACTTTAAGTTCCCCTCGACGTCTTCCATCTTCTTTGCCAAGCAGCCCGAAGAGCTGCCCGTATTCCTGCCATGTAGTCGGTGTGAGGAAGAGCAAAATGCTGGTCCGGTCGCCGAGTCCTCGCGGACTCTTTGGCGCCCTCATTCCCCGCAATTCCTACATGTCCAGGAACCCAGCAGAAGATAATCTGGACATCCGCCCGGTTTGCCAAAACCGTGGCGTCACGGATATTACAAACCAGGGGATGCGGAGATTCTAATGCCCCGAGAGCACTCAGGGCGCTTTGTGAATCGCTATAGATCACACCCGGTCTCCGAACTGGGCAAGTCGCGTAATCTTCCGTATCGAGTGGTGTATTGCCACCAGCTCGTCCTTGAAGACAGACGCAGTGCCCCGCTGACTTCAAAGAGAGAGGATACGGCGTGGAACACTGGCACGGTTTTTGCGTGACACGAAGTGTGCTCCATAAAGGTCGAACTCAATACTTCCGGCGCTGTAGAGTCTTTGTGAGCAGAAGCATGACAACAAATAGTCAAAGGTGCTACCCTCTAGGGTGGCGTCTTTGCTAGAATCAGGGGCGCCACCGGCCCGAGGGCTATACCGAGCTCTCGAAGGGGTTTCCAAGCCCTAAACCTCAGAGGGCTTAGGGTATGACTGGCGTCTCTCAGCGGCTTAAGAAACGTCAAGGTCAGCTGCAGATGCAGTGAGAGCTGTTGGTGACTAAGGAAAGCGCCAGGCTCGCGCATACAGGCGGAATGATGCATTGTACATGGCGCAGAGCGAGTGACATTTCCCCAGCATCGACAGATGAACTTATAGACAGGGGCTTACTATCATTCTGTGGATTTCGGTCTGGCTAAAGTCAGATGTCGTAGGTCAGGTAGATTTCACTGACCTTCGCTTGCCCGACTTAAACGCTGGGGGGAATCTCCTTTTAAGAATAGGGAATATTCAAGTGCGTGTATTCCGTTGGCCGACTTAGAAAATAGATCGATGGCTTTTTATGTGGTCCTTGGATTTAAACAAGAGAAACCAAAATAATCTTTACTATTATACAAACAAATAACAGAAATTAACAATAATTTATACACTATGGGAAAACTAGGCGTTCAGCAAAGGAATTAATTTACAATGAAATGCTTCGGCACGAGCTATGAGTAACACAATATTTACTCGAGCGAAAACGGCAGGAGATTAGGGAGTCAAGCTTTGTAGTCGGAAAGCCTCACGCCTCTTCGACGGTGATCGAGAAAACGGTAATAGGCTTACGATTTTCCAAGAAGGGGGAAGGGGGCCTCAAGTTGTGGCTCAAAAGAGTATCCTTGCAGGGCACGGAGCGAAGCGCGCATTCCAGAATGAGTCCTTACGTCCTTGACTGCGGTAGTTCTGAACAACTTGTTTCTTGCCTGCGAGTCCTTTAGAGTAACAGGAAGTCGCGTATGAAGGAGTGCGTGTGTCTTTAAGCTGGTTCCAATGAATCCTCGTGATTACTGCTTGGATACCGCGTGAGCAATGCCTGCCTCCTGGTCGAATTTTAATTTGTTCGTTTCCGCGCTGGGAAATATATAAGGATTTGCTGGAAGCGATTTTGTTTACCGTCGCAAGTGGGTCCCACTCTAATTCAAGACGCGGCGAGTGAAGGCTTAGCACCCTCTTGCTGATTTGGATTCCGGGCTCCACCTAGACTCGTTCGTTATCGCTCCGGAAGTTTACCGAAAGATGCCAGTTGAAAATTTGTTCGTCCGTGAGATACCCCTTTAGGCTTCTTAGTCTGCGTGAATCTCTCCCTTTCTCTCTCTCTCTCTGACAGCAGTAACCCTAGTCGCCTGGTAGAGTAATAACTCTCTAGTTTATTGACACAATTCCAGTTTCTTCTTTTCTCCCTCTCAGGCTACAGGATTTTAGTAGTATAGAAGTTCTCACAGTCCAAAGACAACGTTGGCATACCTCTGAACCACAGAATGAAAATTAGAGCATGGCTAGGAGATAAGTGGAATTTGGAAATAAATCTAAATGCTTACTTAGGACAGACAATGATGTTCTAAATAGCAAATCTAGATTCGGATATTTAGTTTATTTAAAAAAAAATTGAGTTATTACAATGATGCAGACGTGATAGTGATGGTCTTAAGTGATGTGTGCATGTAGTTATCAGTCAGACCTACAGCCCATCAACGAAGATTTTACTCTTTCCCTACCGTACTCCTTCATGATCATTGGGTGAGAGAGGAGGGTGTAGGAGAAATACATAGACGAAACGGCATTTGCAGAGATAGTACTCGAGAGGATAACTCAGGGACAGATCCACGAGAAATATCCCAATCATACATATATGTAGGATTGTGACGCTCTTGTACAACGCTCAGCTATTTATCGACTATCCACATACTAGGATAGGAAATTCTATCTTTACAACAGAACATTTATTATTAAAAAATAAATCTTCTTGAAAGATCAAAAATAGGATAATGGAATAAACTGCTTCAGCTTTGTAAAGTAAAATGTTGACGTAGTAGCTGAACGGCTGAAAACTAATTAAATCGCTTGAATTGACTGAATGGCCAACCACTCTCTTTCGCACCATACCGTGTTTGGCTTTAATTTAACTTCTGAGAGGCGGGGCTGTGGAGAGAAAGGGGGATGAATTGAGATCAACTTCCGTAATGCAGTTGGAGGCCAGGGGCTCAAGGCAATGGTGAGGCCTCAGACGATGAACACTTGAAGAAAATAACGATGAACAATACACAAGGACTGAATGAAGCCTGAATGTAATTGTTGAAAAATACAAAATGACTGAATGAAGCCTGAATTTAATTGTATAATTTCCAAAGTGAGAACCTTTTAAATGCCTGTAGAGAGCTCTAAGAAGTTACCCACACATCTGTTTTCGTCCACTTACCTCTCGACCATTCCATTGAGGGAATTCGCTTGTGAGAAAGTTGATCGGTAGAGTAAAGTGTGGTGATTGTCTTTGATGAACGTTTATTGGTGTGTTGGAGTGCGTGTAATCTTTCTGTGGAGATCGTTTTGTTAGCGCCTTTACATTCCACTTCCCGGCGTCACTTGTTGATCATGGGAACCTGGAATATCCGTCTTGTTGGTGTCTCCTTAAGATTAATTTAAATGTCCGAGTTAGAAGGAAACAAGGTCAACAGCCCTGGGTCGTGTGCTCTCAATTATTCTAACCTTATGACCTTACTATCTTCAAAACTTTCAATAACTCTTGGACTAACCTTGAGGGGACATTCACAATTATATGATTCAAAACAGAATATAAAACAACATCAGGATTTCAAATTTCGTTAGAATCGGCCGAATAGTTACGATATTATTGCCAAAACAAACTGACCACCCTACCGACCTACGAACCGACATAGTAACTTAGAGAATCGTGTCCACGCGACTAAAATCTTTATTGAATTGAGAACAAAAGAGCCGAGTGTGAAATGAGGAAATAAATGACCTGCGACATAAGTGCCAAAGTGGTACACTAAATCGAATATAAAATTGAGAGTGATATTTTGCGATATACAGATATCGACAAAAGATTTTGGAGGATATAATCTTTAAAACGACAAAGTTAGGTAATGTTTATCTTAAGGATATGTTTTAGAGATTTATGCCCGGTCTGTAGGATTGCATAAATCCATTAAATAAACCTCTGAGTTTTAGATATAATTTCTTTGCCTAAGAATTAAGTTTATTACCGACCCCCAATTCTGCGAGTTTGTCCTTCAGATAAAATTATTCCTCCGATTACTGGGATAACCAAGGTGAGTAAGAACAGTGCACGCTACAGCGTCATCAAACTTTAGCCCTTAAGCGCGTGCATCCATCATTGAATTGTACTAAAGTCATCTTTCAGTTACTAGAAATATTGCTAGAAATATTACATCATAAAGGGCCTTTTACCAGTTCGTCCAGAAGTTCAAATGGACAGGTGCAAGTTGACCAAGACCACCTTTGGGCAGGATCGTGGCCAAGAGAAAAGCAACAAAAAACTACGATTCATCCTTCCGTTCAGGAACCGTCGAAGTGGCTTCCATTTCGACTCTCTTCTGACGCGGAACGGGTAGCCCCCCCTCCCCCATTGGTGCCAAGAAGGGTTTCCCTATTAGTCGGTTGAAGGTAAAAACACAATACTGCCACACTATCTGCAACTTCTCCTCCCACAAGAAGCGACTCCTGGTGTCTATGGGCTTGCCAGTAATTGTCATTTTCTACGATTGAAAGAGAAGGGTGGGGGCAATTAGTTAGGTAACCAAGATTAAAATCAAAGACAGGCCATCATTCGACAGAGAATACTAAGATTGTTTGGCGGACGACCTTATTTTTTCTTAAACTATTTTTCAATTAATTGCAACTTACAAGAGGTCCATTGTCTCCATAAAGAGAAACGATAGCTCAAGTTCTGAATTGTGCGAACAATGAAGCATCTTGAAACCACTCACTTACAAGGATAATTCTCATCCAAGGGGGTTGCTTTGTTTATATTTCTTCTAAGAACATCCGGAAGAACGAAGAATAATTACAAAATGGGTCAAACTTCAGAAAACCTACGCCGTATTTTAAGTATTATAAAAGTACTAATGGTCTTTTTAGGCATTCCAGTCGTCATATAGGGTTGCGTTTTGGCGCGGAAAGTACATATTTTTTTAGATACTACACATTGATGGGGTTATTATTGAAATTATAATAAGTCAGCCTTAGCTTCTACTGATATGATCAAAAACCACGAATTTTACACATTGACAACATTTAATTAGAAATTTATTGAAACATTGGCAACCCTGGAGGGAAGCACTTATAACAGCACTGCTTTCAACTATACCGTCAAAACCCTGTGTTTCTAACGTTCGTGCAGGAGTCGTGTGGCTTTTGCTTATTTAATTCCTGGGTCAATTTTATAGACTTTTGTTGAGCTTATGGCCTCATTTTGAAAGCGAAGCATTGCGACAGGTGTGGGAACGAGGCGCGGGTTGATTATAATATCCCCAGCACTAAATAGTAAGTTTGGATTCGAACCTAATGCTAGGCTTTCGAATTGTTAATATTAACCTGACCTTTAGAAATAAGTCGGCTTAGTTGTGGAAGAACTTATTGTAGAAATGCAATCTTTTCCAACTATGCCCAAATGCAAGGTGACAACACTTGAACTTTTGTTTTTTTCTGGAGGATAAAAATCTTAAGGAAGTATATCCTAATACGTTGAAAACACTGAGAATTGCTGTCATCACTCCAATGACTGTGACATCTGCTGAGATAAGCTTCTCCAAACTCAAGCTGATTATAACTTATTTGAGTTCTACAATGTCTCGGGAACGTCTCAATGGACTGGCATTAATAAGTATTGATCAGGAAGTGTCTAAACGAATTTCATTTGATGAAACCATATATGCTTTTGCTGCTAGGAAGTCCAGACGTGTGAAGTTTTAAAGAACATGGGATATGTTAATGCTATTTATCGTTTAAGATTTCCTTGCCCTGAAACTTTTATATTTGATTTTTACTTTTGATTGCACCTTTTTACATTGTCTTTTGGCGGGGGGGGGGGATTTTGCACCTTTTTTCCCCATTATTTGCACTACACCCGGAGGTGTTACTTATTATATTATTATTAATATAAATATTAAAATAGTTTGTATTTTTTCTACAGGTTGCTGTGTTGCAATGTTGCATTTAAAATAAATAATAAATGTGTACATGCTGCGGGGTTGTTTTTTTTTGGAAGGGGGGGGGAGGGCGCCAAAGTACACTGTCGCCTAGGGCACCAAATGACCTAGAGCCGGCCCTAATTCGGATCATTACTAAGAGAACTATCGGCCTTCTGAGAGGGCCCGATGCATTCACTCTCTAATTGGGTTACGATTATTTATAAATTCGTTCGGGCACAGGTTTTAACAACGAAGCTCGCGTTATATCGTAGTTCGTATTTCGAGTTTGACAAGACGACGAGAATAATGGTTCTTGACACGATTGCCAGTTTGGGACATTTTATACAATCAGTTAGTTTCTCTTATGCATTTTTTTATTCTCACTATTCATTCACGGTACCTGCCTTGAACTATTAAAAGGTTGCAGGCTTATATTGCACTATTTCGTTATTTATAATGAGAAATCAACTTTTAAGATTGCAACTCAATTTAAAATTTTAAGTGGACCCGAGAAAAGATCAAAATTGTAAGACTCAAATTGCGGTACGAGTTTTGAGCTCTCGTGAACAATTTTTACGGAATATCTAGATTGAATTATGTTGTGATCGCTGTTCTCAAGTATTTCGCCTACATATATACTTTCTACTACCATCTCAGCATTATTCAAAATTAAGTCTTGGATATTATGTTCACGTATCGGTTCGTCTACTTTTTTGCTGCAGGAGATTAACTTTTATAAATTACACAGGCCTGCGTTTGAAATTTTTTTTTATGTTCCCCAGGATTTCTTTGTGGTTTCTTAATGAATCCAACCTCCTGAGCTCAAAAATGAATGTATATTTGTTCAATCAGGTCAGATTTTCTCAGTACAGCATACACCATTTTCATTGAGATTACCTCATTTTTTCTGAATTTAAAAAAAAAAAACTTTCTCTATCTAATAATGCATTATTACTGTTATATCATATAAACAGGAATACACGTATGTAAACTATAATTCTTTTAATAAACAAAAAATAAAAGAATGCAACATAATAAAGAAAATAATTATAATTTCGAAGAACAGACGCCCTTGACGATTTTCGTTTGTGCCTGTCATCTGGTGCATCACGCTTCAAACACCAACAGTAGTCAGCAAGCATGTTTCCGTTCCATTTACACTGGTACCTAGATTCCATTGTTTTTATGTCCTGGTGGAATCTTTGCCCCTGTTCTTTACTGTAATCCCCGCAGTTGTCGGGAAAATAATCCAGATGGGACTGTAAAAAGTGTATCTTTATAGACATTCGAGCTCCCAAATGTTTGAGACTTGTTAAGAGCTGATTGACCAGGGCAACATATTCTTCTAAGCTTCTTTTATTGCCTAGAAAATTGTTAACTAGAGCTTTGAAAGCTTTCCAGGCATCTGTTTCTATGTCCTTCATTGATGCATCAAATTGATGATCAAGTTCCTGATTTGAAGTCCATCAAAAATTCCCCCATGGAGCTTAGCGTCACTGATTTGTGGAAATTTTTGAAGAAGAAATTTAAAAGCTTGGCCTACTTTATTAAGGGTCTTGACATAATTTTTCATTATGCCAAGCTTTATATGCAGTGGAGGGAGGAGTATTTTTTGAGGAGGCACTAAAGGTTCAGCTATCACATTGTTTGATCTAATTCTAAATGCTTCTCGTGGAGGCCAAACCTTCTTCTCATAGTGCATACTATCTGCACGACTGTCCCATAAACATAGGAAACAGGGATGCTTCGTGTAGCCTGTTTGCGTCCCAAGCGTAAGAGACACTACCTGAAAAAAATTTAGCACGGTATGTAAATTCAGTGCAATATTTCTAAAAACAAATTCAAAGTAATATTTCTTAAAACAATAAGAATATGAATATCTACTGAAAAATCCTGTATGCCGATGCATTAAATCATCGTATTGGAACTAATTGGATATATGTACATCTTATTTTGAGTTTATTGAGTTGTGTTGTATACCTTCTCAATTAGGATAAGTTCCCCATTAACCCAATAGGATGCATTAACCTATAGGGACACACTTCAACAAAAAATATAACTCAAAAATGACTCATGATTTCCAGATTTGCATTCTTGTAAAATGTAAGTTGACCAAAAGGTGTATACAAGTATTAACAATTAAAAATGAAAATGTCAATATCAAAAAGCTTAGAAATGCCAAGTGTAAAATGATCTTACCTTTAAGTCACCACATATCCTCCACTTATAGCTAGAGAAATTTATTGCATCCAGCAATTTTTTCATATTTTCATAACTTTTAGTAAGTTGGATTGAATGGCCTATAGGAACGGAAGCTATCTTGTTACCAATATTCAGTAACACAGCTTTTAAACTTTTACTGGAGGAATCTATGAACAGTCTCCATTCTAATGGGTTGTAGGGAATTCCAAGGGCCTCAACAAGTCCTTCAATATTGGCGCAGTATACTAAAGAGCTAGAAGAATGCTGTAAAAAATAGCTTCGAAACTCTTGTTCTCTATTTCTGTACCCCCCTAAATGTTGTTTCTTAAGCGAGAAGATTACTTTCACGAAGTCGAGAGCCAAGAAGTTGTGTATTCGCCTTTGAAACCCCCAGATTCCTGGTCAGGTCATTTAACTGAACTTGAGTGAATGGTCTTGCGACCATATCATGTGTGGAAACCTGATAAGACTCAGATGTGTCATAATCTTGGTCAACTTCCATATTAATCTCTTCATGTACCTCTATATGTTCAGGGGGAGAAGGTATAGGAATTCCTGGGCCATGGGGCAGGGGTTTGATGGCAGAAGGAACATCCGGATATGCCACACTATGTTTATTCTTCTTATTTATACCTGTGGAAAATATAATTGCATATTACATAAAGGAATTGATTTGGAGTTGCAGATAGTACATAAATGTTTAGTAAAGGATATGTTCATGCTGAAGTGAACTATGTTAGTTTTTAATTTTATGCTAAGTCTTTGCATAATAATGACATTTTCAGGAGCTAGTATAATACAGAAAGCTTAAATACTTGATACAATGCTCACCTTTAAGATTTGTCATGCAAAAATAGCAGTCCGTAGTGTGGTCCTTGCCATCTCTCCACACCATGGGAACACCAAAAAAGGGGGACTTCTGTTCGCCCTGACTCCAGCGTCTTAAACTTATGTAGCATCCCTTGCAGCAGATATGTGGTGCAAAACTTTTATCTTGATCTCTTAGCCTTACTCCAAAATATGCATGATACAAAGATTTAATTACAGGAGGGATTGTACTTTGCTGCTCGGGAAAAGTCACTTTGCCGCAAACATAGCAAAATCTGTCGGAGCTATTCTTACATTTTCTGTTCATTTTTAACTCAACCACTATTATTATTATTCTTATTATTATAATGCTAAGAAATTTCTAACCTGCAAAAATATAAACTTATCAACATAATTACTTAAAATGTACACAAATTTCACTGCGAATAGAGGAGTGCAAAAACTATTGAAATTTTGATGTAATATAGGAGATGTATAAACTATAAAATTATTATCACCCCCTGTATCCCCAAAACTGGAGGTGATAGAGAAAAACGGAGGACAGATTCGGATTCAGGAGGTCAATTTTATCAAGAAACACTATAGAAAACCTAAGGTACATTTTTGACGCAGACCAGTGTTATAGAAGTCTATTCTCTTTCTTGCTCGCTGTTTCATTTTGAAAGAAATCTACATTTGGAAAATTTAATTACCGTATAAAACCGTCAATCTCTGTCTAATTAAGTTCGAGAGTTCTTCCAAAACAATATTTACCTCATTCTCTCCTTTGTTTTGATGGCCTATACACCGCCAAAAATATAATTTTTTTAATATTCATCACGAACTCGATATTAAAATTTCAACAGTAATATCTTTATAGATGTCTTTTATTATCGCGACTAGTTCGTTTTTAATGCATACAATAACGCCTCTCCCCTTTCCCCTAGACTTATCCCTATTCAAAATTTTGTAACCAGCTAGTTAAATTATCCAATAAATTCCTCATTAAAACTATCGATCCATATCTGCATTACTGCGGTAATATATATTTTTTCCGACCCAGCTAAGAGCTATAATTCATTAATCTTACTCCTCAAACTTCCCGCGTATGATAAATTTCGTGCTATATTCCCATAACTTTTATTGGATGCTTGATTATCACATTGTTGCGAACTCCTCTCCTCCTTGTACTTTCCAGCCTCTGATACAATTCTATCGAAAAATCTATCAGAGAATTATTTAAAAGTCTTCCTAGTCTTGGCAAACCTATTTCGTTCACGTGTAGAACGTCTCATCAGAATAGCTCGCTGCGCTTGTAGAACTCGTCCTAAAACTTGACGAAGTGCATTCCTTTTCCTGGTAGAGAACCTTACGAGATTTGTTAATGTAGGAAGCTCTTCCCTAGAAAACAACACCGCAGTTTTCTCGGAGAATACCTTGGAAACGCTACAGTCCCACCATTCTTCATCAGCTTTCTCAAAAGTTGACGATATTTTCCCAGGAGTTCCGCCAACCTTGTAAATAAAACATCGTTAGTTCCAGAATACCTAATACATATAGGGTGTTTGGGTTAAATTTGACGGTTTACATAAAAGAAACCCCCCTCGCAATATATATATATATATATATATATATATATATATATATATATATTGACATCAGCTCGGCCTTGGGGTTGCAGATAGAACGGTTGGTGTCTTTCTCAACGGCGCTCAATACATAGTAATCCATAGGATTACAATTGGGAATCTAGGAGGCCAGAAATTTGGACTGGTGAAATCGTAGATATTCTGCGACAACCACTTCTGACTCTTCCCGGAGGTAAGGCCTTCCAGCTGCAACCCACTCCAGCCAGATTTGACCACAATATCAGGCAGCTCCACATAGCCGTCAGAATTGAGCCTTAAACCCTGCTCAAACATGTGGGGCGACATGGTGTCACCCTTACTAGAGACACACCACAGACCATCACAGTTTGGAGGAATTTGGTCTTCCTGATACATGGAACGTCGCATGGATTATAGGCAATCCACTTGTTGTTCTGGGCATTGCCCAACTGGTCTTGGCAGAAGTTCTTTTCATCTGAGAGGAACCAGATCGTCCTCGGGTCAGCATGATGATTCAGCATGTTCAGGAGCTTCTTTGACTTCATCAAGTGGTTCTCCTTAGTCTTGGCTGTCATAATTTGTTCCTTGCGCCTATTCTATAAGTTGGAGCGAAGGTCCTCACTCAAGGCAAGCTTTATGGTGGTGACTCCAACACTCATCTCTCTTGCCAAAGACAGGGTTTCCTTGTTCGGGTCTTCCATCACCTTATCATGCAAGTGTTGGATGAATTCCGGAGTGCGGAGGCAGTCAGAATGCTTGTTATGTTTCCGCTGGCCACGGATTCTTAGTCTCCAAGGCTGCTGCCCATGTTCACGTTTTACAGGCTGTACATTGAGCACAAGTCATGATGTCTGTATTTTAATTGCGGTAACTTTTTCCAATAATCAGATGGCTTCCAGTCCTCCATGTCAGGCTTTCCTCAACTAAAACTTCACTCTACTGTATACTATTCAACTTCGCTCATTGTTCACCGATGAATCAACATGTTCCTGAAAAAATGAGACATTAAAAATTGTCAGATTTAGCCCGAACCCCGTGTATATACCGTGGTTCTCGTAGATCTGTTAGTAAAACCTTCCAGTGAATCGAAGAGATCCTCAACTCTAGCTCCCGGATAGCCGTATCTCCTGTGTCGCGTTGGTTTTAAACCACAGAGTTCCTACAGCTGACCTTTAATTATAATAGAGTCCACTTCAAAACGAGATACGAACTCATATTCATCAAAACCAAGAACTTAGAATTTTTCCTTATTACAGGCAATCTGTGCTGTAGCAGAATTCTAACAAGGGAAGTTTACAAAACGAGCAGAAGATAAAAATAGACAATTAAAGAATTTAGAAGAACTAAAGTATATATAACAGATAATTTGGAAATAAGTAAATATATAAAATGCATGATAAACTAAACATAGCTTAGCTTAGTTCCGTTGGAAATATGGCAAGAGGGAAGGAAAATGTATAAAAAACCCCCGGCTGTACGAAATAGACTCTTAACTTGCAAACATCTTTTGAATCACAAAAGGAAACAACAATAAATACTTAGTACAATTTTCCACAGACCAAAAATCCCTCGGTCGTAAAGACAAGAGCAGCCAAAACAAAAGGAGCCTGATTTTCCCGGAATGCTTTTGAGTGGGGCCTTGCAGTAAGGCAGGGGGTAGCGACCTCACTCGTCACGGTATCGGGGCACGTGCCGCTCACGAAGCATCCCTAGACTAAGGCCTTCAACCCAACAGTGGCGTACAGTCTGGGGCACTAAGCCATCTTCCGGGAAAAGTTCATGGGAGTGCTTCTTCCGACGACGTTGCGTCCCGCGAGTGTATCCGATTCAGAGACAATAGAAAATAACTTGATACCGTCGAAGCATTGGCGAATAGGTCTACGGGAATATTCAGGGCACAATGACAAAGAACTTTAATTTCCCGGTCACCGTCTCCCACCTTCTTTGTCATGCAGCCCGAAAGGCTGGTATAATCCCTGTCATTCACTGTAGGGAAGAGTGAAACGCCGCTCCGGTTGCTTATTCTGTGCACACAACCTGCCCCTGCCCCTCCCCCCAATCAGCGTGATCAATCCTAGCAACCTCTAAATGTCCAGGAACCCAGCAAAAGACAATCTAAGATAAGTTAACTTAATATAGTGCTCTTGTGAAGCTTCGCGGCCATCTATAAGGGGACTTACTGAGCAAAACGGGTTCATATTCTTGTCTTCTTTGATGGTCTTCTCCGAGGGGGTGGGGTAGGTAAGTTTGCAATGACGTAGACTCTTAAGAAAATAGATATGGAGAGGGAGAATAAAAGATCCCACAAGAGGGAGAATAAAAGATCCCACAAGGGGTACAACGGTTCTTTATTAGTTTCTTTTTACTCTGAGGAAGCTCCAGAGGAACGAAACGTCAGTAATTAAGAATCTTTCACCACTTTGTGGTTTGTCCAATTCTTCTTCTCCATTTGTTGTAAAAAAAAAAGAGAAGATATTTATTGAATAAATGGATCAAGAGACCTTGTTAGCCTAGTGAATTCGGCGTTGGGCTTCTAGGGTAGAGGCATAGGTTCGACTCCAATAAACATTGACACTAAAACTTCCAGCGGAGTCATGAACTGGCCGCCCATTGGCGAATACGCTGAAACCTAAGCCCCGCAGGGGGTAACAAAATGGTATTGGTTTTACTACGGAGCTTCACTCATTTAAAATGGACTTTATTCCTCACTGGGTTGTGATATGCAGCTTAACGTGGGATTCGAGCCATGGGTATCTAGAGGGTATGACAGCTGCCGTGAAGGTAACAAAAAAAATGCGGCACCATCCAGCAACTTGACATACCGGATGTGATTTAACTTTGCTGTAATCGAAAGTTATGTTTCCACTCGGCCTGTAGTAATACCACACGCATCATCACGCCTATAAGCAATCGCAACACCGCTAGTATTCTCATCTTCACATCGCAACCGACCCTGTGTTCCGGAACCAGATCGGTTCAACATCCTTCCGACCTAGAGGGCAAAATGTTTAATTACGAACACTGAGGGGGGATGGCAAATTCAGAAGATTTAGGACGGAGGTTAGGTTAATGGAGGATTTTTAATTGCTTTAAAGCAGGAGTCCTCAGCCTCTTCAACCCGAGGGCCCTTGATTCAAGAGGGCTCGGAGGCCGCACCCTTGGATGGGCACAAAAAAACAAGCTAAATGCACAAGGTAACAATTGCAATTTATTAATTATTAATGAGAAACATGATGTTGTTTGCAACCACACCGAGATGTAATACCGCGGTTGAAAGAAGAGGTTGACAGGAGCACATAATACAAGAGATGATCTGACCTTAGAGAACAACCGTCCATAGCGATATGTGTTACCAAACATGCTCACTGCTTGCTGGTGGTGGGTAAGAGTTGGTTGTTAGAGAAATCGAGGGTGTGGCAGAGCAAGAAACTTGGACTTAAAATCTTATAAACACTCGCGATCAATGAGTTTTAAAGGTACTTCTTCACACTCACCAGTGAAAGGCGAAGAGAGAATCTTAAAAACGGAAGGAAATCTGGGAGCACAGGTCACTGATGACCTGCACATAGACATTGATGTCATCTTCAAAGCAAGATGGCAATTGAAGGAAGTAGGAGAAGCTCTTCTTCTCCAACCGAGATTCCCAGAGGCGGAGCTTCCATTCCAATCCAAGACGTGAGCGCAAACGCAGACTACTTCCCCCATCCATTTCCATGGAATCCAACAATGGACATAAAAAGTGGACAGACATGAGGTTCAGAATAGATAGATAGCAAAGTATCTGGTAGAATAGTGGGGGGAAATTTTGAAATAAGTAGAGAGAGGGTAGATAGGTCCCTGGGGAAAGGGTATCTCTGTCTTTGTTTTATATTTGCTTTACTTGTATCCTTCAATCTTGTTTGTTTAGCTTCGAAGCCTTAAAGTTGATTTATTATTGGTTTATATCTCATTTCTCGGTGGGTTATTTATTTTATTATATATACGAGGAGCGGTCAATAAGTTTTGCAATTCGGATATAAGGAAACGAGATATGAGGAAAAGTGTTTTATTATTTTTCAATTAACTACCCTCGACTTCAATGCACTTGCGCCCCTTGTCCCTGAGGCTTCGAATTCCCGACAACCAGAAATCTCCCGACTGCTGTTCAATGCACTCCTGGACGGCGAGATGGACAACTTCATCGCCCCCAAACCGACGTCCACGCAGTGCAGCCTTGATCTGGCGGAATATCACTTCCATGTGATATTCCAAGTTGTCGCTCGATTTCTTCGACCTCCACCCGACGATTTTCGAGGATCATCATCTCCACACGGGCCACATTGTCCTCGTTGGTCACGTTTGACAGGCGTCATGGACGGGGGTCATCTTCAAGGGACTCACGACCATGGCGAACTCCCTATTCCAGCGAGCAATGGTTGCATAGGAAGGGGCGGTGTCGGTGTACACTGCAACCATGCGTTCATCGATCTCTTTTGCATTCTTACCTTCCTTGGTCAAAATTTGGATCTCTGCGCGATGCTCAACCTTCTCCATTGTTGACATATTTGTGACTGACGATCTGCGATCAGCTACTGCTTCTTAAATATACGAGGCAGGAGCGTGCGGCTGCAGGTCCTGACTTGTCATAACTTGTCCTAACACTCCCACAAAAAGCCATCTCCCTTCCTCTGTTTTGCCCTACCGATTCGCAAAACTTATTGACCGCCCCCATATATATATATATATATATATATATATATATATATATATATATATATATATATATATATATATACATATATATAGATATATATATATATATATATTTCTATATATATATATATATATATATATAGTACTATATTGTAATATAGTCTGCAATGCAAGGTTTCTGCACCTTTTTTTCTGTCTTCAAAATTGTTTTGAAAGGCAGAAAATAAATATGGCGAAAGCACTGTGGTGGTTGTTATCACCCGCAGAACTTGCATTTGCTCCTTCTTCTATATATATATATATATATATATATATATATATATATATATATATATATATATATATATTAACTAATATTTAATTGGTTAAATACTAAATTCTATGTTGGTAGTTTGTACAGACCAATTCTCTGTAGAGTGTAGCTTTGAAGCTTTTTTTCTGCGTGTTTGTGACTTAATTCTTGTTTTGGTGTCTTTTGAATCCATTTCTTCTCCGGTTCAAGAGGTGGTTGGAAATACCGAAATGATTTCTGATTAAATCATAGTCTGTGTTCCCTTCCACTTTCCTCCAAATCTTGAGTGCTCTGGTACCAAGCTGTTCATTTACCGCGGTAATCTGGGTTTCTTCGTGGAGTGTTAGTTGACGCCTTCTGTCCCTTCTTCTGGTGTTATTAATTAATAGGTGTGTTTTATTTTGCACTCTCCGCACTTTAATAATCCAGGAGTTTAGAATAGCCGCCAGAGGCATGGAGTGATACAGAAGCTTTGGTTGTATGTAGGCAGAGTATATTTTTCTTCTGGTTTTTAGCTTTAAGTTCCTGAGGCGATATAGCTCTTTGAGGTCCGTACTTGTGCGTGGAATTTTGCTGCACACTTGATCCCTATATCGCCTGCTGTCTATTTTTAAGCCTAGCACGGTGACTGCCCTCTTGTACGGGTACCTCTCCTCTCCTACATAGATTGGCGCAATATTATTCCTCTTGATTGAAGTAATGGTAAATTTGCTTGTATTTATCGCAATTTTTCAGCGTCCTTTATAAATATTTATGTTTTCAATTTCGTATGCAACCTTCCCGCCATTGTTCTCTCGTTTTTATAAGGGAAGACCACAATTTGTGACACGTCATCGGCGAACTGGATATACATACGATTCCTCGAGCCTAGGGATAGGGAGGTGTTTAATGTATATGGAGTAAAGCAATGGGCTCAGACATCCACTTTGAGGGACGCCCTCTTCCAGTATAAATTCCGGCCCATGCTGCTCGCCGATGTTGATGTAAGCTCGTCTATCCATGACGTAGTTACAGATTATTTTCTCCAGTCGTGGGTTTAGTCCCAGTTGGAGGATCTTAAACTGTAGTCCTCTGTGCCATACTTTATCAAACGTTTTCTTGACGTCCCTCAATACTAGATCCGCGTGTTTTTTCTCCCTTTCAATTTGGGCCAATTTCTCAGTTATCATTGCCAGTGCCGTGTCCGTACCTCTCTGCCTTCTAAAGCTATGTTGTTGGAAGTTATGAAGATTGTTGGCATACAGGTAGGACTGTAGCCTATTGGAAATGATTTTTTTCCAAAGATTTCCACCAAATTCAAGAAGACAGATCGTGCGATAGTCTGCTGGGGAGACTGGGGACTTTCCCGACTTAGGAATAAATATCATCTTTGATAACTTCCAGGCGTCGAGAAAGTATCCGGTATTGAGGGCTGCGTTCATGATATTCAACAGTCATTGTTTGATGTTGGGTGGAGCGTAACTGAAGTTCGCTTTATTTAAACGTTTTTAGGGTATCGCTCAATTCCTGTAGGGAGATATTTACCCCATGACCCACCATTGGCCTTTCCGTCGATGGGTTATTGAACGGATATGTCCATTCAATCTCTTCGTTCATTTGATCAATTATTTCATTGTCGAACTCTGTGTCAAACTTATATTCCTCCTCGGCGGTAATTTTGAATATGTTTGACCAATGTTCTCTGAATTTGGCTTCTACATCTTCTGGCTCCGCGATCTCCTCTTGCTTTGGCGGTTTTGATATCATCTTCTTGTTTGGTGGTTCCCCCCGGCGTCTCTTCACAGTTTGCCAGAAGGTCCTGGGGTCCATTTCCTCATCAAGTGCTTCAATAAGTCTGTCCCAAATTTCTGTCTGCTGCTGTGTGATCAGCTGGTGGAGGTGTTCCTTCGTTCGCGCATCCTTTGGTGTAGGTCCTGTTGGGTCCCTATCTTTTGATTGCGTCTACGAAGTCTTTATACTCCTCTTGAAGGGCGATCATTTCGGGGGTCCATCTTGGAGCAGGCAGGGTTTTGAATTTGATTCTGGGTATTGTTTTCCTGTCTGTCTCAATGAGTTTCGATGTTATTTTGCTCAATTCCTTGTCGATTTCGTCTGGTGTGGCTTCCTCTAGGTTTGCTGAAATGTAATCCTGGCAAACGGCCTGGTAGGCCTCCCAGTCTGCTCGCGTGTACGACTTTCTTTCCCTTATAGGTATCTGAATAGGGCTTGTCGACAGTGTGATGATTACTGCTTTGTGGTAGCTGGGGATCGCCGGCCCTGTGGCAATGTGGTAGTTGTAGGGGAACCTTGTGCTCGCTAAGACAATGTCAGGCTTTGTTACACCCCTCGCTGAGTAGTAGGTCGGGAATTTTGTCCAATGCGTACTGTAACTTTGCGTTCTAGTAGCACTAGTAGCAGTTCCAGGTTTTGTCCCGCCTTGTTGGTACTGGTGTACTCAGCAGCCCTACATCTAGGGTTTAAGTCTCCGGCGAACATTACAGCCTTTTTATTGGACGTACCCTGTCCTTGGGGGTTGATACCCAGTGGCAATAGTCAAAGATCCTATGGTAGTTTGGACCTTTATTGCCACGTAGGATTCGTCAAGTGGTGGTAGTAATTTGTACGCAATACGATTTCGAATGCTATAGCAGCTCCATCAGAGGCTTCATCAGTATGGCTCGTTGTACCCACTTGGTATCTGAATATCTTTATTTCTTGGTTCTTAGTGTTGATGCCTTGCCCATATATTATAACAATATCTGGGTCAAGTTTTTTAATTATGTTCCCATACTGGGAGCTTTTCATCGTCCACCCATTCACGTTCCAGTACAGTATTTTTAGATTTTTGTTTGCAGTATCCATTTTGAAGACTGTGTTCTTTGTTTTGTTTTCACCTTTGCTTACCCTTACTGGTCTTCTCTTTTGTCCTGCTTTGGTCCGGTGGTTTGGTGTTTGGGGTTATGCACTTTCCGTTTCTATTTTTGTTAAACTCACTCTGGGGTATATTGCTGAAAATGTCCGGCGTGTATCTGATATTTCCTTGGTATAGGGCCTCTTCAACCTGATGCTCTGGTATCTGATCTTCATATTGCCACTTAATTTTCTCATTTATTATTCCATCGTTGATGGCCTCAGTGTGGTCTTCTTTGGGGTAGCGTGTATTTCATGTAGCGTCTAGTTTTAAATTTATTCTTTTTGCAGTTAATTGTTGTTTTTTCCTCGGGGTAGACGTAGATCCTTTCCTTTGTTGGCTGTCCTTTTTCTGTTTACAATCTCTTGTGGGGTGGTCATCCATTTGGTAGCACTTGAAACAGATCTGTATTTCTGTGAATTCCTCTCTCTCTCTTTATCTGATCGGGAGTGGTTTCAATCTCCCGTTTTAACTCCTCCGTATCGTGAGACCCGACCCATGGGTCCAGGCGCCGACATATCTGGCTTCGATGCGTGAGAAGTTTAGGGTGAAATTTTGGGAGCCAGCCCAATATTTTTAAGTATATTCACTGCCCCCTGTGTCGTCCGGGTTTCGACGTCCTTTTCGTTTTGGCCCAATGCCACATAACCTTGAGGGATGTCGATTAATCTAATTAGCGCAATGTTTAGTTCTGTATATATTTAGGAAAATACCTTCCCTCTATCAGGTTTTTTCCTGGTGAAGGCTTTAAGAGGAATCCTTGTTGTTTCCCTCATTTTGGAAGCCCTTTAGTGAGTGGAAGGAGATACCATAGTATATGTGTAGGGAGGGGGCAAGGGGGCAAGGTATTTTATAATGTTATTTGATGGTTGAAACCAATTAAGGTATTTGGGGGGTGTACATAGGTACAATAGGGAAACTAGATGAAAGAGAAATAATGTCTGTCCTTGTCCATGTACCTTACTCCTGTTTTTCTTCTATATGTTTGCGCGTAAGCCGACTAACTTGTCGAAATTATTCTTGATGTTAATTATAGTTGATGTTCGAATTTTATTTACATACACCAGTGCAACCAATTAGTTGAGTCACTTTGTTCAGTTATTTGGACTTAGCTTCACTGAGCTCAGGGCACTGTTTTTTTTTCTAGATTATATTAACTTATTTACACTTGTGTTCGATTTGGATTGTTTTTGAAGCGAATTCGGGAAAGGCACTAAATTAGTGAAAGCCTACCGAGCAGAGCACTTTTTAAATTAATTTGTTCACACGTAGAAGGTTACAGGTTTTGGGGGGCGATAAGCTAGTCACTGAGGGGTAGTAATTAGTTTCGCACAGAGTATTTATTCACTTTTGTCGTAATATCTGCACTTATTTTCGTTATAGCTAACTTTTGGGAAGGAGATGAGCATTGTTTCGTTATTGTCGGTTTAACTTGTTCGCAAATAAGTAAGCTTCCAGTTTGTGGCGAACCACTGGGCACTTATGCACTGCTAATCAACTTTAATACTGTTCACGTTTACCGTATTTTTAGCAATAGCCGGGTTTTTTGGTTTGTTTATTCCCCTTTTTTTTAGTGACTAAGGCTTTTTTCCTTTGAATTCCCGTTGGAATCAGTAGTCTATTTTTGGTAAATCTAACTTTTGTAGAATAGGAGACAAAGTACATAAATCACTTTATCGTATCCTCCTTTATCGAAAAATCAAGTTTCACGAGATCCGAATCGTCCCAAGGCGTATAAAACAGTCGAATCCAACAATAGTGAGCGATTCCCTCCTTTTTCCTTTTGTAGAAAGTTGTGAAAAAGAGGGGGTGAATAGTGAGTAAAGAGAAAATGAAAGAAGCATTAGGTTAATAGTGTAGTTGCCCGGTGAACGGGCCATCTCCATTATTTAGATTCTTAAGTGGGTTTTTGAACTTTTTTTTTTTAGTTCATTCATTTGAATCTAGGTTCTGGTTCTTCTTTTTTGGTGTTTAGGAGGTAGTTCTTGTAATCTCCCTCCTCAGGATCGAGGGCGTCTCGTTTGGGAGAAACCCTTCCAGTTTCTCCCAGATGCTTTTTCCTCTCTTGTAGAGGTACATGTTTATCGGCTCTATTCCTGTTTGTTCGTGTAGGCTCCTCGAGGTCCGGAAGTCGAACCACTTGGAGCCAGTGATAAATTTGAGTCCTAGGTTTTGTACTCTTTGAAGCATCGACATGTTTCTGTTGGATGCTACGTTGGGTGGTATGCTGGGGTACACCAGCTTGGATCTAACCAAGCTGATGTATAGCTTTTTTTTTTGTTGGTTGTTGATAGGTTTCTAAATCGGTGAAGTTTGTCTAGTTAGGTTTTTGCGTGTCCAATTCTGGTCTTCACGTGTTTGCTCATTCCGGAACTGGAGAGTCCGAATCCGAGAATAGACGCGCGAGGAGAGTATTCAATATCAGAGTTTCCTATTTTGAAGGGAACGGTGCGATGTCTTCCTATTGGAGTTGCGGATAACTTAGCCACATTCGTCTGTATCTTTCAGCGTCTTTCAAAGCTGGAGATTTTCTCGGCTTCTGCTGCCGTGGCTCTAGCCATCAGTTTTGCCGACTTTGTCCTTCGCACTACAACTTGGGTGACATCATCCGCGTATTGTACATTGAGTGTTTCCCCGTCGGCTGGTTTAGGGATGTCTCTTGTGTAGACGGTGTAGAGAGTAGGGCTAAGGCATCCTCCTTGTGAAACACCGGATGCGAGGTCAAAGGATTCCCCTGTGTGCCTTTCGAAGGCTATCACCGCTCGCCTATTGGTGAGATAGCTGCAGATGATTTTCTCGAAGTGGGGAGTGAGTCTCAGCCTAGAGATTTTGTATTTCAGGCCTTCGATCCAAGACCTTGTCGAAGGCCTTCTTTACGTCTCTGCATACGACATCAATCCAACAACCTCTAGTTCGCGATGCTGCCGCGTGTTGCAGCATATGGGCTATCGCTGTCTCGGTGCCTCAGTGTTCTCTGAATCCATGTTGTTCTCCGTTCAGGAGGTTCTTTTCAGCTAGGTGTTTAGCCAGTCTTCTGTTGAGGATTTTTTCAAAAACCTTCCCAATGGTCTCCAGCAGTGAGATGGGTCTGTAATTCATGACCTGGTTAGATGGTTATCCCGGTTTGGGTATGAAGATCATTTTGGATGTCTTCAGGCCATCCGGGAAGTATCCCCTTGCTAGAGACGCATTGAACAGGTTCAGCAGTCTGGTCTTAAGTCTTTCCGAAGCTTCTTTTAAATGCCTGATGGTAATTTGGCTGAGCCCCGGGGCTTTAGACTTAAACGAGGAAATTGAATTCAATAGTTCCTCAATTGATATTTACTTTCCATCCTGAGAGTTGCCTTGAAATCGATGGTGGCATGAGGTTCTGTAAGGGTCAAACCTCCCTTCTCTCCTCTCCGTATACTCGAGAACCTGATCCTCGAAACCTAGGTCAAAGTCTTCTTCTTCTTCCTCTGATATTTTGAAGACATCTTCCCAGACTCCGCGGAACAGCTTTTCTTTCTCCTTAGGAGTGACCGCCTTAGTTCCTTCATGCCTGATTTCTGTTTGACCTGGGGTGCGAGCATTTCCCTTTAATTTGCTGATGGTCGTCCAAAAGGCCTTTGGGTTTCTCTCAGTGTCTAACTTTTCTATTAGGCTATTCCATTTGTTACGGATTTCAGTTCCTAGCATGAAATTCAGCTGATTTCTCAGTTGCTGAATGATTCGAAAATCCATGGGTCTAGTATAGCCCAAGTTAAGGATGGTCTCGTAGACTCTGGAGAATCGATGCTGTAGCACCACTCTCTCTTGTGTGGGTTTTGTGGGCATGATTATTTTGTGTGACGTTATTGGGATAGCTATAGCGTCGGCGTTAGATATGAGGTCGTTAATAGCAGTCAGTTCGTCATCCAGATCTTCTTCGGATGCGTCCTGTAAATCAGGGGTAACTTCTGGGAATGCTCTCCTGTATTCTTCCCACTTTGCATTCCAGAATTTTTTTCTAGGGATGACTGGGACTGGGATAGGTGCTGTTGCAATGGTAACAGTCTGAGGCCTGTTTCCTTGGCTTTTGCTGCCATTTCCACGTTTTTTAATATAATTTTGAAAACATGGGAGAGACTACGGAATTTGACTACTTCAGTCACTTCCGCCCATTGATGATTCCTCTCTATCTCTGCTTTTATTTCTTCGGCCGATCTTTCGCCTACCCATGGATCCACTCTTCTGAAAATTATTGCCTTTCTCGCAGCCAGAGCTGGGAAAGGACGTGGTTCTAGGCCGATCTTACCGAGTTCTAGCGCGCCTTCCGCTGAGGTTATTTTTTCAAGGTCATCTTGCGTATGACTAATTTATGCTTATTCTCAAGTGATGGAAATGAAAAAGGACATAACTCATAATTCATGAGAAATTAATCAACAGATCGCACAAAAAACAAGAGGAATAAAAGCCGTATTAAACTCTTTGCATAAATCCAAACGAACATACGTGGGTCAATAAAATTCTACACAGAAAAGCAGTTCATACATGTATGTTTGTATCCTGAAATTATTATAACCATGATCGGTCGTGCAATACACTTTATTTTGAATTCCAAAAGCCTTCTGTAAGAGTGCAACGATGACTCATGACTCAAACGGTGGGGAGGATTAATTTTAAAGTTAGGCTTTTCTAAACATGCGTTCGGTCGGGTCATTGCGTAGTTATCGCCTCTTAGAGTTATCTCAAGATTTAAGCCAATAAGAGGCTTGCGCATGAGCCTACACCTGTTATCACGATTTTCGTCAATCGCCTCGTTATACACAGATGTGGAATTTGGGTATGGTGGTCGTGGGAGAATCGTATTGGATAGTTGTCGAATCCGTAACAGATGGTTTTAATTTTGAAATGATGTGTAAAACATGGTGGTCCATACCATTTATTCAAACCTCCAATTCAAGAATTGATAACAGCAGAGACTGAATTTAACCGCCGTCAAGAAAACCTTGGGTGCGCTGTTTTAATATCGACCGCAGGAGATGGAGAAGGAAATTCAGGGACATTTCTCGGTTATATCGAATGACCCACAAAATGTAATAATTGAGAAGAGAGATGAAATTTGTGTCACCAACGAGGTCATTTCAGTCCGTGGATAAGGAACATAGGGAGGACAGTCATGAAAAAAAAGTAAAAAAAAATTGATAGGAGAGTAAAATGAAAATGGATATGTCACCAAGATTGCGAAACCACACCCTCGTCACTTCAAATACTAAGGCCAAGCCTGCGTCCGTTAGGGTTAAATAGGCCTCAGGAAACGGATGGTTCTTGGAAGTTGTTTTTTTTTGCGTCAAAAACTACCGATTTTTGAAATCTCCTTGTAGTGATACCCTTAACAATCTAATATTTTAAACTATTCAAATAAATTGTTGACATTTTTTGTACAGATACCTCCCCCCCAAAAAAAACCCCCCGATTAAAAATAGGCTGCATATTGTGTTTGATAAACGGCGAATATCGATGCCATAAAAAATAAGCACATTCCCCCCAAATCGAATAAAGAAGAAAATTAATTGTCCATAAAAGGATATTATCATAGAGAAGCTGTTTTTGTTATGATCAGTTTAATGCCAGTCGATCATTAAGGTCAGTGAAGCAGAGTCAGTCCTGGAACTGCATTTCCTCTTCTAATGAAGGCAGAGGCATATTAACCAAATGCTGCAGTACAGTTTGTTATTGTTATTTTCCCCTTCCTCGCCACGTCATTTATTAAAATAGCCTCATTACTGAGATGTAAATGAATTATAACAAGATTTATGAATTGTTACTGGTATGATATATTTATTTATCTGTTAATAGGTGAAAAATCTCAAATTCATTGTTTTCTCCTGAGGATTTCCATATATCTGCGCTTTTTGGGTTGAGCGTAAATGACGTCATCAGCAAGCAGGATCGAAAGGAAGGGTCTGGAAGATATTTAACAACCGACCTAGGAATTTTTTAAACAGTTCGTAAGAAAAGTGGTGAAGTTAGGGGAAGTGACAAACGTATGGAGGGTACATAAGACTGTGAGGATACGCAACTCTCTTCCACCAGCAACTTTTGTTTGTCCAGTTTTCGTGAGCGCAATGAAGGAACCGATGGGATGAATGGGCAGCATGGACGCTGTCAGTTACCTAGGCGCCCATCAATGGGGTCAAGAGTTGTTTATTTACAAAAATATGCTTCTTTATTTAAAAGTGAAACGCGACGAAAGAGAATATGTGTGAAAGAGTGGAAGAAAGAATGCTAAAAAAAGGGTATAAAGCCGGAATAGCAAGAAAGAATGCTAAAAAAGGGTATAAAGCCGGAATAGCAAAAGAGGAGACTACTTGTACTCATATTAACCACGAGGTTACGCAGCTCTCCTTAACCATAGAAAATAATGATAATAAAGTGGTTAAAACAAACACAAACCTTCTTCTAGGTACGTTTCAAGTTCTGCCATCACCACTGTAGTGTCGTTTGTTGATGCATTTGCCATCTCTTGCCCAGCTGGAGGTATGATGGCAAAAGGACGAGGTCGTTTTGCACTCACGCTAGCCTCGACTTGATTCATGCTCATGGAGACGAAAGGTTCACTCTCTCGAATTACTTTCTTATTCGAGGTCGATTGAGTTTCTCTCGGAAAGAATTAAGTCCACAATCCTCGAATCCTTTTCCTTTTGCATTTCTTTACATGGCACCCATGCCAGCTTAAACCTGGGGTCCATGAGAGCTGCAGCAATGACACCAGTCTTCTCAAGAAATGGATGCAACCTCTTCTTGATAGAAGACTGCAGTGCACTTGTCAAGTTAAAGCAGTAGATCGGTTTAATTTCCGTGAATAGTTTGAGGCTGTGCTCAAGGCCAAGTACAACTGGTGCAACGCAAGAAAGTGTAACCATGTTTTTCCTTCCATCGCCTCTTGGAACGGTTCCAAAACTTGTATCACTTCTTTCAGCATTGCTATTTCCATTCCTTTCAACTCTTCTACAGTCCGGTTCAATCCTAGGAGACGAATTGCTGAGTTGACTCCGTCGATTTCTTTGAGAACTGACTTAAGCATTGTCAGTTGAGAGTTCCATCTAGTATCTTTAGCAGACTGCAGTGAAACCCCAATCTTCTCCAAGAACGGTGCTGCCGCAGTAGATCGACGTATTGCAGCTACAATACTACAGCACTTGTGTATCGCAGTTGCAATTGCACTCTTTCTGACACAGGGATCATTGGGAGCATCTCGTATGCAGAGTTGTTGTGTGTGTGCAAAGCAACTGGACCGATCCGTGGAAGAAGGGCAAGCACCTCATTCTGATCAAGAAGTTCTTCTTCCAAAATATCAAGTTCAGTGGTGTCTTCATTTTCACCGCTACTTTTATTCCGTACTTCATTTCCATATAATCCTGGTAGACAGACATCAAATGCTCCCACCATAGACGAGGCATTGGCTGAAATCACATTCCTCACCCTGCCACGAGTTCCGAATTTAGTGACTATATCCTCATATGCTGTGGACGACTAGGTTAGATGTTGCCTTCGTTGCTGCTGAATACGACTTTTAGCACTTCAAACAGTCGGCTCTGAGATTCTTGTCAGTAGACTTGACATTGACAGAATATAACTTTGCCATTGCAGCTGATAGTTGAGGTATTTGTACGTCCTTCCGGACCTCCTCATACCCGATTGAAGAGTCATCTGGTGTAACACCATCTTCGTTATCCATCTGCAAAGTGAAAATTGAGAAGTGAGAAGCAATTCAAGTTCACGTAATTATTATTTAGTAGATTCAAATATTGTAGATTCAGATTTTATATATTTACTGGGTTTTTTTCATGTATCAATTCAATAGAAGATTATATAATAAATATGAGCTATATTTAAGTTAAATTTAAATTTGGGTTATATTTTAATTCATATATTATTATAAATAAACATATATACTTCTTTTCTTTTAAATTTACCTTATTATTAATCATATATGTGAGTACTAAAACAGAAAGTTAAAAAAATAAATAGAATTGAAACATCACAGTAGGAAACAAAAGTATAAAGTGGTTAATAACAAATCCCTCTAAAATAAGCGCAATTTAAAAAAAAACAACGAAAACATTAAGTGACCCCCCCCCCCCAAATAACAATAAAATAAAATCAACCAAAGAAAATAATGATAATAAAGTGGTTAAAACAAACTCAAACCTAATAGATTAAAAGTAACTTAAAACTATATACAAATATGTGTGAAAAGGAAAAAAGATGGAGAAACATGTTGATCATAAAATTTAACAAGTACTTTAAGTCATTACCCTTAAAATTAAACTTAATAGAAGAGAAACAGAAAGATAAATCAATGAGTTAACCCAAGAGAATATCTCTTTCAATAATTAAACATTCATTTAACACTTATAATATTATTATGTGTGTTATTATTATGATAATAAACCCACCGAACAAGAGAGAGAGAGAGAGAGAGTATCCTTTACACAGCACTATTCAAATAAAGACTGAATGAAAGTACGCCGTTCAAATTTTTGCGCCGAACTTTCCTGAATGTTCGAGAATGTTCTAGAAAACGCTGACGCGTTCGCGCGACGCGCGCACTCCGCGCTCACCAGATATAACCGGTTTTATAATACCTCGTAAATCATGGTTCTCTCTGACTCTCAGTCTCTCTCTCCCTCCCTCTCTCTCTCTCTCTCTCTCTCTCTCTCTCTCTCTCTCTCTCTCTGCGAGTTTGCATATCCTCCTCAAATGGCTTAGACTCGAAATAAAAATATAAATACAAAATACTTTTTTCTTCGGATGCCAAAATATAAATACATAAAAATTGTATTTAAATACAATTCAAATACAAATACAATTGTATTTAATCACCCCTAGTGTGGTGTGCTGCGAAGACGGAAGAGGAAAGAAGGCAGTATTGTAATTGGCTATGTAAAGTGTAAGATCTACCCATCCCAGTACAGGGCTGAGCACAGCCTTCGTTGTGGAATTGAGAAAGGTTCGAGGAGAGTTGCGCATCCTCCCGGTTTCACGCTACCTCAATCTTCTTTTGATTACTATTGGCTTTATATTTTTTATGCACTTTCACTTTCCCTACTACACCAGGTTTACCTCGAGCTTCTTTTCAGCAACGTTATGGTGGGATGTCCTCCTTGGTTTGCTTTTTTTTTAATATATCTAAAATCAGGGAGTAGAAAAATAAGATATTATTATTATTATTATTATTTAAGTATCTTCATAGTGGCAACCAACGAGAGCATCAATACCTAAGAAAGCCCGAAGACAAAGAAAAAGTGCAACCGCAAATTTCATCTATCTAAGGTCCTGGGGCAAGGAGGGAACAATAAGAACATAACATAAGAAAAGAAGGAGACTGCAAAAGACCATTCATGGCCTACACTTGGCAGCTCCTGTTCCAGTCAACACACAAAAGATTTCTTACCAGAGAAAAGTCATCAACATTGTCACCCTTTACAGGAGTTCGTCAGATCTAATCTACAATATACATAAAATGCATCCAGAGGATTATGTCCATTCATGCAACCGCAAAATAATCTCCCCACTCCTTAGAAAAATATATACATATGTACATAAAAAAGTCAGTCCCATCTAGCAGCTTCATTCATATATTTATCTAATCTATTCTTAAAACTACCCAGAGAGGAGGCTTCTATCACATGTCTAGTGAGCCTATTCCATTCATCTACCACACGATTTGTAAACCAATTCCTCCCAATCTCCTTACTAAACCAATACTTATCAAGCTTAAACCCATTGCTACGTGTCCTGTCATGTTCACTAAGTATAAGAACCTTACCCAGATCCCCTTTATTATATCCTTTTACCCATTTGAAGACTTCAATCAATTCCCCTCTGACTCTTCTCCTTTCCAATGTATGTAGATTTAGTTTTCTGAGCCTTTCACCATAAGGTAAGTTCCTTAGCCCACCAATCATCTTTGTCATCCTTCTCTGTATGAAATTTTAAGCAACGAATTAATTTGAGCAAGTTGCTCTTGATTGGGCCTATCCAGACATGAGAGAAAATAAGGGGAAATCGAACAAAAACTAACGAGAAAAACTGAATAAGATTCGTCACAGAACTTTAAAAGGATAATGAAAATATTAAAGTTAGGAGACGGGAAGATGTATGGAAGATATATAAGTTGGCTAGAGTGTTTAGAAAAAGGCTAGCAATTTCGTGAGTTCTTGATGTATAGATTTCCTTGACATATATCAATGTTGACTTGGAATCGTGATTTCAGAAATAATAATTTGGCCTTAGCGGAGAATTCGAGAAAAAAAGTACACTAAAGATATAATCCTTTTCTTAGAAAATATTCCTAATATGGGTCCTTACCCTTTTGAACCGCATTCATTTAAGGTTGTTTTTTTTTAGAAAAAGTGTAAGTTGGCGCAAACATAAATTTTACTTGGCAAATCTTACGATTGGTTCCGGGTTAAACAGGAAATCAAGGATTCTCCAAATGGTAAAATTTTTATAATTTTTTTGCATAGTTACAAACACGAAAAGCCTAATTATGTTTTGTTTTTTTCAAAAAGGCTCTATTAAAAATATATTATTTCTTTCACCGTGTTTAACTATAATATTTCTCTATCATTTTGGCTCTCCATTATCCCCTTCTACCTCAGCAAAAACAGTGGGCGGAGTTTTCTTGTCTGTTCGCTTCTGATTGGCTGCTCGAGACGACTCATGGAGGTGTGTTTGCTGTGCTTATATGATGGGTTTACAATTTTTCGTTAGGTTTCGTGGCAATTGTTGCATTGTTAAGGGTACCTGCTGATAATCATACACTGTCCCAATCATGTGCGGTATGTTCCGTTCTTTGTGTATATATATATATATATTAAGTTAATATAAAATGTAGATTTTCAGCAATAACAGGAAATAGTAAAAATATCGCCTCAGTTGTATTATCAACAGAATATGCATTTTTCCTTGTGCAATCTGGGATAGTAACATTATTTACTAGCAGTGATGAAATGCTTATCTTCCATGATATTGTATTTAAAATAAGTACTGAGTGATTGTTTCGGTTAGGGGCGTAAGTAAATAGTGTTAAATTTGACACCTAAAAGTTAGATGATTACACATGCCTTCAAGCGAACTCCGAATGTCGTCTGCAATTTTTGTTGTCAAATGACGGAATTGCCAACATAACTGAGGATAGGCACACACAAAAACTTTGGCCTATTGAAGTATTTTATGATTCCGGTCCTGTTCAAAACTAAAAAAAAATGCTAGTGGCGCTTTCAGGATACATGGAACTACACGCCAAACATCCCTAATATTCAAACGAACGAAATCGAAAGCAAAAAACATGAACGAACTCGAGTAACATTAATATATAGCAAAATGAAACGAAATAAAAAAACCCAACAACTTATAAATTAGGTGGCGAATGGCCGATTTTTAAAAGTTAATAACAACTGAATATACACGAGAGACGAGTGTTTATAACATTGCGCATACGAATTGTGGTTATTAGCCTAATGCCTACTAATACCCGAGCTTTTTTTATCTTTAACTATAAGCGCGCACGAAATGGATAGGATTTACTTTTAATGTCCTAGAATATTTTAGATGTAGTTCTAACTTTGGAGGAGAATTATATTTTACCTCCTCCCCCTTTCCCTCATTATTTTCTCTTATCCAGAAATTCGAAATCGATTGCCTCCTAGTTGGAACCGATGATGTTCCACACCATGTTAGGTACCGTCACTCGCTGACTAGACTTCTACCATTTCGGTGCTCCGTTCCACTACCTATCCTTTCTCTTCTTTCCGCTTGTTTTATTCAAGAGCCCGAACCCAAAGGGACTGTCACGGTAAGAAACCCTGGTCACCGGGTTCATGAGGTGGCGCTTGAAAAGGGTTGCCGTCAACCGATGCATCTTCCCCAGAACGGGGGTTTTCTTTGTGTGCACTCTCCCTTTTCTATTCGGGGTCTCGACGCCCGACGATGGAAAGCGCACCGATCTCAAATTGATCAGCTCAATTATCCGGCTTGAGAACAGGAGGAAGGCTCAACGCACCAGTTCCAACCTTCAGCCCCCCCACCAACCCCTTCCCAATTCTCCTCAGCCTCTGTGGTGTGACACCCTCCGCGACCTAATCAACTGTACCCCTTCCCGCCCCAAACTTATCCCGAAAAGAAACTCGCAAAGGGGGAGGGAGTGGCGTGTAGACTTACAACTGGTACCAGGAGGAGTGAACCCCCATCCAAGCCCTATTGCCTCCGCTGTCTCAAGCTAGTTTGAGTCTACCTAGGCTTTATTCCTTCTAACCATTTCTATTTTCCTTACAAGCCTCTTCTCACCTATTTTCTTTGCCGGTGGCAGATTTCGCCGCTTGCTCGCCCACCAGCTTTCATCCATTCTTCCCACTTTTATCTTTAATCTCCCCTAACTTTCTTTTTCTTATCAAGACTCGCGTGCCCTTCCAGCCCCGACAGCCCAAGTTTACCTTCTACCCATTTTCCTCCATATCCACCACTTTTGGGTGAAACTTTAGAAGACCTAAGGCGTATTTTTAGTATTAAGAAAAAGGTACTAATGATAGTCATATATGGTTTCGGTTTGGCTCGGAAAGTACATATTTTTAAGATACTCCACCTTTGATGGGAGTATCTTAAAAATTTTCCACCACTTTGTATTCAGATCTTTCCTTACAAACTTTCTGCGCGATGCGGCCTCGTTGCTATTGCGCTTTAAATTCGAAAAAATAAATATCATAGAGCAAAAAGTTGGAAAGGCAAAATTATGTATCCACAGAGTACTAACGACCTTCATTTTCTTGGACCCACCCCACATTTGCTGGAATAAGTCCCTCCGAATCTTTCGTATCTACAACTCCCCCCAACCCACACGTAAATGCAACATATTCGGACATGAAGACTGCCCATCGAGAGGTGGTGTTTCTGTGGCCTGTGACCTTGCGGCCTGCCCCCCCCCCTTGCCGATCATCCCCCACTGCTCTGGAGAACACCCGGTCCATTGGCGGGACTGCCCGAATTAATACTTTGATCGGACTGTTTCTAGTGTATAGCAGCTAGATATCCCCGCCTGATCATTTAGAGGGAAAGTCGCAACACGGACCGACCGACCGTACAGTCTTAAAATCTGTTAAATATTTGTGTAATCCAGCCGAAATATTCTTTCTTTTTCCTCTTCCTAAGTTTCCCTAAGTCCCTCCGGCACTCTGCCTTCTCGAGGCCCGGGGGCCGATTCGCATTCGCCACGGCTCTGCAGAGACTCTAATGCCAACGCCTGTGGTCTAGTCTCTGCCCCTCTCATTTAAGGTGATTTCCTCCTTTACGCTGATTACCGAAAACCGTCGTGGGTCACTCGAACCCAGCCCCAACCCGTGTCGCAAGTCCCATCGCCAGCCGAAGCTGTGCGCTTCCCTTTCAGATATAGAGTCAATTGAACCGTCCTTTCAAGCCGGCCTTGTGCTAAGCGGCATTCCCTGAGTAGTTCGCTCACGTCGCCTTCCTTGTGGGCGTTTCCCCCTACACAGTCTCCGTCGATTACGCTCATAGAGAGTATGAACGTGAAAGAGGTGTAGGGCAGCACCAGCTCATCTGTCCCAGACTTTTCCAAACCTCTCGATCGAGGAAGGCATGAAAAACCATCTGGGTCCTCTCGCTTCCTTCCCCTCTTTGCAATCTCTCAACCCAAACCTTAGCTGCCAGTACAGCCCCCTCAAAAATACTCTACATCATCCACTCCCCACATCCTAGCACCCTACCCCTCTCCCCCAACAGCTTTCACTACTGTCTTCCTTTGCCCTAACTTATCGACTTATCCCTCATCTCCCCGCAGGGGTGGTGGTGGAAGGGCAACATATCTTCATGTTCAAGTTCCTCGGGTAATTATTTGCTGTTTGGAAAATATGGGCTTCATGTCTTCTAAATACTTTCATTTTACTCACCAACATCTTATAATTTTATTTTCTACATAAAGAGGTGTACGTTGTAGTAGAGGCAAAACCACTACTAAAGCTTGGGTGGCGGCACAGCCAACCAGCCCCAGCGTTGCCAGTAGTCTTTTTACCAAGCTTGGAGTAAAGGTTCCTTATTCCCTCAATGCCTCCTCTTTTCTCGCTTGTTCGTCACTTTTCTATGCAAATCACCTCTCATCTACTTTCTCGGCTAGCGGCTAATTTCGCAGGTTAGTCACCGATCAGCTTTCATCCATTCAGCCCTGCTTGAGGTGGGAAGGTCTATCCGGCCTCGGAGAATTTAGGAGGAGGGGAAGGGGGTTACAGAGTCGAAACCCAGTCACCATCACCCCGAAAAAACAGTTAAATAGATAGGGTGGAGCCTCGAGGATGTCAGGGTTTTTAATTGAGAGGCTGCTGGGCGTCTTTGAGCCTGCCGGATTCAATCGGTTCTTAGTCGTTCAGGCGACTGATGGGACAAGGTTGTCTGAAGGATACATGATCCATCACGCAAGGGCATAACTGCATTCCTTGGCAGGGAACCAAGGGTATCCCGTTTTTCAAGTGCCCCTTTTGGTTAATATACATAGATAACCCTACCCAGAGTGCCAAACTGAATTGTTTCCGGACACTCAATGGTACACATGCGCGGGTGACAATACCCTACAATGAACTTTGTAAAAGTGGTAGAGTACATCAGATAACTTGTAAACTACTACTCTATTGAGTATATTAGAGAAGGCTAGCCACCAGAAAGGGGTCAGGGTCGAATGAAAAGCATGTAGGGATGTCTAGACCCACTCCAAGCTCTTCCTCACTTTTAGCCTTTGTAGTTTCCTTGAGTCGGTTTATGGTGGCTGGGATCGCTTACCGTGTGGAAGCATTCGTGCAGTTACCGCAGATGTGCTATCATTGCCACTACTTCGGCTACACAAATAAGTCCTGCAGACGTGTTAAGTCGGGTCATATGTTTCGTGTAAGGCCAAGTTTGTGAATGGCAGAGCCTGTACCCTGCTTCCCCTAACCATTGAGATTCATATTTGCTTAAAAAAGAGGTCCAGGCGACAGACTGAACCTCGTTGAAACTCCCGAACTGGTCATGTCGGGCTCTTGGCGGCCAAACACTGCCTAAGCTTCTTGCCCTTTCCAGGTCTACGAACGCGGTAGCTCCCGCGCCCATTATGAACCCTTGTGTGGGTTCTATTTTCCCTCGATCAGATGATACAGTGCCTAGGCTCAATTCTCCTCCCCCCCCTTTCCGCCTTCCATCGGGTATTCATATTCGCCCGTGCTATACGCAATTCGGGATGCCTTCCGTATCGCTTTCGTATTTCCATTCACCGAATCCCCACCCCCTCTTCCCAAGGGCGTACCATGTGTAGACTGGTACCAGGGGGAGCCGCACTTCATCCTGGCCTGAGTGCCCGCAATAGAGTACTTTCTCTGCCCCGCTGTTTGCAGGACCTGCTGCTTTACAGCAGATCTCAATTCCCCTTCTGACTTCTGACCCCCAAGGAGGGTATCTTTTGTAGAATGCTACACCCGGTAGATGGAGATAGGGTACGTCCTCTAGGCCTGATTACCAGTAAGACTTTTTTCTTGTTTTTATATCCACTCCTCCAATTTTCATGTGACGCCCAGTTCCTTGGCCAATAAGAAATTCATGCGCTCGACGTGGCACTTTCATGTTCTTTTCACACTTGCAATCCAAGAGATCAACACAACGGGCAGCCTGCTATATCAAAAAGGTTGACCCAATGATGAGATAAACCTCTTACTCTTAGTGGCGTTCATACCTTGTTTTGATACCTATCAGAGACGTTTCTTACAACAATCCGAGCAATTTGGTTTTAACATTCTTGATCGGCTGAAATGTAATACTGGCTTTTTGACAAATCTCAGTAAGGGCCTCGGATACTTCAGGAATAACATCCTTGTTCCTCTTTTGTATTTATTGTCTTTTACATGCTGAATTTATTTTCCAACCTGTTGTTATGTTGGCAGCTCATAATGAGAAAGTTCTGGAACTGGAAGTGTGGAGCCAACGACACTGTGACTTGTTGATGTGTTCTAGTTCTTTTACTCATCTTAGCCCTGAAAATGAATAATAGAAAGACCCCGTTAGTATAAAACAGAAATAATACATGTGATGAGTGAATCTATAACATACATTCAAAAAGGTGAAGCCATATATATCCCTCCATAAGAAATACTTTGTAAATATCTCGTAAAATTCGTCATACATCCATTAATGCATTTTCCCTCCGAGTAGTTTACAAACAAGGAATTCCACAATCTAAAATTGCCTAAATCTTAGATAGATACAAAAGGAGTTAAAGTGCAAGTTTTCTTCCTGTACGAAAATTACCCATTTCTACTGAATACTACCTAGCCTCATCCTACGGAAAAGATCATTTTTAAGCAAAATTTGGCACCCAATTTTTTAAAGATTTTTGTCGTCTTCATTTCCAAATTTTGGATGGTCTGCTCTACAAAACCTGAAATGTGCCTTAAAATTAGTTGCGACACTACGCCCTATTGCTCATTTGGGAGCTGCGACCTTTATGAATCGCTCTTCCAATGGGCAACTTCTTGAGGCGATATTCTGTTCCCATATGGCAATTAGTAATAGAACGGGTAACATACTTGATGCCAAAGAAAAGTATGCAATAAGAGAGCATATTTTTAACTGTAAAGCTCATATTTCCATAGAAAATTTAACAATATTAAATTCACAATTGCCCAAATGTCCTTGGACTTCTAGAAATTTTATAAAACACATCCCCCAGTTTAAATACTGATTTATCATCGGTCTCTCTTCCTTCGTTATTTTACTGCGATAGTACCAACAAACTACAATATACCCATTGACAGAAAAGTGATGGTATGCTCCCATAGCGTGTTATATTCAACCTTATATATAATTTTAAATCAATTGCACCGTTTTTAGTTCTTCAATTCTAATCCTTATTCATTTGAGTAATTTTTAAATTCATTTTTAACATCCGGCGAGGGTCTTCTCTTCGAAGTGGGTCCCCGCATCTCCTCCGAACCAGGTCTGGAGGGCATATTCCTTGCCGCGGATTACAAGCCAACTGGCAAGAGCTGCGGAGGCTCATCTCCTATTGTCCCCCGTAAGCTATCTTTCTGCAATAGACCATGCAACTCCACCACCACGGAATGGGGGGCCAGTCAGGAAGATACGCGATTTACACCCGCCATGATATCACCGTTCTTCTCTTTGCTATAAATACCTCCTTGCAGCCAGGAGGTATACTGTTATTTCTGCGTACATTCCACCATCAGCCGACTTCCACGCTGGGGATATACGCCGCGTATTGGCAGGGTTCTAAAACCCCGGGATTTGAATGGTACGACACACCATCTCGGGAGACTACTCAGATCAATCCCAGGGGTCAGATCCTTGTCGACGTGATCGACGAGCTAGATATAGGTTTTCTAAATGTGGATGAGTTTACGCATCACTGCCCAAGAACCGCTTCATTTTCTTGCATTGATCCTATCCCTTTGCTCTCCGGATGAAGGGCTTGATTTTGGTGGAGGGTGGTCAATGACCTACGCTGTTGCCGCCTGAAAGACCACTGCTTATGCTTGGAGGAGTTTAGGAGGTCGGTGGGTAAGGTCGTTCAGTTCTTCTACCCATCCTCATTGCCGTGGGCCAGCTACTATCCTTAGAACGTTTGGCCGTTTTGCACGCCGACCTCTTCCTTGGTGTTAGGCCGACTGTGCTATAAGCGCCTACCGAACGATTTTACTGTCGGTGAAATTGATCGAGCAAGGGCTAGGTTGCGTTATACTTCGAAGCACGACTGCTGCTCTTACTGGCGGGCATACATGTCTCCACTTAACGGCAAAACCCATTTTTCAAAGGTGTGAAAACGAGTCAAAAAGATTCGGGGCAAGTTCTCGTAGTACCACCGTCCCGTTCTCCAATTGTACCGCAATCCCGGACCCCGCGTCCGTGGCAGAGCTCGCGACCCCTTTCTCCGCATACTCTACCCAGGATGTTGCTCTGCCTGCATTCAATGCACATCGTGATATCGCTGAAGGCCGCCGACTGGACATTACCTCCAGAGGCGGAGAACACTTCAATGATAGGTTGACATTGAATGAGTTGCGTTTTGATCTCGCTTCATGCACGGACACCGCTCATGGTCCGAATGATGTCCCGTATGCCATGCTTAGACACCTGGGTGAGTGAAGCATGACCTTTGTTATATTTGTTCAACAGGATCTGGGTAGAGGGTATACAGAGGATAGATACCCTCCCTGGACAGAGGATACCCCCCCTGACTCCTGGCGAATCGCTACTGTGCTCGCTTTTCGCAAACCGGGGAGAACTCGCTCTACCCGGGCCGGTTTCCGCCCAATCTCTCTAACCTCCTGCCTGTGCAAGTTGATGGGGAAATTGGTAAAATATGTTAAATTAGCTTTTTTCCTGGACAATGAAGGCCACCTATCTCTTGCATAGTACGGCTTCCGCAAATTACATTCTACGTTGGAAGCTTTGCTCTGACTGGAAAATGCCCTCTGTGAGGCCTTCCTTTGTAAGCCCTATTTCTGAGTTTTTTCAAGATCGTCAATTCTGAGTACCGATGGTGGTGGTGGGGCTATCTGGCCCAATGGAAGAGTAAAAGGGCATCCTGCAGCGAAGTGTCCTCAATGTCGCACTTTTCCCTGAGCATCTGCGGTATCACCTCGGTCCTGCTAGAAGTTCTCGCTACGCTCTACGTGGACGACCTTTCGATCTCTTATGGTGCGGCTCAGATACAAACTCTGGAGCGTCGACTCCAACAGGCATTGAACTGCATCTCTCGCAATGCCGAAGCGCACTGGTTTGGGTTTTCTTTTGCCAAAGACTACAGTGTTGCACTTTTGCCACCAATCACGGCTCCACTTTGATCCGGACTTGTTCCTAAACAGGGCTCGTCTGAAAGTGGATGATTCGCACCGTTTCCTCGGTCTTGATTTCGACCGGCACCTCACCTGGGGGGCTCATATTCGCAGCTTTAGAGTCTCTTGTACCCGCGCCATAGACATTCTTCGTTGCGTGACGTTCAACATTTGGGGTATTGATAGGGCTACTGTCTTACTTTTCTACCAATCCTTTGTTCGTTCGAAGCTTGACTGCGGATGTTAGTTTTATGCATCCGCAGCTGAGGGTGTATTGTGGAAGGTGGACTCAATCCACCACACCTGTGTCTGCCTGGCGACCCGTGTCTTCCGCACGCCATCCATTGAGAGCCTACTTATCGATCCTGGGGAGATGCCTCTCGATCTGCGCCGTGAATCGTGAGCCCGGCGCCTCTCTCAGCCGCCAACGGCTCTCAGTGCATCCGCCACCGATCTTGACTGTGACTCTGCAGCTGAGATATGCCACCCATGCTCTAAACCAGATCACATGACCAAGACAATGAAATGATCTTTTAAATAAAATATTAATTCACTTATGCTGTGTAGTCTTTTATTAGGTGTTTTAGTGTATTATAATATTTTACATTACCGAATGCTCGTTGATTTATTGCTCTTAATATTACTGTTAATGGTTCTCCATCGCTTTTTAATCTTACTATAGTAGCCTTGAGTATATTTATTTTTAATTTGCATACATAATTGCATGTCAAAAATAGCAGGTTTATAAGTTAATTTATATAAGCTTCAAATTATAGTTGCTGACGTCACACCATCTATCACTCGAGGTTATATACAAGTTCGAGCTATTCGCTTTACGTTCTCTCACAGCCATATAGCTTCCACATTTTCACTTTCTTATTTTCACCACCTTCCTGATCTCTCCTACAAACTTAATTGGTGATTTGGCCTCGTCACTATTGTGCTTTTAATACAGATGGCTGAGGTTCCGGTGGATCGTCGTGGGCTTCTCTCTCCTTAACTCCGAAAGGGGGCTCGTACTTTAGTACTTTACGGTTCAGGAATTCTTGCATTAGTCACATATATATATATTGTCGAGTAATTGTCTCCCTACTTTTGTCGGAGAATTATTCTTGAACTGTTGGCCGTTTAACATTTACTCCGATATAATACCTCTTTTTCAAAGCTTTTATATATTTAATGACTTTTAGCGAGTCAGTCTGACACCACTTAGGAAGGGAAATAATTCCTCTATTTGCTGAGTGTACTCCGGATTCGTCTAAAGGAGTCTAAATACTGAATTAGGAGAGTACCACAGCGTTTAATCAGTTTTAAGGAAAGAGCCGGTCAACACGTAAGGATCCAGTAAAACCACCGAGAATTAACCAAATATATATATATATATATATATATATATATATATATATATATATATATATATATATATATATATATATATATATATATTTTAATTTAGCAATTAACTCAAATATTTACACGAAATTCTCTAAGTTTAACATTGTTCGCACGAATCGAATATTGGCCTACTCCTGACGAGAGCTCAAATTAAAACAATGTAGGCTTCACGTAAACAAACCAATCGCCAGATAGCTAATTTCTGGAGGACTCTAAGTTACAGAGTTAAGCCATCCTTTACTCTCCCTAATCTAACTAAAATATGACAGAAGTCACGAAATATTATTTCTCCATTAGTTAGCTTGGGGCAGTTTTAAAAAAATCCTAATCAATCAAAACAAATATATATAGTCATTCGGACTTACATGACCTTGATCGGAACAGGGGGTGACGGATGTCGCTATACTGGATTTTTCACGAGTCTTCGCGTTGAAGGGGAATGAAGGTGGTGGTCACGGTGATGGTAGAAACCGATATCGATCTCTTCTTATGACTATCGATCCGGTTATACGTCTAAAAGACGGAGAGAGGAGTTGTGCTTTGTGGCTCAAGGAGTACTCTTCTTTGTAGTTCTTGAGTTCTTATACCCTCGTGTACTTCGCAGGGTTACCAAACTGGGTTTTGGTATACGGGATGATCCCGAAAGTAATTAAAGGGAACTTACTTGGGGATTAATTCTTCTTCTCTCAAAATTACTGAGATTGCGATTTGAGAGTCCCTCAAGGGGTGAGCGGATCTTCTTTTATCTTGCTACCGAAATTCCTATTTGGCACTTAGGAATTTTGATCCAGCCAGACCTCTTACTAAGTCTGCGAAGGATAAATCGGTATGGCTCAAATAAGAAAACGAGACGAACTTCTAAATCTTAGAAGTCGAGTCCGGAACAGGGCGAGGGAATGATCACAAAAATCTAGTCCTCTATCGTCTCTAACAGAATATCACTTTCTTTCCTTACGGGGCTTATTTATAGCCTGAGGACCGCTCCAACTAAGGGGGACGGGGCAATGCCACTGAAGGGTGTGAGAGGGGGGAGGAGGGGTGACACCGCGGAGTCCAGGTCTGCGTCTTAATGAGAGGCACCGACAACCGTCACATTATTTCTCCTTGGTGTCATGATCTGACGCCGCTTTTTGGCGCGCTAACCGCGGGCCTCCTGACCTCGTGGGTAATCGGATCTTCTGAGTTCGGTGATTAACGGTGTTTTGCCTAGCGAGTTGTTCAAACCGTCAGTTAGATCGATTTCTTCCTCAATTTCGCTGGGGTCGGTTCTTATTAGAGCTGCTTAATGGCCTTTTGCGGCTACCTTGGTCCAGGCAGCTCGACCCGACTACCTACTCGGCGGCGAGATCAAAGACATTCGGCATTTTGACTGTTAGTCAAACGCCTATTGTTCTCACGCACTTCAATTACTTGTTCTTTTCTCTCGCTCTCTCCGAAGAGGGATTTTAATATACATGTCCGCTTGGCCCTCTGGGTGGCGTTACGTTTTAATTCTTCTCTCTCTCTCTCTTCTCTCTCTCTCTCTCTCTCTCTCTCTCTCTCTCTCTCTCTATATATATATATATATATATATATATATATATATATATATATATATATATATATATATAAGAAAAATTATTGCAGTAACGCAATTAATTATGCGGTTAAAAGGCTATTTTTGGCAGACACAGTCTTCATCAAAGCTCCTGGAAGGAGCTCTTCTCACATTACACAAGAAGGTAGCACTTAAAATAGGCGTTCTCTCAGATAGCCAATTAACTATCTTTCGATTGGCTTCTTTAAGAGTCACCCTTTGCCACCTTATTTTTTCTTATAATTTCTTTTTATTTCTTTTTACTTTGCCATATTTGTCACTCGACTTCGTTCATTTTTTTTGTTTTTAGATTTCGTTATGTTTAGGTTCTTTTATTAGTTTCTTAATTCAAGTTTAGGTTGGTTTAGCTCGACAATGAAGGTCAAATTCATTTATAACGCCTCAAAATCCTTAAAGTTTTTTTTTATTTGTAAAAGTGACTGATTTTTTTTATAATTGGTACTGTTTTATTTATTTTCCCAACAAGGGTGACTAGAGTTCGTATTCTCTTTACACCGAGTTGTTGATCGACACCTTGCATTACCCTCTCTCGGTCCAGTCCTTGGGATAATAAGGCTTGGAATTGCAAGATGTTATCCTCTCTCTTTCTATTTATCCTTATTTTCATGCGTCTTTCTATCGGCATTCCAATACTGCCATAGTTGGTTATCCCGGTTAAATTGATTTGACATCAACCATGGCTGCCATTTTCTACCATCAAATCCGTTGCGGAACGGAGGCAGCGTTGAGAGAATTGCGGGTCCTCTTGGTCCATAGCGCCTCCCGCACTTTTAATTGCTTCTAACTTATAAACTGCTTTGAAAAAATTGGGGCCGAAATGTCTTCGCTGGTTTCGCTTGTTATAACATAAATAGTAAAGTAGCCAGTGACGTCATTCTATTGGATTCATTTCTACCAGGATTGCCAACCCTTTCTTGGATTTTCTATTTAGCCGTTTATTTTCACAGGATAGTTTTACAACTCATTAAATGCGGTGTTTTATACTGTTATGCTGCACATCGATAGTTGACTGCGTAAAAAAAAATGAAGATTGAGTCATTGGACAAAGTCTGAAGCTCGTGACTACCTAAGAGAGTGTGGAAGTGAAGGAAGAGAAGGATAAAGGAATGCCAGTGGTGAAGCGAACCGCCCGTGTACGACAGAGTCCAGAAGCGAATAATCTCATGGCGAGTTTACAGCCCGAGTTAACCCATAGCGGGTGTGATATGTCTCTGGATGGAGTCATCATTCGGGTCGAGGTTACCATACGCTGATACCACGTTGATCAGTCTCCACCGAGATATAAATGTCCCAAAACGAGTGGCAAACCCCATACCATTTTTTCCCATTCCTCCGTAGAGGGGGAAAGGGCCGATATGAGGCAAGAGTGGGGGAACTTGGATACGAACTCCAGCAAACTCCATTGTCCTCAACTGCTGTCGACCAGGTTCAAAGACCACAAATTCAAATATCCCTCCCCTTAATTAATCCTAAAGGTGTATACGAATTTGAGAAAACAGAAAAGGATAACAGTAAAAAGGAACAGAAAAAAATCGAAGAAGCCCAAGTGTGCAAAAGACCGCTCCCCTGAAAGTGTTTTATGATGGTTAAGATGTCATGTTCATTTTATTTAGCTTCCACTTGTCAACTTTTGCCCACCTGCAAATAAGCGTAGATGCACACCAGCAAATAAGTGTGGATGCACACCAGCAAATGAGTTTGGATGCACACCAGCAAATAAGTGTGGATGCACACCAGAAAATAAGTGTGGATGCACACCAGAAAATAAGCGTAGATGCACACCAGCAAATAGGTGTGGATGCACACCAGCAAATAAGCGTGGATGCACACCAGCAAATAAGTGTGGATGCACACCAGAAAATGAGTGTGGATACACGCCGTCAAATAAGCGTGGATGCACACCGGCATATGAGCGTGGATGTACACCGGCATATGAGCGTGGAGGCACACCGGCAAATGTGACTTTCTCGAAGTACGCGAAACAAAGGTTCACCCAAAACATGGGCATCCTTGTTATTATTAGACCGAGTCCATTCAAATCAATCAAAAATCTTCCTTCCGTAACATCATGTCCATTAATCTCCTCTCACTTAGACACTTATTGAGTAGAAACCCTGTTTTGCACCCCTTCCATAACCCCATAGGTTTGGCTGTGCCGTTGAGACAACCATTGTTGTAATGACTACGATTGCTTCCAAGACTTTTCTTTTTGTATTATTTCTCCCTAAGTTCCCTGCGTTCGTTGGTCAGTTGGCAATTCTCCTCTTCGTCAACTTGTTCGGGATAATGGAAAGATTCCTCCTCCGAAATTACAGGAGGAAAACGGATTGAGAAGATCTTAAAATAGATCGCACATCCAGGCATTCTCTTTGTGCTCGCCCTCTCACCCACCTTAAAACTCCTTCCCCCCAAAAGAGACCGCTCAAAAATTTTAAATATCAAGGTCGTTCACTTTTATTTTCCAGAGCCGACGCGTAATTTATCTTTTTTATCCTACCTCGTTTTCTACTAGTTTTAACATACCAACTTGTTACCCCAGGCCTTTTCTAGTTTTGTTGTATATATGAGGTTGTTTGGGTTGCATGCCACTTGAGTTATATACAGTCCATATATTTTTAATTTCCACTTGCATTTTATTTTATGAATTTACCTTAAACTTTCTTAGCTCAAAGTAAATAATAGCAATATGTATAGACCGTTAGGGAAAATTGCTCCATTAGGCTTTTTAAAACCGCATTTGTCATTCTATTTCTAAACGGTTAAATTTTTTTTAGCCATAAATTCCTACCTTTCGGCTTTCACCCCGTAGGGGTAACCGACCCAGTCTTAGAAAGATGTTGGTAATCTGCCCATTTTATCCCTCTTGTAATTCCCAGTAATTTTCCTTGGTTTATAATTACCCCTTTTTTATATTCGGAAATGTTCAATTGTTGAAAGATTTAATTACTATATCCCTAGGAATCTTATTATCTTTTGTGACATTTCTCTCTTCCCTCGATATAGACGCTGCAGATATTCTCGAATGTTTGTGCTTATTAACCTAGCGCCGGTCATTTATTTACTCCGTATTTAGTTTTTCTTACTTTGTATTATAAGGAAAATGAGACGTCTAATCCAACCGATACGTGCTATTCAACTGGGTTTTTTTTTTCTCGAATTCACTAGCTACCCAGCCGCATCACTCAGATAAAGGGAGATGTGTACAGAAAGTAGTAGTGAAGGTAGATAAAGCGAAAATGGTGTAAAGTATAAAGCCGTAGGTATCGGGATCCCAGGATGCACACCTGCGGCCTCCGGGAGGATGCATCCCGCCGCATTGGGGTCGTTATAGTTTAGGTATAATGAATTTTGTTAAAGCAAATGTCTAATTTTCACTCCTTTTTGTTTCCATTTTAAGAACCTCCCCACCAATTATTTCAGGTATTAAGATGTATTTTTCTTACGTTTTTAGGTGTCAGGAATTCGAATATGATGTTCAATACCACCTCAATTCACTTACTTTGTGGATAAAAGGTTTGCTTTATTTATAATTAATTTAATTCAATCTGATTGCCCAGAGCGCGCGGTATCCTTCTTTTGGAGCACCCAGCGACATCTAGCAACTGCATTTGAATTCGAACCCTAAGAGGATTTTTTTAAATGGGGGCGAAGCCCCTCATTTTGAAAATAATCCCCTTTAATGGTGGGGTACCCCCCCCCCGTTATTTCTAATCAACTCGTAATATACATGGTTCAAATTCAAATACGGTTTCCAGACGTCGTTAGACGCTCCCTCTTTTTTTTGCACTGCCAAAAGAAGGGTACCGCTTACTCTGGGCAATCAGATTGAATTAAATTAATTATAAATAAAACAAACTACATACATCCCGGAAATAATTGGTAGGGATGTTCTTCAAATTTACCCGTTAAATTACTACAACATAAAAGACGAATGAATATCCTTTGCTCGGGTATTATTTATCTGGCATAAACTTATGGCTCCCCACACTATATGCACCTTCACAAATTTCATTTCTAACTTCTCTCCCTTAACGCTCTTTTCAAAACTTTCTGGTTGAAACATCTAAGTTGGTTTAGCAAAATTAAATAAATAAAATGTTCACTAAAAAATAATCGAGGGCAAGTCTACGAAAACGTTCTTTTTATATCTTTTTTTTCTTTTGAAATCGTAGTTTTTTCTTGATTCCGAAAGGTGGCGCCAGAATCGCCAGTGAACGGATTACCGTGTCCTTGGGCAATGGATTGCTAATCTATGGTTTCGCCGCCTAACCTTGTATTAAAATGTTTTTATTAACAACCAAAGTTAGAAAATATTGGATGTGGTAGTTTTACAGTATTGCCAATCATTTTCTCTATTCAAATTTAGGGATGGGGGGAAAGGGGGAGTAGTTTGCGCCTCCTCTAGGAAGTCGCGAGGTCATGCATCAAGCTTAAAAAAATAGCGCTAGGCGAAGTTTCGTATATAAAATATTTATTCGAAGGACTGTTACTTGAATTTTAATAAATGCGAGGAAAAGGGGGTTTATTTGTAAGATTTTTCCGTCTAGATAATCTATTTTTGTCTTGTTTGGCGTTCTAATAACTAACCACAAGGATTAAATTATAAAATTCGATATTTCCCTATTTTATTTCCTTCTTAACCTCACTCCTTGTATTCATCAGGAGTTGAGGGTCGCATACTCTCCTGGTCCTTGGTGCCACCGAGTAGTTTCCTCTTTTTGCTACTCGTCTTTATTTGCCGCCCTTGTATTTTTATTTGTCTAAGTTTACCACTTATCAAACACAGGTTCTCCTTAGTACCATTAAACTTCTAAGGCCTCCGCTGGTAAGCTTTGGATTGATTGGTTGGAAAAATGACATACATTAATTTTCGTTTCGTTGTGATTCTGTTTTCTTGGTTCTTCGTGGCCTTATTTTCACCATTTTTTAATTCTCCTTGAATGTAGACGAAGACGGCTCAAATAGCCAATAAAACTCATCCTTCGATCTCAATTTGCAGTGATCTCCTTAATTCAACTACATGATAGGATTCTCGTATATCATAAAACTGTTTCAACGGTTTATTTCATAATAATAAATTAAATAACTTCATCTTGCCTTTAAAAGAAATGTCTAATAATTGTCCGGCGTATTTGTCTGTAGTATTCATTTCTTAACGTTCACTTTGCGGTTATTATTTGGAGGGGTGTTTTTTTTTCGCCATTTTTAGTCATTATTTCCGCATTTGCGTTTGCCGTGGCGTCCAGCTGGTGGGGTATTATGTATAGAGCTGATATAATTTTATTCTTGTTTAATAATGATCAGTCTAGTAGTATAAATACACTCTTCTAGTATTAACTATATATCTTTGACACTAGTTATAGAAATATCAGGCCTTTTATATAGTGATCAAGGTGTATATTGGTCTCGTAATATCTTTTTCTATGGTGGCCTTGCCCACGTCATTGGCAATTTCGATATATAAATACTTTTTTATTTTATTTCCGTTTATGCCTGTTTCTCTCATATAAATTTGGGGATTTCTTGTATTTCCCATGTTTATAACTTCACTCAATTACCATGTTAAGTTTGTGTAATATACTGCAAACGCCCAATTTCTAGCAGCCTAGTGTATCATCACTCTGTGTTACCTCGATGGGGCCAAAGTTCTGTATTTTTTATTGTGCTCTTAATATAACTCGATTGGAAGTAGTTTAGTGGAGTTAAAAAATCAGTATACATTGACTTTTAAAAAAGAGTTTAGAAAGGATGAATTATTCTAAAAAAAAAAATAGTTTAGAGAGGATGAATTCTTATGAGTCGGGTTACTTCAAGGGCGACTGCTTTTGCCCGAACCATTTCCAGTTGATTGTTTGAAAATCAGATACCTACAAGGTGTCCTTGTACGTTAGTGTAAAAAGCCCTTCGTAACCAGTAACATGTTGAAAAACTGGTCGTCACCAACAGCAATATGTACATTAAAAGAGGAAGCAGAGAAGGGAATGAAATTTAAAGAGAATGATCAAGAAAACTCAGAGCTTTGACTTGGAACAGGTGGTTCTCATTTGGGCCACGTATGGTTCTCTGTTTGCTGGTTGGTGTCAGGACGCTACTACCACTCTTGTATCCTTCTGCCGTGTTCAGGACCGACCCCTTGTCCCCTGCGGTCTTTATGTGCATTTCATTATCCGGTCGCGATTATCCGGCCAGCATGCGAGCCATTTCGAGACCAAGGATCAATAACCTCGCTTTGTGTTTTGGGGGTGGGGTTTAATTTGTTGAGAAGTAGGCTTTTCTGTTAAGTCGGCGCATGTCCCTTGGTTGGCGGCCGTCAAAAGGCTTTAGAATAATAAAAAAAAAGTCGCAAGAATCTCTAAAGGGTTACTTGAAGTCACGAAATTCCGAAACCCGTCGCTACGGTTTTACGCCTGGCGCCATCTTAATATTTTTTGTTTTTGTACCAAACTGAGTCCTGTTTTGAGCATTGATTCTTAAAGGATGATACTTAAAGGACTGAAATTCACTTTCCACCAATTTGAATGTTAATGGGATTCTAAATTGTTCACAATTCATTTTATTAGGACCTCGCACAAAGATCTTATTGCAGAAGAGTTTTCACCATTTCAAGCGACCAAGTCATCTTTTGGATACACAGGCCTTGCCACAGATTTATATTTCCTATTTTACCATTTTCAATACTGAACTCTTTTCAAAGTTTTTTTTTGTTTTTGCAAGAGATGTCCTTATTCGTTTTCGCCCTAATTTTAGATAACCATCTGTTTTTTGCCTTTTATCGAAATAAATTTAAAAATCACCTGATTTTTCCCTTTATTTTTAAATAAAACGACTTCCGCCGCATTAAAAGATTATCTGATTTTCGTTTTATATCTAAATATTTAATGTTATTTTTGCCTTATTTTTAAAGTAAATAAAATCATCTGATTTTTCCTTGGTTTTTAAAAATATTAACTATACGACTAAAATTATTTGACTTCCGCCTTATTCTATAATAAGCAATCTGATTTTCGCATTATATTTAAATTAATGAAAGAAATCCCCTAATTCGCCCCTCCCTTTTTTTCTGATTAGGCTACAAGCCTTGATTTTCTGTCTGGGTTAAGTGAAGCAACTTTTAGAAAGGTGTTTCGCGCTATGAGAAAAAAACCCCTTCGAAGGTCAATTTTAATGTAAGCCAATGTACTCTGAGTTAATGGCTCGGTACTGCTCCAAAGTCCGAGTTTGTACACACCTGTCTGTCAATTTATGTCTGTATATATATATATGGACCAATAATGTTAAGGCGAAAACCGACAAATTACGAGAAACAGGCTATGCTAGTTCGTGCTCTGGGTTGAAAATATGCTTTTCCTAATCTTATCCTATGGCGGAGAAGCCCGTGTCGGTTTTCGCTTATTAGTTTCCCGAACTAACTCTATAATTTAACAAGGGGATTTTTTTGAGTGTTTGAATAATAATTTCATCTTAGTTTGGTTATGACTTTTTATCAAAGTTATTTCTAATAATTTTTTTTATAATATCAAAAAACAAAATGGTGAAGTTCATAATTAAATATAAGTATCGAAATTCTGTGAATTTTTTAAACTCTAAAGAATTACAAATGGTGAAGTACAGAAAATTTATTTTTATATATCTTCTTCTATAACTATTTTAGCAACGTGATATTTTCAAAGGGGGGAAATTTAGTTTAGAGTTCCTTTTTAAAATTATTATAATTGGCGAAGTTCAGAAAATGTATAAAAATTTAACCATGTTTTTTCTTTTTTAGATTTTAATCTTAGTAGCGAAGCGCAAGCGAGAATGGCGAAACCATTGCCTGATTTTTATATAAAGTCAGAAATATCAAACATCGCCTTAGGTTTTATTTATCTCAGCCGTGTGTTGTTTTTTGGGAGGACGAAGCTTACGATTGAGCAGTTTGTCTTACCATTCCGCCCCTTCGTTTCTTGCGAGTAGGACTGTGCGTTTTTTTAGCCCAATTTAGTGCATTTTCTCATTCAATGAAAGTGTAATTTCTTTTAAGACAAAGGTTAATAGATTTTTCGTCAATAATTATATCCGTTTTATATAATAATGTAATAATAATAATAATAATAAAAATCTTCTCAGCCGGGTGATCTCCCCATTGGCTTACATCCCCTTTTCAATAATCGATCAACTCCTTGTTAAGTAGTCAACCCTCTAACTTGTGTAGTCCAATGAAGTCGGGCCTAATTATAATTAGGGGAAGAATTTATATTTCAAAATAAAACAAAAATCAACTAAGGCATTGCCACAAGAAAAAATGAATATTGCTCAATGGCAAAGGTGGTGAAATTAAGGAATGTGAAAATATTGTGCGAGGTACATTTGAGCAGATAGGCAAGTTTGACCGATAAGGAATGATATTGCTGTACGATTTTTGAGAAAGTCGTAACCTAAGGGGCTATGTCCTTTGGTGCAAAAAAGGGGAGGACATGAAGAAAAAAAAAATCACAATGGTTTGCCATATTAAACTTAGCCAATCTTGTTAGGGCCAGATATACCAAAGAACTCTGTTACGGTTCTTTCTGTGCGCGAGCTGATCGCAATCCTGCGCCGCCAAGATGGGCTTTCATTTGGAGCCATTGCTGAGACTGTCAAGCGCTCCAAAAGTATTTGTGGATAAAAGCTGTTTCAAAACAGCCGCAGCAGTTTTGAGAGGGATTAGGTAGATTTTGGTCATTAATGTGTCCAGACAGGCTGTGTCAATTCGGCTGGAGAAAGACTATACTCTCGCATACCCGCGGTAAAGCCATTGATCAGCCCGAAGAACGAGGCTTTCATTACATTCGCCACTGAGCACGTTATAGGGGCGGATGACCATTTAAACTACGTACACCTTCCTGTATCTGATGGCAGAAGGTTCGTTCATCGCTGAGCATGCGGAAGATTGTCTGTCAATTTCACCAAGTGAAGTTTGGCTGAGAAAGTGTCATGGTCTGAGGTATGATTTCTAGAAGGCCCTAAGCCCCTTGTGCTTTTACAGGGTACAGTGAATGCACCAAGAATTGCTGCGACAGCATGCTTTGTCCTATTTGCGAGCCTCCGGAGCCCAACCTGCAATTTTCATGCAGGCTAACGCCCCTGCCAAATGACCAGGCCGGTGGAGACCTTTTTGGACAACGAGCACATCGCTGTTATGAACTGGCCTGCGCAGAGTGAGGACCCGAATCCTATTGAAAATATTTGGAAGACTCTAGGTCTGAAGCGAGGAATGCGAAAACAGTTCAAGAACTATGGAAAATTGTTCAAAATGAATGGAGCAAGATTACTGTGCAAGTGTCACCATTTGTTCATTCCTGTGGCAGATGTCAAAGTACCATATAGACCACACTAAATACTAATTACTTATAACTTGTACAAATGATTTCTACTAATAACTTAATCGTTATATTCCAATGGAAATTTGTTTCCGCTGTTGTTAGGAGCATTTTGGACACTTCAATTTTTGTATTAAAGTGCTTATCTGCCGATAACTTTTGTTTTATTCATGCAAATTTGTATACCATTTGCCCATATGTAGTTTATTTGTGTAGGTTATCGTATGCCAATTTTGGCAACCGTACCACGACACCGCGGATTCCCGCGGTGTCGTGGCACGGTTGCCAAGGCCCTTTCTCCTCCTCGATGATTTGAATGGTAGGTTCTCCCTCTGGGGGACTACATGATCAATCCTTCTGGCTAGGTCCTAGCGCACCTGGCCGAAGAGCTCGAGATCGGTAAATGTGGATGAATTTACTTAAAACAGTCTGAGAACTACTTCATTTTCTTGTATCGATCTACCTAGTGTGCTCTCAGGGTCTGCAGCCAAATTTTGGGTTGTAAGTAGTCGATGAGTTTCATGGTCGTGATCAATTTAACATCCAAATATCTTTTTCTCGGCCGCTTCGGTCATAGAAACCACCTCGATGTTGCTTGGCGCTGCCCCCACCCGTTTAGGTCGGTTGATAATGCCATTGTTTTTCTCCTTCACCCTTATCGCCTTTGGCACTCAGAGATAACCGAAATGGCTACATATTTACCCGCCGCCTGAACGATTTCGCGTAGGTGAGTTTCGTCGAGCGAATCCTAGGTTCTGGTATGTTTCGAAGAGCACCCGCCGATCTTCTTATCAAGCATACGTGTCTTCTCAACGGGAAGACCCCTCTTTCAGAGGTATGGAAGCGAGTCAAAAGGATTCTGAGGCAAGTTCTCCCAAGAACAGCCCACCCTCACCAGAATGACAGGGCCGCAATCTTGGACTCCGTATTCGTGGCAGTCCTTCGTGGCCATTTTCTCTGCTTCTCTATGGGTTGCTTTTCCGCCAGCATTTAAAGCTTGTCCTGGGCTCACTGATGGCCTCAGACTGGACTTTAACTCCAGAGGCGGGGAACCTTCAACAACCGGTTTACGCAAAGTGAGCCACGCTCTTGTTTCGTACAAGGAAATCGCTTATGGTCATTTTGTTAGTTTTGTTTAACTGGATCTAGATGGTGGGTATCATCCCTTACTCGTTGTTTTTCGCAAGCGGAAGAGAGATTACTAATACCCAGCTGGTTTACACTTAATTTTTGTAATTTCCTGCTTATACAATTTTGAGAAATTGATTAACGTTAGGTTAGCTTAGTTCCTGGACAACGAAGGCCACCTGACTCCTAAACACTGCGGCATTCGCAAGTCCCACTTCACTTCGAGCTCTGCTCCGGCTTTAAAATGCTCTCTTCAAGGTCTTCCTCCCTGGAAAAGTATACGACATCACCTGGCGATACTGTATCATCGAAGTGAGGCGACGCCTCCCATTCTTCATTTCCAAGAGTTTCAACGAGAGTCTAATTTCAAGTACGGTTGGGGTAAGCTCTCTCCGATCCATTAGGACAGGAAGAGGTTGTCCTGCAGGGAAATAATTACCCACACTCTCTTTTTCTCCCTCATTCTCTCTCTGGCTTGACCATCAATTTTATCACCTCGGTGATGGTGGAAGAGATATAGCTACGCACTACGTATACGACCTTTCGATCTCCTTTTTGGTGCGGCACAGATGCTTACCCTGAGACATCGAGTCCAACTGGCTCTGAACATTGTCTCTCGCTATGACGAAGCGAATGGGTTTCAGTTTACTTTGGCCAAGACTAAGATGGTGCAATTCTGTTACCATCCACGGCTTCAGCACGATGTGGTAAATTCGCACCTTTTCCCTGGTCTTGATTTTATCCGACGCCTCACCTACGAAGTCCATATTTGAAACCTTAGTGTCTCTTGCACTCACGCCATTGACCAACTTAGTTATATTGCATTCAGCACTCAGGGAGGCTGATAAGGTAACTTTACTTTTTTTCTGCCTCATTGATCGGTCCAAGCTAGACCGGGTGCGAGTTTTACGCATCCGCAGAAAAGTGAGCTACGGGAGGTGGACTCGATCCACGACGCGGCTTTCCATTCGGCGACCGGTGCGTTCCGCAGATACCTTATAGAGAGCCTCCTTTTCAGGCTGGGGAGATGCCGTTCGCTTTACGCCCATTGCAGTCCATTATTCGCTTGTCGAGCATGCCCGTTATCTCGGTCGCCACCGGCTCTCATTGCATTCGCGGCCGACCTCTACGGTGCCTATGTCACCGTGAGATTCCAAGTATAACCTAAGCCTTTTGGCTTTAGGACAAGTCATCTTCGAGAGCTCGATGTAGCTCTCGGGCTGGCGGTACCTCTGGTTTTGACCAGTCCGCCACTCTAGTGGGGTACCACTTCCAAAATGTTGTGTCCACGCCTTTGCTTCTCCAGTGCCGGGAGTGCTGCTCTCGAACTTCTTGAAGGCACTTCGTGTCGACCTGGAGCCGGGGAACGTTCCATATTCTGGGGTGCCAAAAGGGGAGATTACTCGATTGCTATAGACTGAGGTCGCCCAACTCTCCTAAACCAAACGAGCCCCGCCCCTTCCCCCCCAGAGGAGTGTCAGGTGTAGCTCACGTCTTGATGATTACGTGCCCTCCTTGCCCAAACGCCCGCAGGTGGATCTGCGGCTATACATCTTCCAAGCCTTTTTACTTTCTCCATCCCAGCCATTTCGCAGATCTCTCCTTTCTGTGGGATCTTCCCTCGTTGGTTATCGCTTCTTAGTTTTTAGTTCCAAACGAGGGAGAAAATCAGCTGTACCATGGAGGTCCCCCTGCCTCACCCTGCCCCGCACCACTCCCTTTGAGAGAGATCATTGCGACTGATTCCTTCCCGATGAAATAATAAACAACCAGTTGGGTACACAATTCCGAAAGGACTGAGTTCCACGAAGACGGTCGGTCCTTTCACAGGAACGGGATGGAAAAAGTCGAAATGGGACAACCAATCACCATTTTGTTGCTACCTGAAAAAAAGATGAATTTTCTTTTTACCGGCTTTAATGAATTCGGTCATTTTGGAACGCTACCCATTGGTAAGAAGCACAAACCAACGAGGGAATCTCTTCCCTAATTTTCAAGGGGTGAGATTGGGGGGATTGAACGTGTGTTGTTTACAGAGCCCGAGCAGCTCAAAGAAGAATTTACTTGGAGCGCTCTGAGATCGCAAATACCAACTTTTCACAAGTTGTTCATTAAATATTGGAAGAAGTTTCGATACTTTCGGAAATATTTTGAAAGTCCACACAAATACATCAAAAATAATAGAATATCAAGTTTTATATTATTTGTATACATATATGCTACAAAATTAATGTAGGAAAATTAACGTACTTTATTTATGCTACAAAATGAATGTACGAAAATTAACGTCCTTTATTTATGCTACAAAATGAATGCGCGAAAATTGACGTCCTTTATTTATGTTACAAAATGAATATGCGATAAATGGCGTCCTTTATTTATGCTAAAAAATGAATATGCGATAAATGGCGTCCTTTATTTATGCTACAAAATGAATATGCGATAAATGGCGTCCTTTATTTATGCTACAAAATGAATATGCGATAAATGGCGTCCTTTATTTATGCTACAAAATGAATATGCGATAAATGGCGTCCTTTATTTATGCTACAAAATGAATATGCGATAAATGGCGTCCTTTATTTATGCTACAAAATTAATATGCGATAAATGGCGTCCTTTATTTATGCTACAAAATTAATATGCGAAAATGTACCTCCTTTTTTATGTTACGCACTATTTATGAGAGGCCGTCAAGTTCTAGGCTCGATGGAATCATTTAAAAGATATAATTTATAATAAAAAATCGATTAAACTTAAATTTCTATTTTTACATTGCTAGATTTATTAGAACTTTTAAGCAAATGATTACTTTCTATCGGGTGCCATATTTAATGGACAGCGTGTATATTCGATCCCTTCGTCGCAACGCCCTAAACGAAGGAGGAAGCCAGACACTTTCGTTTTTTCTATTGGTCTTTGACAACGACTTCCCGAGGTCATTGTTTTTCCCTCACAAAGACGCAGGATTGACCTTTGACAAGCTGCTGCTGCGCCGCCGCCCGACACCGCATAACGGAATCTCCCCCGGCCCTGAGAGCGAGCGGGTGGCGGCGGTGCTCTTAGCGCCGTCTACGAAGGCGGGGCAGAAGAAAATGACTGTCCAGTTCCTGTCTGGCAATTCACGGAAGACTCCAAGTAGTGAAGGGGGGGGAGGGGGCTATAGGAAGTGGTATTTGTAAATCACATTGTTCTTTATTCTCAGGATGGGTAAGGGATTTTTTTTTCCTGAGGGACTTTTGCCTGAGGGGGGGATTCATAAGTTCGCACTCCCGAATGCTCGAACTGGCGCACTGAGGGATACAATAAGTCATTTCTGCTTGACTTGGTTAGTTGTTGCAATTTCAAGAATCCTTTATTCTTTTTTTCTCTCTTTTCTTCTCCATTCTCTCACCACGGGATAAAATGCCTTATTTGGTTACATCACCATCCTTTCAATCAAGGGGAAAAATATCTCGCTTTGATTCCCCCAACACGGAAAAGGTTAAGCTTTCTAGGTGCCGGCGTGCCTTCCAAGCCCCAATGACCGATGGAGATCTGCATTATTTATCTTCCACACATACGAGTCTTCACCGCTTTTTCCTTTACAAACTTTCTGAGAGATGCCATCGTCGGGTTCGCCTTAAATTTGATTTTTAAGAATCCACTCTACGGGCCTCACCAATGGACCGAGTGTAGACAATCGGTCCTTTTGGAATTGGAGTCTTGGATCACATTAAAACCCTCTTAAAATTTGATCGCATTATTTTGTTTTCTTGGTTATCCCCCCGATTTTCACCTAAACTTCTTCACGTTCACCATGAGCATCTCTTTCCTAACACGTTCCCAGGGCTAAATTCCCTCGTTGGTTTAGCATATTTTAATATTGGTTCAAATAACCACCTCAGGTGACCACCCAGGGTTCGCTTTGGTGGTTAATCCAGAGGTCGACAGGAATTCCCGAATTGAACATAAGTGGGGCTCTAGCCCACCGCTTCTAACATAGCTGGGCCTCTAGTCGTCTGCTTCGAACATACGTCGGGTTCTAGTCCTCCGCTTCGAACATACGTGTGACTCTAGTCCTCTGCTTCGAACTTACCTGTGGCTCTAGTCCTCCGCTTCGAACTTACCTGTGGCTCTAGCCATGTGTTTCGAACTTACCTGTGGCTCTAGCCCTCTGCTTCGTACTCACCTGTGACTCTAGCCCTGTGTTTCGAACTTACCTGTGACTCTAGCCCTCTGCTTCGAACTTATCTGCGGCTCTATCCCTGTATTTTGAACTTACATGTGGTTCTAGGCCTCTGCTTCAAACTTACCTGTTGCTCTAGCCCTCTGCTTCGAACTTACCTGACGCTCTAGCCCTGTGTTTCGAACTTACTTACCTGTGGCTCTAGCCCCCTGCTTCGAACATAGCTGGGGGCTCTAGCTCTGCCTATTACTCCACACTCAGGGGGGGAGAGGGGACATTAAACGTGTCCTGTGTAGAAATGTAAACCTCGGTATCTTTTGATGTGCGCACTTTTCTCCAAGGAAACGCACACGTACATTGTGTCTATGACCTTTCAGTAAGGTTGAAGGTTATTTCAAATTCTCGTAGAGGAAATTCTGGTTCCATTCGGAGGCCCGGGTTGTGCGGAACCTCATGAAACAGACGTATGTTGCTGGGTTCGATTTTGTACCCCTTTGCGACCCGTACTTTCCACTCGCTTGTTCTTCGACGTTTGCGGGGAGTGACGTCACCAATTCTCTCTTGGAACAACGAATTTGAGAAATCTAGATGATTCCATCGTTAGTTTTTTTTTTAATGTGGCAAACGCGTCTTAATCCCCCTCCCCCCTTGAGTCTTAGAAAAGTATGAATAAATAAAGCGTATAGTAGAAGTTGAGTGGATAGATATTGTAGAGTAAAGTGGGAAAGATAAAAAGTAGAGAGGATCGCCAGAGCAAACCTTCTCTTCTTGATCCTTTTCACCATTCGTTTCGATGGGGTTACATGAGCATGAATATTAGTTGTTCTTTTATTAATTATTGTTGTGTTGTTTTAAATTATCTTGTTTTTTTCTCCCTTTTTTACTTTCTCAGTAGCTGTGTCCACGTCGGGGGAAGCCAGTAAACGCCCTAAAAATAGTTTCCCTCTTCTGTGCCCCGTTTGCTCAGTGAACATTTCTTTTGAGAATTGTCCCAGTTTCCTTTAGTTTCTGATTAAATAATAATCCTCTCCATGGTATTTATACCAATGAATACATATGTACATTTTAGTATTCGTTAAGCCTTAATCCTACCTCAGGGTTCGTAGTGTTCAGTTATTTCTACTATTTTCATCGAAGTCGATCCTGCCTGGGAGGGAGTTTTCACGGGAGAGCGAAGCAAGGCTTAAGAGCGCGCAAAGTACTCTTCTCTATTTTGTAACAGGGCTTCTTTTCACCTTTTAGTAAAAACTCTATTTCGTTGGGCTTTGCCTTTAAAAATAACTAAATTGTTACAAGGATCATTTTTAGTGTTTTCATTAAATGAACGAGACTAGTTTCGGAAGTATCCTAATTGCATCAATCCTCTTGAAATAATGAGACAGGATTCCATAGGAACGGTGCTTAAATACTGGGATTTTTTAACATATAATTTTTGAAACACTAAAGAGAAAAAATAACGATACTTTATATACCCGAATGAAAGGTAGAATTGATAAAATTATTTATATATTTTATAAAACTTCGCCTAGCTTTCCCTTGAGGCTGCTTTGGGCCAACTAATATTTCTCCTCACGCGTTTGGTTGGAAAATTAAGTATAACGCTAAAAATGTGAAAAATAGCTAATTGTTAATGTGAATATTTTTGTGAGACTATGATTAGGAATTAAATAAATATACAAAGCTAACTAAGCTGGGGTGACCCCCCCACCCCACCCCCAAATTTGGTGAAATTCGGCACCCATGTTTTGAAACAAAACCGTGACAAAATACCGCAATAACGTAAAATATTTATTTTATTTTATTGATAACGTCCTATCTAATATATTTATAGATAAATAATATATTAAATTGTCAATAACGAAATTCAGTGTTGTTTAACTTGACTAGCCTCTCTGCTAGTATAGTGGTTAGCGCGCTTGCCCAGCAATCGCTGGGTCGGATGTTCGAATCTCCGTCCTGATTCTTTTTAAGCTGGGCCACCCATGGTGGGGAGTTGTGGCTTGCCCTGGCTGAGGTCCGCCTTATAAGCAGAAACACAGGAGGACTGAAACCAGCAAACTTTAATTGTGGCAACTGTACATACATGAATAAACCTACAGAGTCGTATTATCTGGCTCATAAGGAGATGTCAATCGGCATTTGACGGATAAATGCAATTTCACATCTGTTCTCCTATTAATTGGAAAAATATCTTTGCATATGCCAGCCACAACACCTGTTGAATTACCCTGCAGTGCGCGTTGGCCCACGGACGGTTCGTTGAATTACCCTGCAGTGCGCGTTGGCCCACAGACTGTTCGTTGAATTACCCTGCGGTGCGCGTTGGCCCACAGACTGTTCGTTGAATTACCCTGCAGTGCGCGTTGGCCCACAGACTGTTCGTTGAATTCCCCTGCAGTGCGCGTTGAATTACCCTGCAGTGCGCGTTGGCCCACAGACGGTTCGTTGAATTACCCTGCAGTGCGCGTTGGCCCACAGACTGTTCAGTGACATTCATATTGACTGTCCCGGTCCCATGGGGGATCTTGGCGAACGTTTCCTGTCCTGGTATCGGGACGAGCGCACGATCGCCACCCTTGTGCTCGGGACGTGTTTCTTGCACAACTTTGTGCGTTATCTGACCCTTTGGAGGAGGCTGGCTTCCTCCATTTTATTTGACTGTTGTGTTGGGCGCAAGCTCCAGTACCGAGGGGAGGCGGGCCTCCACCCTACCCCGGAGCGTGCCTCATGCCTCTTCTTCCTAGTGGGAAAAATGTCGATGTCAAAGGGAGAAGCGAAAACCAACGAGATTGTCTTTGATTGGGTCTTTAAAAAAGGGGTGACGTTAGGGAAAGTGAAAATTCGTGGGAGATGCATAAGTCTAGCTAATTGGGGTCGTGAGGAAGGGGAAGGCCACGTAACTCTCCTGAACTCCCCCCTTCCCTTACTGTTACGTAAAACGAAACTTGAAACTGCTTGGAACCAACCAGTGGAAATGGTGAAGTTAGGGGAAGTGAAAATGTAAGGGTGACTGAAGCGGAGATTACTAGGGACTGGTAGGGCGAGCAAATTTCCCTAAAGCCGCGCCCAATCTCTAAGGCGGAGGGAGGGGTCCCTTTCTGGGATTGTACATCATTTTGAAGATTGAAATTCTTCTTCCTTTAGTCTTTTTTTATATTCTTGTCCTTATTTCCTTTATTCCTCCTTGTTTCCTTTTATCGTCTCCCTTTGTTTCCTTTTATATTCTTCTACTAGTTTCATTTTATCTTCCCCTTATTTCCTTTTATCGTCTCCCCTTGTTTCCTTTTAACTTCTGTTTACCTTTGTCTTATTCCCTTGTTTATCTGTTATTCCCCCCCCCCGTCCTTTGTCTTATTTCTCCTTGATACCTTCACATGGTTTCCACTTGTCATCACGTTTTTTCAGCTTGTCACCTTTATCTTGTTTCTCCCTGTTATCTTCACCTTGTCGCCCACTTCATATTCACTTTTACCCCTTGTAATCTTGACCATCGCCCTTTGTTAATCTTGACCTTTTATCCCTTGTAATCTTCTCCTTTCCACCCTTGTCTTCTTGATCTTTTCCCTTTGTCTTCTTGATCTTTTGCCCCTTGTCTTCTTGGTATTTTCCCCTTGTCTTCTTGATTTGTTCCCCTTTGTCTTCTTGACCTTTTCCCCCTTGTATTTTTATATTTTTCCCTTCTTGATCTTTTCCCTTTGTCTTATTTACATTTTCCCCTTATCTTATTTATTTTCCCCCTTATCTTTTTATCTTTTCCTTTTGGCTTCTTTATCTTTCCCCTTGTCTTCTTTATCTTTTCCCCTTGTCTTCTTTATCTTTCCTCCTTGTCTTCGTTATCCTCCCCCCATTGTCTTCTTTTTCTTTCCCCCTTGTTTTCTTCATCTTTTCCCTTTGGCTTTATCTTTTCCCTCTTGCCTTTATCTTTTTCCTTTGTCTTCTTCATCTTGTTTCCCTTGTTTTCTTGATCTTTATTACTTGTTCACCCCCCCTCCCCCCGTTCTTCGGTTCAACTTTCTAACCTTTTCCCCGACAGGAATTTTCGCTTATCTCAACTATTTGACTCCCAAAACGAGAGAAGAAATCATCAATTTCTTGATTCGAGGCCTGGAACGACTGGAATACAGAGGATATGACTCAGCAGGTACTGTACTTGAGGCTCCATTGTCTAAAACTAAACGACAACAATCAGGATTTCAGTTAAGGCAGTTTAAGTTGTCCTGTAATGCTTCCTTAAATTTTTGTAACCACACAGAATCCAAAATTGTCTTAATCTCGGATAATGGAATTAATTTTTTTTTAATTAATCTTGACAAGGGCCTTGTAATTTTAACTGTATTAAGCGTTTAAAATTCTGAAGAATTCACCGAAGAGAAGAAATTTGAACGATTCGGTATTGGTAATATCACTTGGGTATCAGAGCCTCGTTCTTTGTTTAGGAATTGGTATCGATGCTGCGACCTCGGGTAACGTGATGGTAAAACAGCCTGGAAAGGTGAAATGCCTCAGAGACGAAATCGAAGCTCACCGAGACAGTCTCGGCTTCGATGCCATCCATGAAACTCACGTCGGTATTGCTCACACCCGCTGGGCCACGCACGGTAGCCCCTCAAAAATCAACTCCCACCCACACACCTCAGACGAAGGCAATTTATTCATGGTTGTTCATAATGGTGAGTACTGAAAGTAATAGTCACGTGGTTACTAGTAATTTTCTGATAAATCCTTTTAGGGGTTAATTTGCCTTTCTGATTGGTAACGCCATTGTCAAAGCGGAAATCCTAGACATATGCATGAATGCCCCCCAAAATGCCATTGAAATCGGTTAAATAGCGATACCCTTATTTCCAGTGTATTTGGGTATAAAAACTATATTTTTTTCTAAGTAACTCTTTTCTACCATTAATTAAGTAAGCCCTCAATAAAATGAGATCTGTATAAGCTTGAATCAGTGTTAAAACTATGGCGTGTAAGAATCGGTCATCCCGGGAGAATAAAAAGAAAATTCAGGAATTCTTTACCGAACTTTCAATTTGAACGAGAGAAAACTTTCAGATAACTGACGTCACCACCATTCGCTAAGCCTAACATAATCATAACTGCGCACTCACCTTTCACACATTTACAGGAATTATCACCAACTACAAGGACGTTAAACATTTCCTCGAAAACAAAGGACATAGGTTTTGCTCCGATACAGACACTGAAATTATTGCCAAACTTGTCAAGCACATTCACGATCTCCATCCCGGCTATTCCTTCAGAGAACTCGTAGAACAAGTTGTTCAGCAGCTGGTAAGTGGAGATTTATAATTATCGATGTAAATGTAGATATTTAAGAGCGAAAAAGGGGCAAACGAATTAGAAAACGTTCACTCACGAGTAAAGAAATGGAGATAGCAATTTAGGAACAGTAAACAGGAGGACAATCTAAAGAGCCCATGTTCATTCTGAGGGGAGAAGAGAAATAGAGAGCGGGTCTATAGCTCTACAAGTAGTCTCCTCTTTAAACTATTGTTGCTTTGTACCCTCCAGATACTTCGATCTTCGCCACTTTAAAAATCCCGTCAGGAACTTTGTGATGCCCCCGTTCCTTTTCGCTTTTTACCTTTTGCGGTTAAATAATAATAAAAAGGCAAGGAAGCAGAGATGCGGAAAAGACAAACCGCCTCTCTGGTACCCTCGGCGCCCCTTCCCCCCTCCCGGGTGGTGAAACAACGGGGGAAGGGGGCCGAATTGCTCTCCCATCATTTTTAAGCGCTCATTTGGCGATTGCCTCCAAGGGCACACACAAGTACCCGGCCTAATGCTAAGCTAGATTAAAAACAAAAGCAGAAAAAAACAGCGAACAAGTAAAACCAAAGGCAAAAAACAAAACAAAGCAAGAAGAAGGGGGAGAAGATCGCTCCAGCGTCGGGGGGGGGGGAGGATAGCGCTTGGGAAGTGAATAAAGAGGGGAGAGCGCTTGGGAAGCGAATAGAGAAGAGAGAGTGCTTAGGAACGTCATTATTAGCCTATATCGTGCCCACTAGTAGGGGTATGACCCCAAAGACTACGGCGCTTCTATGTATCTCCGCTTCCTTGCTCGTCGGGGAGACAATCAAGGCACGAGCCTTGAAAGATCAAGTGTGAACAAATGGTGATCGAGAGGAAGACGTGGAGGTATACACGGCGACGCCCTGTCCCTTTCACTCCCGCACGCAGCCACTTTCCTCTCATCAGGTCTGGGCCGACTCCGTTACCAGAACCGAATCCACTCCGAGCCTGGAGCGAGCGGTGTTGCCTTCGAACTATCGACCTCCCACACTAAAACCGCATCACTTCCCCAACATAAAAAGCGTTCCCCAGACAAAAATTTTCACCGACCATAGAAGTGCTTGGTAGTTTTTTTTCAGGCTCCTGCAAATGTTCGTAGAGGGGGTGGGAGTCGGGGAGTGACGTGTTCCCAGGGTTTGAGTGAACGTGTTCTTTGGATTACACCCTGTTATCTTTTCCTTCATCAAAAACCACCCCCTTTCTCTTCCCTGAATGAACGTGTACTCTTTGGATTGCCCCTACGTTGTACTTTCCTCCATTATTATGTCCTACCCCTTCTCCACGAGTGAGAGTGTCCTGTTTGATCCCCTCCCCATCACCAAACCGTGTTGCCTTGTCTTACATCGTATCCCCTCCTCTCCCCCCAAATGAACGTGGTTCTAGAGGTCCTCCTTTGCAGGACCTCGAGCAGCCTCCCCCCCCCCCACCCGACGCTGGAGCGATCTTCTCCCCCTTCTTCTTGCTTTGTTTTGTTTTTTGGCCTTTGGTTTTACTTGTTCATTGTTCTTTTCTGCTTTTGTTTTTAATCTAGCTTAGCATTAGGCCGGGTACTTGTGTGTGCCCTTGGAGGCAATCGCCAAATGAGCGCTTAAAAATGATGGGAGAGCAATTCGGCCCCCTTCCCCCGTTGTTTCACCACCCGGGAGGGGGGAAGGGGCGCCGAGGGTACCAGAGAGGTGGTTTATCTTTTCCGCATCTCTGCTTCCTTGCCTTTTTATTATTATTTAACCGCAAAAGGTAAAAAGCGAAAAGGAACGGGGGCATCACAAAGTTCCTGACGGGATTTTTAAAGTGGCGAAGATCGAAGTATCCGGAGGGTACAAAGCAACAATAGTTTAAAGAGGAGACTACTTGTAGAGCTATAGACCCGGAGGAGCGCAACTCTTCTCAACCTTCCCAACATCCACGCATCTCTCTACGGGACTTACATTTGTAAGAATGTAAATAATAATAATAGTGATAATAATGATAATGGTGATGACGATGATGATAATGTTGATGGCGATGATAATAATAATAATGGTGAGGGGGATGATGATGACTAATAATGGCGATGATGATGATAATAATAATGGTGATGATGATAATAATGATGGTGATGATGATAATAATAATGGTGATGATGATGATCCGTGCGCTTGGGTTAGAAGGCAACTGACCGCGACCCACTTAATCGCCTTATTTCCAATCACTTGCTAATCCATTCTTGCATCATAATCCCATGAAAGCCCCATGTGGATGAATACTCTGAAAGTGCGGTACTTGAAGGACCCCTCATACCCTCCCCCCAACCCCTCGGGTTAAGGGATTAAAGGAGGGGGGGGGGGTAAACGACACTTGTGCATCCCCTTTTTCTACCCTTTAATCTGTTGAGGTCGGACTCCTTAAATGTCCTTTTCCTGGGCGTAGTGATGCGCGCAGACCACTTTCACTCGTGTGTCCCGGTGGGAATTTCTTGGGAGTCGTTACTTAGAACTAACAAGCGAAAACCAACGAGGGCACCTGCGCCAGAATGTGCGGCGATGATAGGGGGAGGGGTATGGGTATAGATCAACATGCGATACCCAATCATCCAGATGTCAGCTGCAGCGTGGTTGATCATAATGCCCCTTTCAACCCCTTTGCGGAGGGGGGGGGGTGTATCTAGTGAGTGGACTTGGAAACGATGGCGAAGCTGGATTAGGTTAATAATATCAATTTTAAAAGGGTTTAACGCCCTCTTTCGCCCTTGCTTAGGACTAGTCAGGCCTTTCGAGAGGAGAGCTGACAGAACAAGATAATAGAGAAAAAAGGGGGATCCTAAATGTTGGGGTCAGTAGGGCGCGTTAGAAGCACCCAAGAACATTGCTGTTTGTAGGACTTTTGCGATAGATTCTCACCGTGCAATATATATGCATCTCAGCGACTGAAAATTCCCCCAGAATTGAGTAACCCATCCAAACGACTAAGCATACTCAACGTTGCTTAACTTGTCTTAACCTGTTAATTGCGATTTGCACCCGACTGTGCTCCCTCCACTCATTATTTACTTATATTTTCCTCTCCCTTTTATTATTTTCTTTCCATCTTCCTTTACTCATTCGACCGATCCCTCACTCAACAGGAAGGAGCCTTCGCCCTATGTTTCAAGAGCGTAAAATTCCCCGGGGAAATTGTAGCTACGCGTCGCGGTTCTCCTCTCCTTGTCGGTATTAAAGCTAAAAATAAATTAGCTTCCGATCATATTCCCATTTTCTATAGCAAAGGTACGTTATTATATTCTTCTTTTTGAGTGATAATTCTTATTTATATAGTGGTAGATTATTACGTAGAAAGAAAACTAATGTTCTTCTTCATTGGTTTGCTTTATTAAAAAAAAAAGAAAAGAAATTTAATCAGTTTTATTGCTAAAATAGAGTTGTTTTCTATCGTTTCGAGAATATGTAGAAATTACTAATTTTCTATAGGGATTATTTTTATTAGAAATTGAAAAGAATTATTTTCACCTTAAGTATAAACGCCCAATTTCACACCCTCTTAACTGACATAGGTCAGGTTAAGTCTACCATTAGAGGTTTAATTAAAGTTGTAAATGGTTCTTGGCACAACGAATAATAATTCATGGATTAATATCAGAAATTTCTTAAAAATTAAGAAAGTAAAAAAAAACTTATAGACGAAAATCGTTGAACCATAAGTTAACATAGTTAATATAGATGCTAATATAGCTCTGTAGGCAGGGCTGGATTGAGATGTCGCAGGACCCTAGGCCATTCATTTTAGCGGGGCACCAGCGAGCGAAAGCATCACTATTTCAGGCATATAAAATAAAATAATATATTTAAGAAAGTACAAAAGCTGATAATTTCTTAAACTTCTGATATTAAATATACTAATATCATTAAGAAAGATCACAGTGATCATTTGGCATAAACACAAGGAGGTTTACTGTCTATATTAGAATTTCATTTTTTCTTGAATTTCATTTATGATGTCCTGAAAATCAATTTCTTTTCTTAAGTGTTATATACTATAGTGTATATTTTAAATGGGTGGTCAATAAACTACCCACTTCCAAATAAAGAGTTAATAATAATAAGCATAGTAATTAATAACACGTATTGTCATAGAAGCGCGAAGTCCTATGCCATGGCCTATTTGGCCTATGTTAGGTATCCGGCCATGTCTGTAGGATGTGAACTATTTTATAGCCCCTCCTTAAATTAGCTCAATGTCCTCAATGAGTAATTCTAAAAATTTATTTTCGCATGTTTCCCATAAAAAAAAGAGGTTTATGAGATAGGAAGGACAACGCCTAGATTCTCATCATTAGGCAAGTATAACCAGAAGGATAAAAAAAAAATACTCTTGTAGCAATTTCTTGTCTTGTATATTCTTAGTTATGTTTGTTTGCATCCTGGAATGTTGATTTTCATATGTACTTTGACAGTAGGACTAATTTTAATTTGCTTATTTTTTTGTCTAACTCGTAGAATATAAGCACGGTACAATCCGGTAACCAGATAATTTTGTACTATTAAATATTTTGTATTTATATCACCTTTAAATAATAGTTTCATTTTTTTTCTTTTTCCCTGATGTGTGTGTGTCTTCATTACTTTTATCCATTCATCGTTACTTCCTGTTCCAAACCCGCCCCATCCCCGTTTTCTCTTCCTATTATAGAAAACGTAGAGAAAGTGGATCTTCAAGGTATAACTTAAAAAACTTGTTTATAAATTAGATTTCTAATACTTTAAAAGCTATTGCAATCTTTTAAACCTATACAACCCCTCGAAAGTAGGTGTTGGTCTGCAAACGATAGATGAACATTAATTAGATTAAGGGAAAAAATAGCCGCATGTTGTTTACTGGTATTGAAAATTATTTAAACATTTATTCCCACTCAGGTCATGGTTTTATTGTGTACCTGCCACAAAATATAATAAAAATCGATACTAAATCTAGCTTTATTCTTATTTTTCACGCATGGTGACAACTAACCAGCTTGGATTAAATGCATGCCTAATGTTGGTAAGAGATAGAACAATTTGTTTATGGAGACAGCTTTAGCGCTTGTTTATTCCTTGTCAAATATGTGGACGTAGAGTATGCGTAGTTTATGCTTTTTAACATTCTCACTGTAATTTGATTATTGTATATTACTATAACAAAATCGCCTGCCTAATACTTCTGAATAGTGGTATATGTTTAGAAATGCTTTATATGAGTGTATAAGTAAGTATACTGCATAATTATTATTATTTTTTTTAATATATTCTTAGTAGATTTTCAACCCGTTATTGTGTATTAAATATTTTTAGCATTTACCTTCAATTCATGTGACTATTTTTTTCAATTGTCTAAAAGTAGAAAAATAATATATGTGACGTTTGTTATTTCAGTAACGTCATTTGGACAGTAACAGTTGATTGCTAATATTCCTTTGGAATTATTTTTATTGATATATTCATGATTATTTATATATGTATTAATATTTTTCCCTCTCTTCTTCCCATTTGGATTATTCTTCCATTCGTTCTAATTCCTGGTGGATTCTTCTTCCTTATATATACCCTCCGCCTCTCCTACCTCCTTCGAACCCTCCATATACCTTATGAATCCTAGATTTAGCAGGTAATTATATCCCTCGATGTTATTTTCGCCTGATCGGTCCAGTATTGCCATCTGCTATTTAGAAAGCAAATCCTAGAGTTGAGTCCTTATAAAACCACAAAGTAGATAAAGTAAATTGATCGTAGATATAAAACCACAAAGTAGATAAAGTCAATTCATCGTCGGTGTAAAAAACACTAAAGTAGATAATGTAAATTCATCGTAGATATAAAAGTGAAATTTGGCGCTTTGATTTGGTGTGTATGAAATTGCTTGGCTTTTAGTTTATAAGGGAAAAATGCTTGTGAAAATGGGGGGAGGGGGGGCTCTCAAATGGGGGCCCGTTCACCAAGCTAAGAACTCGCATTGACAACCATAGGACCGCGGTCAAGCTAGGGAATTCATTTTAAGTTGCCTATAATTTTAGTCTAGTCATTTGTATATACTAGTTAATTTTCCATCGTGGCTGAGCTCCCCGAACCGGATGAAATTCGCATAAATATCACAATTGATGACAAGCCAACACCAGGGGGCGTCCCCGTATGGGGATGGGGGTACAGAAAGCGCGGTTATATTACTGTTTTACCGCCAACCAGCCAGGGCAGCAGCAGGGAGGGTTAAATTAATTATATATCATTTTGAAGAGTTTTTTTCCCGAAATAAAATATGATATGGGTATTTTATATTAATCAATTTTAAAGAAAATAGGATTGATTTAAATAGCATTCGTGGGTGAGGCTTATATGGCTGGAGTCAAGGAACGCGGCACAAAAACTAGAGGCCTAACGACATTTGGCAATCGCCTTTGAATTCGAATCTAATGATAGGCTTTCGAATTAGGAATACTAAGAGTTTATTTAAAAATAGCGGGTTGTGTGGGGGGTGCACTCCCACAATTAAAGGGGGTATGGGTCCCTCATTTCGAAATTACCTTATAAATGATATATAATACTTACAATATGATGCGATCGCAATAACCCAACAAACACACACTATATATATATATATATATATATATATATATGAGAAAAACACAAAGTAGCGTGTGAGTAGAGCAATAAATGCAAAAAATCCCACAGGAAAATGAAAAGCGGATTCCAAGTACTTTCGAACTTGTTTAGTTCATTAGTTCCTTGATAATGAATTATACAAGTTCGAAAGTACTTGTAATCCGCATTTCATTCTCCTGTGGGATTTTTTGCATATATATATATATATATATATATATATATATATATATATATATATATATATATATATATATATATATATATATATATATATATATAATCCAAAAAAGCTACACGTTCGACGTATGTTAAAGCCCCTTTTAGTTTACGGACGAAAGATGTGTGCACGAATAGAGGGAATAGAAGTAAGAGATAACGATGTTATGATTGACTGTATGTGTATGTATGCGGAGCTGTCCCGGAAACGGAGCCGGTAACCTGACTCGGAAATCTAATGCCTTCTTCTTCTGGTAAACGACAATGAATCAGTTTCTCTTAAATGATTATTATGTACGGACATTTTGACCTCATAAATGAAGCCGTGGGGTGAATAGTGTTCACTAAACAGAAAATAGGCCATGCTTCGACCTAGAACGAGTGTAAAATATAGTTTTTGTAGGAATGTGCGAAAGGGTGTTTTTGTATTTGCAGTTGTATGTAATCGTGTAAGAGAGATCTTTTAAAATGCTGGGGTGGGGGTTAATTTAAATGCTATATCATGAAATACACACGTTTATTCATAGTTTTGTTTACAATATATGCTTAATATTTTGTGGTTACAAATTTGGACTCTAAATATAAGGGGTTAGTTGGAATGAATATCATCGACTGCATAATTACATTTTTTTAATATATAAATATACGATAATGCTTCGTTAGTTAGCCTCGCAGTTAAAGCTTTCCTTTACCTTTTGTAATTTCTTTTAGAACTTTAACTGCTTGAATATAAAATACTTTCTTACCTAAAATTACGGAGTCTTTCAAACTTCCTTATACTGTCAGCAATTCTACCATCCACAAGTTGTACTTTACTCTGCAATCTCTTCTATCTTGGCTTTATTCATTTTTATTCTTTTATTTCGATCTTCTAGCATCTTTTTAATTGCTGCTGAATTACAAGAAACAAAATTATCAGTAAAGTTTCTATAACTTTCACTTGAGTATTTGGCCTATCTTGAGAAGGCTAGGATTGTCAATATCTGCCCTGCAAGAGTAGGTTGACGAGAATTTCGTGCTTTACCGGTCCTTAGTAACCTTTCTTTACTGGCCACGCAAGACTTTAACCTTCCACACTTTCTGGTACTACTACTTCTACACTTTTTTTTAGTCCGGGTTTGTTTGTTTTTTTTTCTCCGAATTTGATACAGTAATATCAGATATGTACTTGGTCAGGGCCTCATTGCTGTGGATGTTTGGGAGTAGTGAAAGAACGCTAGTATTTCCTGCTTTGCTTTAGTTGTGGTTCGAACTTGCTATCTTCTTTAGTGAATGCGAGGAGATTACATGCCCATTGATTCTTGTGGGAATCAGTTTCAACGCTTGTACATATCTGTGTTTATAGGGAATGTAATTAACCCCGCAAGGAGTTTAAGTTCGTACTTTTAAGTACCTATGCTTTTATGAACGAATTTGCTCCAATAGTTCGAGTTGGCGAAGATAGAATTTCTTTGTTACTCGTGATTTCATTATTTCTGTTCTTTTCAATCGCCTTTTTCATTGAACTAAAATTTACTGGAGAGTAATGGTTGAAGAAATGCTATTGTACAGTTCCAGTTTATTTAGTTTATTACTTTTTCCTATTATATCTATCGCTTACCATCTAAAGCCACCTCGTAAAAGGAAATTTTGGAAGATGGTGCGTGCATTAATTCGTATTTTTCATACATATTAAATTTACAATGAGCTTAGATGGATTGAGAATAAATACTGCATTGTATGTCTACTTACGTAGTTTGTATATTACTAAAACACTTTAAATATAGTTCGATTACCCATTGCTTGAACTTTCGTATTTTGAACTTTTTGTAAGCTTAATTTGAGCTGAAAAGTTTCTTCAGCGTAGGTTAAGTATCTTTTGCTGGATACTTTGATTAGTTGGATTCTTAACCCCTATTTTGTTTATCCGATTTGCTCATTATGGATTTCTTTTGATTCCAAATTCTCGCCATTGACATTCTCAAATATTAATGTTAAATGGTCATTTATATTCAATGCAGTTCACGATGAAAAGCATAGAAAATCAATGGCGAGAAATCAGTTATGCTCCCTTTTAGAACTAACGACATTTCATTTCTTTCACCCCATCATATAAACCAACCGGCTTTGCCTCGTCTGCCTGCATGGATAAACCGGCGATCACGCAGCACGCAATATTCGCCCTTATCTACTCACTCAATAAATTTCACATTTGTCTGTCTGTGCCTAAGGGAAAGTCAAATACTCTTTATTCTTGGACATTCGTAAAAGACTCTACTCTTTTCTATTCATTTTCCCCACTTTTATTTCACTTATTCGTAGTAATATTCTTCTGTCTTCTTTATATTATCTATTTTACTATTCTTTCCATCCCGTATTCTCCCGTGGCACAGATAGACATATTAAGGCGATTTCGAATTAGTCTCGCTTTTTTTTTTTTAATATCCCTTTTCTCGTACCTTTAACTTATTATTTTTTTTCTTTTAATTCTCGCTTTTTAATCGGTCTGGTCCGTTCCAGTCGCTTATGCAGGTAATGTACCAGTTTATTCTCATTTGCGTAGTCTGTAGATATCGTATCGCGATAGTCGGTACAATTCTGGCATAATGTCTGTGAAGATAAGAAGAAATCCTTCGTTTCTCATTGTTTTGGGGGGCGCTTTTTCGTGCCCATTTCCCCCTCTTCTTTCCTAGACCACCGCCCTCATGGGCAAGAGATGCCCCCGAGCTTGCCAAGAACTAAGTCGACCGCGGAGATCCTCCCCCTCGGGGACAAAGAAGTAGAGTATTTCTTCGCCTCCGATGCGTCGGCCGTGATCGAACACACCGACCGAGTGATTTACCTCCTGGTAAGTCTGGCTTCCTACCAAGGGCGCTTAAGGGTACTCTTGAGGGTATGTGGGTATGGACTTCCTCCTCGGGGGTTTTAGTACCCTTCTAGCCCAATGGCGGTTGTGAGGTTTGTTAATACATTAATCATCCTTAGTCCCTTTTCATCTGTCCCGATCTCCTTTCCCGTCTGAGTAATTGTTCCATTTTGGGTTCCACCGATTTTCAATTTGTTCTTAAAGAAAAAAAAAGAACTTTTGTTCCCTTAAGGAGAACTTTGCCGCTTCATAATCTTTTTAGATTTTAGTGGCGTACATCTTGCTCCAAATAATAACGATAGTAATAATAATAATGCTACTCCTGATAACGATGATAATAAGGATAATAATAATAATTAACGGGAAGTTTCTGCGTCTAGTTCTTCGCGTTCTTTAATGCATTCCTTTTTCTCAAATCAAGCATCCCTTACCCAGTCCTCCGCATTGGGATTCAATCTGTTGTAATAATCCCAGAAATACATGACCTTTGATCTGGGTATTCGCTTGCCTTAAGATACCCTCTCTTTATATCTTATGGCATTGACCTATACCAACCTCCTGTCGGTCCACAGACCTTTACCAAACCCCCATGGTACGTAGTTGCCACACTCCTTCTTGATACCCCCCCCTCAATTATTTCGTTGCCAGGACGACGACGTGGCGAGCGTGGGTACGGATGGCACCTTGACCATCCACCGCATGAAGCGGAACTCCGACGACCCCCACCACCGGGAGATCACCACCCTGAAGATGGAGATCCAGCAAATCATGAAGGGAAACTTTTCCTCCTTCATGCAGAAGGAGATTTTCGAACAGCCCGAGTCGGTCTTCAACACGATGCGAGGGAGAATCAATTTCGACAATGAGACGGTCGTCCTCGGAGGCATCAAGGTGAGGTCCTCCGCCACTTATGCTCTTCCTTTATTTTATGTGGGAGCCTGGGGTTTTAGTCGCGTGAACGCGATTCTAGAAGTACTCTGTCGATTCCTAGGCTGTCGGTCAGATGGTAACCGTTTTACTTATCAATGAGTTTTTTGGCAATAACATCATAACTATTCGGCCGATTTGAACGAAATTTGAAACCCTTATGTCGGCTTACATCCCCTTTTGAACGATATAATTGCCAAGGTTCTTCCAAGGTTAGTCCGGGAATTTTGAAAGTTTTGAAGGTCATATGTTCATAAAATAGGCAGATTCTAACGAAATTTGATACCCTTATGTTGTTTTACATTATCTTTTGACTGGTATAATTGCCAATGTCCTCCCAAGGTTATTCCGGGAATTATTAAAAGTTTTGAAGGTCGTAACGTCATATGGTCATAAGTCACAATAATTGAGGGCACTAGATTTAGTTCTGTTGAGCTAGTTTTGTGGTATTTTCTATAATTATGAATATTTATAACCTAAGAATAGGGTAAATTACTATATCCTTGATGGTAGCCACCAGGTTTTACTAAAGATCAATGCGAAGTCGATCGGGGAGCTCTCCGTTCATTATTCGGGAATCCTCGAGGGGACTTTCCGTCGTTGAGGTCGGAAGAATAGATTCAGTCGATTCTTGAGCGCTCCTAGTTCTCTCCTAGTTTTGGTGCCTTTTGTATTTTCTTCCTTTGGCTTCACCACTTAATAGCATATCTATTTAAATGTTATTCCAGTTTTCAATAGAAAAAAAAAATCTTTCCAAGTTTCTCCCATCAAATTATTATGTAGGGAGATTCCCTTGTTGGTTTTCGCCTTTGTAGAAAAGCCTGAAAAGCTAGAGCCGTTCACTGTGTTTACGTTTCTTACAGGATTACATCGGAGAGATCAAACGCTGCCGCCGGTTACTCCTGATCGCCTGTGGTACTTCGTACCACTCGGCCATCGCGACCCGACAGCTCTTGGAGGAGTTGACGGAGCTTCCCGTCATGGTGGATTTGGCGTCCGATTTCCTGGACAGGAACACCCCGATCTTTAGAGACGACGTGTGCTTCTTCATCTCCCAATCTGGGGAAACTGCTGACACGTTAATGGCACTACGGTAATGGCACTTGAATTGTATGGTGACATCTTTGGTCTGCAGGGGGCAATAACAATAATTTACAAGAGTTATTACTTTCAATTTACAAAAGAGTTACTGCATTCCATTTACCAAAGAGTTACTACACTCAATTTCATTTACAAAAGATTTACTAGACTCACTTTTATTTACCAAAGAGTTATTACACTCAATTTCATTTACAAAAGATTTACTACATTCCTTTTTATTATTTTTCATAAACTTTTAATTGGGTGCTTTTTTGGTTATGTTTTTACTGGATTTTTGGAGGAGGCCGCCTGCTTCCATTTACCAGGGTCTGTTCTTGTGTTAGGTGTAAAGAAGAGGTGCTATATGAGTATAAGGTTGGGTGAACTAACCCATTTTTATAGGCTCTCGGGCCTGAATTTGGTTTAGAGTGGAGATGCACTCATTTCTTTCAGCTAAGTAATAATAATCATGCAATACTAATTTAATATGTTAATAATATCATTAATAATTACTAAAGCAAACGATGTTAATGTCATATGATGAAAAAAAGCGAGTAAGAGGTAGACATCCTTTTCATTTCAGTTGAGACTAATTCAAGGTCATTTCGCGTATTCATGAGATTATTATACGTGAGACACGGTTGTCCCTCCGCGCATGCGTGTAGAAACATTTAGTCACCGTCTATGAGACGTAACAGGCACCATAGTGATAATAATCTAACTCCCTCGTCAGAGGATGTTCTCTTATATTACTCAACCTATTCCTGCGAGCAAATTAGATATTGTTGCACAGACTTCTTATTCTAAGGGGGAGGAGGGAGAGTACAGTTATACATTGATCCCCCTTCGTACAAATTATTTTTATCCTACCACTCCTTGTAGTAGGGTTAAGTTTATGCTTTGGGGTGCCTATGTTATATTATGCAAACTTGTTCTTAGAGTTTTATAATAAGCCGGAGTTATATTTAGGTGTCAGTTTATTGTTGCATCCCTTTTGCCGCAATGGCCCTAAGCCTTTGCGGCTTAGGACAAGAAATTTTCTTTGAGAGTTGGATGTAACCTTGAGCATGATTGCACAGATGTTTCTACCCAAGACGTCGCACTGGAGGGCACTACTTTTGAAGGTTTGTTGCTAGGCCTCTATTCCAAAATCTTCTGCAGCACCGGGAATATTGCGTTTGTTCGTATTTCTTGGAGCATTTTGTTATACCGGAGCCTCGTCAGTGTACTCAAATGGCTCCAAATCCGAAAGGAGAGTTAGCTTCTATATTACCTCCCCCTTGTTTGAAGCCGGCGGGGTTCTTCCGTGTTCTGCGTTTGTCTTCTCGGCCCAACTAGTTGTAATATACTACTCAAGATGGAGATTTACCGTCGTGCCTAATTCCGAGACTGTAATCCATAGCGACTCACAGACCGCGCCAAGTGCCATGACGTCATGTCCTCTGCAATTCGAGAGGACGTCGTTGAGTTTCTCTTTGTGTTATTATTCTTATTTCTTTTTTATTTCAGGTATTGCAAACAGAGAGGGGCGTTGATTGTGGGCATCACCAACACGGTTGGATCGTCCATCTGTCGTGAATCTCACTGTGGGGTTCATATCAACGCTGGACCTGAAATTGGAGTCGCCTCTACCAAGGCTTACACGTCTCAGATGATCTCCTTGGTCATGTTTGCCCTCATGATGTCTGAGGATAGGATCTCGTCCCAACCGAGACGCTCGGAGATCACTCAAGGGTTGAGGAAGTTACCCGATCAGATTAAAGAGGTAATGGAAGCTGGGCTGAGACGAGGCGGTCATCGAATATATGTGTAACCTGTACATGGCCGGTCAAGGCATTAATGCACTGCGTAGTTTCCTCTTTTCCACAACGGGTTATGCACGGTAGGCGCATTTTCATCTCAACTAACTTCATGCACAAGAATGAAGGTAATTTTGAATAAGAGTGGCGCACACGTTTTAGGCAACTAAAACCTGTAATATTCCTTCATATTGTTGCATTAGTGTCCTACGAGTAATATTTCAATGGCGGAGAGAATCTATCAAGCTTTATTAAATCACAAAAAGACAATATTTCAACCCGATTCTGCAACACAAGAATTCTTCCAGGACGCCATTTTGAAATGCCACGGCATTAGGTGTAGTGGTCTTTAGCATGTTTAGTAATCCGATCTTTTTGGCGTTTTTGTGACGTTAATCTGTAGAATTACCAAAAACAACCTGGTTAGATAACCTGCACCCCCTAACCTTATAAATCGTTGCTCAGAACGTAAAAAATAACGTTTTTTTAATATTAATTTTAGCTTTTCATTTTACGAGCAACGATGTAGAAGGTTAGGGGTAAGTACGGTATCTAAGCACGTTTTAGTATAATTTTATGTTCAACAATTTTAAGAGTAGTTAATTAAAAAAATAAGTAATTAATAAAAAAAATTAAGTATTTAATAAAGAATTTTAATGGCAGATAATAAATAATTTTAAGAGTAGTTAATAAAGAATTTTAAGTCTCGATAATAAAGAATTTTAAGGCTAGATAATAACGAATTTTAACAGCGAGTTAATAAATTTTTTTAACAGCGAGTTAATAAAGAATGTTAAGAGTAGTTAATAAAGGATTTTAACAGTAGTTAATAACGAATGTTAAAAGTAGTTAATAAAGAATATTAAGATTAGTTAATGGATCATTTTCTCTAGGTGTTGGAGCTTGATGAAAAGATTAAGGAAATCTCGAAGGCCGTCTTTGAAAAGAAGTCTCTGCTTGTTCTGGGACGAGGTTACAACTACGCCACTTGTTTGGAAGGAGCCTTGGTGAGTGTTAACAGACAGAATTTTCAATTATAACATCTAAATCTATTTTGGTTACCTTTCTTAATTAAAAATAGTATCCCTGATGACCTTCATTGCATTTGCTTTTTAAGGATTCTCTTCCCACTGGTATTAATAATCGATATTTTAGGTTAATCTGGGAAATTTTAAAATGCTCACCAAAACGCTCTTAAAAACTTGGAAAGGCTTCGGTCGATTTTCAACTCTTTTTTTTTTATGATCATCACCGCAATAGCGGATCCAGGATAAAATGGAGGGGGGGCTAACCTGAATTCCCCCTCTGAGTAGTCTGAGAAAGAGTCATTGATGATTAATAAGGGTTATAATAGACAGCAGTGTGAATAAATAACAGCATCTCATAAAGGAGTGAGCAAGAACTCTCTCAGATCCGATTTTTTTTCTCCCACACATCAGAAAATTATGAATTGTAGTTTTGGGACGTCGGGTGAGGTCTAATACTTAATTTAATAATTATTTTTTTAATTACCTCCATTTTAGACATGTATCATATATGATACATTCGATCACAACCGTTTAAAAACTTTTGATATATATTCTATATTATTACATAACTCTTTCTGAATAGCAGAATACAAGTATGGCTTATAAAAGAAATATAAACATAAACGGGTCTGAAATTTGGGGTGGTCCCCACCTCCCCCCCTGCATCACCGTTATCCATCGTCCTTATAATATTTACATATAAATTGGATTCGACCCGCATGTAGAATACAAAAATCACCATTCCTCTTTCAACACTTTCAGGGCCTTATTCAGCACAAAAGCTTCACATAATTTTTCCTTTACCATCTAAGAATATTCTTTCTCCAGAACCTCATTCACATCTTTACTCTCACTCTTATTTCACCCAACCTTCCTCTCGAATTGTAAATTTGCTCTGCGCTTACTCTCGATATTTCCTTCTTCCACGTCATAATATCATTCGCTTGTATTAACACTGGGATTCGGCTTACTGCCGCGCAGCTTTCTGGCACATTTTCCACCCAAATCATTTTCACTGAGTAAAACTTCCATCTTCCTTGAAACTTATCGCAGCCTATCATATCAGTACTACTATCATTTACGACATAATATTAATATATAATTAAAAGCATCACTCTTACTCCAATACCGCCGCCTACCTCATCTTCATCCCCAAACATTTTACATTGTACTCTTCTGCATTTAATTTCAACCTTTTCTTCACACATACCTTGTCAAAAGCTTCATCAACATTTTCAAATCTATCTCTCGTCTATTAACGAGTCATTAACATAAACCAACATCAACACTGTCGATCCATCAATCTCACTCGTCATTCTCTCAGCACTTGATCCAGAGAGTGATGAACACCCACGTCATCATACACCCTTCAGAGTGAGGGCTAGATGAGACGAAACTTTTGGGAGCATCCCGCGAGCCAGAGTAACAAATGAAATCCCTAAAGTGACCATATATATATATATATATATATATATATATATATATATATATATATATATATATATATATATATATATATATATATATATACCATAATACATTATACAAGAATTTTATTGAAAAACATACAAATCAGTGAGACGGCTGGTGCTGCTTGCCATGAAAAAGTGTTTCAATGTCTTGCTCAATGGATGAGGTAGACAACAGAAGAATGTCATTGAGGTGGTGGTCCGAGAGTTGGGAGCGAAAGGGGGGACTTCGTGTACTTCATTGTGGAGAAGAGATGTTCGCAACAGTAGGTGCTGCCAAACATGGCCACGATATGTTGAACATGCGCAATGTATTTTGGAAAATTGCTAGAAGGGAGGACGAGGTCGCGGAAGAAGGATAACGGAGATGAGGTGCGGAACTTCGCCTTCAGTTCATCGTTGCACTGCAGCTTCACCAACTCCATTGCAGGGGGGCAGGGGCGTCGTCCACGGGGAAGTCAAAGGAGGCGGTGAAAAGCTTGAAGTCAGCAGCAAGTGGCCTGACTCCTGCGAAACAGGAGGCAAATTACTCCCGCAGAGAGGCGACGACACACGCAAGTGTCCAGGTTCACGTCGTCAATGGCAGAAGCAGCAAGGCGAGGAAAATGCACAAACTGACCAATAGCTAACTGAGCCTCCCACAAGCGCAGCCCTAACTTCGAAGGCGGTGATGTGCGCGTGCATGTCTGTCACGAGAATGTCTTTGCCTTGCAGCTTCACGTTGAGGGCGTTCAGATGCGTAGTGAGGTCCGTGAGCAGGGCCAGGCAAGTGAGCCATCGCGGGTCGGAGAAGTGATCAGCGTGGGAAAGGTGGCGATCTCCTGCTGCAGGTCGCACACACGGTACAGCAGGGCCCCACGACCCAGCCAGCGGACCTCACAGAAGCAGAGCAGGTCGTTGTAGTGCACGTTCACCTCATCCATCAGTACCTGAAACTGGCAGTAGTTAAGGCTGCGGGAGAGGATGGAGTTAACGACCTTCACCACGGCAGACATGACATCAACGAAGTTGGCAGACTGGGCGCACAAGGACTCTTGGTGGATGATGCAGTGTACCTTGTGGATGGGCTGAGTGTGTCCAGAGGCCTCACAGTGGCTCACTAGCAGCGAAGCGGCGCCCTTCTCACTAATCATTCCGGGGCACCGTCGGTTGTTACGCACACAAGACGGGAGAGGTCCAGTGAGTGCTGTTCCACACACTGAAGCACGGCGACGAAGATGTCCTGCCCACTGGTTGTGCAGAGCAGCCGGAAAAACTGGAGGAATTCCTCACACAACGGGAGGTCAGCGGTGGCCCCACGGATGAAAACAGCCAGCTGGGCCGTGTCCTTCGTGTCGGTGCTCTCATCAAGAGTGAAGGAGAAGGCGACGAGGGTTGAGCTGCGGGTCTTGAGTGAGTCGTGCACGTTGTCCGATATCTTCTCGATGCGACGACGGACGGTGCTAGACGAAAGGCTCACGCTCTCAAAGGCAGACCGCTGCTCTGGACAGACGGAGTCCACCACAGTGACAAGGCACTCCATGATGAAGTCCCCATCCACGAATGGCTTTATCCGGCATGCAAGGAGGTGGGAGACCTCATAACTGGCGCGCGTCACCTTGTCGGCTTCAGCAGTCTGCTTGCGGAAGTGCGAAGTTGTTTTCTGCAGGCTGCCTGACAGTCTAACGATGGCGTCCTTCCACTCAGTGGCAGACATCGACGCAAAGTTTGATGATCGTTGCTATGTCTCCCAATGGTGGCGCAAATTATACTCCTTCAGGGCAGCCACAGTCTTGAAGCACATCTGGCACTGGGCCTGTCCAAAGCGCTCGATGAATAAGTACTTCTCCCACTCACGGTTTAAAGCCCGACGCTCGAGGTCCACTTTCCTCTTCTTCACAGACATGATGAGCTGAAAAGAAAGGAAATGACCACAATGATAAATAATAACGGATTGGAGTTTTTTCTAATCATGTTCATTTACTAGTGTTAGTTTATTTTTAAAACTGTACTGACCACAAAGCGTACCTAGTCTCAATGCGAAAGTCCAACGGACATTGGCCGCTGGCGTGTGGCAGGATCGCAGAGTGAGGCGCAAAGTTGCCAAACAGTATCTGCCGGTGTAGCCGCACAGAATGGTATGCTCGCAACCGTATCTCACTAAGGATTCATGGCTGCGGAAAAAGTCATAAGCATTTTTAGTTTAGAATTGCCTCCTCTACAATTTTGGTCTCTATGAAACTTTTTTGTATTTGTGAGAGAAAGGCATTTTTGTTTCATTTTTTACTCATTTTCACTGTCATCTGTAAAATTCATTCCCCTTTCCCTCTACGAGTCTACTGAGACAGATGCCGTGTGGCAGAATTTTTGGGGGGGTGGGTGGGGGTGGGGGCTGGGGTTTCGCGGGCCGGATTGCAATATTAATGCTGAGCAAGGTGGCGGGTCAGAGGTTGCCCGCCCCTGACGTATGTCAAACAACTCACTCCGGCAATCTTTGCCCCAAACACCCCTTACTTCCAAGGTGAAAAATCTACTAAGTTATTAAAGTCATGGCAACAGCACGCACCCTCGTCTTACAACTCGACCTATATCAGGATCACATTCAACAGTTTTCCACCAACTCCAAGAGTTTCTTAGGACTTGCTATAGCACTTCAACCCCCACACGATCATATTCTTTATCTCCAGCCATAAAGCCAGCATACACTTTACATATTTTATCACATTCTTGGAAGCAAACACTTGGATCACAGAGCCCTTATCCGCCCTAGATAGACCCAGTCATCACACCTCCATTTCTTGTTTCTTTCCACAAAAACTTCCTGTTCCCATCCCGATCGTTATACACCTACCAAATGCTTCTTTTGCACCCCACTTTCATTAATCATGCGTTTCACTGTCTTTTTGCATTCACCTGCTTCTTCCTGATTTGTACTACTAAACATCTGCAGGTATGTTTCCCTTTTCCTCCTATCTCTTTCATATCACCTCTCTAGCATTCACCATTTTTTTCTGTTTACAATTATAGCCACACCATCAACATACAGCACCTACAATCTTAAATCTCTCTTTATCAAGCATTCTCATATTCTTCCATGTATATTTGATCTAGCATCATTTCACTTCTGTTTCTTTGTCGCTGAAAAGAGCGAAAAGAGAGGAAGAAGGAGGAAATAATTTTAGACCAGTGGCGACAATCGAGCCTTGACTCGTCGCCGTTGAGATCAAAAGGGCAAGGCACCATATCAAATAGGCCAGTGGTGAGGAACATGGTGGCTATGTGTCAGCTTAAACAGGAAAAAAGAATGATCATTTCTAAAGTTAACTAATCTTTTAATTGTTGCGAGTATATTTTGTAGGAAAGCAATAAAATAATTTGGTCTGCAAAATTGAAGTCATTCAGAGAGCCGCACGTAATGGCCAAGAAAGCCTCAGATTTGCCACCCTTGGACTAGGCTAACCAGTAACTTGAAAGCTACGTTCAAATCAGGCGCGGATCCAGGGGGGGGGGGGGGGGAGCTAGGAGGCTTAAGCCTCCCCCCCCCAAAAAAATCTCAGACCCGTTCATATTTCTTTCTTAAGTCCTACTTGTATTCTGTTATTCAAAAAGAGTTATGTAATAGTATAGAATATATATTATAAGTTTTTTAAACCATTGCGATCGAATGGTAGCTTATATGATACATGTCTAAAACAAAGGTAAATCTAAAAAATAATGATTAAATTCAGTATGAGACCTTACCCGACGTCCCAAAACTACAATTCATAATTTTCTGATGTGTGGAAGAAAAAAAATCGTATCTGAGAGAGTTCTTGCTCACTCCTTTATGAGATGCTGTTATTTATTCACACTGCTGTCTATTATAACCCTTATTAATCATCAATGACTCTTTCTCAGACTACTCAGAGGGGGAATTCAGGTTACCCCTCCTCCCCCTTTTTAGCCTGAATCCGCCACTGGTTCAAATCTAGCCAAGAAGACGCACTTTTTTTCATCTCCACAATATTTATATCGCCTTAATCGTAGGTTCTCACCCACATGCCAACTAATTTTACCATTCGCAACAATAAGGTGGTCAGATAGGTGAATATTTATTCCTCTCAGCTTTCACATCCCCCAGCATATTCTTCGTCACAAAGACCACACACAGGCTCTTACATTCTCCCAGTTCTTCTTTGACTGACACATATATACTTGCCTACACCTTTGTACTGAAAGAATGTATTCGATCCGCACAAGTTTTATCGTAGAAACCCCCGTTTCTCACTTCTTTTTTAAAATTTCCCCCGTGTATTGCACCCTACCTCCCTCGCTTGTGGGTTTCTTGGCCTGGCTGTCTGTAACCTTATATAATGCCCATATCCCCATCTTATCTCCTCCTCCCTGTTTTTCTTTCCCCTTTACACCACGGCCTGACACCCTTCGAACCACCCTGACAGCGACGTGGAGGAACTCTTGCATATTTCACCCACGCTGTAATATCCATCGAGCCCTCTCATAACACTTTTTGATACCTTTCTGAGCGCACATTGAACCCTCTTACAACATAGGCACTGCTTTGGGCCGAGAACGTGTAGCACACGGGACTTCCTGTGTTGTGGCCCCTCGTTAAAACCCCATTGATCTTTCCTGAACTTCTATTGAGCCTGTAACACCCATTGAACCAAACCACTCTTTTGGTGGCGAAATGTAGCAGTCTGGGGCCCTACGTAGAATGGATCCTACTTTAACACCCGTTGAGACCTTCATAAATACCTATTTAGCCTCCCCCTCCCATCCTTAACACACTCTATGCCTTCCCTTGACACTGAGATCTCTTTGAACACCATTGGGCCCTCCGTGAACACTGTCTGAGACCTCCGTGAACACTGTCTGAGACCTCCGTGAACACTGTCTGAGACCTCCGTGAACACTGTCTGCGACCTCCGTGAACAATCTCTGAATCCTTCCTCAACACTCGTGATCCCTCCTTGTACCCTCTCCAAACTACTCGACATCGCCTTATACCTTCCGCCTCAGTCTCCTGCTCTCCTCTTCCACCCTCTTGTCCTTTCACATCAACCCGTTTGGCTGAGTGGGACGCACTAACTAGCGCCAATCGATCGTCATAATCCCCTATCAGTAAAAAAAACTACAATCTTTTGTAATTCTATTTCTCACCCTCACCCTGCCATCTTTTCGTCCGTCCATACCCCCTGAAAACATTAGCCAATGCTCGTTATCAAATTATTTCCATTTTAAAAATTCTTTCCTTCTACAGAAAATTAAGGAAATCACCTACTTGCACAGTGAAGGCATTTTAGCTGGTGAACTGAAGCATGGCCCTTTGGCTTTGGTTGATGAAGGAATGCCTATTATCATGGTCTGCACAAGAGATGGTGTATTTAAGGTGAGGATTTACTACCAGGATGTATTCTTATATTTTAAATTGAATATTTCTTCATCTTCTTTGCCAGTGTAATTGGCTCTGGCTTCGCTCTCTTAATCTTAATGAAAAAAGAAAGAGAGAGAGAGAGAGGAAAAGCTTGTCTTTATTTGTTTGCTCCTACGCTTGTTAAAAATATCTACTGATTTGACCCAATTTAGTTCATCTCTTACACACTGCGTCTCCTCCTAGAAATGCATGAATGCCCTCCAACAAGTGACTGCACGAGAAGGTCGGCCCATTATCATCTGCAACAGTGGCGACCAAGAGCCTCAAAAGTTCGCCTCTCACAGCCTCGAAGTTCCCAAGACCGTCGATTGCTTACAAGGAATTCTCACAGTCATTCCAATGCAACTTCTTTCCTACCACATCGCCGTTCTTCGAGGCTGCAACGTCGATTGCCCACGAAACCTCGCCAAATCTGTAACCGTCGAGTAAAGCAATTAGTAAATTGCAGTGGTACCAGTTTATTACTTCATAGAATATGGTTTTAACCACGGCCTCTCTTCCAGTTACCTTTCATATCCTAATTTGGAACTATTTTTTCTTCTACTTCAGCGATCGGAGGTGTTTGTTTACCAATTCAAAATTTCTATTATAATTTGTCATTCCGAATATGACACTTATATAAGTATACTTTAGTTTCTTAGCTGGATTTTGCCTTGTGAATGGCTATTTGGGGATTTTCTGATAAAAATGAGCCTGTAGTCTCAACTTGTGATAAAGTGGGAAATTAAGATTTATTTTTTTACAAATTTGAATAAAAAAAAAGTATTTTATTAGTGTTGTCAACAGTTAATTTGCTCAGTTGTTAGGAATGTATATTATAATTGCTGCTAAAGGACTGAAAATTGAATGGATCATAGTGCATTTTGAAAACTACATTATCACCCTTTGCCTTATGATAAACTTTTCATAAGTACGGTGTCGTTTAACACTTTTAATTGCAATGGAATATAAGGTGACGGTTCAATTTTCTTAAAAAAAAAAGTTTGCTCGGAAGAGATTGTATGCTCACATTCCATCATTTTGGCAGTTTTGTTATAAAATGTAAATTTTGATTCGCTATCCTTTATCCTTCGACTGAATCTCCGCTCATTGGAAATGCAATAATGCATTCGCCAACAATATTTGGAAGGAGGAGAATATCTCCAATCTCATGTGCAGTTTTCTTCCTGCATGCTGGGAGAGATGTACTGTTAGCGACGTGCTCTTCAAATGACTCAACTCTCCTTTTTGATGCTTCTCTTCTGGATTTTCTGAATCGGCTATTAATTTTCTAAATTTAAAATTGATGACCTTGGAATTGCTATTTTTTAAGAGGTTTAGTACCCCCTATCCTCCTCCTCAGCTATCAGAACTGCGTACGGTGTACAGAGACTTGGTGTTTATTCTCTCTGTGGTCCTGGTTCGGTCTGACCCCAGGGTGAGGATGAGGGTCGAGACCTCTCTGCCCGCAGGTTGCAGTTCTGGTCCCCTTATTCGGGTAACATTAGTGCCAGATTCAGCACCTGCAGGGAGGTAACCTATGAAGCCTGTTACACTTAGTAGCTGGATGAGCTGCGCGTTGATGGGGAACTGGTGGGTGTTGGGGCGCGAATAATGAGTAACGAGGAAAATAAGTACCCTAGAAGACCTTACGCTCCATTCAATGAGGGTACCTTTGAACTAGCTGTCGAGCGGGCACCACTCCGCTCAATTGCCTTACGTCCTCCCTAAACGGCTACTTTTCAAGACTGTCTAGTCTTGTCTTGAGCTGGCAATATAATTGCTGTTGACAACCTCCATCAGAAGTGCGTTCCAGCTACCGCAGATACTGTACGTGAAGAATTTTACACACAGATCGCGGTTGTAACGCTTCAGCAAAAGTTGGAAGCCGTGATTTCTTGTTATGCTCTCATTAAGGCTGAAAATAGCCCTGTAGTCAACATTGTCGAACCCTCGAAGTATTTTAGAAACTTCGATGAGCTGACCACGCAGTCTACGGGTTTCCAACGAGAACAGATCTAATTCCCTTGATATATCTTCATATCTTTTATGTCGGATAGAGGGAATCAGTTTGGTTGTCCTAGCTTGCACGCGTTCCAATCTCGCGATGTCCTTTCGAAATGAAGGACTCCAAAATTGTACGGCATACTCCAGGTGAGGTCGTACAAGTAAATTGTACAAACATAGTACTATTTCCTTGTTCCTATATCCAAACTGTCGCTTTATATAACCTAGCATCCTTTGGGCTTTCTTCTCCGCCTCAATACACTGCCTCGAGAACTTGAGATCACTAGTTATAGTTACACCCAAGTCCTTCTCAGTGTCGGTAGATTCAAGAGCAGTGCCCTTAAGGATATAATGAGATTGGGGGTTTCGGTTTACGTTAAAAGGCATTTGACACTTGTCCGACCACTCCTCAATCTTCCGAAGATCTTCCTGCAGGCGGGCATATTTCCATCCTTTGCAACGTTCATACCAAGCTTGGTATCGTGTGCAAATTTAGAAATCTTGGAAACCATGTGATCGTCCATATTGTTGACGTAGATGATGAATAGTAGTGGTTCAATGACAGAACCTTGAGGCACCTCGCTAGTAACGGGCACCCACTCAGAAGCCTGTCCATTCAGCATCACCCGTTGCCGTCTGCCACTTAGCCAGTTATCTATCCAGCCTGCTACTTTTCCGTCTATACCCAGCGCTCGCACTTTCCGGAGAAGGCGGCGATGTGGTACCTTATCAAAGGCTTTCTGAAATTCTAAATAGACCACATCCGCCGCATTGTCCCGATCGTGCTCACTGAAGACGAAGTGGAAGAATTCCACAAGGTTCGTCGGGCATGACCGTTGCCTTCGGAAGCCGTGCTGGGAACTCCTCAGTAGCAGGTTTGACTCTAAATACGACGTCATTTTGTCCACCATGATGCTTTCCATGAGTTTACCGACTATCGAAGTCAGACTGATAGGTCGGTAGTTCGACAGTTGGCTACGGTCTCCTTTCTTGAAGGTAGGAGTCACCTCTGCTTCACGCCAGTCTCTAGGAACGCATTCAGTCCGGATTGACATGTTGAAGATTGCGCTCAGGTGTCGTGACACTTGATCGCGCACTTCTTTCAACACTTTAGGTAGAAACCCATCCGGGCCAGGTGACTTATTCATAATTAGGTCAGTGATCTTCTTTTATATTTCTCCTTCAGTGAAGTCCATATCCTCCAACTTTTCCCCCGAGTAGGAATCCGTTGGCTGGGGGA